>CM031953.1:9704936-10307436 GCA_018749465.1 Paracanthobrama guichenoti | reverse complement strand
TTGGTATGCTGAAGCGTTAAGAGTTCCTTTCACTGGAGCTAAGGGGCCAAGCCCAACCTCTGAAAAACAACCCCACACCATAATCCCCCCTCCACCAAACTTTACACTTGGCACAATGCAGTCAGACTGTTACTGTTCTCCTGGCAACCACCAAACCCAGACTCGTCCATCGGTTTGCCAGACAGAGAAGCGTGATTGGTCACTCCAGAGAACACGTCTCCACTGCTCTAGAGTCCAGTGGCGGCGTGCTTTACACCACTGCATCCAACACTTTGCATTGCACTTGTTGATGTAAGGCTTGGATGCAGCTGCTCGGCCATGGAAACCCATTTCATGAAGCTCTCTACACACTGTTCTTGAGCTAATCTGAAGGCCACACGAAGTTTGGAGGTCTGTATTATTGACTTTGACATGCGCTGACCCTGCTCTCTGATTTTACGTGCCCTACCACTTCATGGCTGAGTTGCTGTTGTCCACAATTGCTTCCACTTTGTTATAATACCACTAACAGTTGACCGTCGAATATTTAGTAGTGAGGAAATTTCACGAACGGACTTCTTGCACAGGTGGCAACCCCTCATGGTACCATGCTTGAATTCACTGAGCTCCTGAGAGCGACCCATTCTTTCACAAATGTTTGTAGAAGCGTCTGCATGCCTAGGTGCACCTGAACACCTGATTGGAACACCTGAATTCAGTGATTTGGAGGGGTGTCCCAAAATTTGATATCATGTAATCATAATCATGTTTTACAAGTTACAAACAACAACACTGCTATATGGAAGCTTGTATCTTATTTTAAAAGATAATTGCAACTTTTTATCTCACAATTGTGAGTTTACATCTCGCAATTCTGAGAAAATTGTTGTGCCTCACAAAAAAAAGAAAGAAAGAAAGAAAAAAAAAGAAGGTGCATTAAATTGGGTTACCAGTATGGAAGCTTATTTCTGCCACAGAATAACAAAATTGCGACTTTTTATCTCTCCATTCTGACTTTTTTTCTCAGGATTGTGTGATATGAAGTCGCAATTGCAAATTATAAAGTCAGAACTGTGTGATATAAAGTCAGAACTGTGTGATATAAAGTCAGAATTGAGAGATATAAAGTCAGAAATGAGTGATATAAAGTCAGAATTGTGATATAAAGTCAGAATTGAGAGATATAAAGTCAGAATTGTGTGATATAAAGTCAGAATTGAGAGATATAAAGTCAGAATTGAGAGATATAAAGTCAGAACTGAGAGATATAAAGTCAGAATTGAGAGATATAAAGTCAGAATTGTGAGATATAAAGTCAGAATTGAGTGATATAAAGTCAGAATTGTGTGATATAAAGTCAGAATTGAGATATAAAGTCAGAATTGTGTGATATAAAGTCAGAACTGAGAGATATAAAGTCAGAACTGTGATATAAAGTCAGAATTGAGAGATATAAAGTCAGAATTGAGAGATATAAAGTCAGAATTGAGTGATATAAAGTCAGAATTGAGAGATATAAAGTCAGAATTGAGCGATATAAAGTCAGAATTGTGTGATATAAAGTCAGAATTGTGTGATATAAAGTCAGAATTGTGTGATATAAAGTCAGAATTGAGTGATATAAAGTCAGAATTGTGTGATATAAAGTCAGAACTGAGAGATATAAAGTCAGAATTGTGAGATATAAAGTCAGAATTGTGAGATATAAAGTCAGAATTGAGAGATATAAAGTCAGAATTGAGTGATATAAAGTCAGAATTGAGAGATATAAAGTCAGAATTGAGTGATATAAAGTCAGAACTGAGAGATATAAAATCAGAACTGTGTGATATAAAGTCAGAATTGAGTGATATAAAGTCAGAATTGAGAGATATAAAGTCAGAATTGAGATATACAGTCAGAATTGAGAGATATAAAGTCAGAATTGAGAGATATAAAGTCAGAACTGTGATATAAAGTCAGAATTGTGAGATATAAAGTCAGAATTGTGAGATATAAAGTCAGAACTGTGATATAAAGTCAGAATTGAGAGATATAAAGTCAGAATTGTGAGATATAAAGTCAGAATTGAGAGATATAAAGTCAGAATTGAGTGATATAAAGTCAGAATTGTGATATAAAGTCAGAATTGTGATATAAAGTCAGAATTGAGTGATATAAAGTCAGAATTGAGTGATATAAAGTCAGAATTGAGAGATATAAAGTCAGAATTGAGAGATATAAAGTAAGAATTGAGAGATATAAAGTCAGAACTGTGATATAAAGTCAGAATTGAGAGATATAAAGTCAGAATTGAGAGATATAAAGTCAGAATTGAGAGATATAAAGTAAGAATTGAGAGATATAAAGTCAGAACTGTGATATAAAGTCAGAATTGAGAGATATAAAGTCAGAATTGAGTGATATAAAGTCAGAATTGAGAGATATAAAGTCAGAATTGTGATATAAAGTCAGAACTGTGATATAAAATCAGAATTGAGAGATATAAAGTCAGAATTGAGAGATATAAAGTCAGAATTGAGATATAAAGTCAGAATTGAGTGATATAAAGTCAGAACTGAGAGATATAAAGTCAGAATTGAGCGATATAAAGTCAGAATTGTGATATAAAGTCAGAATTGAGATATAAAGTCAGAATTACGTGATATAAAGTCAGAATTGAGTGATATAAAGTCAGAATTGAGTGATATAAAGTCAGAACTGAGAGATATAAAGTCAGAATTGAGAGATATAAAGTCAGAACTGAGAGATATAAAGTCAGAATTACGTGATATAAAGTCAGAATTGAGAGATATAAAGTCAGAATTGTGATATAAAGTCAGAATTGTGTGATATAAAGTCAGAATTGAGATATAAAGTCAGAAATTAGTGATATAAAGTCAGAACTGAGAGATATAAAGTCAGAATTGTGTGATATAAAGTCAGAATTGAGTGATATAAAGTCAGAATTGAGTGATATAAAGTCAGAATTGTGAGAGATAAAGTCAGAATTGTGATATAAAGTCAGAATTGAGAGATATAAAGTCAGAATTGAGAGATATAAAGTCAGAATTGTGATATAAAGTCAGAATTGTGTGATATAAAGTCAGAATTGAGATATAAAGTCAGAATTGTGTGATATAAAGTCAGAATTGAGATATAAAGTCAGAAATTAGTGATATAAAGTCAGAACTGAGAGATATAAAGTCAGAATTGTGTGATATAAAGTCAGAATTGAGTGATATAAAGTCAGAATTGAGTGATATAAAGTCAGAATTGTGAGAGATAAAGTCAGAATTGTGATATAAAGTCAGAATTGAGTGATATAAAGTCAGAATTGAGTGATATAAAGTCAGAACTGTGTGATATAAAGTCAGAATTGAGCGATATAAAGTCAGAATTGTGATATAAAGTCAGAATTGAGAGATATAAAGTCAGAATTGAGTGATATAAAGTCAGAATTGAGTGATATAAAGTCAGAATTGTGAGATATAAAGTCAGAATTGAGTGATATAAAGTCAGAATTGAGTGATATAAAGTCAGAATTGAGAGATATAAAGTCAGAATTGAGAGATATAAAGTCAGAATTGAGTGATATAAAGTCAGAATTGAGCGATATAAAGTCAGAATTGTGATATAAAGTCAGAATTGAGAGATATAAAGTCAGAATTGAGTGATATAAAGTCAGAATTGAGTGATATAAAGTCAGAATTGAGTGATATAAAGTCAGAATTGTGATATAAAGTCAGAACTGAGAGATATAAAGTCAGAATTGAGTGATATAAAGTCAGAATTGAGAGATATAAAGTCAGAACTGTGTGATATAAAGTCAGAACTGAGAGATATAAAGTCAGAATTGTGATATAAAGTCAGAAATGAGTGATATAAAGTCAGAATTGAGCGATATAAAGTCAGAATTGAGAGATATAAAGTCAGAATTGAGTGATATAAAGTCAGAATTGAGTGATATAAAGTCAGAACTGTATGATATAAAGTCAGAACTGAGAGATATAAAGTCAGAATTGTGTGATATAAAGTCAGAACTGTGTGATATAAAGTCAGAATTGTGATATAAAGTCAGAAATGAGTGATATAAAGTCAGAATTGAGTGATATAAAGTCAGAACTGAGAGATATAAAGTCAGAATTGTGATATAAAGTCAGAAATGAGTGATATAAAGTCAGAACTGAGAGACATAAAGTCAGAATTGAGAGATATAAAGTCAGAATTGTGTGATATAAAGTCAGAATTGAGATATATAAAGTCAGAATTGTGATATAAAGTCAGAATTGTGATATAAAGTCAGAATTGTGAGATATAAAGTCAGAACTGTGTGATATAAAGTCAGAATTGAGAGATATAAAGTCAGAATTGAGTGATATAAAGTCAGAATTGAGAGATATAAAGTCAGAATTGAGAGATATAAAGTCAGAAATGAGTGATATAAAGTCAGAATTGAGTGATATAAAGTCAGAATTGAGAGATATAAAGTCAGAATTGAGAGATATAAAGTCAGAATTGAGAGATATAAAGTCAGAATTGAGATATACAGTCAGAATTGAGAGATATAAAGTCAGAATTGAGAGATATAAAGTCAGAACTGTGATATAAAGTCAGAATTGAGAGATATAAAGTCAGAACTGTGATATAAAGTCAGAATTGAGTGATATAAAGTCAGAACTGTGTGATATAAAGTCAGAATTGAGCGATATAAAGTCAGAATTGTGATATAAAGTCAGAATTGAGAGATATAAAGTCAGAATTGAGTGATATAAAGTCAGAATTGAGTGATATAAAGTCAGAATTGTGAGATATAAAGTCAGAATTGAGTGATATAAAGTCAGAATTGAGTGATATAAAGTCAGAATTGAGAGATATAAAGTCAGAATTGAGAGATATAAAGTCAGAATTGAGTGATATAAAGTCAGAATTGAGCGATATAAAGTCAGAATTGTGATATAAAGTCAGAATTGAGAGATATAAAGTCAGAATTGAGTGATATAAAGTCAGAATTGAGTGATATAAAGTCAGAATTGAGTGATATAAAGTCAGAATTGTGTGATATAAAGTCAGAACTGAGAGATATAAAGTCAGAATTGAGTGATATAAAGTCAGAATTGAGTGATATAAAGTCAGAACTGTGTGATATAAAGTCAGAACTGAGAGATATAAAGTCAGAATTGTGATATAAAGTCAGAAATGAGTGATATAAAGTCAGAATTGAGCGATATAAAGTCAGAATTGAGAGATATAAAGTCAGAATTGAGTGATATAAAGTCAGAATTGAGTGATATAAAGTCAGAACTGTATGATATAAAGTCAGAACTGAGAGATATAAAGTCAGAATTGTGTGATATAAAGTCAGAACTGTGTGATATAAAGTCAGAATTGTGATATAAAGTCAGAAATGAGTGATATAAAGTCAGAATTGAGTGATATAAAGTCAGAACTGAGAGATATAAAGTCAGAATTGTGATATAAAGTCAGAAATGAGTGATATAAAGTCAGAACTGAGAGACATAAAGTCAGAATTGAGAGATATAAAGTCAGAATTGTGTGATATAAAGTCAGAATTGAGATATATAAAGTCAGAATTGTGATATAAAGTCAGAATTGTGATATAAAGTCAGAATTGTGAGATATAAAGTCAGAACTGTGTGATATAAAGTCAGAATTGAGAGATATAAAGTCAGAATTGAGTGATATAAAGTCAGAATTGAGAGATATAAAGTCAGAATTGAGAGATATAAAGTCAGAAATGAGTGATATAAAGTCAGAATTGAGTGATATAAAGTCAGAATTGAGAGATATAAAGTCAGAATTCAGAGATATAAAGTCAGAATTGAGAGATATAAAGTCAGAATTGAGATATACAGTCAGTGAGAGATATAAAGTCAGAATTGAGAGATATAAAGTCAGAACTGTGATATAAAGTCAGAATTGAGAGATATAAAGTCAGAATTGTGTGATATAAAGTCAGAATTGAGAGATATAAAGTCAGAATTGAAAGATATAAAGTCAGAATTGAGAGATATAAAGTCAGAACTGTGATATAAAGTCAGAATTGAGAGATATAAAGTCAGAATTGTGATATAAAGTCAGAACTGTGATATAAAATCAGAATTGTGAGATATAAAGTCAGAATTGAGATATAAAGTCAGAATTGTGTGATATAAAGTCAGAACTGAGAGATATAAAGTCAGAACTGAGAGATATAAAGTCAGAATTGAGTGATATAAAGTCAGAATTGAGTGATATAAAGTCAGAATTGAGTGATATAAAGTCAGAATTGAGAGATATAAAGTCAGAATTGTGAGATATAAAGTCAGAATTGAGAGATATAAAGTCAGAATTGTGAGATATAAAGTCAGAATTGAGAGATATAAAGTCAGAATTGAGAGATATAAAGTCAGAATTGAGTGATATAAAGTCAGAATTGTGTGATATAAAGTCAGAACTGTGATATAAAGTCAGAATTGAGAGATATAAAGTCAGAATTGTGATATAAAGTCAGAATTGAGAGATATAAAGTCAGAATTGTGAGATATAAAGTCAGAATTGAGAGATATAAAGTCAGAATTGAGAGATATAAAGTCAGAATTGTGATATAAAGTCAGAATTGAGTGATATAAAGTCAGAATTGAGAGATATAAAGTCAGAACTGTGAGATATAAAGTCAGAATTGAGAGATATAAAGTCAGAATTGTGTGATATAAAGTCAGAATTGAGAGATATAAAGTCAGAATTGAGAGATATAAAGTCAGAATTGTGATATAAAGTCAGAATTGAGAGATATAAAGTCAGAATTGTGTGATATAAAGTCAGAATTGAGAGATATAAAGTCAGAATTGAGAGATATAAAGTCAGAATTGAGCGATATAAAGTCAGAATTGTGATATAAAGTCAGAATTGAGAGATATAAAGTCAGAATTGTGTGATATAAAGTCAGAATTGAGAGATATAAAGTCAGAATTGAGAGATATAAAGTCAGAATTGTGATATAAAGTCAGAATTGTGATATAAAGTCAGAATTGAGTGATATAAAGTCAGAATTGAGAGATATAAAGTCAGAATTGAGAGATATAAAGTCAGAATTGAGAGATATAAAGTAAGAATTGAGAGATATAAAGTCAGAACTGTGATATAAAGTCAGAATTGAGAGATATAAAGTCAGAATTGTGATATAAAGTCAGAACTGTGATATAAAATCAGAATTGAGAGATATAAAGTCAGAATTGAGAGATATAAAGTCAGAATTGAGATATAAAGTCAGAATTACGTGATATAAAGTCAGAATTGAGTGATATAAAGTCAGAACTGAGAGATATAAAGTCAGAATTGTGATATAAAGTCAGAATTGTGAGATATAAAGTCAGAACTGTGTGATATAAAGTCAGAATTGAGATATAAAGTCAGAAATTAGTGATATAAAGTCAGAACTGAGAGATATAAAGTCAGAATTGAGAGATATAAAGTCAGAACTGAGAGATATAAAGTCAGAATTACGTGATATAAAGTCAGAACTGAGAGATATAAAGTCAGAATTGAGAGATATAAAGTCAGAACTGAGAGATATAAAGTCAGAATTGAGAGATATAAAGTCAGAATTGAGAGATATAAAGTCAGAACTGAGAGATATAAAGTCAGAATTGAGAGATATAAAGTCAGAATTGTGATATAAAGTCAGAATTGAGTGATATAAAGTCAGAACTGAGAGATATAAAGTCAGAATTGAGAGATATAAAGTCAGAATTACGTGATATAAAGTCAGAATTGAGAGATATAAAGTCAGAATTGTGATATAAAGTCAGAATTGAGTGATATAAAGTCAGAATTGAGAGATATAAAGTCAGAATTGTGATATAAAGTCAGAATTGTGATATAAAGTCAGAATTGTGAGATATAAAGTCAGAACTGTGTGATATAAAGTCAGAATTGAGATATAAAGTCAGAAATTAGTGATATAAAGTCAGAACTGAGAGATATAAAGTCAGAATTGTGTGATATAAAGTCAGAATTGAGTGATATAAAGTCAGAACTGAGAGATATAAAGTCAGAATTGAGTGATATAAAGTCAGAATTGAGTGATATAAAGTCAGAATTGTGAGAGATAAAGTCAGAATTGAGTGATATAAAGTCAGAATTGAGTGATATAAAGTCAGAATTGAGAGATATAAAGTCAGAATTGAGTGATATAAAGTCAGAATTGAGTGATATAAAGTCAGAATTGAGAGATATAAAGTCAGAACTGTGTGATATAAAGTCAGAATTGAGATATACAGTCAGAATTGAGAGATATAAAGTCAGAACTGAGAGATATAAAGTCAGAATTGTGATATAAAGTCAGAATTGAGTGATATAAAGTCAGAATTGAGAGATATAAAGTCAGAATTGAGAGATATAAAGTCAGAATTGAGTGATATAAAGTCAGAATTGAGTGATATAAAGTCAGAACTGTGAGATATAAAGTCAGAATTGAGTGATATAAAGTCAGAATTGAGAGATATAAAGTCAGAACTGTGTGATATAAAGTCAGAACTGAGAGATATAAAGTCAGAATTGTGATATAAAGTCAGAAATGAGTGATATAAAGTCAGAACTGAGAGATATAAAGTCAGAATTGAGAGATATAAAGTCAGAATTGAGATATAAAGTCAGAATTGTGATATAAAGTCAGAATTGTGAGATATAAAGTCAGAATTGTGTGATATAAAGTCAGAATTGTGATATAAAGTCAGAATTGTGAGATATAAAGTCAGAACTGTGTGATATAAAGTCAGAATTGAGATATAAAGTCAGAAATTAGTGATATAAAGTCAGAACTGAGAGATATAAAGTCAGAATTGAGATATAAAGTCAGAATTGTGATATAAAGTCAGAATTGAGAGATATAAAGTCAGAATTGAGATATAAAGTCAGAATTGTGATATAAAGTCAGAATTGAGAGATATAAAGTCAGAATTGAGAGATATAAAGTCAGAACTGTGATATAAAGTCAGAACTGAGAGATATAAAGTCAGAATTGAGAGATATAAAGTCAGAATTGAGAGATATAAAGTCAGAATTGAGATATAAAGTCAGAATTGTGATATAAAGTCAGAATTGAGAGATATAAAGTCAGAATTGAGAGATATAAAGTCAGAATTGAGAGATATAAAGTCAGAATTGAGTGATATAAAGTCAGAATTGAGAGATATAAAGTCAGAATTGAGTGATATAAAGTCAGAATTGAGAGATATAAAGTCAGAATTGAGAGATATAAAGTCAGAATTGAGGTGATATAAAGTCAGAACTGAGTGATATAAAGTCAGAATTGAGAGATATAAAGTCAGAATTGAGAGATATAAAGTCAGAATTGAGATATAAAGTCAGAATTGTGATATAAAGTCAGAATTGAGAGATATAAAGTCAGAATTGAGAGATATAAAGTCAGAATTGAGAGATATAAAGTCAGAATTGAGTGATATAAAGTCAGAATTGAGAGATATAAAGTCAGAATTGAGTGATATAAAGTCAGAATTGAGAGATATAAAGTCAGAATTGAGTGATATAAAGTCAGAATTGTGTGATATAAAGTCAGAATTGAGAGATATAAAGTCAGAATTGAGAGATATAAAGTCAGAATTGAGTGATATAAAGTCAGAATTGTGAGATATAAAGTCAGAATTGAGATATATAAAGTCAGAATTGAGAGATATAAAGTCAGAATAGAGAGATATAAAGTCAGAATTGCGAGATATAAAGTCAGAATTGAGAGATATAAAGTCAGAATTGAGAGATATAAAGTCAGAACTGTGATATAAAATCAGAATTGTGAGATATAAAGTCAGAATTGAGATATAAAGTCAGAATTACGTGATATAAAGTCAGAATTGAGAGATATAAAGTCAGAATTGTGAGATATAAAGTCAGAATTGAGAGATATAAAGTCAGAATTGTGATATAAAGTCAGAACTGTGATATAAAATCAGAATTGTGAGATATAAAGTCAGAATTGAGATATAAAGTCAGAATTGTGTGATATAAAGTCAGAACTGAGAGATATAAAGTCAGAACTGAGAGATATAAAGTCAGAATTGAGTGATATAAAGTCAGAATTGAGTGATATAAAGTCAGAATTGTGATATAAAGTCAGAATTGAGTGATATAAAGTCAGAACTGAGAGATATAAAGTCAGAATTGAGAGATATAAAGTCAGAATTGTGTGATATAAAGTCAGAATTGAGAGATATAAAGTCAGAATTGTGTGATATAAAGTCAGAATTGAGATATAAAGTCAGAATTGTGATATAAAGTCAGAATTGTGAGATATAAAGTCAGAACTGTGTGATATAAAGTCAGAATTGTGATATAAAGTCAGAATTGTGAGATATAAAGTCAGAACTGTGTGATATAAAGTCAGAATTGAGATATAAAGTCAGAAATTAGTGATATAAAGTCAGAACTGAGAGATATAAAGTCAGAATTGTGTGATATAAAGTCAGAATTGAGTGATATAAAGTCAGAATTGAGAGATATAAAGTCAGAATTGAGTGATATAAAGTCAGAATTGTGTGATATAAAGTCAGAATTGTGAGATATAAAGTCAGAATTGAGAGATATAAAGTCAGAATTGAGTGATATAAAGTCAGAATTGTGTGATATAAAGTCAGAATTGAGAGATATAAAGTCAGAATTGAGAGATATAAAGTCAGAATTGAGAGATATAAAGTCAGAACTGTGATATAAAGTCAGAATTGAGAGATATAAAGTCAGAATTGAGAGATATAAAGTCAGAATTGAGAGATATAAAGTCAGAACTGTGAGATATAAAGTCAGAATTGAGAGATATAAAGTCAGAATTGTGATATAAAGTCAGAACTGTGATATAAAATCAGAATTGTGAGATATAAAGTCAGAATTGAGATATAAAGTCAGAATTACGTGATATAAAGTCAGAATTGAGAGATATAAAGTCAGAATTGTGAGATATAAAGTCAGAATTGAGAGATATAAAGTCAGAATTGTGATATAAAGTCAGAACTGTGATATAAAATCAGAATTGTGAGATATAAAGTCAGAATTGAGATATAAAGTCAGAACTGTGATATAAAGTCAGAATTGAGAGATATAAAGTCAGAATTGTGTGATATAAAGTCAGAATTGTGTGATATAAAGTCAGAACTGAGAGATATAAAGTCAGAACTGAGAGATATAAAGTCAGAATTGAGTGATATAAAGTCAGAATTGAGAGAATAAAGTCAGAATTGTGAGATATAAAGTCAGAATTGAGAGATATAAAGTCAGAATTGTGAGATATAAAGTCAGAATTGAGAGATATAAAGTCAGAATTGAGAGATATAAAGTCAGAATTGAGAGATATAAAGTCAGAATTGAGAGATATAAAGTCAGAATTGTGAGATATAAAGTCAGAATTGAGAGATATAAAGTCAGAATTGAGAGATATAAAGTCAGAATTGAGTGATATAAAGTCAGAATTGTGTGATATAAAGTCAGAACTGTGATATAAAGTCAGAATTGAGAGATATAAAGTCAGAATTGTGATATAAAGTCAGAATTGAGAGATATAAAGTCAGAATTGTGTGATATAAAGTCAGAATTGAGAGATATAAAGTCAGAATTGAGAGATATAAAGTCAGAATTGTGATATAAAGTCAGAATTGAGTGATATAAAGTCAGAATTGAGAGATATAAAGTCAGAACTGTGAGATATAAAGTCAGAATTGAGAGATATAAAGTCAGAATTGTGTGATATAAAGTCAGAATTGAGAGATATAAAGTCAGAATTGAGAGATATAAAGTCAGAATTGAGAGATATAAAGTCAGAACTGTGATATAAAGTCAGAATTGAGAGATATAAAGTCAGAATTGTGATATAAAGTCAGAACTGTGATATAAAGTCAGAATTGAGAGATATAAAGTCAGAATTGAGATATAAAGTCAGAATTGTGAGATATAAAGTCAGAATTGAGAGATATAAAGTCAGAATTGAGAGATATAAAGTCAGAACTGTGATATAAAGTCAGAATTGAGAGATATAAAGTCAGAATTGTGTGATATAAAGTCAGAACTGAGTGATATAAAGTCAGAATTGTGTGATATAAAGTCAGAATTGAGAGATATAAAGTCAGAATTGTGTGATATAAAGTCAGAATTGAGATATAAAGTCAGAATTGAGTGATATAAAGTCAGAACTGAGTGATATAAAGTCAGAATTGTGTGATATAAAGTCAGAATTGAGAGATATAAAGTCAGAACTGAGTGATATAAAGTCAGAATTGTGTGATATAAAGTCAGAATTGAGAGATATAAAGTCAGAATTGTGTGATATAAAGTCAGAATTGAGAGATATAAAGTCAGAATTGTGTGATATAAAGTCAGAATTGAGAGATATAAAGTCAGAATTGAGAGATATAAAGTCAGAACTGAGTGATATAAAGTCAGAATTACGTGATATAAAGTCAGAATTGAGTGATATAAAGTCAGAATTGAGAGATATAAAGTCAGAATTGTGATATAAAGTAAGAATTGTGAGATGTAAAGTCAGAACTGTGTGATATAAAGTCAGAATTGAGATATAAAGTCAGAAATTAGTGATATAAAGTCAGAACTGAGAGATATAAAGTCAGAATTGTGTGATATAAAGTCAGAATTGAGTGATATAAAGTCAGAATTGAGAGATATAAAGTCAGAATTGAGTGATATAAAGTCAGAACTGTGATATAAAGTCAGAATTGAGAGAGATAAAGTCAGAATTGAGAGATATAAAGTCAGAATTGTGTGATATAAAGTCAGAACTGAGAGATATAAAGTCAGAACTGAGAGATATAAAGTCAGAATTGAGTGATATAAAGTCAGAATTGAGTGATATAAAGTCAGAATTGTGAGAGATAAAGTCAGAATTGTGATATAAAGTCAGAATTGAGAGATATAAAGTCAGAATTGAGTGATATAAAGTCAGAATTGAGTGATATAAAGTCAGAATTGAGAGATATAAAGTCAGAACTGTGTGATATAAAGTCAGAATTGAGATATACAGTCAGAATTGAGAGATATAAAGTCAGAATTGAGTGATATAAAGTCAGAATTGAGTGATATAAAGTCAGAACTGTGTGATATAAAGTCAGAACTGAGAGATATAAAGTCAGAATTGTGATATAAAGTCAGAAATGAGTGATATAAAGTCAGAACTGAGAGATATAAAGTCAGAATTGTGTGATATAAAGTCAGAACTGAGAGATATAAAGTCAGAATTGTGATATAAAGTCAGAAATGAGTGATATAAAGTCAGAACTGAGAGATATAAAGTCAGAATTGAGAGATATAAAGTCAGAATTGTGTGATATAAAGTCAGAATTGAGATATAAAGTCAGAACTGTGATATAAAGTCAGAACTGAGAGATATAAAGTCAGAATTGTGATATAAAGTCAGAACTGAGAGATATAAAGTCAGAACTGTGATATAAAGTCAGAACTGAGAGATATAAAGTCAGAACTGTGATATAAAGTCAGAACTGAGAGATATAAAGTCAGAATTGTGATATAAAGTCAGAAATGAGTGATATAAAGTCAGAACTGAGAGATATAAAGTCAGAATTGTGTGATATAAAGTCAGAATTGAGAGATATAAAGTCAGAATTGTGTGATATAAAGTCAGAATTGAGATATAAAGTCAGAATTGTGATATAAAGTCAGAATTGTGAGATATAAAGTCAGAACTGTGTGATATAAAGTCAGAATTGTGATATAAAGTCAGAATTGTGAGATAAAGTCAGAACTGTGTGATATAAAGTCAGAATTGAGATATAAAGTCAGAAATTAGTGATATAAAGTCAGAACTGAGAGATATAAAGTCAGAATTGTGTGATATAAAGTCAGAATTGAGTGATATAAAGTCAGAATTGAGAGATATAAAGTCAGAATTGAGTGATATAAAGTCAGAACTGAGAGATATAAAGTCAGAATTGAGAGATATAAAGTCAGAACTGTGTGATATAAAGTCAGAATTGAGTGATATAAAGTCAGAATTGAGAGATATAAAGTCAGAATTGAGTGATATAAAGTCAGAAATGAGTGATATAAAGTCAGAATTGTGTGATATAAAGTCAGAATTGTGAGATATAAAGTCAGAATTGAGTGATATAAAGTCAGAATTGTGTGATATAAAGTCAGAATTGAGAGATATAAAGTCAGAATTGAGAGATATAAAGTCAGAATTGAGAGATATAAAGTCAGAATTGTGAGATATAAAGTCAGAATTACGTGATATAAAGTCAGAATTGAGCGATATAAAGTTAGAATTGTGAGATATAAAGTCAGAATTGTGAGATATAAAGTCAGAATTGAGAGATATAAAGTCAGAATTGAGTGATATAAAGTCAGAATTGTGTGATATAAAGTCAGAATTGTGTGATATAAAGTCAGAATTGAGAGATATAAAGTCAGAATTGAGAGATATAAAGTCAGAATTGAGAGATATAAAGTCAGAACTGTGATATAAAGTCAGAATTGAGAGATATAAAGTCAGAATTGAGAGATATAAAGTCAGAATTGAGAGATATAAAGTCAGAACTGTGATATAAAGTCAGAATTGAGAGATATAAAGTCAGAATTGTGATATAAAGTCAGAACTGTGATATAAAATCAGAATTGTGAGATATAAAGTCAGAATTGAGATATAAAGTCAGAATTACGTGATATAAAGTCAGAATTGTGTGATATAAAGTCAGAACTGAGAGATATAAAGTCAGAACTGTGAGATATAAAGTCAGAATTGAGTGATATAAAGTCAGAATTGAGTGATATAAAGTCAGAATTGAGTGATATAAAGTCAGAATTGAGAGATATAAAGTCAGAATTGTGAGATATAAAGTCAGAATTGAGAGATATAAAGTCAGAATTGTGAGATATAAAGTCAGAATTGAGAGATATAAAGTCAGAATTGAGAGATATAAAGTCAGAATTGAGTGATATAAAGTCAGAATTGTGTGATATAAAGTCAGAACTGTGATATAAAGTCAGAATTGAGAGATATAAAGTCAGAATTGTGATATAAAGTCAGAATTGAGAGATATAAAGTCAGAATTGTGTGATATAAAGTCAGAATTGAGAGATATAAAGTCAGAATTGAGAGATATAAAGTCAGAATTGTGATATAAAGTCAGAATTGAGTGATATAAAGTCAGAATTGAGAGATATAAAGTCAGAACTGTGAGATATAAAGTCAGAATTGAGAGATATAAAGTCAGAATTGTGTGATATAAAGTCAGAATTGTGATATAAAGTCAGAATTGAGAGATATAAAGTCAGAATTGTGATATAAAGTCAGAATTGAGAGATATAAAGTCAGAATTGTGTGATATAAAGTCAGAATTGAGAGATATAAAGTCAGAATTGAGAGATATAAAGTCAGAATTGAGAGATATAAAGTCAGAATTGAGAGATATAAAGTCAGAATTGAGAGATATAAAGTCAGAATTGTGAGATATAAAGTCAGAATTGTGATATAAAGTCAGAATTGAGAGATATAAAGTCAGAATTGAGAGATATAAAGTCAGAATTGAGAGATATAAAGTCAGAACTGTGATATAAAGTCAGAATTGAGAGATATAAAGTCAGAATTGTGATATAAAGTCAGAACTGTGATATAAAGTCAGAATTGAGAGATATAAAGTCAGAATTGTGATATAAAGTCAGAACTGTGATATAAAGTCAGAATTGAGAGATATAAAGTCAGAATTGAGATATAAAGTCAGAATTGTGAGATATAAAGTCAGAATTGAGAGATATAAAGTCAGAATTGAGAGATATAAAGTCAGAACTGTGATATAAAGTCAGAATTGAGAGATATAAAGTCAAATTGTGTGATATAAAGTCAGAACTGAGTGATATAAAGTCAGAATTGTGTGATATAAAGTCAGAATTGAGAGATATAAAGTCAGAATTGTGTGATATAAAGTCAGAATTGAGAGATATAAAGTCAGAATTGTGTGATATAAAGTCAGAATTGAGAGATATAAAGTCAGAATTGTGTGATATAAAGTCAGAATTGAGAGATATAAAGTCAGAACTGTGATATAAAGTCAAATTGAGATATAAAGTCAGAATTGTGTGATATAAAGTCAGAATTGAGAGATATAAAGTCAGAATTGAGAGATATAAAGTCAGAATTGTGATATAAAGTCAGAATTGAGTGATATAAAGTCAGAATTGAGTGATATAAAGTCAGAATTGAGAGATATAAAGTCAGAATTGTGAGATATAAAGTCAGAATTGAGAGATATAAAGTCAGAATTGTGTGATATAAAGTCAGAATTGTGAGTTATAAAGTCAGAATTGAGAGATATAAAGTCAGAATTGTGATATAAAGTCAGAACTGTGTGATATAAAGTCAGAATTGAGAGATATAAAGTCAGAATTGAGTGATATAAAGTCAGAACTGTGTGATATAAAGTCAGAATTGAGAGATATAAAGTCAGAATTGTGTGATATAAAGTCAGAATTGAGAGATATAAAGTCAGAATTGAGAGATATAAAGTCAGAATTGTGATATAAAGTCAGAATTGTGAGATATAAAGTCAGAATTGAGAGATATAAAGTCAGAATTGAGAGATATAAAGTCAGAATTGTGATATAAAGTCAGAATTGTGAGATATAAAGTCAGAATTGAGAGATATAAAGTCAGAACTGTGATATAAAGTCAGAATTGAGAGATATAAAGTCAGAATTGAGATATAAAGTCAGAATTACGTGATATAAAGTCAGAATTGAGCGATATAAAGTCAGAACTGTGTGATATAAAGTCAGAATTGAGAGATATAAAGTCAGAATTGAGAGATATAAAGTCAGAATTGAGTGATATAAAGTCAGAACTGTGATATAAAGTCAGAATTGAGAGATATAAAGTCAGAATTGAGAGATATAAAGTCAGAACTGTGATATAAAGTCAGAACTGAGAGATATAAAGTCAGAATTGTGTGATATAAAGTCAGAATTGAGAGATATAAAGTCAGAATTGAGAGATATAAAGTCAGAATTGTGATATAAAGTCAGAATTGTGTGATATAAAGTCAGAATTGAGTGATATAAAGTCAGAATTGTGTGATATAAAGTCAGAATTGAGTGATATAAAGTCAGAATTGTGAGATAAAGTCAGAATTGAGAGATATAAAGTCAGAACTGAGAGATATAAAGTCAGAATTGAGAGATATAAAGTCAGAATTGAGAGATATAAAGTCAGAACTGAGAGATATAAAGTCAGAATTGAGAGATATAAAGTCAGAATTGAGCGATATAAAGTCAGAATTGTGTGATATAAAGTCAGAATTGAGATATAAAGTCAGAATTGAGTGATATAAAGTCAGAATTGAGAGATATAAAGTCAGAACTGTGATATAAAATCAGAATTGAGAGATATAAAGTCAGAATTGAGTGATATAAAGTCAGAACTGTGATATAAAATCAGAATTGAGAGATATAAAGTCAGAATTGTAAGATATAAAGTCAGAATTGAGAGATATAAAGTCAGAATTGTGATATACAGTCAGAATTGTGTGATATAAAGTCAGAATTGAGAGATATAAAGTCAGAATTGTGATATACAGTCAGAATTGAGAGATATAAAGTCAGAATTGTAAGATATAAACATGCAATTCTGACTTTCTCACACAATTCTGACTTTATCTCACACAATTCTGACTTTATAATTACAGTGCGACTTCATATCACACAATCCTGAGAAAAAAAGTCGAATGGAGAGATAAAAAGTCGCAATTTTGTTATTCTGTGGCAGAAATAAGCTTCCATACTGGTAACCCAATGTAATGCACCTTCTTTTTTCTTTTTTTTGTGAGGCACAACAATTTGGGTAAACCTTTTTGGTTATTATTTTAGAAAAGCTTACAAGAAGCACTTCAGATTAAAGTAGATATTCAGAACACAATCTGAATACTTGACATCCTCCAGTGTCACGGCTGTGAACATTAGTAATTATACCCTAACAAAACAATGTGATGATGTGTTAATCAGGAGAGAGCTGTCCAGACAACCTTGTTTAAATACACTGTAATTACCAAAGGTCATAAAACACTTGGAGACAGAGAAAATGAGAGAAACGGCTGATCAAACAGAACGAGGAAATGAAAGCAGTTATCAGAGGTAAACTGTTTGATGTTTGAAAAGCACATCATAATGGCAAAGTGATGTCGAACAAGGGTTGAAATTACACTAAAAGGTTCGGTGAGTGCTCTTCGCCACAAACTTTTTGAGTTAAAGTCATTTGTGGCATGATGAACTCGTTCCTATCGCAATACTTCAAATTTGCAGAGTTGTCAGTAATTTTCAAGGCTATCGCCCGTTAATAATTTGAATCTAATATCTTCTAACCACAGAGAATTTCACGAATGTAAAAATGCCCCTGGAAGAGTCTCTAATCAGTGTAGTTGAAATTGTCAGATCAGTTGATTGGTGGACCGATGCAACATTGGATAAACTGATAAAAAAGGCAAATCAATTCAACTTTCTATTCAAAATGTCCCTAAAGCCCCAACTACTACATTTCTCTGTAAACTCCAATTATCAAGGCTATAAATCACTTTCAATTCATTAAATTCATTAAGATGCTCAACATTACTGTGTCAGGTTTGCATAAAAGCTTCTAACGTCTCTCAATATCTATTAAATAGTTATTATGAATTCTGAAAGAGTGTACCTTTTTAATTCTGAAGTTATAAACATTTAGTCTTGTGTAAAACATGTCAAACTAAAATGAAACTGGAAACATTTTAACACAATAAGAAAAGACCCCATGTTACCCATGATGAAAGCTTACAGTACTATATATAGAACCATTCAAAGAATCCTTTCGCTTTAAAATCTTTAAAACTTTTGAAGTCCATACATTCTCACTCAGACCATGAAAGTTTGCCAGTTTTTCATGTCCTGATAGCACCTTTAATGTGAACAACTGCATTTGAAGATCACACAATTGCTAATGAGAAAAAGACCCTATCGTTACACCAGAGATCTGAACATGAAAAAGCGACTTAATTTGGTGTCCTAAATTCTCCTCCTTAGTAAACCGAGATATGGTCAAACAGACTGGAACATTCAATACTTCTCAAGTAACAGGATTTGCCCATGCAGTGCAACTAAATGAATAGTTTTTGACTGGTATTAAGTTTTAGGCTACATTATCTAGACAGGGCTACTGTGCCAATGTGGCAGCTCTGTAGTGGGTGATTGTCCTCCTTTGTTGTGTTTGCATGGGGCGAATACACAAAATAGTTGTGCCACATTTATGCATGGTATTTCAGTGCAGCAGCCTGTGTCTTATTTACCAATCACCCACAATCTAGTTTAACCAGGCAGAACAATAAATGTGATGCTCCGTATTAAAATTGTCATTGTCATTCTGTTCTGTGCAAACATAACTCTTTTCTATGTGAATTAGGCTTATTACTGGATATACAGTGTCCTCCACTAATATTGGCACCCTTGGTAAATATGAGTAAAGTTGGCTGTGAAAATAAATCTGCATCGTTTCTGCAAAAAATCATAAAATTCTAACCTTTTATTGAAGTAAAACAATGAAAATGTGGGGAAACTCACATTATGAAATAAATGTTTTTCTCCCATGCATGTTGGCCACAATTATTGGCACCCCTAGAAATTCATATGAGTAAAATACACTGTGCTAAAAGTATTGGGACACCCCTCTAAATCATTGAATTCAGGTGTTCCAATCACTTCCATGGCCACAGGTGTATAAAATCAAGCACCTAGGCATGCAGACGCTTCTACAAACATTTGTGAAAGAATGGGTCGCTCTCAGGAGCTCAGTGAATTAAAACGTGGTACCGTGAGGGGTTGCCACCTGTGCAATAAGTCCATTCATGAAATTTCCTCACTACTAAATATTCCACGGTCCAATGTTAGTGGTATTATAACAAAGTTGAATCAATTGGGAACAACAGCAACTCAGCCACAAAGTGGTAGGCAACGTAAAATCAGAGAGCGGGGTCAGCACATGCTGAGGTGCACAGTGGGCAAATGTTGCCAACTTTCTTCAGAAGTCAATAGCTACAGACCTCCAAACTTCGTGTGGCCTTCAGATTAGCTCAAGAACAGTGTGTAGAGAGCTTCATGGAATGGGTTTCCATGGCCGAGCAGCTGCATCCAAGCCTTACATCACCATTTTAACAAAGCAAACCTAAAGAAAGTCTTGCCAAACTTTCACCAGCACGTCTCCTGTCCTACACGAGGAGCAAACACACTGGATCATTGCTACTCTCCGTTTAAGAACGCCTATAAAGCGCGGTCACTTCCAGCTTTCGGCAAATCGGATCATGCTGCCACACCCGAATACAAACAAAGGCTTGTTCAGGAACCCCCGGTGAGGCGGGAAGTTAAGCGCTGGTCAGCCCACTCAGAGACTACAGGCAGCTCTTGATGATGTCAACTGGGACATGTTCCGAGCGAGTTCAGCTGACGTCAGTGAGTTCACGGATGTGGCGCTTTGCTTCATCAACACGCTTACAGAGCAAGCCACGCAAACAATAACAATAAGGTCCATCTCAAATCAGAAACCGTGGGTGGACAATTCAATCCGCGCTGCAGTGAACATACGCACTGCCGCTTACAACGCCGGTCTCCTATCGGGGAACATGACTGAATACAGATCGTCCTGCTATGCTCTGCGGCGTGCAGTTAAAGCCGCAAAGCTCTGTTATAAGGATCGAGTGGAGTCTCATTTCCAACTCAACGACTCGCGGTGCATGTGGCAGGGTCTGATGTCCATCTGCTCTTTTGGATCTAAATCCTCTGCAGAGGTGAGTGCTGATCCGTCGCTTGTGAATGAGTTCAACTCTTTCTACGCTCGCTTTGATTGTAATCGTGGCAGCGCAACTCCGCCAAGTGGCGCATCAGAGGGAATTACTCAGAGCAGCAACAACCACGTGATCTCTGTCTCGGAGGATGAAGTTCGGAGGGCACTCAAGCGTAAGGATGTCAGGAAAGCTGCTGGGCCGGATGGTATTTCAGGCCGTGTTCTGCGGTCCTGTGCTGATCAGCTCGCCGGGTTGTTTACATATATCTTTAATGAGTCCCTCGCTACATCTGTGGTCCCCACCTCCTTCAAAAAATCCACCATCATCCCTGTCCCTAAGAACAGTAAACCCTCTTGCCTAAATGACTATCGTCCAGTGGCTCTCACGTCTATAGTCATGAAGGTCTTTGAGAGACTCATTAAAAACACCATTTGCGCCTTCATTCCTGACACTTTGGACCCTCTTCAGTTTGCCTATCGTCCCAATAGATCGACTGAAGATGCCATCTCGCATGTCCTCCACTCCTCCCTCACTCACATCGACAGCAAAAGTGGGAACTATGTAAGGCTGCTATTTATTGACTATAGCTCAGCCTTTAACACCATAGTTCCCATTAAGCTAACCGCCAAACTCCTGGATCTCGGCCTGAATCCTTCTCTCTGCCACTGGATTGAGGACTTCCTCACTGGCAGGCCTCAGGTGGTGAGAGTAGGCCAGTTCACCTCCACCTCCATCACCCTGAGTGTGGGAGCTCCACAGGGCTGTGTCCTGAGTCCCCTGCTCTACTCTCTCTACACGCATGACTGTTTGTCCACACACAGCTCCACCTCTATCATCAAATTTGCTGATGATACTGTTGTCCTGGGCCTCATTTCCAACAACACATGTCACATGAGACGACATACTTGGACGAGATGGAGCATCTAACATCATGGTGCCAGGACAACTGTCTCTCTCTGAATGTTGGCAAGACTAAAGAAATGATTGTGGACTTCAGGAAGAGACAGCAACGGACATACTCCCCTCTCACGATCAGCGGGTCACCAGTAGAGAGAGTGAGCAGCTTCAAGTACCTGGGTGTAAACATCTCCGAGGACCTGACCTGGACTGCTCACATTCAGACACAGGTGAAAAAAGCCAGGCAAAGACTGTACCACTTGCGCCAGCTGAGGAAATTCAGGGTTTCACCAGCTATCCTGAAAACGTTCTATTTATGGGCGATAGAAAGTGTATTAACTCAGTGCATCACAGCATGGTATGGGAACAGCACCAGTTATAACTGCAAAGCCCTGCAAAGAGTCGTGCGCTTATCCGGGCGTATCTCAGGGTCAGCTCTCCCGTCTCTGCAGGACGTCTACACCAAACGCTGCAAAGGTAGAGCTACTAAAATCATCAAGGTCTCTAATCACCCTGCAAACCCTCATTTCACGCTGCTGCCATCTGGTAAGCGCTTCCGAAGCCTGATGGCCAAAACTGAGAGACTCAGGAGGAGCTTCTTCCCCCAGGCCATCAGACTCCTGAACTCAGTCACTTAACATCACGTGACCATCGACATACTGACATTGCACTGCACTTTCTGTTCTCGTTGTTACTGTGTAACAACCTGTTATAAACCTGTTTGCACATTATACTCTTTGTACATTTGTTAACCACATATTATAAGTCTACAGTTTACTCACTGCACAGTTTACTCCACTTATTTTATTCCACTTTTTTCTACTTGACTTGATTATTTATAATTCTACATATATATATATATATATATATATATATATATATATATATATATATATATATATATATATATATATATATATATATATATATTAGTACTTTTCTATTCTATTTCTATTATAATTTCCTCCTTGTGTTTTTAACTGTGAATTTGCACTGTCCATGGAGCGGACCTGTTTACATTTCACTGCCGGTTGTATATTCTGTATATAACTGTATATAACTGTGTATGTGACAAATAAAACTCTTGAATCTTGAATCCAAGTGCAATGCAAAGTGTTGGATGCAGTGGTGTAAAGCACACCGCCACTGGACTCTAGAGCAGTGGAGACGTGCTCTCTGGAGTGATCAATCATGCTTCTCTGTCTGGCAATCCGTTGGATGAGTCTGGATTTAGTGGTTGCCTGGAGAACAGTACTTGTCTGACTACATTGTGCCAAGTGTAAAGTTTGGTGGAGGGGTGATTATGGTGTGGCGTTGTTTTTCAGGGGTTGTACTTGGCCCCTTAGTTCCAGTGAAAGGAACTCTTAATGCTTCAATATACCAAGACATTTTGGACAATTTCATGCTCCCAACTTTGTGGGAACAGTTTGGGCATGGCCCCTTTCTGTTCCAACATGACTGCGCACCAGTGCACAAAGCAAGGTCCATAGACATGGGTGAGTGAGTTTGGTGTGGAGGAACTTGACTGGCCTCCACAGAGTCCTGACCTGAACCTGATAGATGACCTTTGGGATGAATTATAGCGGAGACCGCGAACCAGGCCTTCCTGTCCAACACCAATGCCTGACCTCACAAATGCGCTTCTAGATGAATGGTCAAAAATTCCCATAAGCACACTTCCAAACCTTGTGGAAAGCCTTCCCAGAAGAGTTGAAGCTGTTATAGCTGCAAAGGGTGGGCCAACTCCATATTTAACCCTGCGAATTAAGAATGGGATGCCAGCAGCCATATCACCCTGTAGCCCAAGTCTGGTTTCCCACTGAAGCCAAGCATGGATAAGCCTGGTCAGTACCTGGATGGGAGACATCCTGGGAAAAACTAGGTAGCTGCTGGTAGAGGTGTTAGTGAGGCCAGCAGGGGATGCTCACCCTGTGGTCTGTGTGGGTCCTAATGCCCCAATATAGTGATGGGGACACTACACTGTCAATAAGCAGCGTCCTTCGGATGAGACGTTAAACCGAGGTCCTGACTCTCTGTGGTCATTAAAAATGCCAGGATGTCCTTTGATAAAGAGTAGGGGTGTAACCCCGGCATCCTGGCCAAATTTGCCCATTGGCCTCTGTCCATCGTGGCCTCCTAATAATCCCCATATACCGATTGGCTTTTACTTATATTTTATTTGTCCCTTTAAGGGAAAATTGTTTTGGGCAATACAGGTAAGCTGCATAACAAGATACCCACACCAATACATAAACACACAGTTGTGTCCTTTGAACTAGAGTTTAACAACCTTGTAGCCAGAGGAACAAAATAATTCTTATAGCAGTTGTATCTGAACCTTGAAGTACGAAAACGTCGACCAGATGCCAGTAGTTCGAATTCTGGATATAGCACATGAGAAGGGTCCAAAGTCATTTTCTTTGGCTGTTTAAAAATAATTTTGTTGAATATAGACTGAAGATTGGGGTAAACCCCGAGACCAACCACTTTCATTGCTATATGCACCAAACGGTTCAACTGAGATCTAAGAGTAACTGTTACATTACCGAACCAGACCGCTATACAGTAAGATGGATTCAATACAGGGATGATAAAACAGCAACCTGACCCTCTGAGCAATTCCAAACAGTTTGAGCCTCTGTAAAAAGTAAATTTTTTGTTGCACCTTTCGACACAGATTATCCACACCCCCCCCACCTCCATGAAAGTTTCTCACTCTGTCTCTTCTCCACCAATCAGCTGGTGTATGGTGGCCGTTCTGGCACAATATGGATGCTGTCGCATCATCCAGGCGGATGCTGCACATTGGTGGTGGTTGAGGAGATTCCCCCCCTGTATGCGATTTGAGTACCCAGAAAAGCGCTATATAAATTTAACAAATTATTAATTATTATTATTATTAAAGTTCATGTGCATGTAAAGTCAGACGTCCCAAAACTTTTGCCAATATAGCGTGCATAATAGTATATTATCTCTGAAGTATATTCCCTTTTGTTGTAGCACACCGGGGTGACTAGGAGCATGAAATTGTCCAGTTATAACTTCCTGTGTGAAAGTGACAAAATAGAAAGTGGCTGTAAGAAAATTGCTAAAGCTTTGAAAATCCTCATTTCAACCATCAAGAAGTTCGGTGCACAGTGAGGAGGAGAGTTTGTGTGGCCAAAAACTCACCGGATCACAGCTGGAAAATGGCAGATATTGATTATTACCTAAAAAATTATCAAACGACACCTACATTACCAGAAGTTGTTTGGGAGGGTTTTCCTCACTTATCTAAAAACAAACTCCAGCATATTCAGTGGTCAGACACAACTCGAGCTTCAAAAGGAACCTGGTTCTATGGTTAGATGAAACTAAAAAAAAGAGCTTTTGGCAGTAAACCCAGCAGATGGGTTTGGTGCAAACAGGGATAAAAAGTGCACCATGCCCATGATTAAAAATACTGCTGGATCTTTAATGTTGTTTGCCTATTTTTTTTTTTTTGTTGTTGTTGTTGCTGGAAGTCCTGGATATTTTGTTCAGATACATGGCATCATGGATTCTAGAAAATACCAACAGATAAAAAAATCGAAACCTGACTGCTTCTGCTAGAACTCTTATAATGGGACAAATTAAAAATCAAAACAAAAATGTGTCACTGCACAAAATGAAGCTTCTGCAATGGCCGTCCCAGTCCCTGACCTGAACCCTATAGAAAATGAGTGGGCTGAACTAAAGAGAAGGAGCACCAACATGGAGCTGGGAATCTGAAGTATCTGGAGAGATTCTGTGTGAAGGAATGGTCTCTGGTCTCTTGTCTGGTGTTCTCCAAACTCATCAGTCATTATAGAAGAAAACTCAGAGCTGTTATCTTGGGAAAATGACGTTGCAATAATTGGGTGGCAATAACTGTGGCCAACATGAACTAGAGAATTATTTTATTTTTTTCTTCATAATGTGAGTTTCTCCCCACTTTCAATTGTTTTACTTCAATGACAGGTTAGAATTTTGTGATTTTTTGGGATGAAAGATCAAAAGGATACACGATGCAGATTTATTTTCACAGCCGCCTTTGCTCATATTGACCAAGGGTGCCAATATAAGTGGAGGGCACTGTAGCCTTAATTACTTCGTAGCCTTCATAAAACACAACTTTATTTCCCTAGCAATATCTACACTGTGTCATTACAGTAGCTATAAATTGCATTCAGCACTTTCTTTTTTACTATGTTTGGATGGTTTACATGCAAGTGCTAAAACAAAGCAGAAAATTCAGGCAAAAGAATGCCGCTGTATGCTATGCAAGCATTTGAATACAGATGCTTAGCGATACACAAATGCTGCTACAGTGGTATTAGTGTAACTGTCTTCTTTTACAGATTTCACTACTGTCATTGTAGAGCAAATGTTTTATGATAATATTACAAAGCAAGTTTGTTGAATTAAAAATGTTTATAGCAATATACCTGAATAATAACACATGGTTTGAATGTAACATTTGAAAGTATCTATCGCCCCCTGGAGTAATGGAGGTTTGTTACCACATTGACAGAATGCTCATAACTGCAATCACATTTTCAGCATTAGTGAATTAACCTGTTGTTACAGTAGATCTGAGTGTTGACATGTTGATTAGCAAAAGTCTGGACATGATACAACCATTTTGGCAAACCAGTTGTAAAGAAAGACCGATGTGAGTTGAGCTTGATAAAATCATTTATTGTGCTCCAGAAGATTAAATTCTATTTAACCAGAAAGAAAGACAAAATGACAAATAATCTACATCACAACAACCCTCTGTAGTTCTCAACAGCCATTTTGATCTTCTTTCAAGGTCAGCCAGTAGAAAATAAACACATAATGAAATTTGGTTGCTGTTTGTAAGAAAATGGCCCTCAGTCTTGCATTACATTCAGTTACAAGGCTTGTCCTGGCATGTGTGTATGTGAGCATATGTGCCTGTGTATGAAGAAACATACTGAGCGGTGGATCTTCGCAATTACAGATGAACCCCATCTCTCTCCTTGGTAAATGTGCATGCACAAGATGAATCCTCCAAGTGCCCCACCAGTGTATGGTTCATTAAATTTTAATATCGTTCAAAGGAGCTTCCTTTGCAGGGGGACACATGGGCAGGCTGACTTTGCATATGCATACCTGCAGATGGGGATTGGCATACAGAGCAGCGATGCTCTCTCTGGCCCGTTTGTACTGCACAAGGTTGTCATAGGTGAAGGCAGAACAGAGAGGATAAGCCCAGAGGAGATTCTGTCCTGAATGGGAACATGTTGTTGGGGACAGTGTATGTCACGAGTTGGCTGATCAGGAGAAGAGCGGCACGATTCTTTCAATCTTGTTCCCTTCCTTGGCTTCCCTTGTCCCTCATTAGTTCTCTGCCTCTAGCTATTCACGAGGGCCCAGGTATTCACTCCCAGCAGCCTTTGTTTGACCCCAATGTTTTACACACCAACTATTAATTAATTACCTTGAGATGTGAAAGGCTGTGCTGCTAGTAAAATGGCTTCTAATGTACTCACTTTGGTCGTTACTCCATATCCTAACCAAGTAATTTTGTTGTCTGAAAACAAACACAGCCAATCAGAACATATTTGATCTTTAATATTCAGCTATGTGGAGCAAGATGGCCTGTCCGGGACATAAACTCAGATTTACAGTACATAAAAAAGATATTTTTTTTCCGTTTGTCGCTTTATCCTGTCGCATCTAGTTAGGACACAGCATTAGCATGGGGTAGTTGACCAAGAGAGTTTGCACAAAAGCAAAGAATCTGATCTGGGAGAACCACATCACCAATCCATTGCTGTTTTTCTATATTCATACGCTACATGCTGAGAATTTTTTTTAGAAGTTTCCTTTTAACTGGTGTTGGTATTCAATCAAATTTCCCATGAGTAAAAAAGGATTCAAGAGAAATCTAAATTGTCACCACAGGAACTGTCACATTGAAGAGCCTTTTTAGCATGTAGTGTGTAATGTAACGAGGCTCTGAAAAAATTAATCATGAATGTTCCTCGATTCTCTTTCTCAAGCTAGCTTCAATGGCCTCTCAAGATCAGAAGGCCCCGTAACGGACTCTCTCATCAGGGGTCCTCCTTTAGTCTGGGACTCATTGCCGTTGATAATTAACATATAGCATGAGAAAAGAAAAATAATCAAGGATGAATAAAACTAGCAATTACTGAGAGATTTACAGGTGAAACTGGCTTTTAGCACTAAGGCTAATGACTTTGAGCACTTATCTCTGGGTGATAACTGACAAAAGTTTTGCTTTCTTTTCAAGTTTCTCCATTTGTCGTTCTATTTTCTTTCTTTCTATAGCTAGCTTTAAGCAGTATGATCAAGGGATTCGTAACATCAGAAGCCCCCCTAATACACTCTTTCATCAGGGGCCCTCCTGTCTCCAGTGAGGGATTCATTCGTGATGATCATTCAGGAGAATTACAGAAAGCTCTGGATGAGGGGATATCAATGCAAGTCTCCAAGTTGTACAGAATAAATCCCTGCGTTGGTCACTGGTTGTTCAAAGCTGCGTGGGGGACTGCCTCATAAAGCACCGAAAATAAAGAAATGAGAATCAAACATTACAGGTAAGAAATGTTCTAAGGTAGGGTGGTTTGACTATTAGCAACAAAAAAAAAAAAAAAAAAAAAAAAAAAAATAATTATTATAACTCAGACCAATGAGCAAATCAAAAAGTACATTAATGTCCCACACATGGGAGCTCAAACAACAAGTGATTCACCACTATTAAAAAGTTTTACCAACACACATGTACAAAACTAGTCCTTATAACCAGGTTCACTCGAGCTATTTGCAAATGCAATCTAGTTAGCATATCCCCACCCCTTCCCATCACCATCTCCAGAACCCACCATGTCCGCCCTTGTCAGCATATTCCAATTCCTCCGTGAGCCAATCAGAGCAGTATTTTCTTAAACAAATCCAAACGGGGAAGAAAATGATTTTTTTTTTTTTGTTTTGTTTTGTTTTAAATAATGACTTAATCAGCAGAACAGCCACCAAGCAGATAAATTGTCATGCGTGTCGTGCTAAAAATATCCAGCCTCCCTTTGAGTCCACCAGTTTCAGTATAGACAGCACTTGTGTGATGAAGCTGTATCTGCCAGGAAGCCAATAAATTCCCCGCTACGCTCTTGAGGCAGATTCCTCAGTATCAACGCCCCCAGCCAGGGCTTAAAGAGCATGGGTGCTTTGTGTACATATCTAGATATGTAAATAGGTCCTATACAATAAAATTGTTCCCCCAAAAATAAATTGACAAAAAGAATTCAAAGACATTCTGTGAATGTCTCTATTGTGCATATTCTTGAGGATTTCTCATTCTCTCCTTTTTTTCCCCGTAGTATTCCGTATTCTCCACCAGAAGGAGAACGCATGCTTAAATTAGGTAAGCAGCATCTCCCGTCTGCTCTGAAGAGAGTAATCTACAATCCAGCGCCCCGGGAAAACAATATGTTTCCTTTTGTTTACAAAGGGCCTCCCACACGTCATCTCTTCTGTGCTTCCGTCGTTTCCTCTCCGGGTAACCAAATCAAACCATTCCTCAAAGAATCCCAGACTGATAGTTGTTTCCAGGAAATGGTCCTGGTTTTGTCACAATATAAGGGTAAAAAATCATCTCTGTTTGTTTTTCATTACATCAGAAATTGTTTTTTTTTTTTTTTTTTGTCTTTTTTGTTCTCATCTTTAATATAAAATGATAGTTTTGATCTCTAGGAACAAAAGCATTGTTATTTCCTGTTCCTCCGAGCACCTGGAGTAAAGATATTCCTCAACTCAGTGCTATCATCTCCGTCCGTTGTCACACTCGTACTCCACATCTGCGGGAGTGTATGTGTGTGTGTATGTTCGTGTTTGTGTGTGAGAACGTGTGTGTGTGTGGCTATACTCTAGTGGTTGAGTGTGAATGAGGGTGCGGATGGGGCAGGGTGTTATTCTGTCCACTGGTGTAACTGTTGAAGGGATGTAAGGAGGTGAGGCCTGGCATGCTGTTGGGTATCATAGTGATGGTGTTGGGGGTCATGAGAGGGATGTCGTCCGGTGAACGGCGCATGGCAAGAGTGTAATCGGGCGGGCAGGCAGTTCTCAGGACCACCTCGTGCGGGTGCATAGCCTCCCGGCACTCCCGCTCCAAGTCGCTGTGTTTCATTTGTAGAGACATGATCTCCTCTTCTTGCGTA
Source organism: Paracanthobrama guichenoti (assembly GCA_018749465.1). Lineage (NCBI taxonomy): Eukaryota > Metazoa > Chordata > Actinopteri > Cypriniformes > Gobionidae > Paracanthobrama > Paracanthobrama guichenoti. The sequence goes on along the minus strand of CM031953.1, from coordinate 10,277,555 downwards.
TGGGGTAGCTCATTGGCTGTGGTCCTCTGTGGGCTGCAACGCCGGTGGACCTCATGCCTTCGTTTGTCCTTCTTGTAGTAGAGTGCAGCGAAAGCCAAAATGTTGAGGAAGAGCAACGAAGCACCCACGGCGATGGTAACGCTTAGTTCGGTCGAGTAGTCCCGCTGGTCCACTAGGAAAGGTTGGTTCTGGTTCTGGTTATGGCTGTCCTGTGTTTCAGTGGGAAACGGTGTAGGGTAGGGCCTCTTGGTGTTAACCAGGATCTTCTTTGGTGTACGGGGAGTGACCTCAGGTGGAGGTAACTTAGTGGTGGTGGAAATGATCTGGGTGACCTCGTTGAGGCTGTGGAGATGAGGCACCAGCTCCAGCCATAAGTTAACCTTATTGGCACGGTAATGTTCCTTGACACGGGGCTTCAAGCCAATGTGCAAGTATAATTGATCCTTTTGGTTGTAACGCATCCAGGCCACCTCCTCAAAGCGGTTAGGCTTGGTGTGGATGAACTTGGTGTCCTGTGGAACTGGCTGGTTGGGGTCACTGAAAAGATAAAAGGAAGATTTCAGTACTCCCCACACAAAAGATAATTTCTACAATTCCTCTTTCAGAATTGCACATGGAAATTGAGCACTCCATAAGACAAATATCACACAACCCATTACAGACAAGTCTTAGGGGAGTGCCTAGAGACCCCTAATATTCTCTCAGTGCTCATTAGGGTTTCCTGACAACTGCACCTGCTTTTAAAATTAACGAGAATATATCTGAGAATTTACACATTTGCACACAAATTGATTTGTTGTCCTCCCGTGAGATGATTATATGTCTAGGCAGCAATGTCATATAAACACTAAACTCACTCTAAGTGATCATCAGCTTTACTTTATTCACTGCATTACACCTAAATTGAAGCAAACTAAATTGCTGTTGCGTAAAAAGCAGTATTTTAAATTTAATGTAGTACAACTTTGGGAATCTTAACAAGTATTTGTGAGTGAGAATGCATTAACAAACAATTAAGAAAAGATTAAACCTTGTTGCAACCCTGTAGCACTGTTTCCTGGTAACAACAAGCTATTGTGTGGTAATCGTAAAATAAATTCTTGAATTATGAGATGTTTGCGTTGGTGGTTTTACAACAAAACAAACTTGCATTCAAAATCACTTCTAAATCCTTATTAATAGTCGTATTGTTTGCCTCAAGGATAATTGATTAGAAATAATGTCCTGCTGCCTAGAGACTTACCCAGTCTTAGCAAAGTTGGTCCAGTAGGTCATTACAACTGCACTAAGCATCACATCATTTTTGGAGAAGTTGCAGGGGAAGAGCTCAGTTGGACCAATCATTGGCAGCCCGAAAACATACGGGATCTCATCGCCATGTGCCGCATCGGCCCAGGGTGGGACCTGCTCCGTCTGGCAGTGATGGTAGAAGGCGTAGAAATAAGTAGGCGAGCCAAAGCTGGAGTGGAGGTCTGCTGTGGCCACAGCTGGTGCCACCCACTGATGATCTGTGAAGAGTGCCAGCAGGCTCTTTCTTCTGGTCTCCGGGTTGTGGCGGTCAGACCAGTCAGTGTACATAAACTTAATGGTCTCCCGAAGGATGTCCTTCCCTTCAGGGTAACCATATAAATCATCCACAAAACTTGACACGGCGTAGTCAAAATCGTTGGCTTGAACGCCGTTCTCGTTGTCCACAATGGGTTCCACAAACTTCAACCCCTCGCCTTGGTTAACACCGAGCATGATGTCGTAGTTGAGGAACTCCCCTTGCTCCATGAGGATCTGAGGGTCATCGGGAATTACATCACCATCAATGACGGGTCCAAAAGCGATGTGATACCGAGCAGGCTGGATGTCCTGGTCTAATAGTTCTTTGTAGTGTTTTTTCTGCAGGCACTCTACCATCTCCACTGTATCTTTGAGGTTACACCCCACCTTTTTGGCCAGCATGCGTGCATACTTGGCCGGCTGAAAGCTTACGGCCCAGCTGGACAAGGCTGTGCCACTTTGGGCTATGGCCCTTTGAAAAAGACCTGTGAAGGAAAAACAAAACAGAATCACAAAGAGAACAATCTCTACATGCCACAGGGGTCCAAACATCTGAGACCACTAATGACCACTTGTTATATATCTGAAACAACATTTTTCTTTACATACAGTATTATATTAGTGATTTAAAAAAAAAAAATTTTTATAACATTTTAAAGTCAAGAAATAGTGCAGAATTTTAAATGAATTAAAATAAATTAAATCTATAAAAATTAAACAAGGAATATTTAATTAAACAAATAAATCTCGATTGAGCTGTTTTTATGCAAATCTTAAATGGTTTGGGAAAAGAGGCCATGCAAGTCAACATGCTAATGCTGATGAACCTGAATTGTACACAGACCGGATCAATATTTCACTTTGTTGTGTAATTTTAGACGGGGGAATGTGACTATTTCAAGAATTTGATTACATCGCATTAACAGTAATTAGCTGTTTGCACCCTGTAAACCCCTTTCATATAAACACGTCAAGAAAATTGACCCATACCATTGAAGAGAAGCAGATATCATGCACAAACGTAAAGAAAATAAGTGAGTGAGCAAGAGAGAAAGTGTGTGCTTGTGAGAAAGACAGATAGAAAGAGCAAGAGAGAGGAAAATTGAGTTACTCTGTTACCATGACAACCCCTGGGAACTCAGTTTTAACAGTGCAGTTATGAGTAAAAAAACATGTTCTTACTAAAGAAGACAAAAAAACAAACAAACAAAAAAACAATAAAAACACATGGAAATGAAATGGAGATAAGGGGATGTTTCAGTTCGCAATTCAACGAAACTGTGACTATTGTGTATGAACAGACGAATACATTTGTGAATGGATACACTGCTAAAATTTAAAAAAGAAGAAAAGAAAAGGAAAATATGTGAAATATATGAAAATTATTCACGATTAAGCAGTGCACGGTTTGCCTCTGGGCAAAGCAATCGCGTGGCACACTAAAGTCTTTTCCAAAAGTGTCTCTGGGTTCATTTGAATGATAGTGACAACCTTAAAGCAGGCCTGTGCCAGGAGACCTCTTCACAAAGCAATCTTCCAAGCAGAGAGACTCAAAATGGAATTAATGTATTTATCCTTTTTGTGCCAATGGAAGGTGAATGGTGTATTTGGACAGTGTGCTCATGGCGTGCCTGGTGATGTGTATGGACTTGACTAAATAAAGATGGGAACATGAAACGACCCCTGGAAAATTAATTTCCATAAACAAGTGATATCAGGTCAAACTGATTAAGCAGCCTAAAGTTGAGTCGATGAAGGAACTGCTGTGCGACTTTTTAGGCAAATTTGTTGGTTTTAGGATTTTGGGCCTCTGTGAAATTGAGCATTATTTTGAACTCCACAAAATAAAAGCAGAACCCTAGCAGTTGAGATCCTGATTATATCAGGCCTGGGTGATATAGCTATTTTATATATTTTATATACATTTTTCTTCATTCAGAGGATTGAAACAATCCCACTAGACAATAAGATTCAATATGTCAGGTTCATACTATATATATATATATATATATATATATATATATATATATATATATATATATATATATATATATATATATATATATATATATATATATAAAAACAGTTTAAAAAATAATTAAACAGATTTTCACAAAATCTACTTTTTTAAATTTATAATATATTTGCCTAAATACAATATATTTACTTATATAACAGTAGTATTTACTTCTTTGAGTCCTTGTAAAAACTAATGGCATTAAAACCATTGTAACATTCACAAAGTGGCTTGATTTTACATACCACCAGCAAAATCACATTTGGTATATATAGCCCAGCCCTAGTGATCAGTGTTACTGAAAGAAACAGCTCGGTTGATCAAATGTCACAGTATTTTCATGATTAAGATTGAAAATTCATAACATGGATTTTAAAATAAAAGCACGAATTAGAACTTCAGCCATTCCAACACACAATACCTTTATATGAGCACATTACACAAACAGCTTTAGCATGCAGACAAAAATGGTCAAAAGTTAAAACCTCTGCATTGTACCTTTGGTTGAATTGCTCCAACGGTTACCTTCAGAATAATGGGAAAGAGTCAGCAGGTTGACACACGAGGCCCCTGCCCCAGACCCAAAAACAGTAATGCGTAAAGGGTCACCCCCAAAGAATGCAATGTTTTCACTCGTCCAGCGCAGGGCTTGAATTTGATCAAGAAGTCCATAGTTTCCCTTGGCTGCCTGGTCTCCTGTGCTCAAAAAACCTGCAGAAAGAAGAAATAATTGAATCAGCGTTCGAATGCATTGCTGTGCAACTTTAAAACCATATTCAATAGAAAAGAAAATATTTCAAATATTGAAATATTCAATAGCAAAATGCAGTTTAAAGAGAAGGTGATCCTCCTTCCAAATACTTTTTAAACATCCACAAAATGTTATCATCACACTTGTTCACCCCAGGAGAGTTTTTAATAGTTGTTTATTTCTTGTATATTACAGATGGCTCCTCCTCCCCTGACAGACAACACAGTCAATATTTTTGGTTGAATGCAGCATCATTTTATAGACTATTTTGGGTCTATTCATAAAAATGAAATAACCAAACACAAGGAGTTCAAGCTCTGTTCCAAAACCTACAGAGCACCATATATATATATATATATATATAGGTTGCATTTTAGAGGATTAGACATACCTTTATTTGGTCAAATATACATTTTCAATCCCAAAATGCACGGTGACAAACCCATTTAAGGGTATGATTACACAACACCGTTTTCACCTGAAACTTTTTATGCACTTTGACGATTCATATACACGAAAATGGTGTTTTGGAGGGCTGAAAATGCAAACTTTTCAAAGTGCAAGGTTAAAATCGATAGGGGTGAGCAGGGCACAACCTAATGCAGGGCTAGTTGTAACACACATGGATAATGAAACGGCCCTATCAACATCATTTAGATAAAAAAATTGTGCCAAAATTCTTCAGAAGACATCACTGAACGTTAATTAGCAAAAGTAAATTTCTTACGTTTATTTTTCATCTCTGTTTTTTGTGTTTATTTAAAATAAGACAAATCTGATCTGATCTGATCTGTTATTTAAGAGTTGAGATGGTTCTTTAATGCTGATCTAACAGCAGAAGACACGAGTCGGGTTTAAATCCCAGTTGTGCAGGTGGGGCATGTTGTCACACTGCGTTACAATGAGCCCCATTAGAACTATGCTATTATATTCTAAACTTATATGAATTTTATTGAGAAAGCATGAGAAAAGGTGAATAAAGACTGAGAGTCAATGTTCGGAAGTTATTAATTATTATTATGTTTTTAACTATGCTGTATAGCTGTGTATTGAGGTGTGTTTGTTGTCAAACTCAAAAAATAGTTTATTTTTAATGATTAAAAAAAGCCATTATTTTATTTGAAAAAGTTAATCATTTGGAAATGTTTTGATTATATCAGGTAACATTTTAAGCTGTCGTTTGGTGATGTTACAATGTGCCCCCTCATATGTCACCTGTGGGGCATGTTGTCACATTTCACTTCCATTCTTTCGGGGGAAAACAAGAAGAAAGTATACACTGTATTAATGAAACAAATCCACATATTTGTACTAGACATGTGGGAAATTAATGTGGGAAAAAATAAATACTCTGAACCCCAAGTGGCTTTACACAAACTGAGAAAGTCAAAAAGTGTTAGGTTGTTCCCCGCTCTCCCCTACCTTTACCATTTCCATGTAAACAACAAAAAAACGTGAATTTGTGAAAACGGTGACGTCACGTGCATGCGTATTAAGTGTTCACGCATGCGTAGCCTATTACATGTTAACGGGTGTTTTTTTGACAAAGTGACATCTCTAACTACTGGCCTGGCATGCAGAATACAGCCGTTGTAGTCATTTTTGCAGATCCGTTTGAACAGGGACCATTTTGACAACGTTGTCGTCTGTTTTTAGTACATCATTGTCATGTAAACATACCCTAAGCTAGGATGAAGTATGATGAATGATAATTATAAAAAAAAAAAACAGATTTAGGTTAGGAATATAGTTCAATCTGATTTGAAGTGCAGTATTTTACCCAATACTCCTGTAAGCTATTATTATATATTATTGTGATGTTAGCTTAGCAACAAGCTAACGGCAAACTCGACTGAATTCAGTGGCGAGTAGACACTTGTGTGTGCTTCGTGTGAGAAATGCTATTTGAATGACATACAGAGTATATCGCAACAGAAAAAACCTTCAAAATCAAGTGAGTTACAAGGTTTTGTTTCAGTTAGGATGCTGCCTTAGAGGGTATTGCTATGTAGGCAGTACACCCCTTACGAAAATGAACCATGGTTTTACTGCAAATAAAACCAAAAAAACCATGGTTATTGTAGTTAAACCAAGGTAACCCACAAATCAACCAAATTGCTACTCTAACCATGGTTTAACCATGGTATTTGTGGTAAAACTGTGGTTATATAAATGGTAATCAATTAGCCAAAAAACTATGGTACACTTTTACTATAATAAAACCATGGTTATTTTTCGTAAGGGACAACAATGGTACTCACTATGTTTACTATTTATTATATGTTAGCATTGTGGTTCTTAACTCTAAAATACATTAATCAACATTACACTTCTGTGGTTTCACATTAACCCATGTGGGCATCCAGTGGGACCACAGCTCTCTGGAGTCACTGGAGAATGCAACTGTTGTTTTACCCCTTCCACTTAAGTGCACTCAAATTAAAATAGTTTGTAGCAATACATTACAAATGTCAGTGAAAGAATTGTGATTACACAGAACTAACCCAGTGGTGCATTTTAATGGAAAACTAGTCACTAACTACTTCACTACAGTAGCTTATCCTGGGAATATACGTACATCCTGAGGGTGCTTGTGGAATACTGAATGTGTGTATGTTCAGTGAATAGATGACCGTTTTGGTATTGTAATTGCCTTCGCAGTCCCAGATCACATGAAAAATAATAAAGCCACACAACAAGTGTTCTACAGAAAGCTCATTTACAGTCGCAGATGACAAGAAACAAAACACTGTGAAATAACTTTAGTTCTGTACACAAAGCACACACACACACACACAAATCCATCTGACCATTCCTCAGCTACCTTCCTTTTGTTAATTGAGTTCTTTATTGGATTTAATTAATCTAGTTGTGTTGCTACATCAAGAAGTTGATCTCCTGGAAGTGGCCGTCGAATGCAAGCACACATTTAATTGATTCCATTTAGCCAAGGCAGTGTGCAGAGCAAATCAAAAAGACCAGGCACAGGCTAGAAAATGATTAGCAATCAAATGGCAGGCTGTCAGGTGCTCATGCCTGCGGCGCAGAGCCGTGAGCACATTTGGCTGCTAACACAGGCAGGCGGCGGCCCGCTTTCCATCCTCATACACGCAGAGAGGTGCAATCCAATCACGGGGAACAAAAGGGCCTCCCTCTGCTCGGACAGTGAATAGCCCGGGCTTGTGAATGGAAGTGTATTTGGTATAATGTGGAGAAAACAGATTCACAACAATGCGCTTTAATGAGACAGGCAATAATCATGGATTTTTATCACAGTAGTCAAGGAGAGGAGTGCTCTGGATTTGCTGTATAAGCGTTATTGGCTCATTTCTATGAGATTCAGGGTCAGCGGAACACTGTCCATGGCACCTTCCCAGCTAACAAAATGATGTTCTAAGAACGTTTTTGCTAACGTTCCCATTCGTTTTCAACTAAAAACAGAAGACTTTTTATATAAGACTTTCCTTTGGCTGTTCATTTACACAACAACAGCATTTTGGGGGCCTGAAAGTACAAGGTTTTGAAAACGATACCTTTACCATCTCCATGTAAACAACAAAAACATGAATATGTGAAAACGATGACGTCATGTGCATGTAAGTTACATGTTTGCGGGGTGTTTCTTGAGAAAGCGACATCTCCAACTACTGGCCTGGCATGCATAATACAGCCTTTTTAGTCATTTTCGCAGATCCATGTGAACGAGGATCGTGAACGAAGACAACGTTGTTGTCTTTTTTTAGTACATCGTTGTCATGTAAACATACCCTAAGGTATGAAAATGTTATTTCTGAACGTTCTCTGAATGTTCATAAAACGGTTATGCGAACATTTAGGAAAATCAAGCGTAGCGTTAGTTCTGGCAGGTCACGTTATCATAGCATACATATATAAGCTCCTTCAGTACTATCAGCAGCTATCGTGTTTCTCCAGAGCTCATTTACCCTCCTCCATCTCAGCTCCTCCTCTCGTCAGTCAGGATTTGGTATTCTGATTCCCTTTGAATCAGACTAAATTATTTTGCACATTTAATATTTGACATTAATGTTATCTGCAATACATTATGTTGGTTCTGTTCTGTTTACCCTAAGCGGGCAGGGAGTTCTTGCCCAGAACAGAACCATACCGCCAATCCAAACTGTATGCTAATAGTCAATCAATTATATTTGACGATAGTGGTCCTGACATTCCATTTTAGCATTCTTCAAACATTATGGGAACGTTACTGTTGGATGTTCTCGGAACATTCCAAAACAAGTAGTAGCATTTAAACATTTTTAGATGAACGTACAACTAAAACATTTCAGAAAAAACAAATCGAACAAAAACATTCCATGAACAATGCGTAAATAATGTTTTTGTGCAAACATTTTGAGAACATTATTAAATACTAGATAACATTGATTGAACATTCTAATAATGTTACTAGAAAAAAAAGAAGTTTGTTCATAACGTTAAGAGAACCTTGCCACAACGTTAGCCAAGTTCTGAGAATGTTTGCTGTCAGCTGGATTGGAATACATCAATATTACAGGTAAAACTTTGGAATGTATTAAGCAATATATATATATATATATATATATATATATATATATATATATATATATATATATATATATATATATATATATATATATATATATATATATATATATATATATATATATATATATATAGATAGAATTTTTTTTTTTATTTCAGTCTTTACAGAAAATGTTCCACAATAAATAAAACAAAAACAAAAAACTAAAATATTTAAATAATATAACCAAAGAAATATACAAAACTGAAAAGGTATAGGCAGAAGCCAATGCTTATTATGCGTACCCTTTATAATATTTCTCGAATGAGCGTCATTCTTTTCCAGAATGTACAATGATAATTACAAAGATCATATATACATGTATACTTTCAGATATTGTCACAATAAATGTTGTATTGTATGCACGCACCAATTATTATTTATATTATATAATATAATTATTTATTACCTTGTTTTTAAACATTTTCTTAAATTTACTAAATGAATTGCACGGTATGAATTGTTTTAATTCCATCTCAAAATTATTCAATAGGTTTACCCCTTTGACAGATATAGATCTATTTTTATATTAGTTCTTGACCTTACTTTTTGAAACATGAATTCCTCTTACTTTATATCTCTTATTTCGAACAGCCTCTGAATACAATTTGGAAGTAACTTATTATATACTTTATACATTGTCTGTACAGTATAAAAATCAACTAAATCAAACATTTTTAATATTCTAATATCCAATAGACTAGAGGATATCATCCATCCTCTCAAAATACAAAGTTCTGAAGACTTCACAGTTCCTTCCTCAGATGATTATCAATGTCAAACCGCAAAATTAAGCATAACTAATAAAAATGAACATTTCATTCCAAGCTACTCCTGTACAAGTGTTAAACCTTGGATGTTGTTGGTCTATGATAACCACCCTCTCCTCCCATAGATATGCTAATGGAGGTGTCTCATAACAGAAATCAGGAAATTTAAATACTGTGAAGTAACATTTTTAAAACATAATAATAAGCGTGAAAGAGGGTAATTTTGCAAAGTTTTCAAACACAACAATGTGCGTATTACAGGAACTTGAAGCCATAGTGTAAGTTATAATGGGAATGGGCCAAAAAGATAAATAAAAATGGAATCAGAATGCTATCGTTTGGCCCACAAAGTGGAATTCAGAACTAGATGAAAAAGCAACAGAGCGGCTTAGCTCCAAGTGCCATGTACTTAAATGAATTCTTTTTTGGACCCTAGTAGAAGGTTTGAGATGTTAAAGTAATCTCGGTTTTGACTTAAGAAGGCCAGAAAAGGTGAAAGAAAACAAGACCAACAAAATAAAAGAAGGAAAACTGGATATCCCCAAAGCAATGCGAAAAGTGACAAAAAGAGAAAAAAGGCATTACTGTACATTCCTTTCAGGGTTACACATAAAAGAGAGGCGGCAGGAGCAGGTTCAGTCCCAGAGATGTTGCATTAGAACATTTGCCAGTTCGGTCTCACTCCAAAAAAAGAAATGTCACAGTTGGTGCTTTTTTTTGTCTGTTTTGTCTGTACTCACCCAGCAGTGAGACAAATTGGCCCTCCTGTTGTATTTGTGTCCCTAAAAGTATTTACAGTGTGACAACAACTTCATACTTTCCCTTCCCGTCGCAGAATTATCATCCATTTGTTGCCATTTGTTCCCATACTACAGACTGGCACCTGAGAATGTAAGTTTCAACACTGCAAGAGGCAATGAAATGAACTGCTAAAAGTTGTTTTGAAGAGGTTACAGTCACTAAAATGATGGCAAGACCGAGTCACTGCCTCAAGTGGTAATTAGCTGTACTGCATGCTGATAATTAAGAAGTAATGTACAGTGACCACAGATGGTATGAATTACTGGCTCTGAGCATTGTCTCTGTCAAAGGAGATTAATACACTAAGGGTTGGCATAGGCTAACAACAGTATCCACACTTCAGGATCCCGACTGAATTTGACTTGACAGACCTATTCCTGTCTTCACTGCTTTGATATGCAGAATCCAAAACCTGAAAACTGCTGCTCCAGGCAAAATATACAGAATTTTATTCAAACTTTTATTTTTTCATAGGGATATTACATTAAAGTAACCCACTTTTCTCTAGAAAAAAAAAAATCCATCTCCTTTTATTTTGCTCCTCTCCAAGGAGGATGGATCAGTGACATGCGGAATGCCTTTCATGTTAATATTTTGTGAAAAATAAACACTAATAAAAAATAAATGGCTGTAGAGTTTGCAACATTACTATCGAAAAAATGCAGTCCACACAAATGCTACGGCAGGGTAATCTCCCGTGTAAATATAGGTAATGAAAGTTAAATGTACATTTCGATAATAGAATGGATTACAGTATTACACCTAGACACTGGATGTTGCATTATTTAGCATATTTTACAGCTGTCAGATTCTTATCCTGTTAACATCCTTGCCATATCCCATTTCAGTGGATTGAGGAAATGAAATTACCTCTAGGTAAGGCCTACTGTTTGCTGACTTGGATGAACATACTGAAATAGCTCAATAATCATTTTAGTCACATAATGTAGCATAACATCACTTAACATATTGTAAAAGAATAAAAAAACAAAGCATAACATAAACCATTTTAACAGTATAACAACGCATAAAGCACAACGCAACAATGTAACGTAGCGTAATGTAACAATGTAACGTAACGTAACATCAACCCAGACATTGCCAGTGTTGAGGAGGAACTAGTTACATGTAACTAGATTACGTAATTTAATTACAAAATAAATGTAACTGTAATCAGTTCCAGTTACTGAGAAAAAATGTGTAATTAAATTACAGTTATTAGGAAAATGTTAATGATTACAAAGGGGGTTACAAATGAATATTTCCTGTAAAAATCTAGGCTATGGGTTAGGGTTAGGGTGGGTTAGGGTTAGGGTTAGGTAATAATATTCATGTGTTGCTTTCCCCTTTTTTTGATGTGCGCGATGCCTCCTGCCATTTAAAGTCCGTTTAGTAAAGCTAAATGCTAAATGCTATTCTGATGCTTTTGATTGGTTCTCGTTTGAATTTGCAGAGCACCACGTCTGCCAATTACATCAATCCACACTGCCGCTGAAAGCTTTAGTCTACAACCTGTCTGAGAGTTGCCACCATGGCAAGTGATAAAAAGGCATTTCAGTGCTGGAAATTAGAAAAGTAATCAAATGTAATCAGTTACATTACTTTAATAAAGTCATTGAAATAGTTACACTACTTATTACATTTTTAATAGGGTAACTTGTAATCTGTAACCTATTACATTTCCAAAGTAACTTTCCCAACACATAAACATAACACTTAATAAAAAATAGACATGCCAATGAATGTTACGTTATGGTATGTTATGTGCTATGGTCTGATGTGGAAGTTCTGTTTAAGGGTTCAGTAATGTGCTAATTACATTAGGTGCTTGCTGAGTAGCATGGGGAGCGTAATGAAGGCTAATGTAAATACTTGCTCTTCACTTATTCCACCTCGCTAACTCTGCTTAAGGCATACACACCGTCTTCTGACAGGGCCAAACAACTGCTGTGAATCACCAGCCAACAACACAAACACTAACCTGCAGTCTGTATGGACTGAGTTGTTTGGGATAGATTTATTTTAAGTATACAAGTGAATGGAATGGTTAAATAAAATATGGCCCTGAATAAACATGAAACCTCATAAAAAAAAAAAGTGTGGTTCGGTGTAGAAGGGATTAAACGCCCCAAATTTGGGGACTTTTTTTAATCAGCTTTATCGGTACTATTAGGAACCACTGTTGCCAGGTGCTTAAGCAGTTTCGAGGACCTTGCTATTGTGGACACCTCTCTCCAATAGCAAGACAAAGCTTGTTTGAATTAAATTATAGAAGAAAAACAAAGCGAGTTTAATGACAGTCCCACAAGCACACAACACGTTATTCAACTGTTACATTATCTGTCAAGCCAGTGTTTACCCTTTTCGGTAATTGGAAGGCTTTGATGAGGTTTTATTTGTGACATGCTGTTGCGCATTGAATCTGTGACCAGTCTCCTCAGCAAGAGACTAGTTCAAATTCTAGCAGTTTTTTATTAGCACTGAAGATGATGCTAATGATAATTGTTGAAAATTATGTATAATTACAACATGCGTGCAAAATATCTTAAGACCTTAAAGGTCAGTAAATGTTTTACATTTTGAAGCAATGGAAAATTCCAGTATGCTGTGGTTTCCATGTTTTGATTATCGTATGAAAAAAAAAAAAAAAACTAATTTTGTGTTCCACTGAAAAAAAATAACAGCAAGCGAAAGTGAGTAAATAATGACAGAGTTTTCATTTCCTTTAATATAATCCATTTGTATAGTAGTTATTTTGAATCTGAATGTCATTCACATGCCTGACAGGTGGCAAAACAAAATATCTCTTTGTATGTATTGCAGAGCGCAGTCTCCAAGTTCTAACGCCAACAGGATGCAATAATTGTTCTTAAAATACTGCCATGCAACATACATGAAAGCCCCAAACTGCAGCACATCTTTCTTTGAAATGTGCTTCTTGGTAGTTGCATTGCTTCAAAACCTGATCTGAATTGTTAACCAGCTCCCTTTCCATAGAAAAGAACAACATTTGCATACAGATAACAGCCTTCTGCGGGTTTAACACACACACAGAGTCATACACACACAGAGTCACACACACACAGAGTCACACACACACACAGAGTCACACACACACACAGAGTCACACACACACACAGAGTCACACACACACACAGAGTCACACACACACACACGCGCCGAGCAGGATGGGGAAAGAGAGTGAGCGCGAGAGGGAGAATAAAACCTTTTCATAAAGAAGTGAGAGTCTAAAGATAGCCCTCCATCTTTTTTCCCTCTTGCTCCTCTCCAATGCACATCCTGGAAATATTCCTCTCCTCAGACATGAGCGAGAGCAAGAGAGTGCAGTTGAGTGCTGTCTTCCAGGTGGCCCTATCTCTACATAAAACGCTGAACCAGAAAGTCCTCTTATCTAACAGAGTACATCCAGATATTTTTTATTTCGATATTAGATATTATGTTGATAATGATAAAGGCTTTTCCAGGGAACGAGGAGAACACAGGCCTCCCTGACTCAGCGACAAAGGCATACGGGTGTTTCTTCAACTTCTGGAATTGTAAACTCCTTTAAAATAGACTTTTCAAACTCAGTAGTTCATGTAATTTCTCTACTACCAGTATCCAACAGTGCTTGTGCATGAATCACAAGATAATAGAGTCTGTGGCAACGAATGTAAAATTCTGTACATAAAAGGCATTTAAAGGGATAGTTCATCCAAAAATGCTGTCATTAATTACTCACCCTCATGTTGGTCCAAACCCGTTAGACTTTCGTTCATCTTCGGTACACAAATGAAGATATTTTTGATGAAATCCGAGAGCTCTCTGACCCCTCCATAGACAACAATTTAATTTAAACTTTTAAGGCCCAGAAAGGTAGGAAAGACATTGTTAAAATAGTCCATGTGACTCCAGTGGTTCAACCTTAATTTTTTGAAGCGACGAGAATAACGACTTCATTCAACAAATTTGTTCTAGCCTGTGTCAGTCTCCTACGCAGTTTATGCTGTAATACAGTGCATCTCCTGCGTCATCATGAGCAGCATCGGCTGCCATAGAACTTGAAAGCGCTGCACTGTTGCATAAACTGTGTAGCAGTCTGATGCGGGCTAGAATGAAATTGTTTAATAAAGTCAGAATTTTTTTATTTTTTTTGCGCACAAAAAGCATTCTCGTTGCTTAATAAAATTAAGGTTGAACCACTGGAGTCACCCGGCAGGGCTGCCTTTTGTCACCGGTTCTGTTCATAATTTTTATGGACAGAATTTCTAGGCGCAGCCAAGGGCCGGAGAGTGTCCGATTTGGGGACCACGTGATTTCGTCGCTGTTTTTTGCGGATGACGTTGTCGTGTTGGCCTCCAAAGACCAGGACCTTCAGCGTGCACTGGGACAGTTTGCAGCCGAGTGTGAAGCGGCCAGGATGAGAATCAGCACCTCCAAATCTGAGGCCATGGTTCTCAGTCGGAAAAGGGTGGCTTGCCCATTTCAGGTTGGTGGAGAGTTTCTGCCTCAGGTGGAGGAGTTCAGGTATCTTGGTGCCTTGTTCACGAGTGAGGGAAGGATGGAGCGGGAGATTGACAGACAGATCGGTGCAGCTTCTGCAGTAAAGCGGTTGATGTACCGGTCTGTCGTGGTAAAGAAGGAGCTGAGCTGTAAGGCGAAGCTCTCGATTTACCGGTCAATCTACGTTCCTACTCTCACCTATGGTCATGAGCTGTGGGTCATGACCGAAAGGACAAGATCCCGGATACAGGCCGCTGAAATGAGCTTTCTCCGCAGGGAGGCTGGGCGCTCCCTTAGAGATAGGGTGAGAAGCTCAGTTACTTGGGAGGAGCTCAGAGTAGAGCCGTTGCTCCTCCACATCGAGAGGAGCCAGTTGAGGTGGCTCGGGCATCTATTTCAGATGCCTCCTGGACGCCTTCCCGGGAAGGTGTTCCGGGCATGTCCCACCGGGAGGAGGCCCCGGGGAAGACCTAGGACACGCTGGAAAGATTATGTCTCCTGGCTGGCCTGGGAACGCCTCGGGGTTCCCCTGGAAGAGCTGGAGGAAGTGGCTAGGGAGAGGGAAATCTGGGCGTCTCTGCTTAGACTGTTGCCCCCACGACCCGGCCCCGGATAAGCGGAAGATAATGGATGGATGGATGGACCTGGAGTCACATGGACTATTTCATCTATGTTTTTACTACCTGTCTGGACCTTGAAAGTGGTAATTAAATTGCTGTCTATGGAAGGGTCAGAGAGCTCTTGGATTTCATCAAAAATATCTTAATTTGTGTTCCGAAGATGAACAAAGGTCTTACGGGTTTGGAACGACATGAGGGTGAGTAAATAATGACAGAATTTTCTTTTTTTGGGTGAAAAAACCCTTTAAAATGTCATGAAACCCCCTGTTTTAGCCTGGTTGTTCACACCTCAGAGTTGGAAAAGGTCTCTGAAAATGGGCGTGTTAAGCTGTGGAAAAGTGGGAGAGTAGAGGAAGGGAAAAGGGGAGACAACAACCGATAAAACACAAACCTGCAATGCACATATTATACAGACACATGAATATTAAAATATGGAGTTGAGGGCACCTTGATGCATTTTAAAACTCGAACCCTATATAACATCACACTGCCTAAACGAGGGAGAAATGCGGAAGAACATTTAAATGGCTAATAATATTTTCACTAAACGGTTACTTCAGTGATTAGCATTAAGCTTTGTATCAGTAGAAACCCGGTAGTATATTCAAATTCTTGTACTTTCCCCCCTCATGTCCCCCTGAGACGAGAGAATTATGCATTTTATTTCTGGAAAAAATCCTCAGATGACACAAATATCGTCATTTTGCATCATCGGAGGCTTCTTTGGCCAGAGGCTAGAGACTACAGCCTACTGTAGGACTCCTGCCTAGACTACAGTAGGAGTTAGTTCCGCATGTTTTCAACCCGCCCATAGGGGGTGGGATCTCACTCACAGAATGTAAAATGCGCACGGCCGCTCGGGCATTCATAACGGAGCGGTGCGGAGTAAAGTGAGTGTTTCAACTTTTCAGTGAATTCCTATTAAAGTTAAGCTTCCATAGGCATGATCTGAAAACGCGTCAGACTGGACACACATCGTGAATGACTGCCATGCTTAGTTCAGCTCAGCTCTTCGCTCTCGTGATGAATGAAATCTGACTCCTGCTGCGTTTGTGCCGTGACTTTCGTTCGGCTCACTCACACTTTATTGAACAGACACGTTCAGTTTTTAACGTGTCTGTAAAAAGCTAGGTTTATTTTTTTCAGTTCAGTTTTTTTTGTCTATTCTCTAACTGAACGAAAAATGTAATACTATGAAAATAAAAACGATGGTGGGGGCGGTGCCACGGTGGGCAAGTGATAACCGGTAGCCGTGGCTTTGGGAGTGGTCTCGTTGGGCACCAAAAAAAAAAAAAAACACATTTCTACTACGTAAATTACCCAATTTATCTTCATCTTCACATTCATCTTCCCAGCGGTGAAGTACCCCTTTAAATTTAAGAGCACTACAGTCTCTGAACAAACGACACGTCAGTTTAAAACAGAGAGAATAAAGACATGGCTGTGTCAGTGTCCTCATTTGCACATACATTTCATTAGAAGAAGATGTGATTAAATATGTGCGCACACACAGTGCTGGTTCATTTTTGGAATATATGAAAAATGTCCATGAAAACAAAGAAAGGCGGTCACTCCAGTCTGTATCTGATCTATATGATCCACGTGGTGAGCGTTGTTGAACTCATCGCGGCGTTCCATGCAGAAACCGTTCTCATGCGTGCTCCACATGTGGTTTGAATTCTCCGCTGTAATGCGATCTCATGCGAAATACAGCGCAGTGATTGGGTTAAAAGAGCTCATTCTCATGAATAAATGTAGAATCGTGTCCGAAGGCACACTTCTACCTCACATTCCGTGACGTTGCTTCGACTTTGCTTTTCGACCGGAAGAACGAAATTGCTTAGAAAAATGCAAATGCGCTTTTCAGTGATGTGCAGCCTGTACATATCTGTGCACGTCTCAAAAAATGTGTTTTGGGGTTTTAAAAACTGACCCTTTAAAAAGTAGCAAAAATAAACGATGAGAGCACGAGAGAAAGTTTTCATGTGATCTTCGCATTTCAAAACAAAAGTTGAAATCTGTTGAAATCTACCCCATTGGCCGTAGCTCAAGAAACACCTATACATGACCTCAGAAACCTGCATGGAACCTGGAGGCAAGGTCTCACTAATGAGCCCAGACGAAGAAGGAAATGATGTGGAGACGAGCCCCATTGCCCGCTCTCTCCAGTAACAAACACACAGCTTTGAAAATGTCATCTCACTTCTGCAGTGGTGACAGTGCCGTCTGCAGTCAAGCGGCCCACCGCTGAGCCAGACACCATGTGTTTAAAAAACTGCATTTGTGACGATCTTTGTCTGTCAACACAACATATCAGCTTCAAGAAAAAAAATAGCAGAAACTTGGAGGTTAGAGAAATGTGTTCCAATACTTTGTGTAGCAGCAATCACACAGGTGTTTGAGTCTGGCAGCTAGTGTCCAAAATTAACACTCACCAAACAAACACAAGTATAAATGAGCTTTTCTGAGTCATTAACTATTTTTAGACATAAAATAAAAAGAAGAAAATCATGATGACTGTTCTTGCTGTTTAACCAAGGCACAGAGGCTATGTCAGTTAATTTTGGACCCTTCTAGCATTTCTCACTTCTATCCCATGGAGTTTAAAGCCACAATATGTAATTTTACATTAGAGGTCACTTATTCAAAACAAAGTCATAGCTTGATGACGCCTGGATTTCACTTTATATTTTATAAAGTTTATATTATGCTGCAGACAACCGCTCCTACTTTTTTCAGCAATGCATATGCAGCGCTGTTTTATTATATTAGATATATTATTTGAGTGTGTTGAAAGTGGTTATAATGCTACTCTGTGCGTTCGCTCGGCGGCTACTATGAGACACTGGTTGCACAATGCAGTAAGCTAGATTGATATTAGGCATGGTAAAACATGGTACTCGCGGTAAATCAATAAGACTAAGTGTGTTGAGCTGTCCAAACAGTTGCTCACCGGTCTAATAAAACACATAACATATTAAAGCGTCTTTGGTGTTTCCATGGTTTCTACAAAATAAAATAGGGGTTAACGCGAGTATGATGTCATTGATTAGACAGTCCATGTCCTGGTTAAAATTTCTCTGGATTTAAACATTCTTGGAAACATTTGGGATAATGCAAGTCAACAAAATATATAACATTGTTCAAGTGGTTTTTGTATATTTGAAAACTTACATATTGTGCCTTTAAATGTATTCTCACTGAGCCAAAAATGACAAAAATCTTAAAAATAATAAGAGGCAGTCATGGCACTTATTGTGGACAACCTTGTGAACTTGAGGGGTGTGTTTTAGCACAAAAATCACCTCTGCTCACTTATAGCAGTAACCTCAACAAGTTATTGCTCTTATTATGTTGACTTGATCATCTTGCCAGACTGCAGTGAAACCAAACAAAACAAGCTTTGATCTCAGATTACACTACTATCTTTCATAATAATGGGACAGTCAGCCCCAAAACAATCCAGACAGTCTGCCTGCATCCTTAAGTTTACAGTCTCTGCAGAACCAGACCTGCAGAAAAAAAGAAAAAAGAAAAGAAAAAGTTGTCAAGTTCAAAAGTTGCTTCACTATGGTGGCACTGAAGGGCATACTAGCAAAGCAGACAAAACGACGTCACAACATTAACCAACCTAACTAACAAAATGTAAGCAAAAGTTGATCGTAAACCATTTGGTGCCCTGGTCTGATTGTACTATTATAATGCTTAGACGCTTACAAAATATAAGTAAATAAGAGATATTACTTTTAGTTGAAAGTAATATCACTTTAGAATAAGGTTTCATTTGATTAGTTAATTAACAATAACAAAGACATGTAACAAATGCTCATTGATAGTTAATGTTAGTTAATGCATTAACTAAAGTTAACTAATGGGACCTTATTGTTAAGTGTTACCATATTATGTGAGAGCAAAGTGACCACATATTGAGATGAGAGACATTAAACTAGTACTGCTACATAGGAAACTGTTTGCCAGGTGGGGACAACGTCTGAAATCAAATACTTCTCAACTATATAGTATTGTAAAAACAGTATGCCAAAAAGAATAGTATGTCCAAATATATACGGCCCTATCATACACCAGGCACAATGCGACATCAGGCGTAAAGGAAGTGTTTTGCTAGTTTCAGCCCGACGCAGTTATCATTTTCACGTCCAGCGCCACGTTGTTTAAATAGCAAATGCACACGCGCCCATCTGTTCACCCATGGGAGCTGGTCTGAAAACGAGGTCTGTTCAGGCGCATTGTTGGCACGTTGCTATTTTGAGGCAAATGAAACCGACTGCGCCATTGACCAACTGAAACCTGGTCTAAAGTCAATAGCACAGTATTTTTTTTGTTATTTAATGTGTTAGTAATATGTGCCTATAGGCGGGTGCACAATGCGCATACACTCTGCTTATTGAACACACAGGGAAGTGCAACAGCACACAAACATTTTTAAATATTAAAAATGAAAGGATTCCTCTTTGGAGAAGCGTTCAGTCTTTCCGCTTGCAAATACCGCCATGTAAATAGCGAATCTGCCATGGTGCGAGTGCAACTGGCTTTTAAAGGGAATTGGAGATGAGACTCTGATTGGTTACTCATTATGGCCAAAAACACCCATGACTCTTTAAGAGACTAGGTACAACCCTTTTGGACCATGTGCCCTGTGCAAAAATAAAAACAATTTCCATCGTTAAACTAGCAAAAGTGGATTCAGATAGACCCTAAGCGCACCTGCGCCATGCACTTCAGACCATACGCTCAGATCGTTAAAATAGGGCCCATATACCGTAGTATTCGAAAAACAGTAGGGGAAAAGTCCCTGGATAAGCTACTACCTCCGTTGTGATTCTGAAGTGCACATTCGTTGGACACTTTTCTATCCTATGAGACCACAGGAGGGGATTTATGAATGGAGGTGAAATGTCATGTGACAGTAACAACATGCAGATGTAATACGTCCAAAAATTCATTCATACCACCCATATTCACACAATATAGAGCATACTTTTTTAACGGTCGCAAATTAAATTCAAATGCAACTGTAGTACCTGCTCAGACAGTACGCAATTTTGGACACAGTGAAAGTTTAGTGTCAAGAGACTGCAGAAGGCCATGATTGACCAATCAGAATCAAGTATCAAGTATTCCAGGCAATCTTTGCAGTTGCTGTTAATGGTTTAAAAACTATAAATTTCTGCACTAAAGAGATTAAACCAGACATAGATTAATAAATAAGTGGATTGCATCAGCCTGAAAAAAATCTGTCTGCAGACTGGAGTGATGATCCCTTATTATTTGTACACAACCATGCAAGACATGCCAGAACTCCAAACTTTTCCCCCCACTGTTTGGCAAAGCGACGTTTGTGGAGAGGCTCCTGTCTGTCAGTTCTGTCAGATGCTTTTGGTGAAAGAGCAGAAAAACATGAGATGAGGTGTCAGAGAGGGCATGCAAGACGTTAAGGGAACAGTATTGAATGCTATCTCAGGGGCCACAGCGGTTAACCATGTTTGACAGCTGCAGCGGCTCAAGTCTGTACCTGAGTCGCTGCAGCCAATCAGAACCCTCGTGGCCGCGTCTGAACCTGCGGCCAGTGAAGCGCCGAAAAAGAGTGTAAGTGCATTCTGACACCCTCCCAGATTAAATGTCACAGAGTGTCACTGGGTCCTAATGCCCCACAGTCCTTCACTCATGGGTTGACTATCGACCGATCACTGCTGTGCCACAGACGCCTCATGATTGTCTTTGTCTTTTTGCCCTCCTGTCTCAGGACAATACACTGTAGAGAAAGTCTTTTATACCTCCCAAAAAAGCAACAATTTGAAGAAAAATAGTACAAGAGTTCTTAGAAATGAACAAACCTTGCTTTATCATAAAAAGTTAAATTGTTACATCAAATATTAAATTGTGTAATATATTAAAAGTCTTGCTGACCTCGACATACTCTTTTCTCTGACATGAAAAAAAGTTCTTAGAAATGAACTCTTTGTAATAATGGTAGTTCTGTTATTTTGAAAAACTTATGCATTTTTAAAGAAAAGTTTAATTTAAAATTCTAAAAATGTACATTAATATATATACTTGGTATAACCAAGTAAAGTACGTATTTTTGTTAACAAAGATCAAATTATTAAATATTTTAAGAAAAATTATTTCCTGTTTAATGTTCATTTTGACATTTCTGATGTTATGCCCATCATCATCAATAATAATAATAATAATAATAATAATAAACACATGCTCATCATAGAAGTGTATTCAAGTCATTATATGTATGAACTGCATTTTTAATGTATTTTGACATACATTAATAGATAAGAAAAAGTGTCATCATTCATTTTGTACACTATCATTCAAACATTTTTGGAGTCGGTACAATTTTTTTGTGCATTAATATGTGCTTTATAAGTACTAATAAACAGCCAATATCCTAGTAACATGCATGCTAATAAGCAACTAGTTAATAGTGAGAATTGAACCCTAAAATAAAGTGTTATCAATAACTGTTCCTGTGATGGCAAAGCTGAATTTTCAGCATCATTACTCCAGTCTTCAGTGTCACATGATCCTTCAGAAATCATTCTAATATGCTGATTTAGTGCTCAAGAAACATTTATTATTATTATCATCATCACAGTCGAGAACAGTTGTGCTGCCTAACATTTTTGTGGAAAACGTGAGGCTTTTTTTTTTTTAATTCTTTGATAAACAGAATATTCAAAAGAACAGCATTTATTCAAAATAAAAATCATTATACATGTATTTTACACTGCGTGCAGAATTATTAGGCACGTTGATTTTCGTCTTTTTTTTTTTCAGGCACATTTTACCAATTCCAAACCACATTAATCTTAATAACTACTATTAATTTTGTTTTTTAATCATTTTTAAGTGATATGTAATTGTTCATGAAAGCTGGAAAAAAAAGCAGGTGTGCAGAATTATTAGGCATGTTTTCTTTTACCGATAAAATAAGCCAAAAAAAGAGATTTAACTCAGCTTGAAAAGTCAAAAATTATTAAATGCCCATGAGAAGGATACAATACTCAGTCAAAGTCAAAAGTCAAAGTCAGCTTTATTGTCAATTCTGCCATACGTACAGTACATACATACAGAGAATTGAAATTCTATGACTCTCAGACCCTAGGTGCCTAACAACAACAAAACAATAACAACAAAAGTTTAACAGTAACAACAACAGAGGAAAGATTAAAAAAAGATGGATAAAGTGAATTATAGAGGTAAAGTGGCGATGGCAAATAGTGCAAACAATGGTAACAATAGTGCAATTTCAGATTTAAGTCAGTGCAGGTATAAAATAAAATTATAAGAGTGTGTGCAAAAAGAGTCTGTAAGAGGGGAGACCAATTCCTCAGAGAGACAATATATGAGGTAGATGAAGGGAGGGGAACGGGGGATTCAGATGCGTGGGGCAGAAGAGGGAGGGTCGGCAGAGTCGGGAGGAGTTCAATGCCCTGACAGCTTGGGAATGAAGCTGTCCTTCAGTCTGCTGGTCCTTGCTTGGAGACTGCGAAGCCTCCTCCCTGATGGCAGCAGACTGAAGAGGCTGTGCGATGGTGGGTGGGTCTCTCGCAATGATGAGGGCTTTGCGGGAGAGGCGGGAGTTATAAATGTCCTGGAGGGGTGGGAGAGAGACACCAACGATCTTCTCAGCTGCTCTCACTATGCGCTGAAGTGCTTTACGGCAGGATGCGTTGCAGGCGCCGTACCACACAGTGATGCAGCTGGTCAGAATGCTCTCGATGGTGCCTCTGTAGAAGGTGCGCATGATGGGGGCTGGGGCTCCGGCTCTTCTCAGCTTGCGGAGAAAGTAGAGTCGCTGCTGTGCTTTCTTGGTCAGTGCTGTGGAGTTGGCGGTCCAGGAGAGGTCCTCTGTGATATGCACACCCAGGAATTTGGTGCTCCTCACCCTTTCCACGGTCAGTGATCATGATGATGGAGTTGGATGAGTTGCTGCCGACCCGAACTGCCTGAGGTCTTCCCGTCAGGAAGTCCAGCAACCAGTTGCACATCTATGTGCTGAGTCCCAGCTGTGACAGTTTTTGAGTGAGCTGTAGAGGGATGATTGTATTGAATGCTGAACTAAAGTCTATGAACAGCATTCTGACATAAGTGTCTTTATTTTCCAGGTGAGTGAGTGCTGAATGGACGGTGGTGGCAATGGCGTCATCGGTCGAGCGTTTTGACCGATATGCAAATTGGTAGGGGTCCAGGGAGGGGGGGAGGACAGACTTAATGTGGTGCATGACTAGCCGCTCAAAGCACTTCATAAGGATGGGGGTAAGTGCGACTGGACGGTAGTCGTTGAAGCAGGATGGAGATGATTTCTTAGGGACTGGAATGATGGTGGTTGCTTTGAAGCATGTGGGGACGACAGCTTGACTCAGTGAGATGTTGAAGATGTCTGTGAAGACATCAGTGAGTTCCTCTGCACAGTCTCAATACACGTCCAGGAATGTTGTCAGGACCTGGAGCTTTGCGTGCGTTGACCCTGCTGAGGATCTTCTCACGCTGTCCCTGGGCAGTGACAACATCAGGTCATCGGGAGGAGGAGGTGACTTCTGTGCAGTGGTGCTGTTGTGAGCTTCAAAGCGAGCAAAGAAAGTGTTCAGCTCATTCAGCAGGGGGGTGGAGCTGTCACATGTCCGTGCAGGGGCTTATAATCTGTGATGGTCTGAATACCCTGCCACAGGCTCCTTGTGTCTCTGCTGTCGCTGAAACGATGGGCTATCCTCCTGGAGTACTGTCTCTTAGCCTTCCTGATGCCGCGTGACAGGTTGGCCCTTGCTGTCCTCAGGCCCACCTCATCTCCAGCTCTGAAGGCAGCGTTACGCGTCTTCAGGAGTCTGTAGACATTTCCTGTCAGCCACGGTTTTTGGTTGGGCCAGACGGTGATGGTCTTTGTGACTGTTACATCCTCCATACACTTGGTGATATAAGAAGTAACAGTCTCAGAGTACTCCTGGATGTCAATGGTGTTGTGGTAGGTTGCAGCCTGTTTAAACATGTCCCAGTCAGTGGTGTCGAAGCAGTCTTGAAGAGCCTCTGATGACCCTTCAGGCCAGACTTGAATCTGCTTCTGGACTGGTTTGGTGGCTTTCACAAGTGGTCTGTATGCTGGCATTAACATAACAGTGATGTGATCTGAAGCACCCAGGTGGGGGAGGGGAAGGGGAAGGGCTTTGTAAGCTCCTCTCTGTGTAGTGTACACAAAGTCCAGAGTGTTTTTACCACGTGTTGGGAAGTCAATGTGCTGATGAATTTTTGGAAGCACACTCTTTAGGTCTGCATGGTAGACCTAAAGAGGGTCTACCATACTAATGCAATACTAGAAACTGCAGTTAAGGCATGACCACTGGACAGTGAAATGCTCATTCTCAGGAATGCTCAGGAAATGGTCAAATGTGCCTGGAAAAAAATATGACCAGAAAATCAACGTACCTAATAATTCTGTGCGCAGTGTAGGCTGACCCTCAAGCTAGTGTAGCTCTATAGACTTACAGTATTTCAACAACTGTCACACTTGCGTCCTTTTGTATTTCTCCCAAGGAACTGCAGGAGAAACACCTGAGGCCCAAATGAGAAAGTTGATACTTGCAGTGAAACAACTAAACTAAAACAAGAACCTCTGTACGGTTTTCTTTTCCCAAGTAAGAAGCACTTTGATACACAGCAGGCCATCGCTGATGTATCAACCGTTATATCAATGAAAATTGTTGCTCAACAGCATCCAAGACATCTCTATAGAATGACTCTATTTGTAACAAAAATAAAAATCAATAAATGTGTAACAGACACGAAAGGATGACTGGTAAATGAGAAATGGATTCTGTATTGCACTTCTAGAGTCATTAACGTAATGGATGCTGAATTACAACACCCATAACCGACAAAACCTCTTCACAAATGCTATCTGTTACTCTAACTCACTCTCTCTTCTTTCTGTCAATGCACGCAAGGAAAAGAGACAGTTTGTCTATAGATCTGGAACTGATAAGGGCAAAATAAACGCATATCGCTGCCAAAACGAATCTCTATCAGGAAACAACATCAACGGAAGACTTATTCATGCCAAACAAGTATCAGTAGGTATTGGCAGTGAATATCTAAACAGTCAAAGTCACAAGATGCCACTCGGCTGCTAAAGACTTTGACAAGTTAACTACTTTGACAGACCAATCAAATGCCTCTACAAAGAAAATATTCTGATCTCACTGGCTGAGAAAACTCATCTTAAATGGCTACAAATCTTCTTTCAAGCAATTTAGAGAAAACACAAAACAGTCAACCTGAAAACAGTCGATACTAACGTATAAGGATATCAACAGCACACTGATGCACTACAAAATGAACCCCCTGAAAATCGGTGCCTGAAAGAACAGTCGCATAGTAAAAAACAACATCTATCAATTAAGCATGCTTTCTCCTGCCACTCTTTGAAGATGCGTCACAAATTCACATTTGTTTTGCTCTTGCATCATAAATGAATCATAAGGCAGCCATTCCCGTTTGATTGTATTAGTATTGCAAAAATGGATGGATTCTGATGGTTTCTGTTGCTTCAAAGGCGCCCATCTAAAAGACTTCAGGCAGGCTTGGAAATGCACAAATCTAGCAGGCTCTTAAAAATTTAAACAGAGACAGAGACCTTCTTCTGGGACCGCCTGTCAAACCTGTCCTAATATGTGAGATACACAAACAACTCGCATTGCCAGGCTTTGCTCTCAGACCCCAACAACAGCAGATCTCGGGCTTTATTACCTCAGACAAACACACACTCACATTCTTCATATGGACATAGACACAGGTTTACATACACACCTGCGCACATCATACAGATGCACACGCAGAGCGCCGCAGTCGGCCAGCTCTTTAGAACTCACTGAAAGGAATACTGTAAAATGCAGTCTGAGATCGGAACGGACGCAGTTTTTAACTCAAAAAGACAAATCTTGAGTGAAATACCATTTGACAGCTTGGGAATTCAGGCAGAAAAATGTGGTATTTGGATTATTTGACATTAAGTGTGTTTTAGCGTTTCATTCATGGGACAGGGAACATTTTGAATTTTGAATCAGTTCAAGAGTTGGAATTTAAATTGAAATGACAGGAAAAGGAATTTACCGAATTGCAGTTCAAAGAAATGCAAAAAAAATTTTTGGGTTCAACAAAATAGGTATGAACATCAAAAGTTCATCATTACTATCAATTATACAGTCATTTAAATAATGCATTTTTGGGACATTGTACGGGTAATGCATACAGCATATCCCCAATAATACAAATAAATAAATAAAAAAAACATTTAATTTAATTTATAATAAAGACTTTCGATGGTTAGTCATATTGTTATATTACAAGACATGCACTTTGCATCTAAATGAGGTGAACGGATTAACTGCTTTCATCTTTATTCACACAAGCTCATTTAAAAAGAATACAAACATAAAATCCTAAACCAAAGAGACATCATTTTACAAAAGCAGATGCCTCATTAGTTGGCCTGTATTTTTACTGGTGCTGTAAAACAGCAGGCTGACCGGGTGAATGTGTGCTGGGGTGGGTCATGAGGGGACCATTAACATTGACTGTTAGATTCAGCTCATGGCTTTCATTGAGCGTGACCAAATCTTTGTCGGAATGAGAATGCTGACAGTCAAATGCTGAGCTTATTCGAGACGTACAGCTGGGAGACTGGCATCTTTCAATGATGTGGCAGTTCCTAGTGCCCACAGGGGACTCCTCACCAAACAAGCACCACACCATGTGTCTATAAACAAATCTCACTCTCTGGGAAAACTGCCCCCAACCCCTAGATGCATCCAGGAATGATACAAAACCAGCTGTGGGGAAAGGACGATGTCACCTTAAAACGTCTTAATGGATGTCAAAATGACGCACAAAGAAATGTCCGTAATCTTCACAAATTCAGGATGAATTTTTGAGGTATAGCTAGGCAGTGAGACACAG
This sequence comes from Paracanthobrama guichenoti, assembly GCA_018749465.1. Classification (NCBI taxonomy): domain Eukaryota; kingdom Metazoa; phylum Chordata; class Actinopteri; order Cypriniformes; family Gobionidae; genus Paracanthobrama; species Paracanthobrama guichenoti. The sequence continues at coordinate 10,249,978 of CM031953.1, read as the reverse complement.
ATGAAAGGTCTGAGGATAGGCTTTATTCCTGGGGCACATTTTCAGGTTTAAAAAAACCACACAGACTAAGTAAGCAACATGATCTGAAGCCAAAAACAGGCAAACCAGGCCTCAGAGCAGCCAGAAGATCTATCAAACCCTCTGCATGGCCTCCACTGGCAACACACTGGCCATAAATCCCCTCTGTTATGAAAAAAAAAGTACTTTCAGAGGCTTCGTGGGACACCTAGAGGGGCTGCTTGGTTTTGATCAGCTTCATAAGAACCAATACTGATTGTTTAGCCAAAGTGTTGAGGATGCCAACATCCCGCAAAACAATTACCCATAGTTACTGCGGGAAAGGCTTTGAATTACATTCAATTATCATTTACCACTAAAAGATTTAGAAACCTTTTATTTTTTCCCCCAGAAAAAAAGAACAGGTAGCAAACAGCTCTAGGGTAACACTTCTCTCCAGGCTATACGTGAAAAGATTACTGTGTTTATGAGGAAATAAAATGTAATCCATGAGCACTCTGAATCCATAATGGATAAAGGTTGGTTCAAAGAGCTAACATTCCTATTCATGGGAAAAAGCCTTGGCATTGGCAGCACCCCCTTTTCTCCTTCTTATCCCATGAGATTTTATGATTACTGTGAGTGCTAGAGACGCAGAGAAGTGAAAATTACATATTCCTTATCGAGGGCTACTAGAGGAGAGGCAGTCGATTCAGGTGCAGCGTGTGGAAGTTGATGAAAAGGAGAGTTTTCTGTCACAGACATGAATAAACTATTTCTTTTTAACATTTCATGTTAAATAATACATAAGATTGAGAGCAGCAAAAATCACTAAAATTGTAAATATTAATTTATAATTGTTGTTTTCTATGAATCTTGTGAAGGAATCATTCTTGTCCGCTTCCACACAGACCGATCTGTTTTTGAATGAGTCTTGTGAATGAATCATTAACCACGTTTCCACTGTCACTTGCTTGATCGGGCCTTGTCGGGGTTTCTTCGGGGCCAACGGCCTGGGATTTTTGGCTCGCCGAGTACCTTAATCCAAAGCGGGCAAGCTCGGGCTTGAGGAGTGGTTATGAACAAAGGTGCGGATGATTTCATATACCAGCATTAAAGACTTTTAAAATCATTTTAACTCAAAATTCACTTTCAGACAGAGTGTTTGAATAACTTCTGTTTGTGATCCGATGTGGATTCCGTTCACCGTATAAGGCATAAATATTTATATGCCATGCCAAAGACTATTTGCGCTAACCATTACCACATGGTAAACACGACTGCTTGAAGAAATCAGAAATATCATATAGGCTATCACACTTGTGTATTTATTTTATCTGTCAGTGCGTCTCGTCTCTTTATACCGGTCTGTCTGATATCCATATTTAGCTCCGCATGCCATAAAATATATGTAGAAGTGATCATTCTTTCTAAATGTGATACTGTCCCGTGACTACAGATAAACAGAAACAGAAGTGTCCTCTTTCTTTCATGAAATATTTCTGTGACTAGCCTAATTGTGTAATCTCAACAAATTAATTTATTATGATCAATGTATAAAATGTATAAAACATCAATGCTTGGTTTCAAGTAAACAACAAAAATGCCTACAAACAGCCGCTTTTTTCATGTTCGTTTTTCGATCTCTCTAGCCTCCAGTGATTTCTTTCAGATTAGTTTTCTGATAAAACGTCCATTTGTTGGTGAAATTATGGGTTTGTGTGACGCTGTTCCAGAGAGGCGTGTTACGGCGGGTTTTAGTGAAGCGCTGCGGAGCTTCTGGTCCGACGGTGGAAACAAAGCGTGGTTTTGGACTTGGTGTTACAGGTCTGAGGCTATTAGCTCAGCCCGGCCTGATGAAAGCCCTGGCTCGCACAGGCCTGACAGATGGATATTCTTGTTCGTGGTTTTTAGTTTCAGAAGACTTGGACTGCAGCACGAAATAATCATAAAAATCACTTTAAGGCACTTTTTTTTTGGTAAGTTTGTGTCTCCAGACATTCTTATTATCTAGAAAAAGAGCAGTCTGCCAGAATATCCTTTATTGATTCATCTTTAGTCTCCAAGAAAAAAAAAAAAAAAAAAAAGGAAAAAAAAAAGTCATACAGGTTTGGAATAACAAAAGGGTGACTAATGATGACCAAATTTTCCTTTTGGGTGAACTATTCCTTTAAAAACTATTTCTTTAGCCTTTTTAGTAGACATGGAAATTAATAAATCATACAAGAACAAAAGTCTTATAAAATTAAAAGAATCCAAAATGTAATTAATGTGAACGATTTAAAGACTCATAAAGACAAAAAATACACTTGTATAATGACTTAACCTACAGAAAGGGCTCTACATTAATCAGTCATTGAATCTGAATGAATCTTTTCAGAAAATGGAGATATTTTAATCTGAGATGAATCTTGAATATGAGATGAATCTTGGATGAATCTGGGGTGACCACTAATAAATATAAAGATGCTGTAATGTGTGCAAACTTATATTTAAGTTTAGAAAGTCCAAATTGAATATTTTTGAAGGAGTGCACTGTATAATGGACAGTGGTTTCCGAGTTCTTCAAGTTTATGGCCCGCTGACCTTTATTTCAAGTTCACAAAATGGTTCCAGAGTGACTATGGCAACCGTGGCTTTGAATGGTGGCCTAGGCGGCTTGGTGCCAGGTGAAGTTTTGTGTAGAGGAAATGCCACAGCATGCTGGTTTAAAGGTGTAGAGGACAGAGAAAGAGAGAGAGTGAAAGAAAACACTAGTAAGTTAATTGTCTTCCATATGCGCTTACAAAGTGGCACAGCAGCAGAGACTTGGCCTCCGTCAACCCATGCAATCTCACATCCCGTTCCGATGTGCAAATATGGAAATGTATAAAGTGCTGATTCTAGCCAGTATCACAAAGAATGTTCAAAATGGAGGAAAGGTCAGGGGCAGCGACTGCATAGACCAACTGTCAATCTATAGATGAGTCAGTCTTAAGTACACAGATGATTTAATTAAGTTTGGACATTGGGGTCCCATTAAAAAAAGCCATAAGAGTATGCGTAGGTGAAACTCACACATGCTCTTATAATATAATATACCATATGAAAACATAACATATATGAGCAATATCACATGAGTAGCAGTGCGATATGGCTGTATATCAGCAAGGCTGCGATTTTGGTCGTAGGTAATCAAAGCGTGCTGATATACAACCATATTGCACGGCTACGAGTGTGATATTGCATTTATACAACAGTTCGACACCATAAGTGTGTAAATAAATATTAAACGACAATGGACTGTCTTTAAAAACACTTTTTTGTGCAGAACTACTTCCTTCTGCAACATATTCAGATCTCAGTTTAACAGTTCAGCCCAAGCTTCTGTTACTAATGCTAAATTATCAATTTGGAACTAGTAACAGAGGAACGTTGAGTCGCTTCATTGAAGCTTATTGTATTATGTAGAGTAGAGTATTATGGTATTACAAAAGAGATCGATTAAACGAGTGTATTACCTGCATCTGATATAGCATTCATTCTTCAGGTCGATGTCCATAATAAAAAATCAGTTTGAATGTCTGCTGAGGAAAGCGATTGTTTTCTTCAGTGCTGTGACGCATTTCCAAGTGAAACGGGATATTGAATAGAGGGCAGGGTTTTACTTCAGCGCTCCTCCTCTCCATCTCTCACTCATAGCAGACTAACGGCTGGAGGGGAGTGGATAAGGATATTCAAACCCAAGCCGTCAAACTGACATCATCTGAGAAGGAGCGCCGTTTCCAGACCGGAAGTTACTTTTCAGATTTTGATTAAAGATTGCCGCAATTCGTTTTTTTTTAATGTGTATTAACTTGCACGGATTAATTGTTCACCCTAAGACCTTTAATATGTGCTAACAAAGTAAATAGAGTCAGTTTTGATTTCATGAGGACTTTAAGGGGATTCCCATGACAGCGCTAAAACAACTTCCTTGTTCTGACTCATAAACAGTCTTTGCTGTCATCTAATGGAGTAATAATGTTTCACCCATTTCACGATCACGGTTTCTCAATACCAAATACAGCATATTATTTATATAAAATAATTTAAATATTTAAATGAACAACAATAGCCCTTATAAAAGACAATAGGAAATAAACACGCAAACAATTCAGTCAAACGTACAAAAGCAGCGCTCTAGTAGGATTCAAGTTAAATACAGCCTAAGTTAATTTTGCCTTTAGCCAAATCGATTTTTCTCTGGAACAAATAATAGATTAATAAGACTAAAGATTGCCAGTTTGATACACCCCAAATTAATTATATCTCATGTTTAACCACTATTGTAAAAAATCGTAAAATAGGCGCTATGACTATATATGAGTCACATATTTGAGGTCTAAATAACTACACTTTTCCCTAAAAAAACTCTTAAAACTACTTTTCGTGACACAACAACAGTAGAATTTATAGTGGATTTGCTTGGCCGCCATGACAGTCGACGCAAGCGGAGTGATACAAACGGTGAAACGGTCCCAGTGCCGTTACTGTGGGAATATCGCACGACTGGAAAAGGCTCTCAGCCAATCAGATATAATATAAGTAAAGGACGCTTTGCATCGCTTCGTGTCCGCGTCTTGATCACTCTGTCGGGGTTTATTCTGCGATAACAAACGGATGGGTGTACATTATCCCGCTTATACATGGCTACTTGTCTCAAGTAAATTAGACATGAAATATTGTCTTGAGTTTAAATATTTTATTAGCTCTTATGCAAAGCTTCCGCAAAGAAAAACAGTTCCAAACTTCTTTAAGCCTTTATCTATTGCTGAAAAGATTTTTTTTTTCATACATGTTGAAATTAATGCTGAAAGGGATAGTTCACCCAAAAACGAAAATTAGCCCATGATTTACTCACCCTCAAGTCATCCTAGGTGTATAAGGCATTCTTCTTTCAGACGAATACAATCAGAGTTATAAAGTCCTAGCTAATCCAAGCTTTATAATGCAGTAGTTGTAGCTCTGTTTTTGAAGTCCATAAAAAAATGCAGCTGTCCGTCAAATAACGTGCTCCACACGGCTCTTTGACGGACAGATGCATTTTTTATGGACTTCAAAAACAGAGCTACAACTACTGCATTATAAAGCTTGGAAGAGCCAGGACTTTTTTTTTTTAATATAACTCCGATTTTATTCTTCTGAAAGAAGAATGTCATATACACCTAGGATGACTCGTGGGTGAGCAAATCATGGGCTAATTTTCATTTTTGGGTGAACTCCTTGAAGTCTTCCATTGTAACCCGTGGTGGTTAAGTGTTTTTCAGTCACAAGATGGCGCCAGAGTCAGCGACAGCGGAGTGAAATGTTAAGCATATAAGTAGTACTGGTCAAAATAACTCGTAGTACCCGGATGAGCGGTGTGTTATTCACTTTGTCGATTGTTATCTGGGAATAACATACTGCTGGAATGCGCGATTGACCAATCAGAATCAAGTATTCCACAGAGCCGTGTAATAATATAATATAATATAAATATAATATAATATACCATGGTCTTTTATCAGTAGCAGTATGCCATAACTTTTCAAAAATAATAGAGCTATTGTGAGCAACAAAGTAAAGTCTGACAGGCATAATGCAAAAAAAAAAAAAATTCTCTGTTTCAGATATATCATGTTTACTATTCTATAATAAAACCACTAAACAAACAGGAAGCTGCATAAAAAGGCTCTCAGTCCCTGGAACAAACAGATGCATCTCAGTCATTCCAGCGAGCCAGGAAAGATGTCCTTTTCTTCACCAGCTGACCAGCAGCATGGCGCTTTCACAACAAACCATTCCAATTTACAATGACACTGTAATGTTCAGTGCTCCCATTGCCCATGTTTCCTTTAGTTGGCTAATTTAGTTCATGGTTCACAACTGCACTTCCTATGGGGGAACATGGCAACAAGCAAACACACTGGATGGATACTGAACAACACGCTCCCGCACAGCAAGACAGCAGCTTTAAATTCTTCTGCTAAACACCTGCTGCTGTTGAAGGCGACAAATTTGTGGCAGGATGTCCAAACCATTACATTTCCTTGACAACCTCCGCACGAAAACAAAACACAGCCAGGTGGGAATGCCTCACTGCTGTGAATAAATATTATTAGCCATTTTGCAAAGTAGAAAATGCTCAGTCTACTGTGGTCAGCTTAATTGAAAATTTTGTACCACAGGGAAAAAATAAAACACTGTTAAGAAAACATATTGACATCTGATTTAAAAAAACAAAACAGTATAGTCAACAAAAATGGTGCAATATGCCGACACAACAGGCCATGAATAATAAGCCAAAATAAAAATCTCTATTGTGTAATATCTAAAATCCCATTTGGAGTTCTTCAGTCTCTTCATATAATCTTTTCTCGGAGGTCATACGTTCAAAACAGAGCGAAAATACTCTAATTGAGTAATTACGTCCAGCTGTGGCCAAACTATCTGGTCCGTTCATTTAATACTCCTAAACAAAAGGCATAAAATATGCAAGGCAGCGTGCTGAGTTCCCTGCCATTACATCTAAGCTTCAGACCATCTAATAGAGCTATTTGAGAAGTTTAAGCAAGGCTTTGTCCATTAACACGAATAGATCCTAATGGCTAGACAAATTGGGCTCACGTGTGACAACTGTGATAAATGATCTTGACAATGATATTTTAAGTGCAATATTTCCACAATATTACTCACAATTAAGAGGTAGGGATTCAATCGGCGGCACTCATCAAGGGTGTGTAAGCGAGAAGCTTGAAACGCGACTCTCGCAACTCTAACAAGGTCAACAAGCATGCAGGCATAAAAAAGACAATTCCTTTCGCAATGCAGTGCTGGAATTTGTTGCACCTCTGAAGGTGTTTCTGGCAGCTGGAGCTCTCCTGTTTGAGAGGCACCAACTGTTTAAATACGATACTTCAGAGACCAAACCAAAAGCATCTCTGTCGCATTACAAAGCTTATTTAACTGAATAGATATTTGACAAATAATTTAATTGTTTCTGAACAGAAATAAAGGAATATCACAGGCCTGCAGTGGTACAAGAGTCAAGTGTGGGGATTTGAAGAGTTTCCAGGTTTCAACAATGTGTTTACACTTTCAAGCGTTCAGCTTTGAGGATCAACAATACATTTCAGGAGTGTATCCAGTATCCAGTGCCGGTTGTTCTTTCACAACTCAGGTGACTTAGTGGAGTATATCTTAAAATGTATAAATCTATGATGCATTAAAATATATACACACACACAGTATATACATACATATATACATACATACATACATATATATACATACATATATATATATATACATACATATATATACATACATATATATATACATATACATATACATATATATACATATACACATATATATATATATATATATATATATATATAAAAATGTAAGGGATAATGTAAGTTGAGCCTATTGATAATCTTATGAATATCTATTTACCTAATATGACTTAAGACCTGAAATGTCGCCAGAATTATAATCATACACTGTTTGTTCGTGGGCCAGAGGAGAACTGGCACCCCGACTGAGCCTGGTTTCTCCCAAGGTTTTTTTCTCCATTCTGACCCTGAAGGAGTTTTGGTTCCTTGCCACCGTTGCCTCTGGCTTTTGGCTTGCTCAGTTGGGGACACCTAAATTTCATCTATATTACCGATCTGCCCGCATTGACACTATATGATACTTGAAATTAGCCGGATAACATCACCGTTTCACCAGAACGGCTGTACAGCCGAATCAAATTCTGTTGCATTATTTTCCTGTTAACACTGTGAAGCTGCTTTGAAACAATTGGACTTGTAAAAAGAGCTATATAAATAAAGGTGATTTGATTTGATTTTGATATTGTTAACGCAGAATAAACCCCGACAGAGGATCACTCTGAAGGGGTTTATTCTGTGATAATAGGCTAGGTGCACATTATCACACTTATTACACGGCTACTTACCACATTAAATAGTAAATAGTTAGACACAGAATATTGACCTTAAAGCGATAGTTCACCCCAAAATAAAAATGATCCAATTAGGACCGCCTTCCACTTAAATTAAAAGTTATTTTTTAAAAGCCTATTAAAGGTTGAAATTGATAGCTTTCAATTTAACTGTAATGTTGAATGTCTATTAATTTTTAAAGGTGCTGTATTGTAAGAATAACAGCTAGTGGTTGTAATGGGTACTGCAGTCCAAATTCAAAATATTGTTTGCCACGCCCCCTCCTCATCAGACTTGACGCTCACGCTGGTTGCCAGTTTGAGGACACACAACAGGAACGAGCGCAATTGACAATGGAAGGCAAGGAGACTTACAAACTGTAGGTTGATGAATTGATTTATCCGCGTTTTAATGTGCTTTTTTAGATTTTTAGATGGAGGCTTTTTAGGTCAGGTAGAATCTACGAATTCTGACCCAGATTGTTTGCTGGATTTCATGGTAGCAATATGCTGTGTTTTCCACTAACTGGCAACCTGTGGTGTCGAAATACTACTGGGTAAATTGGCAACGTGCGGTATCGATCAGACCAAGTAGAACAACTGGCTGTAATATTGTTTTTCTGAGAAACAAGTATGTGAACTTAGCATGTTTCCTAAATATCTGCAAACATATTATGGTATTTTTATGCTTTTGTACAGTCAAAAACTTACATACAGCACCTTTAAAAAAATTCATAGAGACATAAGTAGTAGTATTGGTATCGGTGATACAGTGCCAGTACAACAAATATTAGAAAACAACAACTGAAGACATTCAGAATCCAACTTAATGTTCAGTTCCAGTTTAGAATATTTACCAATTATCTAGTTTTGTTGTGACGTTTAGCATCGCATTGCACAGACATGGGGTCTGACACTAATATGTTTTCAGTGACCCTCTGAGTAAATATTTGCTCCTATCCTGATATGTTACACACGCTTTCTGCCCACATCAATGTGTTTTGGAAAAAAGCACGATTTCTGTGACGTGACCAAACATGATAGTTCAACACACACATATTTTGACCTAAGTGGTCGAAAAGAGCCAGTGCCAGTGTCGTTATAAATCATCTTGGCAAACAAAAGCAACAGATTAATAGATAATCTTGGTGGACTTCTCAGAGTTTTCTAGCGTTCCCTGCTCTGAAAGGTTAATTGGGACTGGGAGAGAGAAGTGAGTCACCCACAAGGCCAGATTTCAAGCGGCAGTGACATTCTTGCCTGTTATGAGGGAGCCGAGTGTGTGTGTGGGTAAGATGTCAGCATGGTGTGGAGGGAGATGGAGAGAGACGGAGAGAAAGAGAGCAAACAGAAGAGAAATACACACACAATAAATGATTATTTTGCCAGACAACATTCCTCTTGAGAGAGGGAATGAGAAAAAGACAAGGAGGACAAGGGAGGGACTGTGGGGGTGAGAGGGACAGACGGCAGGCTTGAAAGCAGAAGATGTAATAATGTGGAGAACAGGAGGAAAAAGCAGACTGTCAGGGCTTTCTCTGGGATCTGCCCGATGCTTTATTTTTCACACAGAGCCGTATGATTAGGTTGCCGGTCCCGGACTGTCAAACGACAACCTTCCTGGAGAAGGACGTCTGGCTTGGAGGAGACAGCTCATAGGTGAAGAGGACACACATTAGGCTTTGAGCGTGACCTATGAGGCCGATTCATCACGTAACGCAGGATTAGTCAACTATGACAGAACGGCTTAGTTTAGCCAAGCTGACCTTTAAACTGCACTTCTGTTTATGCATATGCATGTTTAATGGAACCTGAAGTCGACATGTAATGTTAGTTGTAGTTTCTTGCTGCAATTTAGTTGTACAGAAAGAGTGGAGAGGTTGGTTAGTGTATTATTGGTTGATACACTAAGCAGTATCAGCAAGAATAAGATATGTAATGCATAATTTGTCTTGTTTGAATCCTTATTTCCTCTCTTTCTCTATATTAGGTACACCTTAGTAGTAATGGATTGGACCCCCTTTTGCCTTCAGAACTGCTTTTTCTCATTGTCATGTTCAAGAAACCAGTTTGAGAATATTTCAGCTTTGTGACATGGTGTTATCCTGTTGGAAGTAGCCATCAGAAGATGGGCACACTGTGGTCATAAAGGGATTGACATGGTCAGCAACAATACTCAGGTAGACTGTGGCATTTAAACAATGCTCAATTGGTGCTCAAAGGGCCCAAAGTGTGCCAATAAAATATCCCCCACACCATTAAACCACCACCACCAAACTGAACCGTTGATACAAGGCAGGATGGATCCATGCTTTCACGTTGTTTACACCAAATTTTAAACCTACCATCTGAATGTTGCAGCACAAATTGGGACTCATTAGACCAGGCAACATTTTTCCAATCTTCTATTGTCCGATTTTGGTGAGCCTGTGCGAAATGTAGCCTCAGTTTCTTGTTCTTAGCTGACAGGAGTGGCACTGGTGTGTCTTCTGCTGCTGTATCTGCTTCAAGGTTCAATGTGTTGTGCATTCAGAGGTGCTCTTCTGCAGACCTCGGTTGTAACAAGTGCTTACATGCCACATTCAAAGTCGCATAAATCACCTTTCTTCCCCATTCAGATGCTCAATTTGAACTTCAGCAGATCATCTTGACCATGTCTAAATGCATTTAGTTGCTGCCATGTGATTGGGTGATTAGATATTTGCATTAACAAGCAGCGCATCCCTATCTGAATGGTCAAGTATGATGACTTAAAAGTTAACAAAAAAATATATTGTGTATTTGAACTCTTATAAGTTCTATTGACTAAATCATGAAATATTTTATACGGCATATTATATAGCCTATTTCAGTCAGATTCTCTCCGGATCTGGTCCTGCAGACAGCGTCAAGGGGGGGCACTCGTGAGCCATAACCCCCACCCCAAAAAAATGGTTGCTGTGCCCTTAACCATCAGTTTGGTTTACGTTTGGCAGCTGTGATGGATTTTTTTTTTAATGCGTGTAACGGCTTGTACAAATATTGTAAAAAGCCTACAATAGCTGTGAGCGCCTCAACCGGCTTCTTGAAAAAGGTGGACAGGCCATTTAGCTACCGTGTTTCAATGAGATCACATTTCTTCTGACTGAAATTGATTCTATAAGAGCCCATGGTCCAGAGCTGCGAATGGAAGCTGTTGGTCTGGTGAGAGAGAATACTGCACTCATTGCAAACCTTGTGCACGGAAAGCTCACAATATTGTATCCACCAAATAAGCTTCTGCAGAGAGAAGACACTGACCTTTGAAGAGGTTTGGGCATTGTGGCCAGTGCAAAAGAGTGTGTGCAGAAACTTTGTTGTGATGAGGGATTTACAAAAGTGTGGGAGAAAGCCACGGCTGCTGCCAATGCATTGCCGAGATCATGACCCCAAATTGAAGACTCACAGCAAACAAGAATATGGATAATTACTTGGTGGAAGAAACAATGGGTTAAGAAGACGATGACATAAAAACAGAACTCTACAGCACTGTGGATTCAATGGTTGGAGAAATGGATCAGAGATTTGGTGAACTTAACACACATCTGTACCGTGAACTGGTTGCGCTTGATCGGGAGAGCGATTCATTTCTGGATCCTGAGACTGTGAAGCATATCATGGACCTGACACAGTCACCGATTTGTGAATCAAAACACTTTGAGGTCGCAAAAGGAATCAAATACAGATGGGGGAAACTGGAACACAAGATTCATTCCCTCCAAACACTACAGAGCTACGCAAACAATGCCTAGTGTACTGATTGCGGTCAAACATCCTCTGCACAGAGATGAGAAAGAATTCTCAATGGTGCTGTATAAGCGCCAAAAGTCAATGTTTTTATGGACCACAGATGCTCAATGCTTCACAAATGGAAGGCCCAGTTAGTTCAGCAGGCTTACTCGGAAATGCACCACTGAATGGAAGGACATCATTTTAAGAAGGTTTAATGTTCGCACACACCACCTTCAGCTTTTTTAAAAGGTAAGTTATGTGTTTTATTTACTTTATGCAAGCCTAAATGCCACTTGTGGTTATTAGAAAGGAACATTACATACATCATGGGCCCTATTTTAACGATCTAAACGCATCATCTAAAGCACACGGCGCAGGTGCACTCCGAATCCTAGTCCGAATCCACTTTTGCTAGTTTAACAATGGGAAAAATGGTCTAAAAGGGTTGTCCCCATTCTTTTAATGGGTAATGGGTGTGCTTTGGGCGTAAAGTGCAATAAACCAATCAGAGTCTCATCTGCCATTCCCTTTAAAACCATGGTGGATTCACCATTTACATGGCGGAATTTGCAAGCAAAAAGATTGAACGCTTCTCCAAGGAGGAATCCTTTTATTTTTAAATCTTAAAAATGTGTGTGTGCTGCTGCACGTTTCTGTGTGTGTAATAAGCAGAGTGTATGCGTGTTGTGGGCGCGCATTACTAACGTTTTAAAAATTTTTTTTTACTTCAGATCAGGTTTCAGGTGCCTCCAAATAGCAACACGCCAACAATGCGCCTGAACATACCTCGTTTTCAGATCAACACACCCATGGGCGCAAATTAATTTGCTATTTAAATAGCTGGACATGAAAATGATAATTGCGGCGGGCTGACAAAAACGTAAAAAACACTTATAGGGCCCTATATAATTGTTTTTGTTGTGACTGTGGTACTATTGATTAGTTTGTGTTATTCTGTATGGAAAATGAGCTGGCAGACTGTACAAGTTGTATGGGTGTGTGCTTGCACAGATGTGGTAGTTTTTATGCCTTGTTTTTGCAAGTTAATGATGCTGATTGGATGCCCTCTTGTTGGGAGCCGCTTGTCCCCCTGTTAGTTGTGGTCTGGCGACGACTCTGGGTCCCCCTCACCTCCTCTGTAGTGCGCACACACATACACACGTTCAAACAGCGGCAGCTTTCATTCCAGAAGGTCAAGAGCAGCCCCTCAGTTCTACTTGCATGCAGAGAGTCATAAATTAAGAACAGGCAGAGAGTGCCACAATCAGCCAATTAACTCAGAATCCAGAAAGGCCAATGCAATTTCATCTCCACACAACTGCTCTGGCACCGGCCGCAGATTCATTAAAGCTGACTGACCGGCTTTCCCCGGCACACTGCCTCTACTCTCACACAGTGCGACACTGCTCAATACACCCTGCATGTAAACCAGGGGAATGCAGGGGAAACTTTTCAATGGTAAAATGTGTCAGTCAAATATATCAAAGCAGACAAATATGAATGAAAAATTTAGTCAGACATTCACATCATTAAAAAAACACAATATATCATCATGGTTTGATAACTGAGAATAAACTGCTTGAGATAACAAGACATATTCTCATTAAAGACATCAAAGGACAAATAAAGGACATAACTAAACTTCTGACTATTGGCTGGAAGTCTGATCCTCTTTCAAGTCTGGCAACTTATTCTGGTCAAGAAACCATCACACTTAGACACAAAAAAGATAGTCTGAGTGAAAAGTTAATATGTTAATAAAGTTAAAAGAAACATCCAAAATGCCAGAGAAATTACCACTGTGGAACAAAATGGTTACACTTTATTTTAAGGTGTCCTAATTATAGATTTAAATACGAGAGTAATATTAAGAAAGTACATGTACTTACTAGGATTAGGGTTTAGTTTAGGGTTAGCTGCATGTAATTATGAATAGTGTTGGTAACACTTTATTTTAGGGTTAAATTCTCGCTATTAACTAGCTGCTTATTAGCATGCATATTACTAGGCTATTGGCTGTTTATTACTACTTATAAAGCACATATTAATGCCTTATTCTGCATAACCTTACCTAAGCTTAAATGCTACAAAAGCTACCTTACTAACTATTAATAAGCAGTAAATTAGGAGTTTATTGAGGCACAGTTAATTGCAAACATGTGTTCCCCATACTAAAGTGTTACCACAATTTTTAGTTGCAGCAAGTACATGTAACATGTAACAGGGTCCAGGACACTATAAAATTGTCATGTTTGGTCTGTGTTCGAGTTGGACTTTGGCCATGTTCTTTCGGCGTTAGTAAAATAGGTGAACAAAACAAACAACATAAAATTCCCCACAGTTATAAAAAAATCATCTGAAATACACAAAAAGGTAATCCTCCATTTTGAATTTGGCACAACACCGCACACATTTAATTGAACAGTCTCTCTTGCTCTGAACAACAACACATACAAATGAACTGAAGCAAATAAGGAGACTGGTCTGGGCTCGTTTTAGGGAAAGACATGTTTTTCCTGACCGTATCGCTCATGTTTTATCATCGCCGTGTTTTGCTGCGCCCATCCAATCGGCTAGGTTTTAATTACCCTACAGCCGCCATGTGTTTTGGTCTTATTTACTCTCAACACTCTCTGAAGCGAGGCATCAATAATTCTCTAAGAACATCTCCATATGAAATGCCCTCACTATTTTTTTCTTACCTCTAGCCTTTTCATTTTAAATACAAGATGCGAGGATACTAATTGTAAGAGCGACACCTCTTTTAAGAGGCCAAGATCTTTATTTTGTCTAAAAGGAAAATATAAACAAAAATCCTTTTCATCTGGATATTTACAGTCTATTTCTTGATAACTCTGATGCATTCTCTCTCTATCTTTGCACTTTCCCATCAGGCTTTGCAGCTGACTGCACTGCCTACACTTTCAGGCTCATTACAGTTGATAATGACTGACAGATCGCTGTAATTTTTATGCAGAGAGCAAAACCAGTTTCCCCATGAACAGATTCTAGTGAGAACAAAATTTGTGCTGAAAAAAACATTGGAAAATTATATTAAAACACAAAAAGTAAATATCACAATCATACATCAAGCTGTGTTGTTATTTGTTGTCTTTATGCAAAACTGGCCAACGTATTTATCCAGTACAGGCCTGGATATTAATTCAAGGGCCTTCTTGTTTGAAATTGAGCCATTGCGCCATATGAGGCTGTGTTTAATGCTGTGAAGTGACGGCACATGCTGTGACGGTTCGCCTGGAGGAACTCGAGCATGAAGGAAGAGGATTTGAGCCACATAAAGCCGTCCTAACCGGCTGTAATATCCACCATAAACAGAACAGCTAGCCGAAAGTCACGTCCTCAAGAAGCACTTTTGTACAATAAAACACCATGTTATGGGCGATGTGTTGAACTTTATTTCTTTGAAGGATAAAAATGAGTTTTTAGCTTCTCTGGGGCTCGTAGAAGTTCGAAAGGCGGCCGTTTGATCAAAACACAATTGCTTTAGAAGGAACGTGTGATTACGAAAAGATGAAAAAGAAACTCAAAATGCTGTCAAAGGAGACTGATGCTCAGTGACTTTATGAAGGAACATTTGGTGCAGATCCATTTCAGAGACTCACCCTTAAGCCGAAATGTTTCATTCATGTTATTATCATGAAAACATTTCGCCTTAAAGCAGCATTAAATATTACAGCCTGCAAGAGAACATTCAGTATGCATCATTTCAGCCCTGCACAGATTCGATCAAAAGCGGTTCCACTCAAAAGCGCAACACTGCCGAACTGTTTCGAGTTTTTTTCAGAGCTCAGGCCCTAGAGAAAGGTGAGCAGGTGGCACTGGCTGGCGTAAGACCCGTTCAAACCTTCATGCTTCCCTCCCTCGTCTTCGAGGAGCCGGAGATGGCTCACAGCGCGAAGGAGGAGCTAGGGGCAACACTTAATATTTCAACACAAGGCTCACTGTGCAGGCCTGACAGGTAGAGGGCCAGGTGTTGGCAGCGTTGCCACAGAAGCTGTATTCAAACGTCTCTGGAGCTTAGCCAGATATATGCATACAAACTGAGCAGACACTCTTGAGCGTGGGAGCTGGAAAGATGGCTAAAAGAACGAAAAGAAGATATAAAATTCTTTCCAAGATGACCCGCGTGTGCTTGTTTTTTTTTTTTTTTTTTTTTTTTTTTTTTAATAATGATGTGGGATGGAGAATGGGATGTGATATAAGCTTTTATGGCTGCTATTAATCTTGTATTAGGAAGGCACATCGCTGGGAACAAGTGACATGCATTTCATTTGTGGCATAAATGTCACCTCCTCCAGCTCCTGGTATCTGGGGAAAATGAGACTTTCTATAGTAGGAGTAAAACACATTCATATTGCAAATATGGGTCTGCTGTAACACTACTGGTAAAAGTATTGGCAAAATCATGTCCAAGGTGGTTTGAACAATCAAAAGTAACGCAGCTATCTTACAATATATACACTATGCGCATGAAACATAGCTGAAATGTAATTCGATGAACCAAATATTTACAAAGTATAAGCATGTGAACTGGACTAAAGATTAGACACACCAGTTAGTTCATACCTGATAGAATTCAAACATGTAAACATGATGATTCTGACAATTACACTCTTTTTGATTTTAAAAGAGAGAGCATTATGTGAATAACTGACTACAAAAAGACAGCACAATCTAAACAGCCCTTTTCGGTGTGTATCATTTTGTCAATACTTATGTATTTATGGCTCTTTATTGATTTCAGATATATAAGTTTTTATTTCACAATTCAGACTTTTTCCCTCACAATTGCAAGTTTACATCTCGCAATTGCGAGAAATAATGTCAGAATTGCAGGATATAAACTTGCAATTGCGAGACAAAAGTTAGAATTGTGTGAAAAAAGTCAGAATTGAAGGATATAAACTCGCAATTGCAAGAAATAAAGTCAGAATTGGGGGATATAAACTCGCAAATGCAAGACAAAGTCAGAATTGAAGGATATAAACTCGCAATTGCGAGGAATAAAGTCAGAATTCGGGATATAAACTCGCAAATGCAAGACAAAGTCAGAATTGAAGGATATAAACTCGCAATTAAAGCAGAAATAAAGTCAGAATTGAAGGATATAAACTCAGAAATAAAGTCAGAATTGAAGGATATAAACTCGCAATTGCGAGAAATAAAGTCAGAATTGCGGGATATAAACTCGCAAATGCAAGACAAAGTCAGAATTGAAGGATATAAACTCGCAATTGCGAGAAATAAAGTCAGAATTGCGGGATATAAACTCGCAATTGCGAGAAATAAAGTCAGAATTGCGGGATATAAACTCGCAATTGCGAGAAAAAGTCAGAATTGAAGGATATAAACTCGCAATTGCAAGAAATAAAGTCAGAATTGCGGGATATAAACTCGCAATTGCAAGAAATAAAGTCAGAATTGCGGGATATAAACTCGCAATTGCAAGGAATAAAGTCAGAATTGAAGGATATAAACTCGCAATTGCAAGAAATAAAGTCAGAATTGAAGGATATAAACTCGCAATTGCAAGAAATAAAGTCAGAATTGCGGGATATAAACTCGCAATTGCAAGAAATAAAGTCAGAATTGCGGGATATAAACTCGCAATTGCAAGGAATAAAGTCAGAATTGAAGGATATAAACTCGCAATTGCAAGAAATAAAGTCAGAATTGCGGGATATAAACTCGCAATTGCAAGAAATAAAGTCAGAATTGCGGGATATAAACTCGCAATTGCGAGAAATAAAGTCAGAATTGAAGGATATAAACTCGCAATTGCGAGGAATAAAGTCAGAATTGCGGGATATAAACTCGCAATTGCAAGAAATAAAGTCAGAATTGCGGGATATAAACTCGCAATTGCAAGACAAAGTCAGAATTGAAGGATATAAACTCGCAATTGCAAGAAATAAAGTCAGAATTGCAGGATATAAACTCGCAAATGCAAGACATAAAGTCAGAATTGCAGGATATAAACTCGCAATTGCGAGAAATAAAGTCAGAATTGAAGGATATAAACTCGCAATTGCGAGAAATAAAGTCAGAATTGAGGGATATAAACTCGCAATTGCGAGAAATAAAGTCAGAATTGAAGGATATAAACTCGCAATTGCGAGGAATAAAGTCAGAATTGAAGGATATAAACTCACAATTGCGAGAAATAAAGTCAGAATTGCGGGATATAAACTCGCAATTGTGAGGAATAAAGTCAGAATTGAGGGATATAAACTTTTTTTCTTGCAACTCTGACTGGAAGTTATAAAGTCCAATTCTAAGGAAAAAAAGGCAGATTTTTTTTCCTCTGATTTTTTTTGTCAGTTTATATATTGGAATTCTGACTTCATAACACTCAATTGCAACTTTATATCATGCAATTCTGATTTTATAACTCGCAATTGTGAGTTCATATCACGCAATTCTGAGAAATTCCAACCCGATCTCATGGCAATTCATACGTATTTTACGAGGTGGCTAATTCGTACAATTTTTTACAACCTCACTTGTACGAATTTGTACGATTTTTGCGAAAATGTACGTATTTGACGAGTTGGTCAATCCGTATGATTTTGTACGAATTACTTACCCGTAACCCCGCCCCTAAACCTACCCATCACTGCAGTATAGACAAATCGTACCAATTCATACGAGTGAGGTCATACGAATTCATACGAATTAGCCACAACTGGTCATGAGATAGCGTTGGAAATTCTGACGTAAACTCGCAATTATAAGAAAAAAAGTCTTATTGAGAGATAAAATGTCATAAGTGCCTTTTTATTTTTTATTCAGTGACAGAAACAAGCTTCCATAGATATAGCTCCTTAATATTAATTATATAAATATTTTTTTAATTATAACATTTTATAATTAAATATATATTTAAATATATTTTATTATTTTATAAAGTCAGAATTGTATATATATATATATATATATATATATATATATATATATATATATATATATATATATATATATATATATATATATATATATATATATATATATATATATATATATATATATGACAAAATATCACACAATTTACAGCTTTTCAATCCTTTCAGTTATGTTTAAACATTTTGAAGGCTGCTTATTAGATTAATAAAGGTCAAAATCATCATATTGTGACTATAGCTCCCTTAAAAATATAGTTCATGAAAAAATGAAAATTCTGTCATTATTTACTCTCCCACATGAATTACATGCTTTTGCAGAACATAAAAGAAGATATTTCAAAACTAAATGGGTTCCAAACTATTTTGGACCCCATTGATATTCATTGTAATATCTTTCAAAATATTTTCATTTGTGTTTCACAGAACGATGAAGAATGTTCTACAGGTTTGGAATGACATGAATGTGAGCAAACCAAGGCAGAACTATCCATTTTAGAAGTGATGCGAAACAAAATAAGAACAGAGTAAGTATCTATCTAGCAGATAGTATCTATCTCTGTAACTATCTAGCAGTTAAAAAAACCCTAGTGCAAGATAAATTTAAGTAAGAACTTACAACCGGCTGGTGCAACCCTACCCAGAAGTTTCATGCCTGGCTGAGAGGTACATTTTCAATTTCTTGAACATGGTGCACAGGTGTGCAGGAACAGGTTTCAAAACAGCAGCTCTCCAATTACTGCCAGAGACACATAAAACAACTGTGGGCCAATTAGCCATTTAAAAAAAGAGAAAAAAGAAAAAAAAAGCAGCACATTTAAATCAATTGCAGCAGCAATATAACAGGTAAGTACTGTAGTATGTATAACATAAGTACTGTAATAAATAGTACTCAGTAAATGAAAGTTTTGTGTGAGATCAAACAAGGCTCATGTTCACAGAGTTGCCCTGGCGACCACTGAATCACACGTTGTACCTTTGCCTTCCAGCATTAACATCCTTGGTTGACCAGACCTCTATGTAACTCGACAGGAACCAACACTTATGTTCAGAGGAGCAGAAACTCAAAATCACCATATGCATGACTGCCATTTTATATATGCATATGCAAATGCTCAGCAGCTGAGAGTAAATCGCATCTCAACAGGGAAAAAAGGGAGATTAGGCGATAAATGCATATGGGAAGTTTCTAATTTGCTCACGTAACTGAGGTGAGACTGAGGTATGTGATTCAAATCTGAGATACAGAGAGAGCGGTTATGTAACACCAGCGGTCGCTTGTCGCAGATGCACCCAGACGCCCGTAACATTCTTATTTCCAGAGTTTACCACGCGGAAGCACTTCCAGGTCACGCCTTCCTTCCCCTGAGCCCGAACTTGTCGGTGCGTTTGACACGGGTCGGTTGCCTTCCGCCTTTACTTTACTACAGTGAGTCACAAAGGTGAAGGATCATCTTGCCTGAGGAGGTTCTACAACGTTTGGCAGAAACCAATGTGACAAGACACAATCCGTATGCTGATTATGGAAGGACATTAGTGCACGAGTAAGACCTCCAACCAGGGAATGCAGCATTTTTGTGTTCATATACATCTTCACATGAAAAAGGTGAGAATGTGCAGGCATCTGTCAGCGAGTAAGGTGTTTCTGCTCGAGCCTGAGTGCTCTTTCTGTATCCCACGAGGAATAAGACCCTCAGAGGTTTCTTTATGCGAGCCAGATGGTGTCGCATTCAGAGAATTCTTCCTGCGCTGTCCTCATTTTAACCTCTATGCAACAAAAGTCTGAGCAAAACTTGGCAGATGAACAAGAATTATAACCATAAAGCCTGGGAACATCTCGATAGTGCTTCTTAAAGAGCATTATTTAGCCTTGGAACAACATTCAGTGAGAACAAACATAGTCCAAACCTCATCACTACCCCAACCCTAAACCTGATATTTTTTTTTTTTTTTATCTGGATCTACAAATTCATTCAAGAAAAACACAACTGTTCAAAAGTTTGGATATGATTTTTAAAAATGTTTTTGAAGGAAGGTTTCTTATGCTCACAGAGGCTGCATTTATTTGATCAAAAACATAGTAAAACAGTAAAATAAAAAATAAATAAAAGATTTTATATATATTATAATTTATTCCTGAGATGGCATAATTATTCCAGTCTTCAGTCACATGCTCACATTTTGGTGCTCAAAAATAATGTCTTCTTATCAGTTGAAAACTGTTGTGCTGCTTAATATTTTTGTGGATACATTTATAAAATTATAAATGTAATAGAATTTTTTCAGGATTCTTTGATCCAAGTTCAAACGTTTTATTTGAAATATAAATCTTTTCTAACAATGTAAAAGTTTTTACTGCCACTTTTGGTCAATTTGACGCATCCTTGAATAAAAGTATTATTTCATTAACTGATTTCTTACTAAAATACAAACATTTAAAATAGTGTGTGTTAAAAATATAATTCATACATGTAAAGACTTGAATACATGCTCTGTGATGAGTATGTTTTTAGTGTCTATTTTGACTAAAAAGTAAAAAAATTGTAAGGTGATACAACTGTCATGATACGGACAGTCTTATTAAAGAATACAATTCTTGAAATTAATAATAATTAATAAAATTAATAAATAAAGAATATTAATAATTGCACCAAGAAATTATTACTTGTAAAAGTAACATTTAAGTACATTTATGTATTAAAATACTATCTTAAAACCTGTATGAAAATAAATATTAAGCTGCTTTACACTCATGTATTCAAGGTGAAAGGAAAATATATTTTTACTAAACAAACAATTATACCACATTATATTTTAGTCACTTAATTGAAACTTTTGTTTATAAGTTTATCGACGTTTAAGCACTGACCAGTTGCATAAATTTAGCATCTATGTTAAGACTGTGGGCCCTATCATACACCCGGCGCAATGCGACGCCAGGCACGACACAAGTGTTTTTTGTTAAATTTCAGCCAGACACAGTTATCATTTTCACATCCAGTGTCACGTTTAAATAGAAAATGCACTCGCTCCCATCTGTTCACCCATGGGAGCGCTGGTCTGAAAAAGAGGTGTGTTCAGGCGCATTGTTGGCACATTGCCATTTTGAGACAAGTGAAAATGAATGCGCAATTCACCAACTGAAACCTAGTCTAAAGTCAATAGCGCAGTATTTTTTGTGTTATTTAAAGGGCATGTTAGTAATATGCGTCTATAGGCGGGTCCACAACGTGCGTACACTCTGCTTGTTACACAACACGCAGCAGCACACAAACATTTTTAAATATTAAAAATAAAAGAATTCCTCTCTGGAGAAGTGTTCAGTCTTTCCACTCGGAAATTCCGCCATGTAAATAGAGAATCTGCCATGGTGCAAGCGCAACTGGCTTTTAAAGGGAATTGGAGATGAGACTCTGATTGGTTTATTGCATGTTATGCCCAAAACACACCCATGACTCATTATGAGACTAGGTACAACCCTTTTAGACCATGCACCGGGTGAGCAGACCATTTTTTTTTTTTTAAATAGCAAAAGTGGATTCGGACACGCCCTAAGTGCACCTGCGCCATGTGCTTCAGACCATGCACTCAGATCGTTAAAATAGGGCCCTGTGTCTTCAAATCTAGTTTGACCAACTAGCAGTTAGTTAGGGGTATAATTCTTACTTTTCCAATTCACATTAGACCAATCAAACCTTTTTATCTAACTGACTTTACAAAGTTAGGACCTTTAAGGAAGAAAAAAAAAAAAAAAAAAAAAAGATGAGTTTTAAGTTTTAAGACTAGTCTTAAACACATGTTGATTTGATGACCAGGAGTTAGATTCTGGTCCAGAGAACCAAACACAATTCAATTTCTTCAGCAAAAATATCCAACAGAGTTTCATCCACTGCACCATCCAGGCTGAGAAGCAACCCCATGTAAACCACCAGTAACTCCCAGTTTAACACTCTTTCTATTTCTCTATGTCCATTTCATCTCGGAGAGCTCTGACAGATGTGCTGGTGTCCAAGCCACTGTTTTAGTAAAGCAGTACAGGTCAGAAGAGAGAAAAGGAAAATGAAGCAGAGAAAGAGACAGGTTGGCCTGTAGAAGACTCGGCCCGAAAAGCGGTCTTCCTCATCCCTTCCCCTTCCTCCCTCATGTCCTGCCATGTCGACTCTAATAGACTATTGATTTTCCATCTGCCGTAGGATCAGTCTCCACTTTTACCATTCACTCATGATATTAGCTGTCCATTAGGTGCAGAGCTCTCAGCCCTAACAACTTGTCAGCACAGAGGCAACACTCCACCTCCAGCACAATACAATCAGCTGATTAGTCTCGAGTCTCAAGCAGCACAGAGCAGCCCTCCAACACACTACAAGAGGTGTCTTTAAGCTGATAACATAAAGGTGAGTAGCTGGGGGGGTCACAGGTGAACTCTAACACCCGAATGCACATCAGACAGAGTGGGAAGTTACTAAGTGGATTAAAGCAGGCCAGACGCACTCAGGACAGTCTGTGTTCACAGCTTATTACCAGATGCATTGTTTTAAAAGTTGGAAAACTGCCACACGAGCCTCCTTGAAAGCTCTGCTGAGATTTCCGAACATACAGTCATGCAAGATGGCATGCTCGTGCCCGGAAGGAATTTTATCAAGCTGATTTTTTGTTGGCTCATATGTTAGGGATTGGTTTGGATAAATAATAAATAAATAAAAATGAACAAAAGATCTAAAAGTATTCACAGGATTTACAACTGAACCCTGCATCTGAGCCATTTAGCCTTGTGGGTATACTACAGGTGTCAAAAATATTGAGCCTTGGTGTGCATGTGGAAAACACAAAATTTATCTTTCAACAATAATTTCCTGTTCCTTTTCGAAAGGGAACTCGCACTGCATCCTAGAACACTTTGGAGGAATGCCTCAGCGCGACAGGTGTCTGAAGCTACTATCGAATCACGACCACCCTACTGACCGACGGCAGCTCATGATGTCATCAATGTGCGACCAGGAAGTATATAAGGGCGCCTTGCAAACATGACATTCACCTTTTCGTCTTCAGGGACTGTCTGTCTGTAAGAGGCTGTTGAATCTGAGGTGAAGTATGCAATGCACTAAGAAGGCTGAGCGCTTTCAGAAGTGTGCAGATCCGTGCCCAAGGTTCTTGAGGGGTGTAATCCTCTCAGATGGTTTGGTGGCTGACTAGAGTGAGCTGCAGGTCGACGTGGAGGATGAGAGTCCTCTGCCGAGCTCTGCAGCGAGTGCTCTTTTGGACGGGCAGGAGATGACTGAGGAGGGTGGTGATAGCAATCAGGGAGATCCTGAATCCTCTCAGCCACCCTGCCCCGTGTATGCTGAGTTGCTGGATGTAATGGAACGTGCCACAGGCAGGCTGCAGTTGCCTTGGCGGCACGTTAGGGGAGAGATCTGCTCGCGGCAGGTTAGACGATTGATTTCTCCCCGGCCATAGGCCAGCAGCTCAGGTGAGTCTTCCATTTCTCCCTGATCTGCATACTGAGATTGAGGGGGCATGGAAGAATCCATATTTGGCCCGAATCCACCAACATCACCGGGGTAGAGCTTTTAGTGTCGATGACCGCCCAGAGACGAGATGGGTGGCATCAACACATACCCATATTCACCCATCCCGTCTCTGGGCGTTCATCGACACTAAAAGCTCCAACCCTGCCATCCAAACTGCTAAAAACAACTTTGCGGTTCAATGGCAGAGCATACGTGGCAGCGGGTCAGGCTGGTGGTGCCCTGCACACGATGGAAGTATGTGAGTATGTGTTGGCCTTTTCCTTTGTGGATTCACAGGGTGGGCCACCGTTCATTTGGAATGTGACTTTGTAACTTCCTCTCGTGACAAGAGTATTTTGAGGCCACCACTTATTCCACTGAGGAATATTGGCAGAGTGCTAAGCGACAGAACATCCTTCTAGAGAATATAATGTTGCTGCCGCTTGGCGTTTTTATACTTGCTTAGTCTTCAGTTTCTTAGCCACCTCAGGGTAGAGTAGCTTGTCTTCTGTGGATATGTTTTGTGACTAGAGACTGACGCTGGCAGGTCTGTCTGCCAGTAAAGACTGCAAATGTCATGTAGTAGGCCTTAGCAGGCCTCCATGGCGGCTGGCCCTAGAAGGGTTTGTTAGACCAGCTAAACGAGCCGTTTGGCTCTGGCATACTGGGCAGTAGACTCCTGACAGGTAGTAGGCCTTAGCAGGCCTCCCTGGGATAGAGTCCCGACGCTTGAGCATAGTGGCATCCTGTGGACAGCTCCAATTTACATGTTGGTGTATATGCTTCCCAATGGTGTTGTTCATCACATCAGTAGGTTTGTTATCAGCTAGTAGGTCCTGCCAGGCCTCCCTGAGGACGAGCAGCAGTGTCGTTATTTTTCAGTCAGTGGTCTTTGTCAGTTAGTTGGCCATACTTTAGGTCATCCTGAGACTGAGCCCCAGAAGGCTGGGCTCATAGCAGCCAGTTGTAACTTGCTATTAGGTAGTAGGCCTCACCAGGCCTCCCTGAAGGCTTGCTATCATGTGGTAGGCCTCACCAGACCTCCCTGAAAGCAAGTTCTCAAGTCTGGATGCTCAAGCAGCTAGCATGACTTGCTATCAGGTA
Organism: Paracanthobrama guichenoti; assembly: GCA_018749465.1. Taxonomy (NCBI): domain Eukaryota; kingdom Metazoa; phylum Chordata; class Actinopteri; order Cypriniformes; family Gobionidae; genus Paracanthobrama; species Paracanthobrama guichenoti. The sequence continues at coordinate 10,224,749 of CM031953.1, read as the reverse complement.
GTAGGCCTCACCAGGCCTCCCTGAAGGTGAGTCCCGGGGTTTGGATACAACCCTTGATAGCAAGTCAAGCTAGCTACCAGAGTAAAGCGATACGCTGAGTTCTGCTCTCCAGGAAACCCGTCTCTGAGATCTGGTCTGAGTTGGTTACTGCCAGTTTCGCAGTCCCTCCGCCTGGATGCCTCGCTGAGGCAAGTGTCCAGAGGCTCTGTTTCTGAACAGACAGGGTTGGCCAAACCAAAGTGTCCAATATGAGTGGCACCAGGTCAGGCCTCCCTGGTGGCATTTGGGTGAATAGGTTCCTCGAGTAGTAATTTGGCTGGAGCTCCCTCGGGTCCCCTAGTCACATTCCCTTAAAGGGACCCCTTCTGTTGAAGTAGTTGGTCCCAGGCCTGTGAACCTCATGTAAATGCATTTAGGTTCCTCTTAATGCTTATAGCTTGGGCTATGACCGTAGGGAATGCGGTCACTGACAGCCTAGTGTGACCTGAGGTGGAGTGGTTCAGGCATTTAATTCGAAATTGCTTGCTCTGACAGTTGTCACTACCAGTAGGCATGAACTCCCCTCAGCATGGCGGCATTGGTATATCGTTCCCCAAAGCGTTCTAGGACGCAGTGCGAGTTCCCTTTCGAAAGGGAACGTCTCAGGTTACGTATGTAACCTCTGCTCCCTGAGAACAGGGAACAAGACACTGCATCTCGTTGCCATGCCTCAGGGCTTGCTTACCAAACAGTCCCTTCAGACGAGAAGGTGAATGTCATGTTTGTCATGAATGTCATGTTATACAATATTTCTATTTAAAATAAATGCAGATTTTTCTATTCATCAAAGAATTCTGAAAAAATGGTTTCCACAAAAATACAGCAAAACCATTTCTTTTTTTTTTTCTTTTTTTACATTGATAATAACAGGACATGTTTCTTGAGCAGCAAATCAGCATATTAGAATGATTTCTGAAGGATCATGTGACAGTGAAGACTGGAGTAATGATGAATATATTGAAAAAGTAAACAGTTATTTCAAATTGTAATCAGTTCCATTTAATTTTCTGTTTTACTGTATTTTTGAAAATAAAAAAAAGCCTTACTGAGCACAAACATTAAAAAAACAACAAATAAAAAAACCCATTACAAAATCTTACAAACTGCATACTTTTGAACAGCAGTGTATATAAAATTTAGAAAGAAGAATGTTTAGAAATCAACATCTTGTAACTTGCAAATAAAATGTTTAAGTTCTGTGTGATAAATCTATATCTAGTTAATAATGGAACTGAAATGATAAGCTTCAGTAAACTTAGTTTGGAGACTAATTATCATCCTGTGAAGATAATGAGAGTTTGATCTGGAGCGTTTGTGAGGAAAAAAACCATTGACAAAAAGATGATCAGACTCATAACCTCTCTGTAACACGTTGCTGTGTCCTGACTCCCTCTCTCTTATTGTTTTCCCAGAAAGAATATGACAGCACACCAGACATTCCCAACCTGACCTCTGATTCCACACATCTGTAGGGTGAGTGTGCGATCACGGGTCTGTCACTGGATGAGCAAGTGGGCGCTGTTTATTGTACAGACACCTTTAATGAAGCAAAGGACTGTTTCTCCTGCAGTAACACACCAGAATAGTCAATCTTTTTCTTGTAGTGAGAAAAAGTACACTTTTGTGTAAGAAACCGGACCATTATTATTTCTGAATGAAAAACAGATCAAATGATTAATTAAAAAAATAAGACACAAAAGAATGATTTGTTTATGAATCACACATTGTTAATTTATCTCATCAACATGAACATGGTCAGGTGTCAAGATTCAGTGAATTATCACTTAAATTCCATTTTGTTTTCCACACAAAACTGCTGTATATACAGAAGATTGTTTCCATCATGGAATAAAAATAAAAATAAAAAGATAATTGCGAGTGTTTAATTCTGACTTTATAACTAACAATTACGAGTTTACATCTTGCAACTCATCCTTACATCTTGAATTGTGATATATTAACTTACAATTCATACTTTTTTTCCTCACAATTTTGAGTTTATATCCTGGAAATCTTACTTTATAACTTATAAAAAGTCAGAATTGACATCACAGTTCTGAGAGAAAAAGAGAAATTTTGAGAAATAAACTTGCAGTTCAGACTCTCATAATTGCGAGTTAATATCTTAGCTTATATCTCGATTTATGGGATATAAACTTGATTATATGGAGTGATTCTGCATCCTTTCTGAAAGTTTAATGTTCAAGATCATGGAAAACTATTTCTCTATGTGTTCCACCGAGGTGAGGTAAAAAAAAACACAAAAAAAACAAAACAAGTCACACAGTTTGGATTAATCTTAGGTTAAGTAAATGATGATAGTATTTCTATTTTTGGGTGAACTATCTCTTTAAAATTTTGGAGACTGAAGGACATCTATAAACCACCTTTACTCAAAGCAGATTTTCTAAGGATGGGGCCTAATATTTCAGAATGCTATTTTCAAAGACATCTCCAATCCAGAGCACCCAAAGGAGGCTGTCATATCCACGGTTGGGTCTCAATATGACTCTGATCCCATAACCTTTGTCATCCCCGGCATAGGGCTCAGGAGATGGATTCAGACACAAGCTTTCACCGTGGGATCCTGGACAAGAATCCAGCCAGATTTAGAAGCTTCATGTAGGTTTATCTCCAGACTGTCAAGGGAGTGTGCGTTTCATATGAGCTACTTTTGTTCTCATGGGTGCGAGTCACTGAAAAGATATGGAAATAAAGAATTATGGTAAACAAGAAATTAACATCTCCACACTATCTTCAGACATACTCATGAAAACACTACTTTTACTGCTAGGGAAGAAATGCTAGCGTATTGTGTGAAATATTTCTTTGAAAAGTCTGAGCGTGTACATGAATCTTGCGATGACAGAGTCAAATCCACTTCCATTTCTTTCCCATGTCTGATAATATCTCTGACCTTGTGTCCAACTGCACCTCTACAGAAATGCAACACTGCTGCCGATCGATTTTTTTTTCAGAATGGCCTCCCCCGAGTTCTCAGCTCCTCTGTGAATGAGCATAAAGAATGTCCTCAGCTTAACCTTAATCTTTCCAGTGTAAAACAAAAGAGTCCTGCAATCCCAAAGACACAAGACCTAACAGACACAAACGACGCAGACTGGTAACAAATTGGAAAACATTAATATTTCTAAAAGGGGGAGTGTAACGCTCTTTCATGCATACTGAGTTTTTTACACTGTTAAAGACTTAGACTCCCATGCTAAACATGGACAAAGTTTTAAAAAATAAGTTGGACGTTTGATGGAGTATTTCTGTGCCAAAACTACTACTCCTGGTTTCTCACAAGTTTCACAAAGTTTTTTTTCTAGTATGGGTCTGCGTGACGTCAACAAGGACGGAATTTCCTTGTACGGGCCGTACAGGCTCTTCTCCCGGAAGGGCACGCGCGCACTTCGACCAGAGTGAGAGAGCGAAAGCAGCACGCCCAACAATGCGCTTTGCTCGGCTTTAGGGAAGTCGTTGGCTGCACTGCACAGGTCACAGGACTTCACAAAATCAACAATGTCAAAGACGTGTGTTTAGACAACCCTGCTCAGTTTGTTCCCTGCATTTCGGCGATGATTGTTTTATAAGCAAGGCCCAGTTTAACTCTGGATTTGCTGATTGTCTAATGCTGAAAGATGGAGCGGTCCTAACGATAAAGGTACACGGTCATGCGCTGGAACCGCAGGCGGTGAGTAAAACTGCTTCAAATGTCTGTCTGTGTGTTGTTGGCTATCGGTACACATCAAGTGCACATCAAGTAAACAACATGATCACGTATAGTTAATTTATCAATGGAACATGCGATGTGCACTTCCCACATGTACACCTTTTAAAACGGGTAAATAAAAAAAAACTACGATGACATAATGAAAGTAGAAATGAGTAATTTACACAAGTCGCTAAGCAAATATATACAGTTACAGTACATAACGTTACCACATAGAGACGTCCTGCTGTAGTCGTTGCTGCTGCTCCTCTTCAATTTCAGCCTCTGGATCTGATTCTGGAACATATATGTATGGTTGAATCTAATTGATAGCCGTTGTTTATTTTCCCCACGTTTTCTAAGTATGTCGCAGCTTTCAGGCGCTCTCAACGCAATAGCTGCGCGCGCCTGTGACTCTTTAGCTCCGCCCGCACGATACGCCTCCAGCCGCTCGGTTTTATTCGGAAAAGACTCTGTACAACGTATCTTTCTTTTATAAATATGATACAACTAAAGACTTTTCGGAGATAGGAAGGATGCAATACTACTCAATAGGTACTCAAGATTGACATGAGATTGACAAACTGTGTGTGATACCTCCCTTTAATATATCAGGGGTGGGCTACCTCAGGTCTTAAATCCTAAATGCTGCCCAATTACTATAGCATCCATAATGGCCAGTACGTTGCAGTGACACGCCAAGAGCATTGTAAATACAGGCACAACAAAAATGGTCTAATCTACAAAGTCGGTTTCAATAGAACTGGAATTTGCCGTGTCCCATCTCTGGATCAGCAGACCTGATGGTGTTCTTTCCATCTGCCACTGTACAATCCAGGACAAAGCAGCATTAAGGTAAAATGGAACTTATCAATCTTCTCTTCCCTGGCAGCCAGTGGAGAGGGTAAAAAGTGTAGAGAAAAAAAACACACAAAAAAAACAAACAAAAAACAGGCCAGTCTGTCTCACTGACAGAACAACTTCATTTATAACACAGCTGATTGGGCGCTGGCAGGTAGGCCTCACGTAACGGTGATGCTGACAGAAAGAGAAGAGAAGACGGTAATGCTCTGCCTGCATTCAGTTTCCACATAAGAGAACAGCTGCATCAAGCTCGTTATAACAAAAGCCCCCTCGCCGTTTCACAGTGCATCTTCCTCATTAATTATCCCTCTATCTTGGGAAAGTGGAGGCATGTGCTTGTCTAGGTGTTCAGAAGTGATCAACTGATAAATGGCTTGCTTAACGGACCCAGTCCATCCAACCCCCAGCGCTGTGTTGGTGTCCTCGCCTCACAGACAGAACCTAAACAACTTTTCGTTTTGCAACATTAGTTGGGAAGGGAGTCGATGGCGCATAAAAAAGAATCATAAAAGGAAGGTAGGCAGCCATGCGCCAAATTCACTGAAAGTCTCTCCCAGAACAGCACGGTGGTCTAGACTGGCTTTGTGAGGACCTTCAAAGGTACTTAGGAGTGGAAATATGTGGCTCCATCCCATGCCAAGCCTAATTAGGTACACATCAGAAGGCCGGTGTGAGAAGGTGGGCTCTTTCCTACACATGGACCCCTTATAACACCAATGAAAGCATGGACCCTGGAGACAGGCACTCAAACCAAACACAATCTGGGCGATATACACACTGTGTCCAAGAACACAGCCAAGCCACACAGCAAACCGGGCAGGAAGCGGAGCTGCCATCCCCGGCCAAGTCTATTACTCCCCAGATCACCTAGCTCACAGACACAGAAGGTGACCGAGAAGTGGAAGGAATTAGCCATTTAAAGTGAGCAGGGATGACAAACAGTAACTGGCAGGTCAAACTGCTTCTCATGCCCAAAAATGCAATCAATCAAACCTTAAAAATGTGGGTAATGCTTCAGTACATAAACTCTGCATGTAGCAAGGAGACATTAAATTGACAGTTAAGTGACAATAATGAACTTTATAATGGTACAAAAGATTTCTATTTGAAATAAATCTTTCACGGGTTCCACAAAAATTAATATATTATAAAACTGTTTTCAACATTGATAATAATAATAACGTTTCTTGATCATCATATCGGTATATTAGAATAGTTTCTGAAGGATCATGTGACACTGAAGGCTGGAGTAATGATGCTGAAATTTCAGCTTTGCCATCACAGGAATAAATTAAAATACATTATAATAGAAAACAGTAATTTTACTTTAGAGTAGGACAGTACTTATTTAAATTACTGTACCATATTAAATTGTCATGATATTACCATCTGATACCAGCACTGTCCTATCACAGTATCAGAAGTCAAAGAGGAATTATTCCAGACAAATCTAGTACAAACATTTGTCCTATGCTAAAAAACAACTCTATAAAATATACATACACTATCTGTAGTAGTTTAAAGTTGGAGCACATTGCTGAACCATGAGACCCACTCAGTCCACTTGCCTGCTAGTAAACAAAACCAAAATCTCTTCTACCTCCAACTCCAGCTTCAGAAAACCATAGATGAAAATATGCAAGAGTGCAAACACTCACAGCCATTCACAACATATATAAATATTATTCAGATAAAGTAACATGATGAGAGGCCCATGTGTTGCTTGAGTTTTTCTTGTTGACCCATTGGGTGAGGAACGGCAGAAACCCTCTGTCCGTTCCACAGATATCCTAAGAAACACACACACAAACACGCACACACGGGACACAAATGCAATTTATGGCAGGAATCAGAGAGTTTGCAGCTCAGTGCTCAGGCAGGAGAGATGAGGTTATCACCTCTATCTCCACGCCGGTGGGGGCCGCAATAAAATCATACCTCAGCAACAGGGCCCGGCAATGAGATTTGCAGGACAGTTGTAAATGTTCAAGAGTGCTTTCTCTCTCCCCAGCTCGCTCTCTTTCTTTCTGACACAAGGGCACCCTGGTATTTCACCCCACTTCCCACCAGCAGCAGAGACTTTAAGGCACGCATATTTGGAAAGGCGGCACACTAACATTTAGAGCTGCAGAAAGGACAAAGCTTGACTGCTTGGTCGCTTAGCACTCTTACAAAAAAGTGTGGAGCTACAAAGGCATTAAATCATAATTTCAGATAGTAATTAGATGTTTACAAAGGTTCTGAACAATGAACATATTCATATATCATTGTATTTTACATGAAGCACCAGTGTACTTAAACAATGCTAATATGGTTCAAGGTAAAAGGTAATGGCATTTATCAAGGGTGTAGATTCAGTAATGGACTACAATTATGGCATTACTGTTTAATAGCGTGTTAAAGAGAATAAAATGGTAATTTCAGGCAAAATTACCACAAGCGCACATGAAACTGAAAGTTATGGCCACTGGGGAATTTATTATATATTGGAGTACCATATAAAGGTACCATGGTATTATCAAGGTATTATCATCAACATGGTGCAAATGTCAATTAATAAGGCATTACAGTAATCCAAACGAGACGTTATTAGTGCATGAACAAGGGTTTCTGCATCTATCAGATTGAGGGAGGAGCGGAGACATACAATATTACGCAGGTGATAAAAAGAGTTAACAACTGAAGCAATATGAGAAACAAATGAAGGAGGCAAATCAAATAAAACACCAAGATTACGTACAGGGAAGGAGGGGAGGACAAGAACCCCATTTATGTCAAAGGACAGGTCTATTCGGTTTGGTGGAGTCAATCAGCTTAATTTCGGTTTTGTTGTCATTTAATTTAAGAAAGTTCAGAGCCATCCAGTGTTTGATTTCTCGAATACATGCGGTGAGTGAGTCGGGCAAAAAAATGTAATATCAGAGGAAGTGGTAAGATAGATTTGGAGGTCATCAGCATAACAATGAAAACAAAGTCCAAACTTGCGTATAATATCACCAAGAGGCTGCATGTAGATGATAAAACGTAACGGACCGTGAACTGAACCCTGTGGAACACCCTGTGTCAATGGAGTTGTGGTGGATATAGTACGGTCTATCAGTGAGATATGAGATGAACCAGGAAACAGTTTATATTTGCATGTTTATATTAATTTAAGTACATAAATACTGATGAGAATACTCAATGAGCATTAAATATATATAGGCTTAATATAGCCTATTCTGCGCTTGTGCACACAAAGCTTGCCGCAAAGCACGGGCAAAAGTAATGATTATGAATGTGTCCGAAAAAAAGAAAAAAATAACTTAAAATAATTTGTATCTGTTCAGTTACTGGGATTCACACACAACCATTTCTAGGGTTTACAAAGAATGGTGTGAAAAGGGAAAAACATCCAGTATGCGGCAGTCCTGTGGGCGAAAATGGCTTGTTGATGCTAGAGGTCAGAGGAGAATGGGCTGACTGATTCAAGCTGATAGTAGAGCAACTTTGACTGAAATAACCACTCGTTACAACCGAGGTATGCAGCAAAGCATTTGTGAAGCCACAACACGCACAACCTTGAGGCGGATGGGCTACAACAGCAGAAGACCCCACCGCGTACCACTCATCTCCACTACAAATAGGAAAAAGAGGCTACAATTTGCACAAGCTCACCAAAACTGGACAGTTGAAGACTGGAAAAATGTTGCCTGGTCTGATGAGTCTCGATTTCTGTTGAGACATTCAGATGGTAGAGTCAGAATTTGGTGTAAACTGAATGAGAACATTGATCCATCATGCCTTATTACCACTGTGCAGGCTGGTGGTGGTGGTGTAATGGTGTGGGGGATGTTTTCTTGGCACACTTTAGGCCCCTTAGTGCCAATTGGGCATTGTTTAAATGCCACGGCCTACCTGAGCATTGTTTCTGACCATGTCCATCCCTTTATGACCACCATGTACCCATTCTCTGATGGCTACTTCCAGCAGGATAATGCACCATGTCACAAAGCTTGAATCATTTCAAATTGGTTTCTTGAGCATGACAATGAGTTCACTGTAATAAAATGGCCCCTACAGTCACCAGATCTCAACCCAATAGAGCATCTTTGGGATGTGGTGGAACGGGAGCTTCGTGCCCTGGATGTGCATCCCACAAATCTCCATCAACTGCAAGATGCTATCCTATCAATATGGGCCAACATTTCTAAAGAATGCTTTCAGCACCTTGTTGAATCAATGCCACGTAGAATTAAGGCAGTTCTGAAGGCGAAAGGGGGTCAAACACAGTATTAGTATGGTGTTCCTAATAATCCTTTAGGTGAGTGTATATTAATAAACTAGTGTTTTCTGTGTCAGTGTTGGCTGTAAAGATGAAGTTAGGGGTAGGTAATTTGTTCGAAATCATATGGGTTGACCAACTCGTCAAATATGTACGATTTAGCAAAAATCATACCAATTAGTACGAGTGATGTCGTACAAATTCGTACTAATTACCCACCTCGTAAAAAATGTATGAATTGCCGTGAGATCGGGGTTGGTATTTTAAGTTGTTTCTGCTCACTGTAAAAAAAAAAAAAAAAAAAAAAAAAAAAAAAAAAAAAATCACAACTTTTTATCATTTGTCAAATCAACTTAATGTGGTTCAGATAATATTTTGAGTTTTTGTTTATTAAACCAATTTTCTTTGTTGTAAATGTTTTTAATTTCAATGAACACAATTTTTTACATGTTTCAAATGATAAGCCATATTAGAGGTTGATGGATGATAGGCAAACATTTGGATTTCCTGGCTGACATAATTATCACAAGGACCCGCCATTAACAATCTGTCCTTCATGGAGTGGGTGATTTCATTGAGTTTTTTGTTCCCTGCAACTAAACGACTAATAACATTTTGGTCAACTAAACCTCTTCTAGTCGACTAACATATTCCCACACTTATTGTGTACATTTAATGCATTACAGTGACATATAAATGCAGACTGGTGTGATTTATTGTCGAAACTAATGCATCCAAGCCGTTTAATTATTCAATAACAGACCAAAGTTCTTGTCCTTTCATCCCTCTCACACTCTCTTCCTCTGAGCAAGCAGTTTGCAAGCATGTAGCACTTCATCTTTGGTAAATGGCTGTATGATACCTCCTGGCTTAAGTGGAAGACTAAAAGGAAAGTCTTTAAAATCACAATCGAACTTCAACAAGCGCACTGAGGCAATAGAGCCATCCATCAGCAGACAGGTACTGCTCGGTAATATCACCTCAAGTGAGGTGGAGACTTCATCTCAATAAAAGCCCTCCTTTTGTGACTGCGGCAGAAGAGGGATGAATATGGAGATGCATCTGGAAGGAATATGGGTTTTTTTTATCGCCGTGGTAACCTGATGCAAACTATGTCACTGACACCCACCAATCCACCCCCCCACTCAATCCCAGAATAATGAAAATACATACAAAACCCATTGCTCTGCATCTTAGAAATGTCATTGCATAAATAATGCAGAGATTCCCCCTTTCGCAACCTAAGGGTCTATATAACACACATGGCACAAAATGGATGGCGCTCCAGCATAACAAGGTCTGGTCGTCATAAAAAGCTTTCAGACAAATGGCGTACCATCCTCTCTAATAAATTACGAGCTGCAAGGAGGAACGAAACACCGCTCTGCTAAATAAATGTACCGAAATACGAGAGGACGGAATGACGGGTAATTCATCCTATTGTTTCTACTTCTAACGCTGACTCCGCCCCCTCATCTGTCCTCCAGTTTATAAGTGATTTGAGCTATTGTACTAAACTCTTTGTTATGTATAAACATATGCAGATGTCCCGTGCCACTGAATATCCTGAATAGGTGCATATGTGTGTGTTGTGTTGTTGACAGCTGGTTTATCTAAACAGTCAGATTTTTCTGGCAAACAAGTGTGTGTGTGTGTGTGTGTGTGTGTGTGTGTGTGTGTGTGTGTGTGTGTGTGTGTGTGTGTGTGTGTGTGTGTGTGTGTGTGTGTGTGTGTGTGTGTGTGTGTGTGTGTGTGTGTGTGTGTGTGTGTGTGTGTGTGTGTGTGTGTGTGAAGGAAGGCAGGTGAAGCTCCAGTTGTCTCATTCCAAGTTCTTGAATATTCTGACATCTCTCTGCCCTCAGGACAGCAGCAGGCTGCCGGAGTCCCACAAGGCTGTTTCATGGCAGGAGGGAACCAAGCAAATATCTACCTGCGGTTCCTCAGCAATGTCTGAGAGAGACAGAAGGACGAGGTGTGCAATACTGTAACATACTAGCTTCATTTTTAAGCGCACAAGTCAATCCAAAACCAGCTATGATAACAGACAACTGTGAAATGCAACAAGGTTGTATAAGCTCTGCGACAAACAAATTTACTAACTAGTATGATGCTTGAATAGTCCTGTTCATACTGTCTGTATAAATGACAGCAGTGACAGTGGCCAATTTAATTGACAAAGATGCTGACTTTTATAACACCGAGATGTTTTATCTAAAATGAAATGGCTAGTGGCTGACCAACATATCGGCAGGGCAAGTATATCAGGCAATAAGTAGTATTGTTTTAATTATCTGCATTTGTTGGTAAGTCTTTGCGTTTGGCCAGAAGTGACTTTTATTTTGACAGCACTAAAAATGCAAGGACCTGAGCACAGAAGCATTTATTTAATAGCTTAATAGTTGTCTAATAATGAATACATTTATTAGAGTGCTTGCTTATTATAATAGTTCTATTCTAAATCTAAGTTCTAAACCATAGAGTATATCACACACACACACACACACACACACACGTGTATAGAGTGCACTAAAACAACTTCCTTGTTCTGACCAGAGACACTCATAAAGACAGTCTTTGCTGTCATCTAATGGCGTAATAATGTAACTTTCACTGAATGAAGTCCATATCACGATCACTAATGGACCCTTTTTCAATACTAAATACGGCATATTTATATAAAATAATATTTATTGAACAATATTTAAATGAACAACAATAGCAAGTATAAAAGACAATAGGAAATAAACAAGCAAACAAGTCAGGATTCAAGTTAAACATAGCCTAAGTTATGAAACTTGACTTTTTCCAAACGATTTTTCCACAGCAAATTCCCAAAGGACTAGCGTTTATTAGAGATAAAGTTCTTCTCGGCAGGTATATGCACACTGAACGGCTGCTGAGAGCCTGGAGCTCGCATATGCGAAAGGGTCTAAATAAATTGTAAAATAGGTGCTTTTTTTATATACGAGTCACATATTTGAGGTTTAAATAACTACATTCGTGCCTAAAAACTACATTCCGTGACACAACAACAGTAGTATTTGTAAAAAATATATTATGGTTGACTTGCTCGACCTCCATGACAGTCGTCTCAAGCGGAGTGATACAAGCGGTGAAATGGTTCTAGTGCTGATACTGGGGGAATATCTCACGACTGGAAAAGGCTCTCAGCCAATCAGATTTGACAGCCAGAAAAAAACAGTTGTATAAATATACATACATACACATTCCTTAGAAGCCACAGGTGAGGAAGATCTTTTAGCCGCGCTGAATGCGGTTTCCACATTCACAGGCGAAGGGGTTTTTGTTTTTGTACAGCTGGATGAGAGAGGCTGTGGAGCAGATGATCAGAACAGGCAGAGGGCGTTTGACCAGCTCGCTGTGGAAGAGTCTTAATCTTATTTGCCCTGTAATCCACACGCAGAGTCCCGTACAGTCAAGGCCGCCCGCATCTACACCAGATCTAGCACTGCAGCACGCTTGTAATTCTGACAGCACTATCACTCTGTCCTTCTCAACAGCAAGCAGGACACAGCAAATCAGGCCAGAGGAGGGGCTTGTATGGTGGCTAGACTCAGCAGATGTGACATTCTGAAGTAGTTCGATTACGCTGATGTCACAGACCTCTGCCCTACACAAACACTGTATATAGTACTCTGAATGCATACTTTAATACTTACCTATTTATTTTTTTAAGGGGAAACCATCCACAATTAGCCTCGTAATGCATATACTGTATTTACACTGTGTGTGGCATATATATATACACACACACCGATCAGGCATAACATTATGACAGGTGAAGTGAATAACACAGATTATCTCTTCATTGCGGCACCTGTTAGTGGGTGGATATATTAGGCAGCAAGTGAACATTTTGTCCTCAAAGTTAATATGTTAGAAGCAGGAAAAATGGGTAAGCGTAAGGATTTGAGTGAGCTTGAAAAGGGCCCAATTGTGATGGCTAGACAACTGGGTAAGAGCATCCCTCTTGTGGGGTGTTCCTGGTCTGCAGTGGTCAGTACTTATCAAAAGGGGTCCAAGGAAGGAACAGACAGGGGTCAAGGCTGTTTTGGCAGCAAAAGAGGGACCAACACAATATTAGGACAGAAGTCATAATGTTATGCTTAATAGGTATATATATAGGTATATATATATACATATATATATATATATATATATATATATATATATATATATATATATATATATATATATATATATATATATATATATATATATATATATATATATATATATATATATATATATATATATATATACACACACACACACACACACACACACACACACACACACACACACACACACACACACACACACACACACACACACACACACACACACACACACACACACACACACACACACAGTATATATACTGTCTGACATTTTGTTGTTGTTGTGGTTGTACATACACATTAAACTGAAACTAAAGTGAGTTATAGCCACTTTCCCATGGGTTTAGCCAATACTTTTGTGTAGGGCTGATCAAACTCTTTATAGAGCCACAGTTTTTACAGTTTTCTGGGAAACCAACCTATAAATGTCTTACTTATAGTTGAGCCGACAGCGTTTATATGCCGCGCACTACCTTCTGAGCCACACATCCAACCAGATTAGTATTACACACTTCAGTTTTAACTAAAATGAAACCCAGAACACAGAGCTGAATCCCAACATTACGTCCATTATGGTCATGCTATGTTGAAAATAAAAACTTACATTTTAAAAAAGGAAATGTTTCCCAGAGTGCCTTGAAGCTTCACAGTGCGCCCATTCTGAATCAATTCCAACAGTAGCAGGAGAAGCCCAGCAGGATTAAACAGCAGTCTGGGCCTCGGCCAATTAATCAAAACAGAATTGCTGTAGAGGGGAAAAGGCTTTACTCAAGACTCCTTCTGCACACCAACAATAAGCACAGGCCAATTCCTGGAACCTGCAGCATGTTTCTAAAACAGCGGGTCAGACCGATAATGCTACTTTGAGCTGAATGGCACACTCCGAGTGCAAACAGCTTTAGGCCAGGCCGCAAAGGCCCTACCGGACCACCAAAAATTACAACAACATGGCACCAGGGCTGAAACCAGACCAGAATAAGCAAACAAGAAATTTCATTGTTAAAAAATGTGGCTGGATCCCCAACTTCTGAACAAAGGCATGCTACGCTGATTCCAACCGGCAGACCTCGGCTTATAGATTCAGCCACACGTTACATTTGATCTGGACTTGGACTCTAGTCATGTACAAATGATATATTTTACCTTTAAAGGGACAGTTAACCTTAAAATGAAAATGTTGTCATCGCCCTCATTCTAAACCTGTATAATTTTCTTTCTTCTGTGGAACGCAAAAGAAAAACAAATAAACAAACAAATAAAATTATCTACTTTTGTCCGTACAAAAGTCAATGGGGTCCAAATATCATATAATAGAAATTCTGGTTTGAGCAATAAACATGCTGACAGTAGGGGAATGGGCTGACTTTCAAATCTCTGAAAATGAAATCACATGGATCAAAAAGGGAATCATCTTTAGACAGGATTTAGTCTGAGGCTAAAGGCTTCATTTATTTCAGGGAAACAAATCGGTGTGTTTATATTTTATACTAGATTTTCTTACATTAGGAATTTGTAATCACAGTCTGACTCTCCAAATCCAGACAGTAGCATCATTTATCCGTGACAGACAGCGTCCATCAGAAATCTCATCAACCTCTTTTATTACCATCAATCTAAAGAATTGCAGCTTGGAGCAGAGAGCATTGCAGACAAAGGACCGATAAATGAATAATGCTAATGAATAAACTACCTATTTATGAAATATGTCGAGATATAAGGAGTTTCAAAGTTCAAACTTCCTCTTTATTTCAATTGTTCAGCATTACCGTTCCAGACACATCCACAGCAGGGTTTCATTACTTGTCCATCTACCTGTCTAATGACTCATAGGACAGATGCAGAGCCACTTATGCTAATAAACAGGACAAGGCCATGACTGACTCTTCAACAATCAGAGCACTTGTTGCTTGAATGGACTTAATATGCCATGTCAATGGTGTGATCCTCAAACTAATTTATATAAACAGTAGGGGGGGACTGGGGACGAAAGCATCTTTAACATTAATCGTTAACGCATGCGATTAATTCAAAATCCATAATATACTTTAAATTAATTTAACACAAATAACACAAAATAAATGTAATGGCCCCACTTTATATTAGGTGGCCTTAAATACTATGTACTTACATCAAACAAAAACTACAATGTACTTATTGTCTTCATATTGTATTGCGAAACACTTTTGCTGATATTGAGGTGAGATACGGGTAAGGTTAGAGACAGGTGTGGTGGGATGGGTAAGTTTAAGGGTAGGGTTAGGTGTAAGGGAAGTGTCAAGTGTAATTATAAATGAATCACAGGTGTAATAACATGCAGGTAAATTTTTAAATGTAAGTACAAATGTAAAAGCATGCATGTACACAATAAGTGCATTGTATCAAATGATTCATTTAAATGTGCATAGTAGTTAAGGTCACTTAATATAAAGTGGGTCCAATGTTTTTTTTTTGTGTGTGTGAGCTTTGGTGTGCATACATGTATGAATTATATGGACTCCATATATCATTTGGTTATTTTGTGTCCTTTTGGAATTTCAAAGCAGGGCTGTAGACAGGGTTTTATAATCTCATAGTCCCAAATTTGAGGTAGTAAGGAGGGTTCGGGGGCATATGCTCCCCTGAGAAAAATGTAAGTTCTCTCACATATGTGCATTTTAAAACGTTTGAAGGCCAAAAAAATGGATAACAATAGTTTTAAAATCATGTCAGTGGGAAGTAAATTATTTCTCTCCACATCGTCTCCATCACTCTTTTTTTTTTCTCTCAGCCTCCTTATCTTGCCCTGTCTCTTCCTCTCCTAAAGCTGAGCTTTGACTGATAGCCTTCTCATTTCCGTCTGTGTCAGTGAAGAAAGCAAACATAGGGTCAACTGATATTTATTTTTTATGAATCATTTTCTTAGACAAGTGAATTTACTGAAGGCCACCAGGAAAGCTAGGTAACTACGTTTATTAAATTCATTCACAATATATACACATTCATTATTAACCTAAAATGCCTAATATGAGGAAAACAGCTTTGTTATACGTTTCTTGTCCTCTAACATTGACAGTTACTATAATTATTACATTACATGAATGCTACGTAAATTATATTAGGCCTATTTTCAATTCAAAATGGCAAAATTAGACAAAAGTTTATTAGTTTGCCTGATTATTTTTGTTGGTCATTTAACATTTCGATCCTAAAACAGCTGTTAAATATGAAATGTTTAGTTTAGCTATACTTATATCATATCTTGCACTTTACGAACATTAACAACTGAAACGTCACGGTGGAATTTGTGCCCAGCAGCTTCTGTGAACATAAATCCCCCCAAAAAACAACAATATTTTGACATTGACATTGACAGACCAATGAGGTAGCTCAGATGAGACGATCTAGGTGTTGTGCATGTTACATATCGGTCTGTTTCTGTTGTGTTTTTGCGTTTGTCACGTTCCTTTGTCTTAGTTTCCCCCGCCACTTGTCTCCATGGTTACCCTCGTTAGTCTAGTTCTGTTCAGCTGTGTTTAGTTATCTTCATCTGTATCACCTGTGCCCTTCGTTCATTCAGTCATCTGTGTCCAGACAAGTTCTCCCTTGTTCACTCACTCCTTGTCTGGTCACAGTTATGTTTAGTGTGTATGTTCCTGCTTGTATTGCTTGTATTGAGAAACCTTGACCAGTAAACTTCGTTTGAGTAATATATCTACCTGTCCTTGCCTTCCTGCCTGAGCGGATTGTAACAGTGCAAGAGTAGTAGAGTTAATACTATATTAGGCAATTATTTCAAAACCCTTATTATATACACCTCAGAAAAATACAGAGGTCCAGACCTCGTGACCTCATAGCTGGCTACGGTCATGGCTCCAAGTGTCCTTTTATGGAAAATTTACCTTGAAAAAAGCTTGCAGAAAATACAGTTGTGTGAGCACAGTAGTTGTTTATGTAAAAAAAAAATTTAAGTGAAATAATCACATTTCCTTTTGTCAGGTATAGAGATTTGAGTACAGTTTTTGAATAAGTGTAATCAGAGAAAATTGTTAACCTACAATGTACTTCCTTGTATTGCAAATACCCCATTTGGGATGAAGGTAAAATACAGTGCAAATGGCCTTTCAATAAGGTCAACAACAGATTTTTGACACACAGAGTCAGCAAGAAAGGTAGAGAATGAACTTAAGCTGATCATTCACGCTCCAAGTTCCTCTTTCAGTTCAGTTGCCTCCCATTATTCTCTGATCGAACACTGTGTGCTGAAAGGGTATTCACCGAAAGACGTTCATAACAAAAAAATGCAATTTAGTATTTTTACTGCTGGGTGAAACTTCTGCTGTGATCTTTTAATTTACGTCTCTGCGATCAAGAACTGAGCGTTGTGTTTTGACGATAAAATTCCTCTGCTCTCTGCAAACCCCATTATATCCATGACCTTGACTCTACTTGAGGTTTGAACAGTGGCCAGACAGCGGTATCTGCAAGCACTAAAAAGTTTTCTGAATCATATCCTACATCAAATCTTTTTTTCATACTACTTCAGTCTGGAGCTGGCATTTGTTATTGGTATTTGTCGCTCCAGAGCGACGTTTGAAGGTGATTCTACCTGTAGTATAATACGATTCAAAGCTCTAACCTTCAGCGAGACTCAACCACAAGTGAGATGTTTTCACTGTTATCGAAATCATGCCTGGAGCAGCTGTGTATCCTTCTACTAATCAGCTTTAAATAGCTGATGACGATATGGTTTGATTCAGGACACATTCAGCCACCTGAGCAGTCAGAAAAACAATCATCAAAACAGGCCAGAAAATCAAAAACATCTGCCCACAAGAAAATATTCCACAATATAATGCAGACAACTGCAAAAGCAGTGACATTTTAAATACACAAGCATAAAATGTACAGTATATAATGTATCTTCATGTGGGGGTTATGGGATCAACAGTGGGCTAAGAGGCCAAAAACTGTGAAGTGCAATTTCAAAAAATGATGTTTCTTCTGCATTTGGTGCTTAAACCATGATAATATATTTAATACAGATTTAATATTCTGTTAGGTAACACTTTATTTTAGGGTCCAATTCTCACTATTAACTAGTTGCTTATTAGCATGCATATTACTGTTATATTGGCTGTTTATTAGTACTTATAAAGCACATATTAATGCCTTATTCTGCTTGACCTTATTCTACATCCTTTAATCCTATCAATACCTAAACTTAAAAGCTACAAAAACTACCTTACTAACTATTAATAAGCAGTAAATTAGGAGTTTATTGAGGCAAAAGTCATAGTTAATAATGAATACGTGTTCCCCATACTAAAGTGTTACCTACTGTTCTTTTGAACTTTCATTTCATCAGAAAATTGTGAAAGACATTATATCACAGTTTCCATAAAAATATTAAAGGGATAGTTCATCCAAAAATTTAAATTACCCCATGATTTACTCACCCTCAAGTCATCCTAGGTGAATGTGACTTTCTCCTTTCAGACGAATACAATCAGAGTTATATTTTAAAAAAAAATGTCCTGGCTCTTCCAAGCTTTATAATGGCAGTGAATGGCAGTCCTGTTTTTGAAGTCCAAAAAAGTGCATTCATTCATCATAAAAGTAATCCATACAACTCCAGGAGGTTAATAAAGGCCTCCTGAAGCGAAGCAAAGTATTGTGTAAGAAAAATATCCATATTTAAAACTTTATAAACTAAAATAACTAGCTTCTGACAGACGACTGTGCGCATTTATTTCACGGTGAAAGAGTAACCCCTGACGCATATGGCATATTGACGAGCAAAACAAAACACAGGTCACGAATTAGAAGTAAAAAACGAGAGTTTAAAAAAAAAAGAGAAATGAAAAAGATTTCAATATAAGAGAAGAGGAGCTTGAGTTTGTTGCCCAGCTCTATGTGTTTGAGCCACGAGAGGCGTCAAAGCTCAGGGGTTACTCTTTTGGCGCAAGTAGACTGTCAGAAGCTAGTTATTTTAGTCTAAGTTTTAAATATGGATATTTTTCTTACAAAAAACATCACTTTGCTTATTATCCTCCTGGAGTCGTGTGGATTACTTTTATGATGGATGAATGCGCTCTTCAAAATCAGGACCGCCGTTCTCTACCATTATAAAGCTTGGAAGAGCAATGATATATATATATATATACCAAATTATTAGAATGATTTCTGATAGATCATGTGACACTGAAGACTGGAGTCTTCATATTATATAATTTCGTTTGGTATTGTTTTGGTTTCTCGTTGCTAATCTATACTTTAAATATGTACTCTGTTTGTTTAAAGTCGTTCATTTTGTTGTGTTCAGTCCACTAGGAATACTTGGTATGAATTAAGTAGCACTATAGTGGTCACAAACGACAACAAACCTCTTGAACTTCAAACAATTCCACCATACAACAATGAAACCCGATAGTAAATTAGTACAAGCACCAATTATGTGCGGAACCACGGCACGGATACTTCACACATACATAAACACACAATATAACATACTGCCCTGCATTTCTGACGCATTATATTTTCATTAAAATCGTTTTATATTTACATTAAAATGTGCTGCTTGTCCACAACTATTCTGGCCACACGTGTTGTTTTATTTCCCTTCCAGTTTGACAGCGGCTACTCCATCTCCCAAGCATCCGTGTAAAAGTATCTCCTGGCTAATGCGTTAATTACACCTTCATTTATGAAATGAGCGGGTGACTTGGGTTTCTGTACCAGAGAAAAATCACATTACTCAACTAATTAATAACTTAATTAAAGCTTCTTGCACGTCAGGCGTGGCTGATTACATAATAATTAAAAGTAAATGGGTGACTTATTTAATGGCACCTTGAGAGCTGATAGAGGTGAATCGCTGTGATTAAGCCACCACTGATCAACTGTCTTTTTTATTCCTCTCTTTCCACCATGCACATCCCTTCATTAAGCAAAAAAATGAGGGAAAAAAATATTATAATGGCCACAGGCTGATTTTTACCCCTGAAGTCCACTTACAGCATCATTAAAGGGTTCAACATAACATAATTTAAGTTTATAAGACCATTTTCAACACTCTTTTTGACCCTTAGCATTAAACATGCTGTTGTATCTTTAAAGCTTATGCGAATTATCTCTGAAATGATTGGCTAACATTCACATACTGGCACAGGTCGCTTTTGTTCATCACAAATTGGTTAAAAATCGAAATAGCCATTAATTTGCAAATGTAGGCGGTCATATGTTAGTTTTTAATCGCTCAATTCTCGAATGAGATTTGCACAATACCTAAATGCACATGGCTTGTTGATCAAAACTGATGTGTTGATTCTCAGTGTGAAAATGATCCGTTCAATTATCAAAATCTGTCAGACATGCATATATATATACATACATATACACATTATATATATACATATACACATTATATATATACATATATATATTATATATACACTGTATATATATACATATATATACTATATATACACATATATATATATACATATACATATATATACATATATACATATATATACACATATACATATATATACACATATACATATATATACACATATACACATATATACACATATACACATATATACACATATACACATATACACATATATACACATATATATATATATATATATATATATATATATATATATATATATATATATATATATATATATATATATGTTACAGATGTAATTAAATACAATGTTGACCCTTCTCTTGTCCCTTAAACCACCCATCAACCAACCAAACCTGTCCCTAACCTTACCCGTATCCCACCTCAATAGCAGCAAAAGTGTTTTGCAATACAATATGAACACAATAAGTACATTGTACTTATTTTCTGACGAATGGACATAAAGGACACCTAAATGTCCATTTTCTTTTTGTGTACTACAGTATTGACTTTTCCTAGTAAATTTTTACCTACTGCTGAAATCTGTATCTAAAAATCTCAGTGTGATACACAAGACCATACAGCTAGACAAAACTGACATTCTTATATAGTGACTATTAAGACTTAAGTATATTGTTAACTAAAAAGTATAGCGTATATAACGAATATTTCCAAAGTGAAAAAAAAAAAAACATTTTGACCAGTGTGGCACATTACTGACACATTAACCAGGTTTTGAAGCATAAATTAAATGTTTTGGGTGAGTTCTGCAGACATGCAATACTGTTCTGACGGTCAAGCAAACAGTTGTGACATTTGCACTCACAGTTTAGAGAATGTTAAGACTCACTCGCCAAATGTAATTTACTAAAAGTTGACATCAAAACATTAACATTTCTGAATGTCCCAGTTTTGCAGCTAGTTTTCATTAAGGACCTGGGTAAAAAAAAAAAAGGGAGGCTTTGCATTTTGAACATATAGACGATTTTAGACATAGAGGGTCCTATTTTAATGATCTAAGCACATGGTCTGAAGTGCATGGTTAAGGACAGAAAAATGGGTGTGTTTTGGGCATAGTGTGCAATAAACCAATCAAAGTCTCATCTCCCATTCCCTTTAAAAGCCAGTTGCACTCGCACTATGGCGGATTTCGCTATTTACATGGAAAGACTGAGCGCTTCTCCAGAGAGGAATTCCTTTTATTTTTAAAAATTAAAAAATGTTTGTGTGCTGCTGTGCGTCCCTGTGTGTGTGTAAAAAAGAGGAGTGTTTGTGCGTTGTAATAGGCATATATTACTAACACACCCTTTAACTTTCCCCGCCAGCGTTTTTTTTTGTTTTTTTAAAGTTGCCAGCCACCGTCAGGGTTTTTGATCATTTTCACAAAAATGTAATGGCCCATAGAATATTTAAAAAAGAGCAGACCCTCTGCTTTATAAGAAAGAGCAGACCCTCTGCTTTTAAAAAAAAAAAAAAAAAAAAAACGTTTTATTCTAGCTTCATGCATTCCTTTATCAACACTTAAATATGGGTAAGTTTCATAAAAAAAAGTTTATCAAACACAGATGGAGTAGATCGAGTCCATTGACACTCCTAATGCTTGCACAGTCCTGTAGCTCATCCTGGGTCCACATTTCATTCAGTAACATTAGATAGTTTTGATTTATATTATGTTTAATGTTGATGATTACGTTATTTTACATTTGCATCTGCTTGCATACGATCGCTTGTTTTATTGTGTCTCCATGTGTGTTTTGATCAGGAGATTCTGTACTGATTCAGAAGATGCGTAATAGCGCCCCCTAGTGTAGTGAACAGTGAAAACACAGAAAATTCCTTGTTTGGCGGGGAAGCATTTTCTCACAAATAACGGAAAATTCCATGTTTGCCGGGGAAAGAGATAAATAACACAAAAAATACTGCGCTATTGACTTTAAATCAGATTCTTGTTGGCCTCAAAATAGCAACGTGCCAACAATGCGCCGGGACACACCTCGTTTTCAGACCAGCACGCCCATGGGTGAACAGATGGGCGTGAGCGCATTTACTATTTAAATACCATGGCATTGGACTTGAAAATGATAACTGCGCCGGGCTGAAACTAGTAGAAAACCCTTGCCTGCCGTTGCATTGCGCTGGGTGTATGAAAAGGCCCAGAGTATGTCTAAAAAGAGTATGTTTTAAAAGTTGTCTGCACTTACATATAGACAGACCGACAGACCGATAGATAGATAGGCAGGCAGGAAGACAGACAGAGATATGATAGACAGACAGACAAATGCAAATACCCAGAATATCCCTGCTGAAAGAAAAACAACACTTAAAATAGCTCAAGTCTTTCAGCCTCACCAGCTCAGATACCTCTAAAAGTCCTCTAAAACCAGCCAAAATAGAGTGCTGCAGGGATGACATATTTTTGTAGGCCAAACTATTTAGAATTTTAGCACTTACAGTTCCAAGTCAATGTTTTTTTTTATGGCTAAAATCTGTGTTAACAAGCTTAATACAACTAAATGTACAATTTAACTTATCTTGAAAAAGGCGGATGCTAACAAGCAAGGACATTAAGCGTCATCACACTGAACAGGTAAACTAATCTATTCACTTTCACACATACGTCATCACTGCAGTGCTCTATACCAGCCTGGCCAGGCTAGAAGACAAGCTAAGAGGAATAAGCTGTTTTTTCACGTATGAATGTCCCTTTTACAGTAATATATTTCCCCTCTTGAATCCATGGAGCACATTTACAGGATTTACTGTATGTTCTCCAGTACAATTAACAGGATAAGGCGACAGCGTGCTAATAATTTCTACATGACTCTATAACGTATTGTCCGACAAAGTGGCTCTTCTACATTCCTTCCAGCATACAGCAGATCTTCCTCATCACCTGCTCATTATTTCTGAGCCAGATTAGCAAAGGCCGATTGGCTTGGTCCTTTATCTATCGACGGGGTGATTATGCACTGAAAATGTTAATGAAATTAGTCTCCTAATGCTTTTTGGACCCAATAAAATGTGCAGATCCCCAATCCACAAGAAGTCTTTCAAGACACTCTTTCCCACCCCAGCAGACTAATAGAATTTCCAGTGAATTCAAATGAATGCTGGTGATGAAGAGGGAAAGCAGCCATTATAAATCATGAACACACTGCTTTGTTTTTCATTTGAAGTGTAGCAGACTGGGACCGCCATAGAGCTGAAATACAGCCAGGGAGAAGATGGCAATATGTGTGATTGTGATTTGGAAGAGAAGCAATTGTACCAGAACACATTCACAGACATTTAAACTGAGCTCGACCATTAAAATTAGCATTTGTGTGGGTGAAAGCCGCCTTGCCTGCTAATACAAAATTAAGCCTTTACAAATTTATATGGACATCTCGCGACTCAGATACAGTAATGGCTTTCTTTCATGAAAGTTCATTCAATTAAGTCCCTTTGCGAAGAAAATTTGACGTCTAGGTCGGAATAAATATGAACAAATTGCCTTTGTGTTGTAACGCTTGGGGCTGCAGCAGGAGATGAGGGACGCTTTCGAAACAGGAAACATCTGAGGAAAAAATATGATTAAGATAACAATGTGCTGCTTTTCATATCCAACCATTGAGCTGCTCCTGGACTGACATCCAGCAAAGACCTCTGGGAAAAAAAGCAACAACAAGGCATCATTCACCATTTCCCCTCAAACCAGAAGTTCTTTGCCTAATCGTCAAAAAAATACTGCTCTGAAACGAAATGCACATTAGTCCCAGGTCACCATTTATAAAAGCTAGTCAGCAAGTTGCATAGCACTCAAAAAACACGACGGCGTCAGACCACACATCAAATGTGCAGCGAGTCTAATTAGGGGGGCTTGCCAGAGTAATTTGTGGCAGATGAAATAGATTTTTCTGAGACGCGACGGCAGTCTAACAACAGATAAAAATCAAAGAAGTGTGAGAAAGGAGTGTGCAATAAAAAATAAATAGCCCTGGGTTAAATGAATCTTAAAGTCTTTTCAATTTCCCTGCCACAACATGGCAAAAGGTCAATCTAGTATGAATGAAGCCTCATTTGCGGCACCACAGAATGCCGCGTCGTTAAAAAATGAAAGAGAAATTGCGTGGGTGGCATCTGCTATCTCCCCCTGTGATGACCATTCAGCCAAGCTCTAATCTCATCAGATGACTTCAATCAGAAATTGTTCTTTTTTTTTTTTCCTTGGTTAACTTCACTCCAAAAAAGCAGTGCCTACTGCGAGCACCAACAATGACTTTATTCTCTTTTTTTTTTTTTATGGATGGGCGGCGTATCCCGTGATAAAATCCTTTTTCATTCGTGCCTGTCAAACGATCATGTTTTACCTCTTTAGTATTCCTTTTGTCTCTGATCTTAAATGGAATCATATATGGGGAAACTCAAAGAGAGGTGCGCTGGTTCCCGCAGTAGCACCGAGTGCTTATTCTCTTCATCCATGAAAGGCCCATGTATTACAAATGGAAATCTCAATTTTCCAAAGCACAGGCAGTTACGCAAACAACCATTTGAGCATGAAAAAGGGCTCTGAATTACATTTTGATGTGAAATAAAAACCGAGATGGACCGTGTGCAAAAGAAAAAAGAAGAAGAAATGGAACAGTTGAAGAGCTATGGCTGAACAAAGAGGCCGTTTGATCCCTCACTGATTTCTGGGATACCACAGAAACATCTAAACATAGTCCTGGAGACATTTCCTCAAAGATCATC
This sequence comes from Paracanthobrama guichenoti, assembly GCA_018749465.1. NCBI lineage: Eukaryota > Metazoa > Chordata > Actinopteri > Cypriniformes > Gobionidae > Paracanthobrama > Paracanthobrama guichenoti. The sequence continues at coordinate 10,199,601 of CM031953.1, read as the reverse complement.
AGTGAGATAACAGTTTGATGGAGAAATGATCAATAATTAACCTGAGTTTTAAAACACTCACTTTGGAGCTGTGGCTTGCCTTGGTGCTCATGTGGGAAAAGTGAATTCAAGTACGGCTTGTGTCATTTCAGGAAAATATTCTTATATAATCAATAAAATGACATCAATAAAAAGACATTTGAGCAGTGCCGGGATTCATGGAGGAGATCCAGCTGTTCTATATGTACCCAGGCCTCTACATGGAGATTTATTCATTCCATACCAGCTATCAAACAGCATTTGAGGCAGAGTGCTGAGTTAACGTAACACATTCTGACAGTCACCTGAGGATATGTGCAGAACGAGTCTAGACTACAGGCATAACGGCACAAAGGAAGCATCTGCCCACTCTGGACGTCCTCCCACCACAAAAGCATCCTCTAAGCTGACAATGGATTTCCATTAGCTTCGAGTGAGACTAATTGATCTCCTTCACAAAGGTTTTTTTTTTTTCACCTACAGGTATATCAGAGAAAGGGACACAGTACACTCTGAAAGAGAGATCGGAAAGCACACGCTCGCAAACCGACCGATCAATGGCGAGATGGCTCACTTGAGTCACATCAGGCAAGAAACTGCCAAGCCACTTATTTTTCAATAACCAACCTGAAGTGCAGAGAGAGCGGGAGGTCTGCTGTTCCCTTATAACGGTGAAAATAAGCAGTTTGGGGTGGAAGATTAATGTACGCTGAAGAAGAGACCACCTCTCTTGCTCTTTCTTCCAAAGCTATTCATTCACCTGACACATGTAGAGATATATTAGGATCACATTTCAAATGCGCTTACATTTTAGAGAGGCTTCAATCTAGGCAAGGAGGAAGAAAACAAGGAAAAGAACAGAAAAGATGGTGACATTTATTGGACACATGTCTTGTCAAAGATCTATCGATGACTGGGCCAAGAAACAGTACATTTCTGAGTTGAATCAGGTGAAATACTGCTGGGCTGAATGATGTGACGGCAGAAACATGTTGATTAGAAGAGAATGAACAATACCAATTAAACCATAGTATATCTAATAAAAAAAAAAATAAAAAAAAACTATTGTTACTCTCCAAGCTGTGTCAGGTTAGACTGGGTAAACCCAGCTTGATCTGCCGGCAATTTGATTTTGCCCTGCAAATCAGTCTGGAAAACTGTACATTAATTTCTACTTCTGTTACACTTTTGCGGGAAACAATCACAGGCTTATCCACCTGGTGTGCTATTCGCGGGTTTAACATGATGACGGATAGAGAAGCGATGGGTCGTTGCCCATAGATCACGCTTCTTGTGGTCTGATTGGTTGAAGGACTATCCAATTGCATACAGAGTCATTTGAATAATGCTCGTTGATCACGCCTCTGGTCCAGTAGAAAATACAGAGAAGACTCCCCAGACCAATGTTCAATCTTAAATTGAGCTTGGTCTGGTGATATATATATTCTATTTACACTAATGGCTTGTTTCTACACAGTACAGGGGTGTGTTTCCCGTACAATGACGTAACTCACTGCTTAGTACGTTGCATTGTTGAAGAAATCAACTAGCTAGTCACGACTGTTTCCCGAAACCATATGGTCGCAAATCTGTCGTTCAACCACGTTGGTTAATGATGTCACGCAGGTGGTGGAGTAATAACTGCTTTTAATTAATTATTTTGAGATCGAATTCATGCTAGATTTTTTGCTATAAATGATGGACATGGCACCTGAGGACTAATTCTTATTTTTCTCAGTTATTTAGCTTTATTTCCAGATTCAAATAGGCTCGTTTTTACGTACTAGAGCACATACGCACATGCACACTCTTCAAAAAAGGTGCTTTAAATCTCTTGACAAACTTAAAAGACATAAATGACATTTGTATGTATTTGAAATAAAATATATAGATTGTACTAAATGTCAGCTTGCTTATTTTGCTCAAGATACGGATTTATTAAGTCCACATGTCATGCAAATAAGAAACTTCTAACCACAGGTCGAGAGCTGTCGTTCAGACCACACAAGTTTGCGATGCTGTTTGCGAATGTTCGTTGGAACTATGGTTTCGGGAAACACCGACTGGTTGAACTATGTTGGCCATAGTTGGCTAGCGATGCTTTTGGGAAACGCACCCCAGTACGATTTGGAATGGTAAACCCTGATCCGGCTTGCTTTTCCACCGCCAACAGTACCCTTACTTGATAGGCATGTTGTATGCAGGACAGTACCGATCAACGTCATTCTCACGCGAAGAATATAAACAACAATGGAGGTCATACAGCAGATCTTGTTCTTGCTTCTTGGCATGTGGCTGATTGTCACAAGACAAAAAAAACCAAAAAAACCATTGTGTTGCAACGGTATTGTGTTTTAACTGTATATAAAAAAAATGCTGCCTCTTGTGTTGCAATTTCCTTTGTAGCATGTGCAAGTGATAAGTCTCGGTCAACCAATCAACATTCTGCTGTGAGTCTAGCTCCACCGTTTAGGTACCTGGACTACTGTGCTAGGTACCCCAACGGAAGGGTCGCTAAAATGTGGTACGGTACGGTACTGTATGGTATTTTGGTGCCGTTCACAACTTCTGACAGTCTACGTGTCTACCAAATAAGTGAAAATAGCAGTATTATCTTTGCAAAAAGTGTAAATAGTAGTTAGATGTTATACATATAAATAGTGGCAGTTACTATTTGCACCTCAGTGTTGTTGTACGTTAAACACTATTCAATAATTAAAGAGTGCAAGTTATTATATTTATTAAAATTATTATATGGATGCCACCTTATTGGGACAATAAAGCCCTCCCTACACCTACCCTTAACCAATAAACACTTAATTTCCACTTTTCGAATATTTGCTTCATTTTTACTGGAAAATAAATGCCTTTCCGATCTGACATGATGGGAAAAGGAAGTAGTGTGAGTTCGGCAAAAGGCAGATTGGAACACGTTTGAGTCAAAACTCTGTGCCAGTTAACTTTCCGGCATTAGTGTAAATAGTCTCTGCCAACAATGTTTTTTCCTTTCAAAGAAATTCATTGTTTTATTTAGCAAGAACTATCTGATGCCAAACTGCCAAACTGATCAAAAGTGACTGAATAAATTCTATTCTTTCCGAAGGATCATGTGACACTGAAGATTGGATTACCGGCTGCTGAAAATTTAGCTTGCCATCAAAGAAATAAATTACATTAAACAGAACATTTAAAATTGTAATAATAGTTGACAATATTACTCTTTTTCTGTATGATTGATCTAACCAGTGCAGCCTCTGTGAGCATAAGAAAAGGAAGTGTAAATGTGTGTCTAATTACAGCAGCAATCATGATTAATATCAAATTCTAGATGTACTTTGATCCATCAAACCTGATGGCAATCTAAAGACACACAAATCTTCAACAATCTTTTAGAAACAGGTGTTTCAGCCTCACAAAAAGCACAGTTTAATTTAAATAAAACACTAAATCAAAAACAACTCTTGTATGGAGCGCCCAGAAGCGTTGTCGCCACAGAGTGTTTGCATGTAAACTGCAATTGATTCTATTGGGGAACATCCCCTTGTAGCAAGTTAAGAGGAAGAAAAAAATATGTAAACTTGTAACCTTAGAAACAGTTCCCAAGGAAACAAGGAGCAGGAAATTATACTCTGGGAAAACAGTCATGTAATTACATCAATGATGCAAACGTGAGAAATGACAAAAAAAAAATTACCAAAACAAAATGTCCAGAACTAGAACGTGATCTCAAAACAGATAAAACACACCGGGTGCATAATTCTCTACTTTAAATGCAGCGCTGATGATCCGGTCTCAGGAAATGAGTGATATTCCCAGTCAGAGAGATGTCATTTCGGTGATGAAAACGTGGGCCTAACAAGACTATTTTTAGCGTGGCACGTGTTAACGAAGCCATCCAACCTCGCGTGCCCTGGCAAAGGGCCAGACATCTGCCACTGGGCCACATCTTTCACAGAGGAGTGACGCCATGTTTAATCACCCAGTCAGGTTGATTATCCCCTGTAGCCTCTACCATCGTACACGTCTGCAACACATTGTCGTTTTGGGTACGTGTGAGAGTGTGTATACATGGCTGTCAGACTTCTTAAAGTTCAGCGCTTCTTAAAACCCCACCTCCAGGCCTTTCTAACACGAGATCCAGAAACAACAACTGCAAAAAAGACCAGCTTATCTATTCAAGCGCTAGGAAACGGCTCGTGCTCACGTAAACTACCCAATAAAGGAAAACCCCTCACATTTCCTAAACTCTCCTGCTTTAATTGCCTTTATTTGCTGCGAGAAATTCATTTCAAAAGACAAGAAATGCAAATGTGCATGAATAAGTTACTAGATAAACCCATTTCACAGTTTAACAGCTGGGAGTTGTTTCTGTAATTTTCCATTTGAAAAGGCGATGACACCAGTACACACATTTTTAGGCTTGGGAATCTTCTAGGAAGATTAATAAAATCAGTCCTAGATCCCTTTGCAGCGCCAGAAACAACCTGTATAATATGTCTTTTGCTGGGTTTTAGGTATTAACACGCACGCATTTATGCTCAGACAATCTGTGCTTCACTTCATACACCGTCGGTACAAATGCTGTCACTGGGATGGGACCATTTAAAAAGGTTTTAATATGTAGCATTTAGGCACTCATATGTACACTTTTGGTACATAATATACACTTTTGGTACCAATATGTACTAATATGCACTCCTTGGGTACAAAGGTGCACCTTTTGAAAGGGTACCACCCCAGTGACAGCTTTTTGTACCTTTTTTTCGGAAAGTGTATGAGTTCCTGTTTAGCAGCGAAATACATCCACTGTGTAATGGAGTATCAGCTAATGCAAGGCTGCGCAAGATTGTGATGTGTCACAAGCTTAAGTTGAGACCTATTTCTCATGACATCAACATCTAATGACCGGTTTCATAGCATGCTATTCACAGCATCGGTTGCAGGCTATAGTGAATGTGTGAAGAGACGAATGACAGGAAGTCACGGCTGAGTCCAATAAATGAAAATGAAAATAAAATGAATGAAAGTGATATGTGAAGGCCAAGTATGGCAACCCATACTCAGAATTGGTCCTCTGCATTTAACCCATCCAAGTTAGTGAACACACACACACACACACACACACACACACACACACACACGCAATTTTTGCTGTGGCGCCCGGGGAGCGATTGAGGGTTAGGTGCCTTGCTCAAAGGCACCTCAGTCATTTCCTGCTGGTATTGAGAATTGAACTGAATTGAATGGACTCTCTAACCATTAGGCCACAACTGCCCCTAAATGGCAGCTGGTTTAGAGGTAAAGATAAGAGTAAGTAACTAGAAGGGCTCTACACTAATGCAAAAAAGTTATAAAACATAAACAAGTCTTGCTGAAATTTACAAGTTATACTAAGGTTATGCTTTGTTCATTAATATTAATTATGTTTGCCCTGTAACTTATTGGCTGAAAGGAAGGCTTTAAATGTGAACTAATCTGGTATGTAAATGACTACTATTATTTAAGCATGGTTCATGAATATTTATTATCTACTGGTCGAGTTCAGAATGTTTCCAAGCAACACCTGACCTAATTAATATTCATGCACTTTACATTAAATTTACTCTGGGATGTACCCACAGCTATATGCTTAAATACTTGAAACTTAACATGCCATGTTTTAAAACACACATACTTCAAGAAATGCCTGACCCAATTAATATTCATGCACTTTACCAGTAATATGTATATACATCCAGGACACAGTTTTGCACTCAAAACAGCTTCATGCCGCACAAATGAAAACCTTTAAACATGTTTTTAAACACTTATGTGTTTAAAATATATATATATATATATATATATATATACACACACTATTTACAACTATTTACAACTATAACTTGGAATCTTTTAAAACATGGTGGAGAAGCTGCAAATTTCCAAAAACAATTAAAAAGCTCTATAATGTGCACAGTATGAATGCACCTGCATTTCTAACAAATCCTGTCTTAATAACAGTTCATCTTGTCACACTCTCTTTCAAATGCCATCTGAGCTGTTGAACATACATGTGTGTGTGTGTATTGTATTAATTATATATATATATATATATATATATATATATATATATATATATATATATATATATATATATATATATATATATATATATATATATATATATATATATATATATATATATATATATATATATATATATATATATATATATATATATATATACATATATATATATATACATATATATATATATATATATATATATATATATATATATATATATATATATATATATATATATATATATATATATATATATATATATATATATATATATATATATATATATATATATATATATATATATATATATATATATATATATATATATATATATATATATATATGTATATATATATATATATATATATATATATGTATATATATATATATATATATATATATATATATATATATATATATATATTATATATCCTATTGGTATATATATGATATATATATATATATATCCTATTGGTGGAATGAAAAAAAAAAAAAAAAAATTTTAATCATCTCAGTATCTCAGCTGGTCTTCTCTCTCTTTCATCTACACAGACGGCTATCCTCAAACAACCTGAGAACCAGATTACCATTAAATCATTGATTAATGTTTTCCTTTTTTCCTCTTCCTGGCTAACGCTGATATTCTGTGACCCAAATCCAGGAGCCTGTGTTCAGTCTGCAGCTGGAGAGAGAGATTTTCTCTCTGTGCTTCCTCCCGCCTCATGGGTGAGCTCCCTCTGCCCAATCAGACCGCCATTTCGGCCCGGTGGGTGCTTGGCTCAGTTCAGGATTAAGAATGACACTCAAAGGAAGCTGAGCTTCAGCCAGTGGCCTGACACTCCAGCAGCAAACACACTCTGGCACTCTGTCTTATCTGGGAGAGCTGACACTAAAAGCACCTTGCTACATCTATAAGGAGGCTTGTCGTGTACTGCTGCTTGCTTTCTTGCTATTTCTCCTTAGATAAATCTAGCCAAGACTAGAGGTAAAGAAAGTGACTACTGTGCACTATACAATAACGGTTTGTCAGAGCTTTCTCTCTTTCTGAACAGCTGGACCTGGAGACTGTCAGTCATCCAAAAGCATGGTCAAATAAACTTGTACTGGGTCAAACACAAAACCTACCCCTTAAACTCAGCTCAGGCTCTCATCATCCAAACATGTAAAGGCGTTGTGGCCTTGGCCTATATCTCACATTTCATTTAAAAAGACAAGATGCATGAAATATTGTGTTAACAGTAAGGATCTTTGAACTTCAACTACCATAATGGTATTACGAATTAACAAAGCCATATGCAACTCTTAAATGCATCTTGATTTATCATGATTACAGTCATTTACAACAAGCCCTTACACAGAGCTTTATCCTGAAATCTTCCAAAGCGAAACATTACCCCTCAAATTGAGATATACTCTCAGATTTCCCAAAGCGATACTGAATCAGAAAATATTCTCAGTGATATTCAACAATACTCCTAAATGTGAGTATTTTATATAAAATCGGATAAAACGGAAACTGGCTTTAGGGACATGGAATGTCACCTCGCTGGCGGGGAAGGAGCCTGAGCTTGTGCGGGAGGTTGAGAGGTACCGGCTAGAGACAGCTTGGGCTCTGGAACCACACTTCTTGAGAGAGGCTGGACTCTCTACCACTCTGGAGTTGCCCATGGTGAGAGGCGGCAGGCTGGAGTGGGTTTGCTTATAGCCCCCCAGCTCAGCTGCCATGTGTTGGAGTTCAACCCGGTGAATGAGAGGGTCGCTTCCCTGCGCCTTCGGGTAGGGGATAGGTCTCTCACTGTCGTATGTGCCTACGGGCCAAACGGCAGTGCGGAGTACCCGGCCCTAATGGGGTCTCTGGGAGGGGTGCTGGAAAGTGCTCCAACTGAAGACTCCATCATTCTACTGGGGGACTTCAACGCACACGTGGGCAGTGACAGTGATACCTGGAGGGGCGTGATTGGGAGGAATGGCCCCCCTGATCTGAACCCGAGTGGTGTTCTGTTATTGGATTTCTGTGCTAGCCACGGCTTATCCATAACGAACACCATGTTCAAGCATAAGGGTGTCCATCAGTGCACGTGGCACCAGGACACCCTAGACCGGAGGTCGATGATCGACTTTGTGGTCGTCTCACCTGACCTCCGGCCGTATGTCTTGGACACTCGGGTGAAGAGAGGGGCAGAGCTGTCAACTGATCACCACCTGGTGGTGAGTTGGATCCGATGGTGGGGGAGGAAGCTAGACAGACTCGGGAGACCCAAACGTACTGTGAGGGTCTGTTGGGAACGTTTGGCCGAGCCCCCTGTCAGAGAGATCTTCAACTCCCACCTCCTACAGAGCTTCGACCAAATCCAGAGGGAGTCTGGAGATATTGAGTCCGAGTGGACCATGTTCTCCACCTCCCTTGTCGACGCGGCTGCTCGGAGCTGTGTCCGTAAGGTCTCCAGTGCCTGTCGAGGCGGAAATCCCCGAACCTAGTGGTGGACACCGGAAGTAAGGGATGCCGTCAAGCTGAAGGAGGAGTCCTATCGGGCCTGGTTGGCTTGTGGGACTCCTGAAGCAGCTGACGGGTACAGGCAGACCAAGCAAACTGCAGCCCGTATAGTTGTGGAGGCAAAAAAAAAAAAAAAAAAAAAAAATAATAATTTCGGGCCTGGGAGGAGTTCGGTGAGGCCATGGAGAAAGACTATCGGTTGGCCTCGAAGAGATTCTGGCAAACTGTTCGCCGCCTCAGGAGGGGGAAGCAGTGCCCTACCAACACTGTTTACAGTGGAGATGGGCAGCTGTTGATCTCACCTGGGGATATCGTCGGACGGTGGAAGGAATACTTTGAGGATCTCCTCAATCCCACCCACACGTCTTCTATTGAGGAAGCAGTGGCTGAGGGCTCAGAGGTGGATTCATCCATCACCCGTGCTGAAGTCATCGAGGTAGTTAAAAAGCTCCTCAGTGGCAAGGCACCGGGGGTCGATGAGATCCGCCCTGAGTACCTCAAGTCTCTGGATGTTGTGGGGCTGTCTTGGCTGACACGCCTCTGCAACATCGCGTGGCGGTTGGGGACAGTGCCTCTGGACTGGCAGACCAGGGTGGTGGTCCCTCTTTTCAAGAAGGGGGACCGGAGAGTGTGTTCCAACTACAGGGGGATCACACTTCTCAGCCTCCCCGGGAAAGTCTATGCCAGGGTACTGGAGAGGAGAATTCGGCTGATAGTGGAACCTCGGATTCAGCAGAAACAGTGTGGTTTTCGTCCCGGTCGTGGAACACTGGACCAGCTCTATACCCTTTCCAGGGTGCTGGAGGGTTCATGGGAGTTTGCCCAACCAATCCACATGTGTTTTGTGGATTTGGAGAAGGCATTCGACTGTGTCCCTCGTAGTGTCCTGTGGAGGGTGCTCTGGGAGTATGGGGTTCGGGGCCCCTTGCTTAGGGCTGTTTGGTCCCTGTACGACAGCCAGGATGATAGGGGCTAGGTGGAGCTTGGGTTGACAACCCCTGGGAAGGACTAAAGTAGATGAAGCCATAGGAAGTGGAGCCCAGGGTGCAGATGGAGAGCAGATGGGGACGGTTGACACAGATAGTCCAGGAGGCCGAGGCTCCGAGGTGGAGCCAGAGTGCCTGAGGACTGAGGTGGAGCCAGTGCAACTGAGGACCAAGGCAAAGCCGAAGGAAAGGCGGAGCCCGCTGGAGCTTAAGGGGTGGAGAGCTGGAGTACAGTAGATGGCTTGAAAGTCCATGGCGCAGGCAGGGTGATAGCTGACCAAGGTGAAGCCGGAGGGACGAGGGAGTCAGGTGGAGTCGACAGGTTGACAGACTGAGGTGGAGTGATGGGATCAGCGGCTGGAGGCAGAGCCAGGGATCCACTTGCTTGGATGAAGATGGTGACCAGAAGACCTTAGGATTAACCAAACAACAGCATTGCTTTAGGGAAGAAGTTGATGGGCTGAAGGGAACCAGCAGAGGCGGGCTGAATAATGCAGTGGAAGTGAATAATGCAGTGGAGGTGGGAGAGGGAGGCTAGACGGGATCAGCGACGATAACTCCATCTCAACACAAGATGATGAAATAGGCATTATGCTGGGCAGGACCAGTGGCCGAAGATGAAGTCAGGGCAGGGAAGGGTAGGAAGCATTACCTTAATTTCCCAGTCTATCAAGCATTTGTCAATGTCCAGCTCCACCAATATCCCCTCTGTCACAGATGTTGCCAATTCACACACCTGGTCAGACTTACTTTGGGGCTCAGGCTCCGGGGCACATGTGGCTTAGGCTCCTTAGCTGGCATTGGCTCCGGATTAGGGTCCATGGCCGGCGTAAAATCCCTGTCTGTAGTGGCCTCCGGATTGTAATCCGTGTGCTGCATGGGGGGTGGCAGGTAAATCACAAGGGTAGTGAAAATTTGACCTAATCCACAAATGAGACTTTAAAGTCTCATTATCATAGTCTGTTCGTTTAGTGATCTGGCAAAAGCGAAGTGAAAATTCAAACAATAAAAGCCCAGCATGGGCAATAAACTGTTTGGTTTGAGCCAAAATCCTTTTTAGATCAAAACACCAATTATATTGGACAAAGACAGAAAGAAAATGAGGAACTTAAATACTCAATAACAAACTCAATAATAATCAGCAGTGAATATCCATGGTAACAGATGACTGGTGGGAAAACTAGGAAACAAACTAAAAGTCCATGAAAGAATATAATCATGATACATTGTAAATCTATTTTATTATTATTATTATTATTATTATTATTATTATTATTATTATTATTATTATTATTATTATTATTATATGAAGATTTATAACTATATTTGTGTTATAACACCTTGGCATTACATTTCAGAAAACTAACACTGCAGTGTGGGAATAACACAACAGCTGAAGGAGTGACAAGTGAATTTTGAGGGGGGACAGGGTTCCAGTTCAAACTGGTTAGATTTTTTAGGAAAAAGATTTCTCTCTTTTATTCACTTAATATCCTATGAAAGCAATCAGAGTTCTGCACAAAAACATAACGCAATAAAAAATATACAGTATATAACTAATAATAAAAATGCAATCGAGTATTCTAAGTCTATAGAAGGTTGCACATTGTGGATTTTCCTGAATGGCCATTATACCTGCAGTTTGCAACCAATGGACATGCTTCTCTATCAGCACACAATGCATCCTCAAAGAACCAATCATCAGAGCAATCCACTTCAGGGAAATTAACTGGGATGAACTGAGATTTTGCCTGAAAATCTGAACAGAAATTGTTACTTTAACAGATGTAATAACAGAACATTTTATATGGATAAAACTGTTTATGTATTTGAAATTATCCAGGTTTAATGTCAGGGCCTGTCAATAAGAACTGCCCGATGGTCCTGGGCCAGCATGAGTAACACTCGGGACAGTTGAAGGAACGGTCACTGTCCCGATCGAACCAGTGCTGCATCGTCACAAAATCATTTGCATGTGTTTTTAGGCCTTGCCAATTTAAATATTCAAGTGCAAAAAGATGCAAAAGAAAACTAAATTCGGAACAGTGTCAGACAGCAGAAATCCAAAAAAAACAAGCAAACATCTCATAATCATCCCAACAACCAAAACAAACAAACAAACAAACAAAAACAAAAAAAGTTTAAAAAAATTGTCTGACGTCTGTAAGTCATTGAGTTTTCTTTTGATAACATTTTTAAAAGAACTTGAGGAAAGAAAGTAAAAAGGAAAGGGAAGAAAGGAAGAAAAATAAAGAAATAACTAATATCTCTAACCACACTTACTGTTTCTTAGCAACTGCTTCCTGCTTGGGTCTATCATGAGACTGGAAAGAAAAGCTTCAAAATGGACTCCACACTGTCCGTAAGCCCCTCAAGGGCAGATTCAGCCTCTTAATTACCACTACAGCATGATATATTGATTTGAGCAAGTATTGTGGTTCATCCCAAAGACAAAACTAAGAGGGCATTCATTCCCATTCGACCATCTTCTTCCTGCTAACTTCTACATTAATGACTTCATCCTGCAAAGCCTCAAGTGTTCTTGTCATTCAGTGTGTTGGTTGTCCTTCTGATCTACAGATAATAACACCAGGCATCTTAAAACACTCTTCAACACAATCGTCTGGTGTGACTACGCTCAGAGAGCTTGTTTACGATACACAAAGAGCTCATACAGTAATTTAACAATCTAACTGATTGAATACCAGGTTATTCATACTGTTACAATGTATTTATTTTTTAAATAATCTCATTAAAATAAAATAAAAAGTTGCATATACACGGTCAGAAAAAAAAGGTACATTGCTGTCACTGGGGCGGTACCCTAAGTTACAAAACCGAAAAGGTACCAATATGTACCTTTAAGGTACTAATATGTACCATTTAGGGGTGAGTGAGGTACACAGATGTACCTTTTCACTGTTGTACCTTAGGGTACCGCCCCAGTGACAGCAATGTACCTTTTTTTCTGAGAGAGTAGGATGACTGAGGTTCCTTTCATTTCAAATGCAAGTCACTTGTTGTCAGGATACACTGTTTTGGAGAATGAAAACGCTCACATTACTTTGCATTTATAATAGTTACAGTAAGAATACGGTAAAATGTATGTTACTTCACAACAAGTGATCATGACAGCCCAATAATTTAGCAAATTAGAATTTCATACTGATCCAAATTTAGTAAGAACTAAACCAAAACTGCAAAATAGTAACATTTTGTGATTTTCACGACATAAATTCCACCATTCCATGCTCCAATTCATAAGCGAACAAAATCGATCAATGACCCGGAGAGAAACAGCTAGACAGAGCAAAAGTGAATGGAACTATTATTAACTCCATTATGGCATCTTGAAAACGTGCAGCTCATGACAGAAGATGCTGAAAAACAACAAGATGCATGAAAAGATATTTGTTTGACGAGCATGTACGCACATTAACAATAATAATAATTTTAAAAAAGTGGACAAAATGGCTAAAATGCCCTTTAAATTGTGTTAAATATGTTTGGTGTTTATCCTTGTATTGCCGTTCTGGTCCTACAGGCTGAAATGGATTCAAGAAATTAAATAATCAGTAAAGTGACTTTACATGATTACTCAGGAGGAATGGCATTACAATCTAGAAAAAGGTTTGAATATTGTAACCTGCCTCATTTGAATCATCAATTCAGCAACAACGCAAACGTGCTGCTTTCTTTCTCTTGCTCTGTGTAGCGTGCACCTTTGAAAATCCAAGTAAGAGATGTTTTTATCAGAGCGACTGAGCAATCAAACCTATAGAGTGCGTTCTCTTTTAGTGTCCTTTTTTGAGGGTGAGAATAGAAAAGGGAAGAAGAGAAAAAAAAAAAAAAAAACTGTTGAATGACCCTGATTTGACGCACATTTCTCGACTAGCTGCACTTATCACAGGAAAAGCTTAGCACTGTGTGACGGTCGGTCTCTTGGACAAAAGAAACATCACACTGATGACATGACGTTTGGATTTCTCTGAACATTTTTAAGGTGTACTTTTTTACAAAACTTCAGTCTAATATCAAAAATGTTATTAATTTCCAAAAAGACATTTTACTTTTTCCTGTTCTTTAGTGTTCTGGTGCAAGATCATAAAATTTATTAACGTTACACAAAATAGACACACACACACACACACACACACACACACACACGCACGTAACCGCATCTTAGGGGGGACCACTTCTTTTTATTTAAAAGTTTTAAGTCTAATTATAGCCTTATAGTTGTAAGTAATCCATTTAAACTCTTTGCAAATTATATTTTATTAAAAAAAATATGCACATATTCAGTCTTTTGTATGTGTAATATGTCAAAATATAAAAACTTTTCTTGTCTTGTTACATTCAGTTATGAATTACATAATTTAAATGATTACATATTTTCAATTCAAAATAGCAAAATTACATTAAAACAGTTGGCATCACTGTGGGTCATTAAACATATCCATCAATAAACATATAAAATGTTTAGCTACTTGTATGCATGCACTCTTTCACTGTAAAAACTAAAAGGGTCTTTAAGCCCCACCTTCTTTGAGCTGATTGGCCATCATTTTGACACTGACGAGCGCTGTTAGACCGCTGAGGCAGACCAGCCTAAAAACTTAATTTTTTAAACATTAAAAAATCAAATATCAATTGGGGGGGAGGGGATTGTGGTGGTTACGTCCCTGACACACACACGTCTGGTTCCCTATCTCTCCATAGACGTAATGTTTTTTTATACTGTACAAACTGTATAGTCTATCTCCTTACACTAACTCAACCCCTAAACCTACCCATCACAGAAAACTTTCTGCAGTTTTACATTTTCAAAAAAAACTCATTCTGTATGATTTATAAGCTTGTTTCCACATGGGGACCTCAATTTAGTCCCCATTGGGATAGAAAATGACACACACACACAAAAAAAAAGGTGATAAAACTGTCAAATCTTGAAAGTGACTAAGAGTTAAATAAGCCAGGCTGTGTTTAGTCTTTAGAGATTTGGACAGAGAGAGAAAAAGAAAGAGTGATACATCAAACCTAAACCATTATTTTCCCCCGGCACACAAACCAACATATATTTGATCAAATCCAGATTAGTTCCACCTCATTGATCTCAGAGAATTATGCTATATCATGAGAGATTATATTAGTGAGCTTAAACTATAGATAATTAAGCCAATGTGATTTTAGAAAGAGAACATATGTGAAGGAGCATGAGAGACGCTATACAGAGTGAAAACCCCTTGAAACATGGGTGGAATCCTAAAGAGGAAACTATTCTCCAGCTGGAGAGATCTCTTCCGGGAATTTGCACAGAAGTGATTTCACATGAATTAAAGGAGATGGCGTGTGTATGTGAATGAGTACAATGAATAGCATGGACTTCCATCTGTACGGAAATTTACAATACTTTTCTGTGATGCATTTCAGAGAAAGATATATATTTTTAAAGGTATGTAATGGATTACAATCAACCAATCAGCTGTTAAATTTAAGAACACAATTAGATAATACCAATTTAGATCAACCAATGACCAAGCAATGCTTCATTTTGTTCAGTCTGAGGTGTAAAAGGTCGCATTAGCAATTAAAGAAAAAACACTTCAGCAAAACATGGTCAGATCAAAGTGTCAAAGTGTGTGTGTTTGTGACATATCAGGACACAAATGTGTATAATGACATGGGTATGACATAGGTATTACCCATAGGACAATACCCATGTCCCCATTTTTCAAAAGGCTTATAAATCAGACAGAATGAGTTTTTGGGGGAGAAAGTAAAAATGTGCAGTTTCCTGTGATGGGTAGGTTTAGGGGTAGGGGGATAGAAAATACGGTTTGTACGGTATAAAAACCATTACGCCTATGGAATGTCCCCACAATTCACAAAAACAAACGTGTGTGTGTGTGTGTGTGTGTGTGTATACTGAGATATATACTATATATATTTTTTTCAATTAAAAATAAAAAGTGTTTCAAAAACATGTATTCAAATATTTATAATATATTTAATTTTTTTAATTGTTTTAATTATTTTAGAAATATTCATGCACAATTAGATTGTGCAGTAATAAAGTAAATATGATAAGGAATTTGATTTCCTGTTGGATTTTAAAGAAACAACGAGGAAAATGCATAAATAGTCACCAAATACGAGGCTCTTGTTGTAGGTTTTTCTCTCTTTTCCTATACTTCGCCCTGTCAGTGCACTTTCAGTGTCTCTTATATGTGCCTGTGAGAAGCCGTTTACATAAATGATGACACAAGGTCCCATGGACATGCATGCAGGGCTTTTTAGATAAAAGCAAAAATGGAGAAATGCAACTCTGCTCTTGTTCTTTTTTCTCTCCATCCATTTCAGTCTCAGGGATCAGTTAAACAGAGCTAGCGAGGGCTGTGAATGCTAAAGATAGGAGCATTAGAGAAGAGAGTGAGTCCTAACGTACGGCTTGAGAGGGCTGTAGGGGGAGTGGAAGACCTGTCATAAATTAAAGATGGTTTCTCTTCTCTCGCTTTCACCTCTCGACACACTACCACACAGAGATATCACAAACAGCTGTCATGAGTAATTCATAATGCTACAATAAACGTGGCATATTTAAACTTTAGGGCTGTCAATTTAACAATTATTTAGTGTGATTAATTACAATAAAATCATGTGATAAAAACGAATCTAATTAATCATGTCCCCTGACCCGTAAGTACAGCGCATCCCATGCACCTAAAGCACCAAACCACACTCAGCAAGCAGACATTACTGCATTTAAAAATAGTTGCGGTCTCATACAAAATGCAAGGGTTTTGTGTTTTCATGTTGAACTCTTTATAACTCCTCACACCACTAAAAAAAGTGGCACTCATTGGGTCAGATGCTGAAAAACAATGAGAGGCGATGCAATGGACATCCATCTGGATATGAAGAGAAACGATTAAAAGAAAATTCCATTCCTGTTACTAAAATTCTGTCTGGTACCAATACACTGGTTATTATTTTACGGTCATAAAAGATCGATGTTCAAATTCTATACTATTTGTGACCGTGGACCACAAAACCAGTCATAAGGGTCAATTTTTTGAAATTAAGATTTATAGATCATCTGCTGAATAAATAAGCTTTCCATTGATGTATGGTTTGTTAGGATTGGACGATATTTCAAATATTGAGAAAAATCGCCTTTAAAAGTTGTCATTTTACTACTAATAATAAATGTTTTATATATTTACAGTAGGAAATATATTTCATATATTGTTTTGGAACATGATCTTTAATATCCTAATGATTTTAGGCATAAATATAAATATATATATATCATTTTGACCCATTCAATGTATCGTTGGCTACTGCCACAAATATACCCGCACAACTTATGACTGGTTTTGTGGGCCAGGGTCACATTTTGTCTAAAAGAATTAAATAAAACACTAAAATCTCTCATTTTAAATGAATTGAGTAAACATCAATATAATATACTGCATGAAAAATGTATATTAATTTTGAGATTTAACAGTGCTTGAATTCACATTTTGAATTCTTAGTATTTTTAAATATGAACTTTAAGTGAGTGTTAGATAATGAAAAAAAAAAAAAAATCTAAATTCAATCTGAAAAATATGCACCATTAAATATCAATAAATACATTTTTTTTAGTTTGATTAATCATGTAATGAAATTAATTTGATAAAAAAATTAAATCATAATTGACAGGCCTTTCCTTTTTAAAACTACCCTTAAAAACAAAACATTATTCACCATATGGTTGTTGTGCAAGGTCAAAAAGGAGCGTGAATGAGAATGCCTATTAGCTTAATTGCATACACATATGCTAGTCATTCTGAAAACACAACGCTCATGCAAATCACAGTCATGCACAGCTTTCAAAACAATCAGAAAAGGGGAGGTGAACTGTGATCCTTCTTTCTGATGCGGCAGACGGCATCCGCTCTCCAGGGATGTTCAGTGCCCTTTGTTCTGCTCTCAGATCAGTGTTTGAGTGGGCACAGAGACCACAAGGCTCAGCCGAGTCCAACTCCCTCTGCTGGTTATTTGGGTAAATGTCACTACTGGAATTTATCATCCACGGCACTCAAGCAAACAAACATGCTTGTGCACTCTCAGCCACACACAACACGCTGCCCCCATGTACGACCAAAATGGACCAATTATATGCAATTAAATCTGTAATAACTGCATGAATCAATACCTCTCAATACCTCTTATTTCCCAAAGTGGTAAATAAGCCTGTCATCTGCTCCCAAGCCTCGGGTTTTATAAGGGCATGAGCGGAGCACTCAGCATTTGGACCTAGTGCCAGTGCCACTGATACAAGCTAAACACCAAATCACCATTCCAGCTGATGGCATTAATGGACGAACCCCTTTCTTTGTCTTAAATGCTTTGACATTTAGGTCTATGAATACCCGCTGGGTGGGAGGGGGAAAACGGTGGTCACGTCTGAAGGCAGCGGCTAATTTGCTTTTAAAATGGGCTGGCTGAATAACGCCGGAGCGAGGGTCCTGCTAATGGAGACCCCGCAGATGCTCGCCCGTATGCTCCTGGCTCTCCAGCGTATCCCGAGCACCCAAACAGTGGCTTATTCACTCTGCACAGTTTGACGGCTCCAGATGCCACCGTCCACACACAGACAAAAACAGAAATATTGTGCCGCAACTACACATTAACACTGACGTCCTTAGCAGACACTTTTTTTTCCCCCCGAAAGTGACTCATAAGCAAGCGTACTTTTCATGAACATGGTAATTTATTAGAGCGAGTGACTTGCAAAAACAATGAGAACATCTAGAGCTCTATACAAATCAAAGTAGAATAACGGCCAAAGCCGGGGCCTAGTGTTCAATGCATGTGCTCCCACATTTTCGAATCTAGCACCCCTTTTTTCCTGCCCTATGTCTATGTATTCTAAATGTTAAAAAGGCTGAAAATAATCAACCCAGGCTCATTGAAAATATGTGACTATGGCTACATTACTGCAAAAAT
This sequence comes from Paracanthobrama guichenoti, assembly GCA_018749465.1. NCBI lineage: Eukaryota > Metazoa > Chordata > Actinopteri > Cypriniformes > Gobionidae > Paracanthobrama > Paracanthobrama guichenoti. The sequence continues at coordinate 10,181,040 of CM031953.1, read as the reverse complement.
GTGCTTATACATGAGTGATTCTATAATTGGAGATACATTTTGCATTTCAAAAAGTTAAGGAAAAACACTGTATTCCAGTATTCTTATTGAAAACATACAATTTTAATAATTCAGTGCTTGCCAAACACAAGTTACTTACTTTTTTTACGTTTAATGAAAGAGTAATTCTTTAGCTGCGTCCGAAATCAAATACTTCTAGTATTTAATATGTGAAAAACAGTACACCGACAGAGCAGTATGTCCAAATTCATAGTATTCGAAAAAAAGTAGGCGAAAAGTACCCGGATGACCTACTACTTCCGGCGAGATTCTGAGGTGTGCATACGATGGACACTTTACTATCCCATGAGGCCACGGGAGACGATTTATGAATGGACGTGAAGGGACGTAACTGACGCTGTTAGGTCACATGATAACGACAACATGGCGGATGTAGTATGTCCGAATTACATTCAAATGTAGTACCTACTTACATAGAACGCGATTTCGGACGCAGCCTTTATAGTATTGTTTGTCAGCTCTGTTACAGACAAATTAGGCAATGTGTAGAAATAACATTGGTAACAGTTTGACGGAAACAGGATTGACAATTTTAAACTTTTAGCATAATGCTAAGAGCACATGGCACTAATGAAATCATGATCAACATACTTTTAAACAACCCACTGACTGTGTGATCAGTGACGAATTCTGTTTTCCTTTTGATATTGTGGTAACAATTTTGACGTTTTACAAAATAACTTTGATTAAAATATTTTCTCAAAGAGCACACACATACCTTTCAGTGCTTCAGATCTTATCAGTGAGGGAAAGTGACAATTTCCTGCATCTTACATACACTCACCTAAAGGATTATTAGGAACACCATACTAATACTGTGTTTGACCCCCTTTCGCCTTCAGAACTGCCTTAATTCTACGTGGCATTGATTCAACAAGGTGCTGAAAGCATTCTTTAGAAATGTTGGCCCATATTGATAGGATAGCATCTTGCAGTTGATGGAGATTTGTGGGATGCACATCCAGGGCACGAAGCTCCCGTTCCACCACATCCCAAAGATGCTCTATCAGGTTGAGATCTGGTGGGGGCCATTTTAGTACAGTGAACTCATTGTCATGTTCAAGAAACCAATTTGAAATGATTCGAGCTTTGTGACATGGTGCATTATCCTGCTGGAAGTAGCCATCAGAGAATGGGTACATGGTGGTCATAAAGGGATGGACATGGTCAGAAACAATGCTCAGGTAGGCCGTGGCATTTAAACAATGCCCAATTGGCACTAAGGGGCCTAAAGTGTGCCAAGAAAACATCCCCCACACCATTACACCACCACCACCAGCCTGCACAGTGGTAGCAAGGCATGATGGCTCCATGTTCTCATTCTGTTTACGCCAAATTCTGACTCTACCATCTGAATGTCTCAACAGAAATCGAGACTCAGACCAGGCAACGTTTTTCCAGTCTTCAACTGTCCAATTTTGGTGAGCTCGTGCAAATTGTAGCTTCTTTTTCCTATTTGTAGTGGAGATGAGTGGTACCCGGTGGGGTCTTCTGCTGTTGTAGCCCATCCGCCTCAAGGTTGTGCGTGTTGTGGCTTCACAAATGCTTTGCTGCATACCTCGGTTGTAACGAGTGGTTATTTCAGTCAAAGTTGCTCTTCTATCAGCTTGAACCAGTCGGCCCATTCTCCTCTGACCTCTAGCATCAACAAGGCATTTTCGCCCACAGGACTGCCGCATACTGGATGTTTTTCCCTTTTCACACCATTCTTTGTAAACCCTAGAAATGGTTGTGTGTGAAAATCCCAGTATCTGAGCAGATTGTGAAATACTCAGACCGGCCCGTCTGGCACCAACAACCATGCCACGCTCAAAATTGCTTAAAATCACCTTTCTTTCCCATTCTGACATTCAATTTGGAGTTCAGGAGATTGTCTTGACCAGGACCACACCCCTAAATGCACTGAAGCAACTGCCATGTGATTGGTTGATTAGATAATTGCATTAATGAGAAATTGAACCGGTGTTCCTAATAATCCTTTAGGTGAGTGTAGTTGTGGGAGATAATTCCACCAATTTAAAGGCAAAGTATGGTACGGTAACAGAATTGACGCAAGATTTATGGACACGTTTTTATAAGATTTAGTCATTTTTAAACAATCGAATGCTGCAGAATTAGGAAAATTACTATTTATGAAATAATATCAACATTAAAATTAATTGATAAAGAAAATAATTTAATGAAAATTAAAATGCAATATTTTGATTACACAATGATACATGATGGAAAATACATTGACTAACAAGAAATCATAATTTTTAGCTATATAATATATTGTTGTGGCCTGTAACATCTTGTGATCCATGACAATGAGTAACAAATTATTAAAATAATTGAAAATATAACCATTTGATTATGATAGTATCACCCACATACATTTGACTGCAGTTTTCATCTTAAATGAACACTAGGGACCAGATTTACTAGCAGCCTCTTCTCAAAACCCTCTTTTGGTTAAAAAACTACTGTCAGAATTTACTTATTAATATGAACTTTAAGTGTGTGTTAGATGATGGAAAAGTAATCTGGTAATCTGGAAAATTAAATCTGAGAAAATATGTACCAATATTCAAAATTGGTCAGGCTTAAAAAATAAATAAATAAAAAAAAAAAAAAAAAAAAAAAAACTTCCATTTGCTTTTCTTGCTTTGTTTTTTCCTTTTTAAATCTGCCCTTAAAGACTTAAACCAGTATTTACCATATGGTTGTTGTGCAAGGTCAAAAAGGAACGTGAATAAGAACGCCTATTAGCTTAATTCAGAGTCACGCATCACATATAAGATTGACGGGTCGGCATAAAAATAATGAATAAAGGTGATACATTCAAAAATAACGGCCGCCTTAAAAAAATACACACTGGGGGCTCAGCTTAAAAAGACTGATGAGGGATTATTTTTGTGTGGTTCTTTCCACAATACTATGTTATGACCTCAAAACACTTACCGTAGCGCATGATTCATAACCTAATACATTTTGACGTTTGCATCATAACCAGCTCAATAAGTCTGGCTTTTCTGATTGCGATGCAGAGTGCTCACGAGTTTCGACACTCCATAAAAGAGCTCAAAGCTTAGTAAAAGAAATCTCAAATGGCATGGTAGCTTGCGTTTTTATCTGACATTTGCTTCTGCTCACATTGTCGGTTAGGTTTAGGGTAGAGCTTAGTGCCATGATAATGCGAGATAGATGCATTATTAACCAAAGTAATACAATATTGCCACAGTCACATTTAATTGTTTCTGAGAGAATTGAACACGCTATTTAGCGCCAGTCATTGGACATTTCATTGGATTTTTACACTGCTGTAAAATTTGCTACAATCGATGCAATATCATTTTGCAAAAGTGTACCCACAGGAAAAACTGGACTGTTTAATAAACTTGCATCTGCAATGGAGAGGAAAAAAATTATATCTTGATGATATGATATTTTAGGTTTTGCAGATATCTTGCCAGGATCACACATTTTCAATGAGCCTGGGTTGAACAATATCAATTCAAGCAAAACGATACACTATAAAGACATTAGTTATTAATAAAAATAAAATGTGGATAAATAAAGTAGATTTTGATTTCATACTGAATATTAGGTTATTTTTGAGATATTAAAACATAGTCCTAACTTATCCCATTTCTACTATGTTATTAGTAAAACGTAAAAAAAAAAAAAAAAAAAAAAAAAAAAATGTACGTACATATAACAAGTCGCCTTTCTTTTGATTTAAACCAAACAGTTTATAATAACTACAACTTCTCATTTTAAAAATTAATTTGACAAAAAAAAAAAAAAAAAAAAAAAAAAATCATATTTCACATTTATCCAGTATATAGTGATTGTTGCTCTTCCAAACACCATCTTAAAGGAATAGCTCCCAACAGTAATTTTTGTGTTTCACAGAAGAAAAAAAAGCAACAACAAATAAAAAGCATGTATGTATATGCATCTATTTTTTTATTTTGGGGTGATCTATTGATTAAATGCATTTAATAAGATAAGTATTCATAGAGGAAAGAATGACAGAAAGATGAAGGGAGTGAGAACCAAATACCAAAAATAAATGAGGCGGGCTATCATCCTGGTCTGTAGATCGTGTTTCAGAGGTTAGAATGAGAGACGGGCTCAGTGCCTGAGTTCAGACTGGTTACTGCATTAGGAGACGTCGATCCAAGCTACTGCATGACAATTACAGAAAAAGTGGAATCTCCCGCCGAGAGGCCTCACTGCATTCATCATCTCTGACACTTTACCAGGACACACAGGGAAGAGAAAAAAATAAAAAAAAAAAAATTCACCTCCGCACTGCCCTCCATTTTGCAGGTCGGAGTCTGAAGAATGAACTGTGTTTGGCCATAGCCGCTCATCAGCGGTCAGTTGATTGTGTGTTCGAGAAAATGAAAGTCAACTTGAAAAGTCAATTGAATGGGCAAATGTATCCGGGCAGGCGGAGACTTCTTTAACTACAGACATACGAGCTGAGACAAGCTATTCATACATGAATAAAAAAAGCAGATGACCTCTTTTTTTTTTCTGGGCCAGCAGACCCGGACATTCCCTTTCAACATTTCTTTAAGCTAGATTGCCAAGACTTAGCCAAGAGGGATTGGAGAAAGAGATATATGCAATGAGAGAGAGGATGAGAAAGAGAAGCTTGTTTTCAGAAGGATTTTGCCATATGCAAATACAGCATTTTCTTGTTTCTTTGGGCGTTTTGACACTTTTTATTAGCAGCTAGTGTGCTACATAGACTACATAGTTCTAAGGCAGCATCCTCTGAAATGGAAGCTTATAAGTGAGTGATTTAGAATGTGCTGCATTGGTAACAACTCCTCGCAGGGAGTATATCAATAGAGACTGAAGTTAGCATGTTGTTAAGCTAACAGCGCAAGGCATAAAAAAAAAAAAAAAAAGACAGCACACTTACATTTTATATATATATATATATATATATATATATATATATATATATATATATATATATGCATGATTATAAGATTTAAAAGGTAAAGTAGTCTTGATGTAAAATACAGTAGCTATTTAAAATAACTATTTTCTATTTTAATATATTATAAAATATAATTTATTCCTGTGATGGCAAAGCTGAATTTTTAAGTGTTACAGTCTTAAGTGTCATATGATCCTTCAGAAATCAGTCTAATATGCTGATTTAAAGGTCCAGTGTGCAGTATATTTATGAGGATCTATTGACAGAAATGCAATATAAAATACATAACTAATGTTTTCAGTGGTGTATAAAGACCTTACACAAAATGAACCGTTATATTTTAATTACCTTAGAATGCCTCCATGTTTCTACAGTAGCCCTAAATGGACAAACTTCTCTACAGAGCGCTAGTCACTCTCTGCTGTCTCAGACGACGACATTTTTGTCCAGTGTTGGCTACAGTAGCGCTGGTCAATTGCAATTCACAACCTCACCACTAGATGCTGCTAAAAACACACTGCACTTTTAATGCTCAAGAAACATTTCTTATAAGTTTCAATAACATCAATTTAATGCATCCATGCTGAATAAAATCTTACTGACTGTGTAATTTGTTCAATCAATCAATCTGAAATCATGTTTGAAGAAGAATTTTTATGTATCATTAATAAAGCTAATGCTATACTATGCACTTTAAAGTATAAAGTGTAAACCTTAATCCTCAAAGTAATTAATTGGTTTGACTAGAGCCAACTTAAATCAAACAAATTAAGTTCAATCAAATGAACTTTAATGAGTATTCAGAACTTTCTTTTTCTAGAACAGATATATGTTAAATGTTTTATATTGCTGTTAATGTAAAGTATTATGTTACCAATTAGCAAGTTAGCATTTATTGAATTAGCTAGTTAAAGCTAGCAAGTTTCCACTACTAAAAATATTTAGTTGATATCAAGTTAAATGTATGAATTAGCTAACTCAAATTAATCAAATTAGAAGTTAAGAGCAATTAAAATTTATGAGTACAAAATAAAAATCTGCAAGTTCTGCTTAGCTTAGACATAAACCTAACACGGGGTTAGTTGTAACACACATGGTTTAAAACTTTACAAACATGCCAGCATGACAAAACTTAATGTATTTACTAGTTGCCATATCAACACTATATAGAGAAAACATTGCAACAAAATAAAAAAAAAATCTTTGGAAGACATGACTATGGGTCACCTGTGGGGCATGTTGTCACATTTCACTTCCATTCTTTTGGGGTAAATAAATAAAATAAAAAACGTATACACTGTATTAATGAAACAAAACCACATAATTGTACTAGACGTGTGGGAAATGAATGTGGGAAAAAAAAAATACTCTGAACCCCAAGTGGATTTACACAAACTGAGAAAGTCAAAAAGTGTTAGGCTGTGTCCCGCTCTACCCTACTATAAAATAATGCAAGCAATCTACAGTGTGGCATCACCCATGTTCTCTACAAATACACAAATGTATTTTGTAACGACCTCTTTTTTTTTTTTTTTTTTTTTTTTTTTTTTTTACACCTGTGGTTACTCCGCTAGGACATCTGTGTGAACTTGAGGGCCACTGCAAAAATAGCTTGATGCTTTATAAAAAAAAATGAGCTTCAGAGAGAGCTCTCTGTTCTTGACAAGTCATCAATATCTCTCAATGTCACACTAGCCAGTCTTCTAAAGTGTGGCAAGCCTTTAACGGTGGACTAATTTGCCTAGAAAGAACATATAGTACCTCCTTTAACAGGCATGAAATGCAGAGGTTTTATTTGTCTGAAATTACCAGGCCCCGGACCACAGGAGACTGAAGCGACGATGACCCGCTGAAGAGTTTAATAACATTGAAGTCTCTGACTGAGAGAAGAGCTAGAATGTCAAGTGAGGGCAGTGTATTTAAATAAAACCCCATTTAGTCTCACTCCTCGTGCCTGTGCGAAACAAATTCCACCGACAGAGACAGAGAAGCCTTTATTTTGCAGTCCATTTGAAATTGACCTTTCAACACAGGGAAAAGCTGAAATTGTCAGAGGCAGGTTTTAAATTCTTCCTTTTAAAAAATGCTTCCTTTCACAGAACCAAAAATAAGCCCTAATGGAAGCAGACTACCCGTTCTACCATATCGTCCTTTACGCATAGCACGGCTGTAATGTCTCAAATTCAACACTGATGATGCAACCGGAGCCCCTTTTATATCGCAGCTTCAAACGGAAATGAGATGTGTATTACTGTCATAATAAAATGCTTATTCCCATAACGTGGGATGTCACGGTCAGACTGTGCGGAATAATTATGATAGTCACCCCTGGAGCAAAGTGCTGTCAATACCTATCTAGCCTATATAGCCACAGATGTATTGGATCTCTCTCATTATAATATACCTGGGGCGGTGACTGATGTGTTGAGTCCGGTTCTGCTGAATAGAATAGCTGTCAGAATAAGTCAGTCAAGGTGCTGACGATAATTTATTATCGTCACTATGCTCTTCATGGAGATGAATGTACCCCTCCATCGATATTAATACGTCGCTGTCCTCTGCGTTCGGCAGATATAAAAACAAATGAGATAGTGACAAAAGGCTAGAAATGGAAATATAGAGGTGCCTCTGGAGAGAACATATTCCTTTTCTTTGGAAATCAAAATGGAAGTGGTTGAATCCTTCCCAACAGGTTCTATTTTTTGCACTGCGACACACGGCTTCTGTCTTTCTTTTTTATTGCTTATTTTGTTGCATCACCGACGATTGCTAAAATTCCTTGAAACCGCTATCTCTCATTGAAAACCAATGTCTTCTGATCATGAGATGCCACCCCATTGGTATTTCAGGGCTGTCTTCTATTCATGCCACATTGATGACACAAATTCTTTATAGGTCTCTTTCCAATGTTCTTTAACAGCAGGGTTTCCCAATTTATTATCTGGTGTCCAGCATGGGCACCGGATCTTCGAGTAATTGAAATGCCAGTTAGGTGGCTCCTTTTAATGTAATCACGTCTCTTGCTTGTGCTGCTCATTTCTAGATCAGAGGAAGTTTTGGCCAAGCTGTGAAAACAGCTAACAGCCCACATTTACGCTTACAATCACCTTCTCTGGTGATAAAGTTAATTACAGTTTGTTAAAAAGATTCAGAAAGTGATTAACCTGCATGAAATATGTTTTTCAAAATCACAAAAGAGACCCCACAGAACATTAGCTGAGATTTCAAACTCAAGGCCACCTACGGTATTGATTTTTATGTAAGGGTAACACACAGTGAGACAGTGATTTTAAAAGAAAAGACATTTGTGTTTTATTTTCTTATTATTTTGAGCTATCATATTAGCAATTTCCCAAAGTTAGCTTTTTCACTGCCTACATAGCTGCCTTCCAAGACTGAAATAGAGTGCAACAGTCAGTTCTGGAAGTAAAAGTTCCATTTATTTTCTCCATAGGGGAACACATTTTTAAATGATTACTTATAAACCGTTAAAGGCAGACCTACTGTGAGGTACAAGGTTGTTAATTGATTGTATATGCTTTTGTTGAAGCCATCAGCATGCATTATTCCAACCTAATAATAATCCTGTTTAACAGCTGAAATCCTAGTGAAAAACGTTTCGGTTACATATGGTAACCCTCGTTCCCTGAAGGAGGGAATGGAGACGTACGTCGGACGTCACCGACGAATTGGGATCACTTCAGGGAGCCCCTATCAGCTTCGAGATTTAGAGAACAGGCCAATGAGAATTGGCGTGCAAGATTTGCATCTCGCGCTCCACCCGCAGTGCAGGTATAAACGGAAGCGAAATGCAGCGCACCTTTGTTTTTTTCACTGAGGAGCCGAACTATTGACTCGGCCTGCAGTGATGGTACAGCAATTGTGGCGACGGGACGTACGTCTCCGTTGTAGAGAGAAAAGCTAGGGCTGGGTCTGCCTCCTCCGAAGGCAGCGCTTGCAGGCTCACCACCTGGTCCCGGGAAGGGAGTGGTGGGAACCTTGGGCACATATCCAGGCCGGGGTCTCAGGATTACGTGAGTTACCAGGCCCGAATTCCAGGCACGATTCGTCGACCGAAAATGCCTGCAGGTCCCCTACCCTCTTGATGGAGGCCAATGCAGTCAGGAGTACTGTCTTCAGAGACAGAATTTTTAACTCAGCTGACTGCAAAGGCTCAAAGGGAGGCCTCTGCAGTGCGGTCAGCACCAGAGACAGGTCCCAAGAGGGTATAGAGGGAGGGCGAGGCGGATTCAGTCTCCTCGCCCCCCTCAGGAACCTGATGATCAGATCGTGCTTCCCTAAGGACTTTCCGCCTACGAAGTCATGATTGGCGGCGATGGCGGCCACATAAACTTTGAGGGTGGAGGGAGACAGCCTTCGCTCCAACCCGTCTTGTAGGAAGGAAAGCACGGAACTGACCGAACACCTTCGGGGGTCTTCTCGGCAAGAAGAGCACCATTCGACGAACAGGTTCCACTTCAACGTGTAGAGGTGCCTTGTAGAGGGCGCTCTAGCGGAAGTAATGGTGTCTACACAGCTTGTGGCAGACCGCCTAGAACCTCCGCGTCCCATCCAGGGACCAGACATGGAGTTTCCAGAGGTCCGGACGCGGGTGCCAGAGGGTGCCCCGTCTCTGAGTCAGGAGGTCCTTCCTCAGAGGAATGGGCCAAGGAGGTGCTGTCGCGAGGAGCACTAGTTCCGAAAACCAAGTCCTGTTGGGCCAGTACGGAGTGACCAACAGGACCTACTCCTCATCCTCCCTGACCTTGCACAGTGTTTGTGCAAGAAGGCTCACTGGGGGAAACGCATATTTGCGTAGGCCCCGGGGCCAGATGTGTGCCAGCGCATCCGAACCGAGGGTCCTCGGTCAGGAATAGAACAGCTGGCAGTGGGTGGAGTCCGGGGCGGCAAACAGATCTACCTGCGCGGCCCCGAAGCGACTCCAGATCAGCTGGACCACCTGGGGATGGAGTCTCCACTCTCCCGGGAGCACTGGCTGTCGTGAGAGCTCGTCGGCCGCACGATTGAGCAGGCCCGGAATATGAATGGCACGAAGCGACCTCAGATGCTTCTGACTCCATAGGAGGAGATGGCGGGCGAGTTGTGACATGCGACGGGAGCGTAGACCACCCTGTTTGTTGATGTACGCAACGGCCGCAGTGCTGTCCATACGGACCAGAACATGCTTGCCTCGGAGCGGCGTTGAAGCGGCTGAGTGCAAGACGAACTGCTAACAACTCCAGGCAATTGATATGCCATTGCAGTTGGGGCCCCGTCCACAGACCCGATCGTTATACGTGGCACCCCAGCCGGTGGATGAGGCATCCGTGGAGACAACAGCATGCCTGGACACTTGTTCTAGAGGCACTTCTGCCCGTAGAAATGAAGGGTCCGACCACGGGCTGAAGGTTTGGCGGCATCTCGGCGTCACTTGGACACTATCTTGGATCTCGAGACCCGGTCGTGGAGCCAGCGTTGAAGCGGTCTCATATGAAGCAATCCCAGCGGCGTTACTGCGGCTGCGGATGTCATATGCCCCAGGAGCCTCTGAAAAGGTTTCAGTGGTACCGCTATCCTGCGCTTGAACGAACCACGCAGTTCAACACCGACTGGACGCGCTCCTCTGTGAGGCGTGCTGTCCGGGCGACCGAGTCTATCTCCATCCTGAGAAAATAGATCCTCTGCGAGGGGCAGAGTTTGCTCTTCTCCCAGTCGACCTGAAGCCCCAACTGGCAAAGGTGGCGGAGCACCATGTCCCTGTGTTTACACAACTGCTCTCACGACTGGGCAAAAATCAGCCAGTCATCGAGGTAGTTGAGAATACGAACACCACGCTCCCACACGGGAGCAATGGCCGCCTCCACGACTTCCGTGAAGACACGGGGCGACAGGGCCAGCCCGAAGGGTAGGACTTTGTACTGACATGCTTGTCCGTCGAATGCAAAGCGTAAGAACAGTCTGTGTCGAGGGAGAATCAAGACATGAAAGTACGCGTCCTTCAGGTCGATCGCTGCAAACCAATCTTGGGGACGGACGCACCTGAAGATGCGTTTCTGCGTTAACATCCTGAACAGCAGCCTGGGGACTGGTTCAGAAGTCACAGATCCAAGATCGTCCGTAACCCGCTGCTTTTCTTGGGCACAATGAAGTACGGGCTGTAGAACCCGGTCTTCATATCGGCTGGAGGGACCGGCTCTATCGCATCCTTCGCCAGTAGGACCGCGATCTCCGCCTGAAGCACAGGGCATTTCTTCTTCGACATGGAGGTGAAGTGGATGCCCCTGAACTTGGGGGGACACCGGGCGAACTGAATCGCATAGCCGAGTCTGATGGTACGGATGAGCCAGCAAGACGGGCTGGAGCGCTAGGCAGGCTCCCAAGAACCGTGCAAGCGGGAGCGGCCCAAGGTGGGGTCTGAGTGTGCTGTGCAACACTTACCTGCTTCCGCTGAGGGGGTGCATGAGTGTGGGGAGGCCGCTTGTGTGCGTCCCAGACACAGCCGGCACCCCCTGCTGGCGATAGGAGAGGCGCCTGAGGGTGATGAGGCATGGAAGCGTCGAACACCGCCGAGCGCACTCTCCTGGCACCCAGAGGTATTGGAACTGCTCTTTAGAATTTGGGTACCACTGGTTGTATTTGACACCAGTGGCGGAACAGAATTTACAAATGATTCTCCACCCGGCCCTCCTCCGGGTAAGAGCAGCTCTTAACCAAATCCGGGTGACCCGTCCCCACTGACTGGCAGCTGAGACGAGTGGCACCGTAGGACTGATGCCCATGGCGACGAGCAGACTGAGGGGTCACCGATGGGGTTTCTGGACATCGCCTGGCCGAGGGCCAACGCGGTGACTTTTAAAGTCACTGTGCGCAGCTCAACCTCAGCTCAGAACTACCCTTATGCACGAAGAGTGCTGGGCAGAGGCAGCCTGCCAGTGGCACTGCCACCCCACCTGATGAGGGTAGTGAGAGAGAGGAAAACTTTATACAGGCTATGGCCCCTTTGGCGTTCCATTTTCTGGTGCCAAGCGGTTCCACACTGCTAAAGCTTTCCAATGCACATCCGGAAAAAAGGCAAGGGGCGAGGCGATTTATGCGTTGCGCTATGCCCCAGCCACCTGGGGAAGCATGACTGTCAAGTATGAATCTGATTCAGCATGAAACATCCACTATTATAGTGGGAATCTCAGCCTCATCTTCATTTTCAACACATAACAGCCCTCTCTCCGATGCAGCGATTGACATCTGTCCTCTGCTAGAGCCCCAAATTAAACGCTAGGTCCCATTTTTTTTTTTCATTTTTTTTATTTAATTTTATTTTTTAGGACCAGCAATCCCATTTGTAAGCTACCAGCAGGCATGCGAGATAGTGAGCGTGGCCGTGAGACGGCACATGGCGCGCTGAACACTAAAACACTTATGAAAAGGGTAAGATGAACAACGCGCCGACGTGGTCATGCTCTCATGAGAGAACATGAAACACCCACGAACACGGTCTCAGCATACTGCGATGCGCTAGAGGAGTGGGGGGCCCACGGAGATGTGCTCGGCAGGGAAGCCCCACTGTAATCCTCAGGTCACCCAGGCTTATCAGCCAAAGTAGCCCCTTTTCTGGTGCACCAGAAAAGACACTAGATCGGGGTATAAGCAAAGGGACTCAACCCCGTTTGAGGTTTCATAGTCTCGACCGCGCATCTAGAGTGCCGAGTGACGCGCGCTGGGTTGCCATGACAACCCGCGCTGTCAGCGGCAGCTCGACGGCACACTCAAACCCTCACGGGGAAGGCGAGACGAACAGCGCACCGACGTGATCCCGTTCTCCTGAGAGTACATGGACCACCCACGAACGCAATCTCAACATAGTTATGCGAGAGGGCTCGTGGCCATCAATAAGGAGAGGAAACAACCGCATCCAGAAACGCACGGGTGGAATGACGTCTTGAAAAAGACGCAGTGTCACACCCGCGCTGCTCTTTAGAAGAAAATTTGCTCTTTTAAATGTGCTGAAGCACCCAGGGAACGACCGCGGCAAAACACAGGAGAGTAGTGCAGCCTGTGTATGCACTCACCATTGGGAACGCCCTCACCGAACCAACAGACCAAACAGTGCTGTGAAAACAGCAGTTTATCACTGTATCAGGGAGCTCGCGGCCGCCGCTGATCGTGCCATCCCACTCAGCACTCAAAGAAGCTTCTTCTGTCGTTCTCTCTCTTTCTCTCTACTGAAGCAGGAACAGTCTTCTTCATCAACACCGTGTTCGGCTCCGAAGTGAATGACAAAGGTGCGCTGCATTTCGCTTCCGTTTATACCTGCACTGCGGGGTGGAGCGCGAGATGCAAATCTCGCACGCCAATTCTCATTGGCCTGTTCTCTAAATCTCGAAGCTGATAGGGGCTCCCTGAAGTGATCCCAATTCGTCGGTGACCGACTGAAAGGGAACTACATTCTTTCCGTCATTACAGTTGCTAAGTACTTAGTCTTGTACCCTTGTCTTTTGGTCTGATTTTCAAATACTTTTTTTGCTTCCAATCAACGTTTGTAATGTTGTTATTCACCTCGTCATTAGTTGGTTGGTTTGGTTAATGGCTTTTAACTCTATAACAAAGATTTTTTAAATCCCCATTTAAAAAAATTAATAGAAAAAATACTTCTGGAACTGTGGTCTCTGAAATTTGGAACAATTCTAATATCACCTGACTGGAACGGCCGGGTTTGAGGCTTCAAAAATGCTCTTCGGAAACCTACGGGTGACGTCACGTCCATATTTTTTTACAGTCTGTGGAAGTGACGCAATTGACACTGGTAGGTCACATGAATACTTAAAAAGTTACATCTAAGGGAAATTTGTATACTCAGGACATTTATTGCTTATTCTTTAGTATTATTTTAAAAGCACACTCTATACTTGAAAACACATGTAATTTAACCTGTCCTCAGCATTAGGTCACAATGTAAAACTGCCAAACAAAGCGTTTAAAATGCAACAAATTAAAAAATACACAGTTACATTAAAAGGCGGAGATCTTTAAGATATCAAACAATACAACAAGTAAATACTGAATTATATTTTCCATTAAAAAATAGCTATAAAAGTTGTGTCCTCATTTTGCATCAACTCTGAATAAATCAGCCAGTGTCATGGGCAGCTTTAACTCTGAGGAGCATTTGCTATTTCCTGCTCACTGCTCATTGGATCTCACAGTAGGACACAGTCCTGGAAGTTATAGATTTTGTAATATTTTAAACAAACAATATTGAAGTCTCTGCGATCACAGCTTTAACATGTCAACTCCGTCATCGTAGCGTAATCGTTTTTGTAAATAGTTGTGGGATAAATCTAAAGTTTATTAAACTACTACAACTGAGAAAGAAAAAAAAAAAACTAAATTGCTCCACTGTGCAACACGTGGTTAAGGTGGAAAAAAATTAAATTGTCAACTCCATCAGACATCAACTCCGTCGTGTCTGATAGTTGACAAATGCTCTCAATTCTCTGTATAATGTGATTTAATATGTTTTTTGCATATGGGGAATTCTTCTAATGCAGTTTCATGAATCTGTTTACATATACTGTATATTTGGCCTCAGCTCGACCTTTGTCAACACCGTTAGTATTCGTCAACTCCATCAGTATTTTACCGTCAGGTGAAGGTTTTTGTTCATTTTGAAAGAAATGTCTTATTCTTTTCAATTTATGTTAAAGTTAAAACATCAATAGAACTACATGATGATATGTCTTAATTACCGAAGAACATTGGTGATAGTATGTGTTTAATATTAAAAGGAGGGAGGAGAATTAAGGAATTTAGAAACTGGGCTGTTCATAATAGTGTGAAAACAAACAATACAATAAACAGAAAATGTATTTTATGATTTAGATCCTTACTGAACACCATAACTGAAGATTTTACATCGTTTTTGGATGGATTCAATTAAGTTAGCATGCTTTTTAGTGTCTCTGACGGAGTTGACACAAATTAAGTTATGGACTGAATAAATAGAACAAATATTTAGAAAAAAAACCCGTTCCCTTACATCCCTTATCTGAGACCTTTGTCTACAAAAATACCAGGTTTTAATAATGTAGTGTTAGTTTTTATTTTTTAACATTTAAAACATGTTTTGTCCCTTATCTCAGGAATCAGTGACATACATTTCAAACCTATGCAAGAAATTTGAGGGTGAGCATGTCAAAACTTCTAAAGGACCCAAAAACAGCTCAGACTTCAGAGGGTTAAAAAAGTTCAACAGGAAACAACGTCATGTTTACAAGGTTCCACACTGACAGAACTTCTGCAGAATTATCCACTGAATTTACCTGAAGTTTACCAGGAAGGATGGATGGATAGATTAGACTTTTAGTCTGGCTAAGTGAAATGAATAAATAAATGCAACTTTTTAAAAGAACAGTCCATCGAGAGCAACTTGTCAATATGTATCTTTCTCCAAGACTCAATCCTTGTCGTTTTTCGAATTCACAAACAGCCATCTAACGTTTGAAGCAACAAACTTTGGATTACCATCCCTGATCTTGAGCCAGTGAGTTACTAATGTGATAATTCTGAAGGACATATGCACAATCCATTACGGCGATTGAACTGATAACGTCTATAAAACAGATGAATAAAGAACCTACAAAGTTGTCAGTTGGAAACACCAAGTGCAGACGTTCAACTTAGAGGTATCAAAGTAATTTAAAAGCTGACAAACAATTAAACTGACCCTCTTGTCTTTGAAAAGAAGTTTGCGTTCGCTGTCATTTCCCCTGCTGATTGGCCGTAGCCTCCAGAAGGGCTCCTTAATGAAAACGAAAGCTGTTCTTGGCCGTCCATATCGATTGTGCACGCCTTTAAATATGGAGAGGTCACAATCAAATCTGTGTAACTTATTTTGTGCTACACAAACTTATTACACTAATGAATCTTGCTTTGAGCACACACCTGATTTCCTTCCAAGGATAAACGCCTGTGGGACTCAGAGCACCTCAAAGGGTTTTCCAGACACTGTGCTGAGACCCCGAGCAGCCAAGGCATTATGATTTCATCCTTTCTGCATAATAACATCAGATTAAAACTTCATCCCCAACCTTAATGGACACATCCGCAGATAATTACAGCTAACCCAAAGCTATTTGTGTTGTGTGAAATTGAAGAGGCTGTATGTCAACCCTCATCTCTTATTCATCTAATTCCAGCAACCTGCTTTACGGTAAAGTGCAGGCATTCTCTGTTGTATGGCTTTTAATTAACTGAGGTGAAAAGGATCTTACAAATTACAGGCCCGCTGTCGCATAGAGACTCAGATTTCTTTCTGGGTGCGTGGAGCCTCTTGTTATTGCCACAATGCTCGGAAACAGCTTGTCTGCTAGCATTTAGCATGCTGATTCTGCATGCTGATAACAGGAAAACCTTTTTCTGTGACCCTTGATCAAGCTTCCTGGACTTTTCCATTGCATATGATTAGGCCCATTGTCACTCACGGTACACAGAAAGATGCAGAGGCGATAGCAATTTATGCATATCAGGTCCAGAGCTGAGTTTCCCTTCACGCAAAACTGCTTTTTTAACTTTGAATAAAGCTTGTGCACTAATCAGTCTGAAAATTAATTCTACAGTTTGGACGTTTTCTTTTTTCTTTCTATGTGTCAGACTACATTGAAATATCACAGAGTTCACCGGTTGCCAACCCACTGCCACTTAATTGGCAGAGGTTTCCACTCGGTAAATTTCTCTTTATCTTTATGTTTTATGAAAGGGTAAGAACTTACCAAAGGTCATCCTCAGCAGAGATAAAGGGGAAGGCAAACCAAAAAAAAAAAAAAAAAAAAAAGGACAACATTAACATATTCTCCGATATCAGTCTTCCAAAAAGAAACACTTTCAGAATTTCAAACAAACTAATAGTGTGGGTTGTTGTCATAAAGACCCTGTAGATTTTCTTTTAAAGCAGGAAATCACCACCAGCCGTAAATCAATTCAGAGTATAGATACAAAAACATGCAGCAAATGTGTTAAACCAGGGGTGTCCAATCCTGCAGTGTTTAGCTCCAACCCCAATTAAACACACCTGAACCAATTAAGCTCTTAACAGGCATACTAGAAACTTTCAGGCATGGGTAATGAGGCAAGTTGGAGCTAAACTCTGCAGGATAGTGGCCCTCCAAGACTGGACTGAGTTTGGACAGCCCACAGGTACAAAAGAGAAAAGGTTCGTCTTTGTACCTTATTTACCCCAATTGGTACATAATAGTACCTTAAAGGTACATATTAGTACCGTTTAGCTTTTGTACCTTAGGGCAGTGGTTCTCAAACCTGTCCTGGGGACCCCCCACCAGTGCACATTTTGCATGTCTCCCTCATCTAACACATCTGATTCATCTTATCAGCTCATTAGTAAAGACTGCAGGACTTGAATTGGGTGTGTCTAATGAGGGAGACATACAAAAAGTGCAGTGGTGAGGGATCCCCAGGACAGGTTTGAGAACCACTGCCTTAGGGTACTGCACCAGTGACAGCTTTGTATCTTTTTTTCTGAGAGTGTGTTAAACTACCATAGGTTTGAAAAATCCGGCTGCTTAAGTGCCAGATTAATTTAAGTCATTGCCAACAAACTTTTTCTAGAATGGGCTGACATGCAAATGTATTTTAGCAAATAGAAAAACTATTGCCTATAGTTTAATACCATACAATTTCAATGGAAAAACTGTAGATTGACTATAGAGGGTGTGTTTTGACGACACTTTTCCGCCGGAACACGCCCCCTCAGCCAGATTGAGTGGCAAAAGAGCTGCAGCATGACTGGATTTAAAAGGGGAAACTGCGAAAACGTGAGTAAAACGAGCAATTATCAGTTTAAACTAAAGGATGGTCTCAGTAGTGTTAATCACAACTTACCAAAGATCCAGACAGTGATCCATGGATATTGACATGCAGCCAGGAATCGTGTTGTGCACCAGGGAAATACAGAAAGCAAATTTGCCTGTGAATGCTTTATATACACTCACCTATTATTAGGATTATTAGGAACACCTGTTCAATTTCTCATTAATGCAATTGTCTAATCAACCAATCACATGGCAGCTGCTTCAATGCATTTAGGGGTGTGGTCCTGGTCAAGACAATCTCCTGAACTCCAAACTGAATGTCAGAATGGGAAAGAAAGGTATTTTAAGCAATTTTGAGCGTGGCATGGTTGTTGGTGCCAGACGGGCCGGTCTGAGTATTTCACAATCTGCTCAGTTACTAGGATTTTCACGCACAACCATTTCTAGGGTTTACAAAGAATGGTGTGAACAGGGAAAAACATCCAGTATGCGGCAGTCCTGTGGGCGAAAATGCCTTGTTGATGCTAGAGGTCAGAGGAGAATGGGCCGACTGATTCAAGCTGATAGAAGAGCAACTTTGACTGAAATAACCACTCGTTACAACCGAGGTATGCAGCAAAGCATTTGTGAAGCCACAACACGCACAACCTTGAGGCGGATAGGCCACAACAGCAGAATACCCCACCGGGTACCACTCATCTCCACTACAAATAGGAAAAAGAGGCTACAATTTGCACGAGCTCACCAAAATTGGACAGTTGAAGACTGGGAAAATGTTGCCTGGTCTGATGAGTCTCGATTTCTGTTGAGACATTCAGATGGTAGATTCAGAATTTGGCGTAAACAGAATGAGAACATGGATCCATCATGCCTTGCTACCACTGTGCAGGCTGGTGGTGGTGGTGTAATGATGTGGGGGATGTTTTCTTGGCACACTTTAGGCCCCTTAGTGCCAATTGGGCATCGTTTAAATGCCACGGCCTACTTGAGCATTGTTTCTGACCATGTCCATCCCTTTATGACCACCATGTACCCATTCTCTGATGGCTACTTCCAGCAGGATAATGCACCATGTCACAAAGCTCGAATCATTTCAAATTGGTTTCTTGAACATGACAATGAGTTCACTGTACTAAAATGGCCCCCACAGTCACCAGATCTCAACCCAATAGAGCATCTTTGGGATGTGGTGGAACGGGAGCTTCGTGCCCTGGATGTGCATCCCACAAATCTCCGTCAACTGCAAGATGCTATCCTATCAATATGGGCCAACATTTCTAAAGAATGCTTTCAGCACCTTGTTGAATCAATGCCACGTAGAATTAAGGCAGTTCTGAAGGCGAAAGGGGGTCAAACACAGTATTAGTATGGTGTTCCTAATAATCCTTTAGGTGAGTGTAAATACAATATAGGTAGGTCAAAATCCGGATGATCGCTTATATAAATGTTATAGATATATCTCGTCATATCATCCAGCCCTAAAGCTTAGTTTTGTTTTTTTTCAGTAATTAAACAATTAATTTTTATTTAATAATAATTTTATAAAAATTATTAAAAACATCCAATTGTGTAGAATATAAAATGGTCAATATTAATTCATGTGTTGTCAATAAAAAATATATAGGGTATGATTTTACCCCAAAATAGCAGTCTGTAAAAATTATAGCTCCAATTTCTTGTCAAATCTATTTGTACAGTCAATCTCTGAAAACCAATGCTTTGCCACTCAGTGGTTGACTGCCTTGTCATGTGCACACCCTCTATAGTAGCTGTTTAAAGTATAAGTTAACTAAAAATGTAAGAATTTTTTTATATTTGAATATAAAATATTTATATTTATATATAATATAAATTATATAAATATATATACAGTATATACATGCAAATATTTCTTAAATATATACATGTATGTGTGTGTATTCAAATATACATAATAATTATACACAGTACACACACATATATTATGTAAACACAAATTTTTACAGCACTGCTAAAAAATAAATTAATAGAAAACAATTATTTTTATGTAATAAAATTTACAAACCAAAATAAAACTTAAAATAAAATAAAACTTTTTTCTAGAATGGGCTGACTTGTAAAAAATAATATTATCAACTGCAAATCTGTAGGTTGACTATAGTAGTTGTTTAAAGTATAGTAGTTGCAAAAAAACAAAAAAACAAACAAAAAGAAAAATGTTATTTTCCATACATATCTATTGTGGTACAGTAGGTTGCACTGTCCAAATACAGGAGGAGAAGTACTTGAGCTCTAATGTGGGACATGCTGTACTATCCAAACCACTCCAGTGGCCCAATCCATCATGCTCTAGTGCTGCCTCATAAACCATCTGCTAATTGAAGGAGCTCTGAATGGCTTTTTCTCCTCTTTTCCTTTGTCTGGCTTTTCTTTTCTCCGATTGTTTTTTTTTTTTTTTTTTTTTTTCTCGATCCTTTTTCCGTGTCCAAAGCTGTGCAGCCAATAGAGCTCCACAGAGCATCTCAACACTGGCACAGCATTGGAGGAGCCCGGCTTCTCCCAGGATGCCCATGCAAAACTGATTAATGTCAGGCCAGCATAAACCCAGATTACACCCGCAGCTTTGAACTGCAGCTGTAGAATCTAACCCAATTAAAACATCCAGTTACACCCCACAGTGAGTGAGAGATAGAGAAAGAAAGAGAAAGAATGGGGCGAGAGAGATCAGCCTTTTAAACAGGTAAAAACAAACATATGTAATGAAGCTTTCTGGCTAATGAACAAAACACACCTATACTATAGTATTGTGCTGCAGTATATGCAACATGAACTTTTAAGCAATGTAAACAGGGCTTGACATTAACCCCCGCCAACCCGCCAAATGCGGGTGAATTTATATATATATATATATATATATATATATATATATATATATATATATATATATATATATATATATATATATATATAATGTATATATATGTGTGTGTGTGTAAAATGAAATTGTAGTCTTCTCAAAAGGCATCTTAAATAATAAACTAATTGTAATGTGTCACTATGACATGAGAGTGCACACAGTGTTCAATGACCCATTCAAGACGTCTACTGCCCTCATGCGCTAGTGACCGATGTCACATGACACTGTATCCAAGAAGTGAGCTATGCGGTAGTGTTGTAGTCAAGACCACCTAATCCGAGACCGAGTCGAGACCAAGACCAATGTGTGTTGAGACCAAGACAAGACCAAGACCTTGAGGAGTTGAGAACAAGACAAGACCAAGACCTGACCAGCACTCCTTAAATTCATGAAGATCCACATTAATGCCTGAGAAATTACTTATTTTTAATCAATAAACATAATTAGAATAAGACACTATATATAGAGCTGTTATACCAATCAAATGAAATCATCAACAACAAAATTCATCTTTGCACTGGTGGTACAGAAGATGCATCTGAATTGGTAAATTACAAATGCATAAATAATGTTTGTATAAAAGCAATACAATGTTTGCAGTCATACTCAAATTTGTGAAAACAGCTCTCTTGCTCTTGTGATATTGCTTAATTATATCACGTTATAATATAAAAATCCAGATCTCATACAAATACTTTTTTGCAACAATATCTTGAATTTTGTAAGCATGTGTATTAATTTTGGTGTCATTTTTGACAATGCCTCATTTCTGAACCGGCACAATAAATAAATCAAAGCAGAAATAAGTTACTGATTGCAGCTGAAGCAGTAAGTTTTACATCCAGTCACATTAAAAATTTTAATAATTAAATCAGACAATGCACCGGCAATTTAATAATATCCCAGCAGTCGTGGTCTTGACCGGTCTTGAAAGAAAACCCTGAGTCTTCTAAATCTGAGACAGAGACAAGACCGAGTACAAATGTGGTCGAGACCGAGACAAGGCCAAGACCTTCCAAAAATGGTCTTAAGACCGGTCTCAAGACCATGACCGGTCTCGAGTACTTTAACACTACTATGCGGCACATGAAAGCGTAACAAAACCCAGACACACAAGAGAAAACCTGATGATGAAAAGGAAGAGGAAACAAAGAAAAAGAAAGTTCAACAAAAAGTGGAAGACATACAGCGGTGAAAAGATGAAGAGGGTGTCTTTTGTGGTTGGGACAACCAATTTTAAAGTCAAGTCTATAAAGGACCATGAAATGCCCCTTGGTCATATCGGCAGCATATCGAAGATGGAAGGTTTGCTACAAGATAGTGTGCGATGTTCTTCTTTGCGCTTTGTTTTTAGTGCAGAGATTTTTTTTCTACTCTGCATTACAGTATTTACTGCTGTTGCTAATAAATATTTAAACAGGCAGTGTTTATCTGTCTAGGTTTATTTATTGTTTAGTTGAATTAATCTTATACACCCCTGCACCACTTTTATTATATGCAATAAGAAGTTACTCTTTTCATGTCTTCATAGACTGCATGTTTTCATAAAAAAAGGAGCTTTACACACAACCTCATCAGACATGTGGTGTTACATATTTCATATAGTCTTGATTTGGGTGTGTACAGTAGTCATTTACAGTTACAAGGGTTGTAAATCTAGCTCAAGTAAATTTTAGCACGCCCTAGTTAACTTTATTCATATAAAATGTAATGTCCCAGTAAAAATGCTGAGTGGCTAGTAACTTTGGAAAACCACTAGCAACAGTGGCTTGTGAGCAAAAAAGTTGTCCTGAATATAAATATCATTTTTATAAAATATGTATAGTACTAAAGTACAAAATAATTCTTAAATAAAATAAAAATCTAAATAAAATAAAAAATAAAATAATGATCCACAGTAAAAAAAGCTGACAAAATATCTCTAGTAGTCAAACACCAAAAGTGTGACCCTGGTGTGAACTTCATGCACAAAAGCCATGTCGCTGCTCTAATTAAATGATGCTTAAAAAAGATGACCTACTTTCCATATTCTACTTCACAGTGCACTTGCTTCAGATTTCTCCTTTCTTAAAAATAGAGAAGATCACTTTTTTATTAATTAAAACAGATTAACGCCTAAATACCGATACTCCATTTACCTAATCCATCTGTTACCTCTCTTCTTCTGCCTTAATTCCTGTTTAACACTGTCCCACATGCTATAAAGTGACACTAGAAGCACCATACATGGCATTGTAAACAAATTGGACATTATAAACTGTTTAATACTGTTAGATTAATGTGTAAAAGGTTTATTTTATGAGGCTTTTTGCTGATTTGACCAGATTTACACCAGTGGAGCGGGAGCATAACATTCTTTGTTTCCCCCGGGCGAGCCCTTATGAAATCTCTCCCTACGTAGCATTATGCACACGGAGATGAATAATGCTCTTTGAGGCTCTTCTGACACCCCTCTGGATTACCGACCTGCAGAGGAGGAAAACAGTCTGTTTGGGCTCTGTTGAGAAAGCCACTTATGTTGTACTTCAGGTCAAAGAGGGCTGCGATCTCACTGTGTGTCTCGCTGCTTGAGGGAGGAGAATAAAGAGGAGGAGGAGAGGGTGTGTACTTATGCAACTTGCACCCAGGATTTAGAAAGGGACTAAAAGACCGTGCACTGGTCGTTCTGCTATACTATTCCAGGTTTCCAGCAGGTTCCTCCTTGACAAGCCAATCACGAGGTGTTTTTATTCAAAACAGCACCGACTCCTGATCCTGCTATACTGTCCTGCTAGCTTACTGAATGTGGGTGGTCTCTGCTGGCACTTTTATGTTCTAAGTAAATTTTTATTAAAAAAAAATATATATACTCCAGAATCTGTTGACAATCCAGAATAAATATTAAATAAAAAAATAAAAAAAAAAATATATGGTATACACAGTATATTGGCAAAAGTATTGGAACACCCCTCCAAATCATTGAATTCAGGTGTTCCAGTCACTTTCATGGCCACAGGTGTATAAAATCAAGCACCTAGACATGCAGCCACTTCTACAAACATTTGTGAAAGAATGGGTCGCTCTCAGGAGCTCAGTGAATTCAAGTGTGGTACTGTGATAGGTTTCCACCTGTGCAATAAGTCCATTCATGAAATTTCTTCACTACTAAATATTCCACGGTCCAATGTTAGTGGTATTATAACAAAGTGGAAGCAATTGGGAACAACAGCAACTCATCCACGAAGTGGTAGGGCACGTAAAATCAGAGAGCGGGGTCAGCACATGCTGAGGCGCATAGTGCACAGAAGTCGCCAACTTTCTGTAGAGTCAGTATCTACAGACCTTCAAACTTCGTGTGGCCTTCAGATTAGCTCAAGAACAGTGCGTAGAGACCTTCATGATATGGGTTTCCATGGCCGAGCAGCTGCATCCAAGCCTTACATCACCAAGTGCAATGCATTGGATGCAGTGGTGTAAAGCAAGCCGCCACTGGACTCTAGAGCAGCGGAAACGTGTTCTCTGGAGTGATCAATCACGTTTCTCTGTCTGGCAATCCAATGGACGAGTCTGAGTTTGGCGGTTGCCAGGAGAACGGTACTTGCCTGACTGCATTGTAAGAAGAGTAAAGTTTGGTGGAGGAGTGATTATGGTGTGGGGTTGTTTTTGACCATGGCCCCTTAATTCCAGTGAAAGGAACTCTTAATGCTTCAGCATACCAAGACATTTTGGACAATTTCATGCTCCCAACTTTGTCCCAAACAGAAACAAGATTATTTTTCTTACCCCATTGGCAAATAATTTTGTTTGTTTTAGGCAAAAACGCAATCATTTTTATTTTTTTCCCCCCCAGAAAACAAGAAAAAATATATTTTATTCATTTTACTTATCTAGTAAAATCATCTTAATTTTTAGATATTTGGACTGGAAACAAGACAAAAATACTAAGTAAGAAAAGCTATTTTTTTGCAGTGTATCAGCCAGTAAAATTATTATTATTATTTTATTTATTTTTTCTTGAAAAATTGATGATCAAGTTACAGTCAAGTACGACCATTATATTCTAAAAAGCTTAAAATTGCACTTGAAAATGACATTTGTTAAAAAAAATGTCTGTGACAAATTAATAAGCTAGTGAATTTGAAAAGCATATCTGAAGGTGCAAAAGTGATCATGGTCAGAGAAACACCGATCTACGTTAGCTGAGAGAGAGGCTGGAGTGATGGAGAGGCCAGGAAAGTAAAAAGACAGCAGGCTGCTTTTTGAGAAATCTGGTCGAGCTCTGCCACTCCTGAAGCCTGTCTGCAATAGAAATTCTGTAAATCCTGCAAATGAGCTGAGCTCATCTCACAGGGCCTTTCAGCAGGGGTAAGGGGGGAAGGGGGTGCTCTCCTACACCGCGGATCCACAGGAATCCTGGCTGCTCCCCGGCCCTTCCATCATTAGACACAGAGCCCGCGAGCATGTACGCGGCAGCCAGCCAGCGTGTCACAAAGAGAAAGTGTTGCTCGGCGGCAGCGCTCTCGCGAACGTCATTTAAATTCATCAGCGGCCGACAGGCAAACACACACGCACGGACAGACAAACAAATCGCACACAGAAGCAAACAAACAACTCCAGACTCATTTTGCTAAGCGGAATTAGGAGGAAGGCATGGGTGTTTTTTGCAACTATCACAACACGAAAGAGAGAAAGACAAACAGAGGAGATTCCGGCTGTCGTTTTCCTATTACGCTTGATTATTAGGAGAAATGTCAGTTCGCCTCTCTCATCACAGGAAGCCTCTCTTCAAACCAGAGTCACTCTCTACTAGTCACCAGTACACTGCCCGGGGATCACATGATTCCGAGTTGCCCTGGCAACAGGACAATGATAAATTAGCCTGTCGGAGCGTAGCATTCTGCTCACACAGTCATCCAGCGAGGTGGCTGGTCTGAGCTTTTCCAGCCTTCCATATTTGGATCTAGTTCCTGTGATGATCTACCAGGTACTTGGCAGCTTGAAGAGGCACATTATGCCTGTTATAAGCACAGTTTAACTGGTTTACGCTGTTTAATTAGGGCTTGTGTGCTTGTCTTGAGGCAGATCTGGTTATTTATATCTGGTTACTTATCAAGCCGTCGCGTGTAGTGTGAACAACAGGTGAGGACTCTGCCAGGGAGCCACCTGTTCGGAGATCGCCGTTCGATGATTTGTGAAACAAGACAAACGTACAAAGCCGTAGGTGGGACTGTGTCCCTTCAGCTTGGCTGACTTCCCTGTCCTCCATTTCAATCTCACAACATTAAGTGACAGGAGGTGTTTGAGAGTTCGTGCCATGTAATAAAACATGCCTATTTAGAGCTATATTTTTATAACACAAAACTATCTCTTTGACTCTATATAGTCATGTAATTGCCATGCACAGATGGTAGGCATTTGGTTTAATGGTCCATAGTACTGTGACATACACATTGGTGAGATAAAAACTCATCCGTGACCATGTCCACATGCGATCTCTGAGCGCAGAACCCTACAGAAACGTCCACAGATTTATGAAGATTTGTTTTTCAATTTCAAAATTTCACTCAAAAAATTTAGTTCAGTTGCAAATCAGCTATCTATATGTCTATATATATATAATATTGTAATAATTTCACAGCTATATTGTTCACATATATACTGTCATAATTTCACAGTTACTCTCCAAATTAATGTATAAACTACTTAAAGAGTGTATATTTTAAATATTTGTTGTAATGGCATCTTATGAATGAAGGCCAGTATCACTTCTAAGGTAATACATAAACAGTAAACATAACAGTACATTATATAAGGTTTTTATACACCACTGAAAACATAGTTATGTATATTATATTGCATTTCTGTCAATAGATCCTCATAAATACTACACACGACACCTTTAAAACTAGAGGTCCAACAATTCATCGGTTTTGCCGATTAATCGGCACCGATAGCTGATTGGTGGAACAATCGGTTATCGTTTTTTTTCGTACATGTGGCCAAATCATAATAAAGTAAACAATTTGTTGACAAGATGCTGCATTAGCAGGTAAAGAACAGCAGTGTGTATGTACTTTGTCATCAGGACTGAGAGGACGCTAACATTAGCAGTACCTCAAGCAGTTAAACGATGTAACAACTATAGTGATGTGAGAAAACAAACTGTATCGTCATGCCGACAGAAATATAAACAACATATTTTGTTATTTTGATTAGATAATCGTCAAGAGTTCTAAAAAAGCATGGCTGTTTGGATTACGAAATGGTGACACTTTACAATAAAATTCCATTTGTAACATTAACTAAGGTTAATAAATGCTGTAGATGTATTGTATACATTTTTAAATTGAGTTTTAATTTATATTTGCTCTGTTAACCTTAGTTAATGCACTATGAACTAACATGAATGATCAAGGTACAATTGTATTGCTCAAATATTAATACATGCTGTAAAATGTATATTGCATAATGCATATCATTCATGTAAGCTAGCTAATGCATTCATGTTAACAAATGGGACTTGCAAAGTGTTACCTATAAAGTTTACATGTTTCTAGGTTAAAGCTAAAGAAACATTTATTTATAATATTATTTTAATGTTTAATCTATTTTCTGTTATTGAAACTATGAATAACTATTCATATTTACATATGTATTTCATTTAGCACATCTCATGGTTTCAGCACTGTTTTATTTAGTGGTATGGTTTTATTTATTTATTATTTATTTTTTATCCAGTATCCATTTGAAAAACTATCGGTTGATTAATGGGTTATCGCAAATACGGTCCAACCTAGTTATCGGTATCGGTAAAATCTACTATTGGTCAACCTCTATTTAAAACAATCTTCACATAAACCCATTATAATAAATGTCATATTTACCTCTAGCCTCCTGTTAGACATATACAGAAATTAAATAAAGTTACCAAACACCTTTCTTAACTGCATAAATTATAATTAAATATAGATTCATCCTTATTAAAGCTAAAACTTTCTCTTTAAACTTTCTCTCTAAAACTTGAACTGAAAATATGAATTGCATGCCATAACGTGCTCATTTTGACAGCCCTTATGTATATATTCAAGGATATACAAGGATTGTGTGTCAGAAATTGTTTTTATATAGTCAGAAATTGAACTGCATGCATAAAAAACTGAATTTGAAAAAACCCTCAAGTGATATAAGTTCTAAAAAGTTCCATCTGATCCTGCTTATGACCCACAGTAAAGCATGCAGCAACCAAACCTCCCAACAATAACTAACCAGATAAAACAGAGACGATGGAAAAAGACAGCGGATATAACATCTCCTGACCCTGGAGTTGATTACAGAATGTTTATGACCTGGGTAGGCAAGTCATCTGGTGTGGGCATGTGAATAGAGAATGAAGCAGCGCTGGTTTTTAATAAAGAACGTGTCCTGGTGGAGATAGCTGGGAGTTATGAATTCATGGAGTATTCAGTATGGTGGGGCCAAGGCTCAAAATCCCTGCAGTGCATCAGCGCTGTCGAGTCTTAAACCGACCAATCCGTCTTCTGTCCTCCCGGCTGTCACAGCATGGACCTGAAGCTCAGCCTGCACACTTTCATTAGATACATCACTCTATGGGGTAGCCATCAAACGGGCTCAGTCTGCGTGTGATATTTTATTTCACGTCTTCATAATTAATGACCATTTATCTGGTATAAAACGCAATATAGTTCTTTTCAGTAGTTAAGACACATGTGTAGTGGTTAATACTGAGATATAGTGCTAACATTGGAAATGCAGGTTTGAGTCTGGCTTGCAACTATATGGATCCTGTTCTTTCCTTCTTTCCCCACCATTTTTGGTCCTTTTCTCTCTGTCCTATCAATAAAATCAAATACAAATAATTAAGAATTTTTTGTTTGTGAAAGAAGTGTCTTATGCTTGCCAAAGAAGCATTTATTTGATTAAAATTACAGTAAAAACAGCAATGCTGTGGAATATTATTACAAATTTTTTTTTTTTTTTTTTTTTTTTTTTAATAATAATTTGAGTTTCCTTGAAAGGTACCCGTTTTCTATTTAAATATAAATTTAAAATGTAATTTATTCCTATGAGGACAGGAAGCCGAATTTTCTTCAGTGACACATGATCCAAATTAATGCTGTTCTTTTTTCCCCACAAAATATTAAAGGTGCACTGTGTAACTTTTTTCCGTCCGCTAGAGGTCGCCTATTCAAAACAAAGGCATAGCTTGATGATGCAAATCTTGAGCACAGAATCTTGGGACATGTGGTCTTTACCTCACAGCCGGAGGAAAAGAATCAGGATAGGATTCGGGCAGAAATCATATTCATGGATTATTAACGTTACTGTAGTATGAAGCAAATTATTAACGTTACTGTAGTATGAAGCAAAGCAGAACCGAGTGTTGTGGCAGCTGAGCAAGGGCGCTAGAGCGATTGCTAATAAGAACGCAATACATACCTCACGAGCAGCGGGACTTTTATTATGCTACAGTCGCCGGCGCCATTTCCGTTTTTCCGGGCATGAGTATGAGGTAATGCAGCTCTGTTTATCATATTAGATACATTTGAGGGTGTTGAAAATTATGTTATGACGTTACTCTGTGCGTTCCCTCGGCGGCTGCTATGAAACTTGTTGCACACTGCAGTAAGAGTAAAGCGTTTCTGCAGAATAAAAGCGGAAACCGAGGGTAACACAGATATGACGCCATTGACAGGCGACGCCCTCACACGTTCCAGTTCATTGGTTAAAAAGGCAATTTTCTCACGATTTACAAATAGTTGGAAACATTTGGGATATTGTAAGTACTCAACTGAACAAAATACATAACACTGGCCTAGTGGTTTGTGGATATTTTACAGATTTTTTTTTACATAGTGCACCTTTAAGCTGTTTTCAAAAAAGCACTGATAATAATTGATAGGAATTGAGCACAAAATCAGCATATTAGAATGAGTTCTGAAGGATCATGTGGCATTTTAAAATCTTGTGTTATTCAATTGTAATAATATTTTACAATATTACTGTTTTACTGCATTTTTGATCAAATAAATGCAGCCTTGGTGAGCATAAGAGATTTCCAAACTTTTGACCGGAAGTGTATAGACTTATGCTGCGTTCACACCAAATGCGAATAGAGCGTCTGGAGCGAGTGATTTCTGTGCATCTGGAGGTCCTGTTAGACGCGTTTAGCGCGCCACGGTGGACGCGATTTCGCCTCATTCGTGCGTCCAGCGTCTTGCGCGAGTGGTGCTTTTTGTGCATTCACGCGTTTGAAGCGAATTCGCGTCTGACGCCCGAGTTGAAAAATCTGAACTTTGTCGTCTATTCGCGTCACGTTAACCAATCAGGAGCTTGCTTGCTGCTGTCACGTGGTGAAGTGACGTGATAAACTAACGGCAAGTCAATAGCGGACGAGAAACCCTGCGGAATTAAAAAATACTACTGTTATTGTGTCACAAAATTTAGTTTTACGACTTTTTCAGGCTAGAATGTAGCTGTTTAAAGCTCAATTCTGTGGTTTATTTATAAAGAGGGCGCCTATTTGAAAATTTTATCTGCCATTGTCAGTGGGAGCAGCCTTACCTCGGCTAGTCCGTCTGGTGTTTGCCGCTGGCTCTGGTGGTGCTGTAGTGGTTAAACATGAGAAATAATTTGTCTCATGTTGATCTAACTGGCGATCTTTGGTCTTATGAATCTATAATTTGTTGCCTGAATGAAAAGTTACGTTTTATAACTTTATTTTTTTAAGCTATTTAACTTTACCATTGTAGTGTACTAGTGCTGACTTTATATGTTTGACTGAATTGTTTGCTTTATTTCTTGTATAGCTTCTTATACCTTTTACTTATACTTTCATAATGGCTATTATTGATCACACATAAACTGTCATTTAACAAAAAGAGACTGGGTTGTGTTTTATGTCACAGCTCCTGGAGCGCCTTGAACACGCATCTATTTAGCTTCAAATGCTCGATTTATACGCGTCCAATTCGCTGTAGACGCGCAAATGGATTCAAAATGTTCAAGCGTCCAACTAGACGCGATAGACGCAAATTTGACGCTCTATTCGCGCTTGGTGTGAAAGCAGCATTAATCTTGACTGATGTGCCAAATACCTGTTTCAGATAGCAGGCCCTGCACCTCATACTTTTCTCATATGACAGCAACACTCTGTAAATGTCACATTGAGTGGTGAGGTCATGCGTGTAACCCCGGGCTCAGCACGTCTGACGTGTATAACCCAGGGCTTTGTCTGTCACTTTAAAGCCACCGTCTAAGCCGGGGGCATGAGTCTGCCCGATCTGATTCACATTCAACAGGACAAACCCGCTACTGCTATTGGTTACAGGCCTACAAAGCTCTCTTTCTCAACAGTGACACAATTCAGAGAACCAGCCGATACACATTGACCTGGGATCAGTGAAATACAGACCGCAATTGCAAACCAGACCTCTTTGTACAGTATAACACACAACTTCGCTGTTTCAACACAATGGTGAACAGAGAGACCAAGGGGAGAAACGTTATACATCTATTTTATCTCTCTCTCTGGAGATGGCTGATGAGCCTCGGGTCTGGTTGTGTCCGGTTCTCCCCTGTTGTGCAGTTCGGCTAATTCTTCACTAATCACAGTGACACAAGTGTCAACACTGGTAATCTTCAACCCTCCGCCACTGGACCATCGTCTCGGCAACAACCCATTTGACAGCAGGAATTACACAGTAAGATATGTGAAGTGCTGAGTTCAGAGCCACACACGCAAACTTACAGGGTGTCAAAGCTTCGGGCAAACAGAGGAATCCTTATTAGAGTCGTAACCAATGGTTACACATCACTGAAATATGCATTAAGAGCACGGAAATGAAAGAGAGAGATAGGGAAAACTCAAATAAATAATGCCTCTGTGCCTTTGCTGCTCCTCGGACAGCTCTTTTACCAAAATATTGTTCATTCGACAATTGTTTTCTCTCTTCTCGGATATTGCAGGCACCGGCAGGACTCAAGACCACAGATTTGTATCTCCGCTCAATCAATAAAGACAGAGTGTCCTATCAACGCGTTCAGCTTTTAAGTGTCTTAGCAAAGAAAGAGAGAGAGACACCTTCAAAGGAAAAGTTAATCTGAAAATGCTGTCATCATTTACTCATCCTCATGTCATTCTAAACGAAATTACTTTCTTCTGTGGAACTAAATATATTTAATCTTTCTTTTTTCTTGTTTAGAGATGTCAGAAAATTACAGAGCCCCACACATGACATACAGGGAAACAAATATGTATATCATGTCCCCAAACAAACTGTTGATAAGTATGTTAATTATTTTACTTTACGGTAGTAAAATGACAATACTTATGCCTTCACTTGCATGCTAGGAAAACTGCTGGGAGACCTTTGAATGTCTGTGACAACATGTTTACAAACTGTTCTCAATACAAATCTAGTGAAATGCTGTAATCGTCTATCCACAAATTTTTTTTGAAATTACAGGAATGTGAAATTATAAAAGTAACAGGTGCCTGTTGGCTTCCCAAATGCATTAAACTCACAGCATGTGCAGAAATGGAGCTGTTTGCGTGTAAGAACACAGCAGTGGCACACTTTGCTCTGAAACACGAATATAGTTGTTACGGGTGTAATGAGATACTTAGCTCATAAGACGAGACACCAGAATGGGTTCACGAGAACAAAACTACTTTTTTGCACAGTATTTTTAAGAAATACTCAATGACAATATTCATGACTGGAAAAATAGTCTGCAGGTGCATTTTGAAATGCTTTAACTAATAACCTTATAATAACTGAATGTCATTTCAGCTCTACTTTCTGAATATGAATGATCAAATGCATTGAAAGACAACAATATACAAACACTGTAAAAGGTTTTGCCACAAACTCAACTGACCGGCTTCTCTCCTGTATCAGGGCTCCAGACTAACATTTGAGAGCAGTTCTAGAGATGGTGGAGCCAGAACCTGATTGAAGAAAATGTATCATAAAGTTAATTTAATCATAACATTACTATTGTTTTGCATTGTTTTGTTAATAAGTGCAGGTACTAATAATAGTACGTTTGTTTATTGGAAATTTAACAGTGAAGCACTGAGCTTGAATTGATATGCAGAATTTTTTTTTACTTTTATTAACAACAGTAATGTCCAAAAACAAATTTTGTATAATTTTTTATAATATTCCACTCTTATTAAATATACTATTGTTATTCTATAGTATCATGCTGAACTAAAAGGAGCACTCTTTACTTGTTTCCTGTGTAATTCAGTCACAATTTGAAGAAAAGTTTTTGTTTTCCATGAGCAGGCCATTATTTTGTGATACTTTTTCCCATATATTAAGGAGTGGAAATGTTTAATAAGACAAATAAGTGCTCCTATGCCACCACCTACTGGTTATATAGTGGTAATTTCATGTCTTTTTAAATAAAAGTGTTTTCTTTTGCCATAAAGTGGCTATCATCTTTACAGGAACATACCGACCTTTTGGGACTTTAGCTTATTCATTGTATCCCCCAGAGTTAGACAAGTCCATACATACCATTTTCATCTCCATGCGTGCCTGACGCACCCACCGCTAGCCTAGCTTAGCACAAAGACTGGAAGTAAATGGCTCCAGCTAGCCTACTGCTCAATAAGTGACAAAATAATGGCAACATTTTCCTATTTACATGTTGTGATGTGTATAGTTACATCGTGTACTAAGACTGACGGAAAATTAAAAGTTGCAATTTTCTAAACCGATATGTTTACGGACTATACTCTCATTCCTGCATAATAATCCAGGAACGTTGATATTGATATTACGCAGCACCCAGGTGCTGCGTAATATTATTGCAAAATAAAATAAAATAAAAATATTCGACTATTTCTTCCACAATACCATGGGGTGTTACTACATTAAATCCATGGTGAATGTCTTTGATTTGTGGACTGAAACACCTGAATGTTTCAAATGTTTCTCCTGGTCTCCACGTCAGCGCTGTTTGATCTGATATCTGTGATTTATAGCAGAGATTTCAGCACCAAACACTTCCCGCTAGTTATCGCAGTAGTGATGTTATTAATATTGTGGTGAATTCAGGTGGTTTCTCACTGGATCTCCTAGCGCTGTTTAGTAACGGTGTCACGAGATTGGCGCATGTATAAGCTTGCGCTGCGCTGTCTATTATTGTTCAGAGCTGATAAGCAGTCCGTGGTTCCATTCCGCTTTCATTTTGTTTGTCGTTCGAGGTTTCTCATATGTAACAGAAATGGCAGCTCTTATCAGTTGGGCACCGCGGTGGTCGCACCAGTGCGAACTCTAACCAAATTCAGTCGCACCAGCAGGAAAAAAGGTCGCAAGATGCGACCATTTAGTCGCAGTCTGGAGCCATGTGTATGATTCCACACAAGTATCTTCAGACCTTACTGTTCATGAATTATGAGCTTCCAGAACTAAGTCTCCTGAAGTCATATAATAGCTTTATGTGAGGAACAGGTGGAATTTTTAGTCGTTACTCACTGAAAACCAGCCTTCATAGGGTGAAATGAGGTTGATAGCTCAATAGATAGTTAAATATGGTATTAAAAAATAGATGAGACATTAGTTTGATTGACCTGTGGAAAGAAAAACTTAAACATTTCCAATGAAGTGTTGTTAATACTGTATAATACAATATTCTTTACTGCAGATGGAGAATATGATTGACTGCATTCTCAGTTTATCTCAGTATTATGGTACTCATTATTACCTTTAACTTGATGAGGCATGCTCCGTGGATGGGGAAAGGGACAGGAATGATCATCTTGCAGGGAACCCAGGCATTTGTGTGTAAAAACTGGTGATGTCTATATAGAATGATAAGTAGCAGTCCATAAAGTTGTTTTCTTCCCTGTTGAAAAAAACCTGGTTTAAACTGGTCAAGTACTAAGCTGGTCCTAAGAAACTAGCTCCAGCTCAGGACCAGCTTATAACTAGCTCATGACCAGATATGGACCAGCATAAAACCAGCACAAACCAGCTGCCATGCCTCAAAGCATACCTAACCAGCATATTCTGGCTTTTTTAACAGGGTTAACTGTACCTCTTACTGTTTTTAGCCTAGTTAGCATGGGCTAGTTAGCCTCTACTGATATTGTTACAACCATTATAGCTGGACAAAATTGTCCAACCTACAACCTACATTTTTGCAAAACACAAAAAAACGTATCAATACATACAAATCACTGCAGTTTCCAGCTGAAATGTGCACTAGAGGTAGTAAAACAGCAAGCAATTTCGATTAATAAAGACTTATTTTCACTCGGTCCCTTGCACAACTCTTTTTACCATAGTGCATGATTAATAAACTAATACATGTTGACATTTGCATCACATAAACAGCTTCACATGTGTAGCTTTTCTGATGTAGTAAACTTGCTCACCTGATACAGCATTGTACTTGCCATGATACATATAACAACCAACCAAATTAAACATGGCCAGATTCATGTTCATCTGTTTGCTCACCACACACCTGCTATAGAAGTGCCATGGGATTTTTAATGACCGAAGGATGGTGCTTGTTACAGTATAGTGTCCCCATCACTATACTGGAGCATTAGGACCCACACAGACCACAGGGTGAGCACCCCTTGCTGGCCTCACTAACACCTCTTCCAGGAGAAACCTGGTTTTCCCAGGAGTTCTCCCTGTTAGTACCTGGTTAGGTACGAACCAGGCTCAAACCTGCTTAGCTGTATCACTGTTTGATCTGAAATAACACTGTCAATTCATACCCCAACCCTGGGGATCTCCATTGCACGCAGACATGCTGTGAGCAAAAGGTTTAATAGTTACTGGGGGTAAGTCTGGCCGTTCTCAATGGAAATCATTCACATATGGCCAGTCAAGTGCCCTGGCTCTCCAGAGAGATCCAGCAATTTAGTCCCCCTGATATAGGCACAGGTCTGTAATTCAATTCATTAGCACCGGGGACATCGGTGATGCATGTTGAGACCCGTGTGCTGCTTTTAGCAATAGTCCAGGGATAATTGCATGCCGCTCTCTGCAACTGTATGAATGCAAAAGCTCTTTAATTGCACTCTAATGAGACAGTAGGGCTGATTCCAACCTTACAGTTCTATTGGGAATCCATCTGCACACCTATCACAAGCTCTGTATGAACTAGGTATCGGCTATGTTCTGCGGTTCAGATAATTTCTGCCACTAGGGGACATTTCCCAAAAAACATTGGGGCTTTGAAGTCATTTATTTAAGCTTTAATTTACAGATCCTGAGTTTTAGTGCCATAATGAGAAACAAAACTGAATGGATTCAGCTCATCCAGTCTTTTTCACCAGCATTAATGCAGGGCAAACGGAGCCTGAGTCTAACTAGTAAAAACAAAGCCAGTGGTATTTTATTGGTGTAGATTTTTTTTTATTGGTAAATCCTTACAAAACGAAAGCTCATTTGCACTGCAATCATGAGCTCAACATGACTCTCTTGTGAATAACATCGTGTCCACTGCATTTCATTTGAGAAAACAAATAGTATTCACAAATTAAATTTGTGTTTGTATGAAATCTCAGTCAGCTTTTCAACGGGCTATTGTGCTCTTTTATATTGTGATTTTAACTGCATAGAGGTATGTATATATATATATATATATATATATATATATATATATATATATATATATATATATATATATATATATATATATATATATATATGCAGTCACAAATATTATATTGCACACTTCTGCATATACAAACGTGCCACACCATGACTGGTCAAATTATAAAATTGTGCACTTAAAAAAAACCCCAAAATTTGTAATCATTCACAAATAAATAAATAAATGCAGTTATGCAGTGTATACTGTATATGCAGTTAAAGTCACAAATATTATATTGCACACTTATGCATATTCAAATGTGCTACATCATGACTGGTTGAATTATAAAATTGTGCACTTTTTTAAAAAAAACATTTAAAACATTCACAAACAAACAAACAAATAAATAAATAATTAAAAAGTAGGGTTGCAAAGACAATTTTATTATGGTCTGATCACTAATGTGATGTTATTAAAGGCTGAGATGGATTGATATGACAAAATAAAATAGAGCTATAACAGAAAGATGACAGTTAAATCAATAAAAATCAGCAGTATGAGTGGAGGGGGAGAAAGAAATCTGTGCATGAAAACATTTTCAGCAACAGGAGAACATTGATTTCCATATATCAAGCATAATGCATCTTTAATGAAGTGTGTATACATGTGTGCAGGTGTGTGAGAGTCTGCGCGCGTCTGAAATTCATCCACCAGAGCACAGTTCATTTTCAGGGCACACTAAGCTAGAATTTTCAGCACCTTTGTGACCAACTTCAGACACATTAAGGAGAGGAAGAAATCGACAATCCTGTTATAGCGTTATTTCAATGAAGTTTAATATCAGACAGTTGTCTGGACATGTCCTACCGCAGTAATTTTAAAGGGTTCGCATTTTCCTTGAGTTTAATTTGAGCGGTAACCAGTCATAACCATATTCTTCACACACACAAACAAAAACAAGTCAGTAAAAAATAAGGACCCCATAACAACTTGATGAAACTCATTCAAATAACCACAAAGGCTGGAAACATAAAAAGAAGTAACTTTAATTCCCTAATTGTTATTGATGTGTCACATTATGTTAATGCATTAGTAGAAGCTAATAACTACTCGCTGTCGTACTCTACAAGCTATTAAATTCATTTTACAAAGCTTTGCTATTATAAACAATTGAAACTACATCAGAACATGACTTTTTTATTATATATAATTTAAAATATGAGGTAAGAAACACTGTTTGCACCATAATAAACTGCAATGAACCTCAGTGCATTAATAATACTACGAGAATGAAAAACATCTTGTAGAAGCTAATTACATGGCATAAATTTACAACGAGCCATTTATAGAGTTAAAGTCTTCAACAGAAACAAAGGCAATTACGAACAGAAAGAAAAGAATACATAGCCTAACTACAATGCCCAAGGATTATATCTTGTTTCCGGAGACATCCCATTCCATTTGACAGGCCAGATTTGTTAAGGCTTGGAAAGAGACGAGAGAGTGCGCTGACAAATCTCTCAAAAGAAGAAGAAAAAAAAAAGGGAAAATACAATAGACATATGCTTTTAAGTGCATTTAAAGTCATGATGTATTGGAACTACAGATCTTTTGTTCCATATTGTGACATACATACATCAAAGTGAAACGGGTTATGAGTATTAAGTAATGGGTTACACTTTAGACATTCTACACTATAGGTAACTTTGCAACTACACGTCAACTACCAGTCATTAGAATTTGAATTCTTAAGACTGTCTGCTTAAGATCTGCCAAAACTTTATTTGAATGATCCCCAAAAGACATCCTCATGACTATAAGTAACTTTGCAACTACATGACAACTTATTCTACTAACCCTAACCTAACACTTCTGCATTTACAGGTATTGCTGCCACATTCAGATTTCTTGACTATATAAATTTTTTTTGATGACCAGCTTAAATCTTCTTACACTTGGTGAAACAACCCAAAGTATACGTACTGACACAGAAAAGCTTCGGCCGAAAAGGAAGTAAAAACGGCACGATATGAAACTGACACAGACAAAATGATAATACAAGTAATTATTTCCGCACCATCTTTAAATTCAATGCAAGAATTTCATTGTACAGGGAAACATGCTTTCTGTCTGTACACATGACAATAAACACTTTGAAACTTTTTAAAGGTCAGCAAAACACTGGTCTCTTCAGTGGGCTGAGCCTTCATCCTCCATTGCGGCATTCAAAAGAGTCATGTTATCTCAGTTTGTGTCCACTGTCCGAGGCCGCTGTTGCCTTTTCAATGATGTACAACTCACTTGACAGAGGAATATTCAGTCTGCTTACATGGCATACACAAATGCACGTGTCCGATTCATATTAGATTTATTTCCACATAACAGGCCTTAAACTGATCTGAGAATATTGGAATCCATGTGCTTTTTTCCTGTTTACATGTATATCCGATCTGTGCCATAAGCGAGGAAAAAATCTGAAATTTGGTCACTTTATTAACTAACAAAGGTTAATAAAGGCCTTCTGAAGCGAAGCGATGTGTTTGTGTAAGACAAATATCCATATTTAAAAACTAAAATTACTAGCTTCAGGCAGACGGCCTTCGCAAGTCGACTTATGGCTGGTCAACAAAAACTCAAGCTCCTCTTCTCTTATATCAATATAAAATTTCAGTTTTAGACTCTAATTCATGTCTGGTGTTTTGTTTCGCTCTATCCTCTGCGCTTCTGTGTTCGTCATACATCAGGTCATACACAACATTTTAAATATAGAAATCTTTCTCACACAAACGCATTGCTTCGCTTCAGAAGGATCGCTTTGCTTTTATTAACCCTTTGGATTACTTTTATAATGGATGGATGCACTTTTTTGGGCTTTTTGTCCTCCATTCACTGCCATTATAAAGCTTGGATTAGCCATAACATTTTAAAATATAACTCAGATTGTATTCGTCTGAAAGAATAAAGTCATATACACCTAGGATGGCTTGAGGGTAAGTAAATCATGGGCTAATTTTCATTTTTGGGTGAACTATCCCTTTAAATCATTTAATGTAAATGCAGCCATAGAGTTAGTAGAATGTCTAAAGGAGACTATTGAAATAAAGTGTAACCAAAAAATGTAGGGCAGGGACTTGGTTCTATCTATTGGTTATATCCATCTGACAAAGTTAGCTTTTAAGAAAGGAGGAGGGTGGTTTGGGGGTGGGGTCATAATGAAGGACAAAATGACTGGAGAAGTCCGGAACACACGTGAAAAGAGGAGCGTTCGAGTGTTCGTGCTTGCGGTCGCCAGATTTCAGTCATTTAAATCCCCAATCAGAGCTTTTCTGTTAAAAGAACACCTATTCTGCCCAGTGTTTTACTTAAACGTGTGCAATCTGGCAACCATGCGCGCTCTCTCTCTCTCTCTCTCTCTCTCTCTCACTCTCGCGTGCTGATGATCTGAAAACACCAATAAACAAGTAAGCTGCATTTCAGCAATCTCCATTTGAGATGTTCTGCTTAAAGTGTCATTCAGTCGGTCTGTGTCTGTGTCGTTTGTGCTGTTTGTGATTGTGTTAGCTGAACAACTGCACTTGTGTGAGCTACTGAAATGAGCCAATCAGATCAGAGCTCATCATTATTATTCATGACCCTTCCAAATAAGGCAAAAACAGAGCATTTCATTCTAAGGACAATTTCTAGGGTTGTGAATGGACCTGTAAAACCATATCTGGACAATTTTTTGCCCTTAAATAAGCCACATACCCTCTATGTAGATATTAGAGAACAATTTAAAATATTGTTTCAACTCATTCTAGTCTTTAAGTAAAGATTATGTTCCATGAAGATATTTTGTAAATTTCCTACCGTAAATATATAAAAAAATTATTAGTAGTAATATGTGTTGCTAAGGACTTCATTTGGACAACTTTAAAGGTGATTTTTTTTAAATATTTAGATATGTTTGCACCATCAGATTCCAGATTTTCAAAAAGATGTATTTCGGCCAAATATTGTCCTAACAAACCATACATCAGTGGAAAGCTTATTTATTAAAAAATAAATTTTGCGGTCCAGGGTCAAATTTTAATTGACAAGCTCAGAGAAGAAAAATTTAAGATTGAGGCCAACTTGAAATTTTTTTTTTTAAATCATAATAAAAAATAGCTCAGAGTAATTAAAAAATGTTAAGCCGTTAGCTTAGCAACATGCTAACAGCAAAAGAACCAATGATAAGTCAAGTCTCCTGTCTATGCATTCTAAACCAGTTGCTAGTCTTGCTTGTAATTACAAAAAGCATTTAGCCTTTTCATATGGTACAAATACATTTCCTGTTCTCTTCCAAAACCTCCACATGGGATTTGGAGAGGCCCGTAGCACTGCATGAGGCCTTACTGTATCATCTCCAGCCCGGTACATTAGTGAATGAGAGTGTGTCCGGAAATCTGCAGAAATCCTCCACGTGGATTTCACCCCAATCCCTAAATCGGGATTTAATCACACAGTTCCCATCGTGGGCAAACGCCTCATCTTTTCTCCGTAAAAACACAGAGGGCATGGCTGCTGAGAGCTCCATACATGATAATACAGTAACCTCCTCGAACAATACTTCCCTAAGCTGCCTGGGAAAAATAAGTCCTCCATTCAGAGGGATGAAAGGGGGGGATTTGTCGCCACGGCTGTGGATTGATACCGCAGCTATTCCCTACGAAGGTTTACTTGCGCTCAACCCTCCATCTACGAATCCTTCCTGCTTGAATGGTGGCGACAGACACCTTTTGCGACAGAAGCATCCTCACAGCTCTCGGAGAGGGTTTATTTGAGCCCATTACCTAGAAAGGTCCCTTCCTGGGCGTAGCGGAAGATGAATGCAGCATGGCAGAATTTTGTCATCTGTCATGAGGAATTGATGTCAACCTGTCAGTTGTGAGAGGTTACACAGACAGAAAACTAAAGGGTGAAAGTATTGATCTAAATGGCACTGAAAAAAACAGATAGACTTCAATCTGCCACAATGAAACGTAAAGATCAATGCGCTTGGGTGGCTTTGACAAAACCGCCAGTCTCTGGGTACGTGGATATCATAACAAAGACATGTGCGAGGGGCAATTACAAGGGGAAATCTCTGGATTTTATTTGCCAAGAGCTAAACAAATATAGACAGCTTGCTCTCCGTGACAGGGTTTCTGTTTAGCTTGGTACTTACTCTGGAAACTGGATTCTGATACATTCTACCGGATCTGAGAAGATTTGCCATTTGATATTTTTTTTGTAAGTGTCCAAATCACACAGCTGTGACCTGATAAGTCTATAAAGTCAGGGATTGGACAGGGTTATTATTGTTAACTAAAACTAAAGCCATTAAGAAAATCATACAAAAAAAAAAAGTATAAATAATCAATTCACTTAGAAATTGCTAGTAAATTTCAAAGTTATTACAGAGAAACGGCAAGTAACACATTGGATTAAATGTGAAATACATGTGAAATTTATATATATATATAAAACTTTGAAAACATTTATTTTAGTTTAATTACCATAGTTACCAAAGCAACATTTCTCACATTTCTCTTTTTCTAGTTTTTCACATTTCTTTTTTATAGTTTAAAGGGTAACTAAACCCTAAATCAACTTGTTTTAGTTAATGATCTGCAAGCCTGGGGCTTTATTAGTGCTGTTCATTAATTTGAGTAAATGTTTTGACATTTGGGTACAAAGTGTTTTAATTCTACAATATATGGTGAAAAACGAGAGTGCTGCCCTCTTAAGGTTGAACGGTGGCTACTGCAGTTGAATTTTCCTATTGGATGTTGTTTGCCATCGTGGCGTATGTTGGTTCTTCCAACGGCTCACTATCCATGCCCCTGGCGCGAGCTCACCATGCCCTAAGAAATGTTTTCTGATCACATGAGAACGGCTTCACTCCAGTATGAACACTCATGTTACATGAAGTAGAAACATTATGAATGAAACTTAATTGACACTTGCTATTAACATTCTAATGAAGAAAATATGGTTAAATAATGCAGATGTCAGTACACGTCAGGCTTTTCTTGCGATATTTTTGCCGCCCGTCATGTGTACATTTACTGAGACGCGCTTACAAACCGACACCCAAGTGGTTGCCGTGGTAACGAACAACAATACTGTAGCATGCTGGCATATATAGTCTAACTTTTATTTGAGGAAATCTGTTTATAATAGGCTATTAGGTTTGAACTTATTGGTCCTGCGCTGCTTATTGATTCAGTCCATTTAAATAAAAATACATCACATGTATCTGATCTATTTTTAGTGGCATTCAGTATAGGATTTGACTGCTGATAGATTAGGACAGTGGTCTCATTCTCTCTTGCGCGGCTGCTTCGCTAACATCGTCGGCATCGGGAGTTAAGACAGCTGTCAATCCGTCACTACGGGTCTCAGGTGCACGCCATTCCCACTGGGTGGAGTTAGGCTGTGACTGGGGTTTAGTTACCCTTTAACTATTTCGCCGCCAGCGTATTTTTTATTTTTTATTTTTTTAAGTTGCCAGCCAAAAACAGTGTTTTTAATCATTTTCGGCGCAGTAAAAAGTAAAAAAAATCCTCTCCCCCTCACCCTCTCATTTCCGTCAATACAACCAAAGGATTTTTAAGGCTTGACTTTTTACTGCGCCGAGTCGAAGTACTCTCAAAAGTGCTATTCCGCCATACATTATAGTTATCCTTTTTAACCCGCTTAGAAAAGCGCCACGTTTTATTTTGTGTCACCATACTTGGTCGTTCAACTATATGTGTAACTGTATTTAAATAGGGAAAACGTGGAGGTGTTTGGTCGCTTCTAACTTAATCTCTGTTTGGTACCTAATGAATGAACTGGACTTAGTGGGCTAAGCTAAGTGCTATCAAAATGTCACCGCGCGTCAGAGCGATTAAGTGCACGCACTGAGACGAGAGAGGTATGTATCAACTCGTCTTAATTAAGGGAATAACAGTTTAATATGAAAAAACTGTGGAGTATCCCTTTAAAATATTAACAGAAACTACAATAGTATAAAAATGATACTAAAATTACACTGGGATGGGATCAATGGGACTCTAAGCATGGGACTGGCACACTTTCATACCAGCAGAAACACATACAAAACTGTCACAGAGTTTTCCCAGACTGGAGACCCATGGGGAAGAACACAGCCATGACATTGCCAAAAGGGAAAAAGAGGCGAAGGGACAGACAAAAGAAAAGCTGAGGAGATTAATGAGCCTAAACTCTGTTTTTCTTTCTCTTTTAAACAGCGGTGCCTTACATTTTGTTAGGATAAACTTAGGTTAAAGGTGTCCCACAGGCCCTGGTGCTCTGAGGGTTGTAGAGGTTAGTGGTTCGGTTCAGGTGTTAGACTCCAGCGTGCCGAGGCCCACTAGCGTCTCCTGTGGGGCGACGGCAGACTTTTTAAACAGAACTGGCCTCTGCCCTTTC
The DNA here is from genome assembly GCA_018749465.1 of Paracanthobrama guichenoti. Classification (NCBI taxonomy): domain Eukaryota; kingdom Metazoa; phylum Chordata; class Actinopteri; order Cypriniformes; family Gobionidae; genus Paracanthobrama; species Paracanthobrama guichenoti. Next base: position 10,137,311 of record CM031953.1, on the reverse strand, counting down.
AAACCCTCAACTACTGCCTCCAGAGAACAAAGTCACCTCTAAAGCTCATTGCGAACGCTGGAGTTTCAGGCCAAACCGGGAGGGATTACAGGGGCTTCTGAGCTTAACTGATGTACAAGTCTGCCTAATGTGAGGCACGAAAAATTAGCCCTCATAATCACCTTGACTTTCACTGTGATGACACCTCGCTTTTTTCCACCTCAGGTGTTGAAGTAAAGAATTAGACGCACCGGAAAACATTTAGCAACTTACTGGCGTATATTAGACACTTTGATTTCACAATGAGATGGAAAACAAGCCCGGAGGCCTTGTGAATCCTGTGTTAGAACATTTGACAGATTCTGTTTTGACAGATTTTTTGGTACATGAGTACTTGCCTGTGTACAACGGTAAGGCATTCTGAGCAGTTGTTAGCACTTTGCTATGCGGTTGCTTATACTAGTCAAAAAAAAAAAAAAAGGGTACCTGCAATGATATTATGGATGGATGATATTAAAATTATGTTAGGGTTGATAAACAATAAATTGATAACATTTGAATAAAACGAATCTATCTATCTATCTATCTATCTATCTATCTATCTATCTATCTATATCTCTATCTATCTATCTATCTATCTATCTATCTATCTATCTATCTATCTGTCTGTCTGTCTGTCTGTCTGTCTGTCTGTCTGTCTGTCTGTTTATCAAAGAATCATGACAGTGTATCATATTTTCCACAAAAATATTAAGTAGCACAACTGTTTTCAAAATTAATAATAAGACATTTGATACAATCAAACAAATGCAGCTTTTGTGAACATCCAACTTCAAAACATAAAAACAAAAGTCCATATATATATATATATATATATATATATATATATATATATATATATATATATATATATATATATATTCTATGAAAGTATTCTATAAATAAATAAAATAACCAACATCAGATGATACCAATAAATAGAAGGGGAAAAAAAGGCCTATATGGACCCAACATATCAATCAGGAGCTGAATGCAACTGTAGGATTTGTGGGTACTCATGGGAAGCCAATCATAAGGATCTTTTATGAGACAAAAAGCTGTACATTGAGTGACAAAAGACAACCCAGAGCCTAAAGAATACACAGAGTGATGTTTGATCTTGAGGGGGCTAAAGAACACGGGGTCAGAGTTCATATATAAAACACCAATAAAATGAGATTATAAGAATTGATGTATTGACTACTTTGATTGTTGTAAAAGAATCTAAATTAGACCAGAAGCCAATAGAATTCAAATAGAGTCAATTAATCTGATTGGAGCCCACTAGGATCCTAAATTCCTGTTTTTATAGATTGTCATAAATACAGCTTTGGCTTGTGAACTTCAATTGACCTCCATGTGGACTTAAGTCAATACCTTCAGTTCTAGTTAAATGTAGCATGGAGACACTAACCGTCTCTGATCCACTCCACATTCATCTAGGAAAGAGTTTCTAGATGTACTTAATGCAATAAAGGTCATGAATATGGCTCTTTCTTCTTTTACTACTGTATCTCTGGCAGATGTATGGTGGGTAGAGTGTCAAAGAGCACAAGGTGGGTTTCTACTTGTATGGACTCACCCTGAGGACTCAAAGCTTAATCAATGTGAAAGACCTGTCAGACAAACACACATGTTTCAGCCTCTTGCTGGGGTTGGTGATGTTGATAGATGGTGAATGTCACCTGGCTCTCATGGAGGACAATTCCTGGCTATATTACCATTGCAAGTCAGCTCTACCTTTACAGGCAGTTTGCAAGCACCGTTACAGGTTACAGGCTTTGAGCAGGACAGCGAGATCTAAAGAAAATTAAATAATAATAAATATAATAATAATAATAATAATAAAATTATATAAAAATAATATATATAACATATAAAATAATTATACATATATTACAGTATTACAGATATTTACGGAAACTGAACTTTTTTTTTTTAATCAAATTTAATATTTAACAAAACATAATTATTAGAAATTATTAGAAAATTATTAGAACACTTGGCATCTGGGAGTCATCTTACTGGGCCTGTATTTATTTTTCCAGAGGACAATGACCTGAAACATTCTTCTAATTATTGCTGGAACTATCTGCGACGGAAGGAATCTGCTGGAACACTGAAAATGATGGACTGGCCTCCTCAAAGTCTGGAACTCAACCCCATCGAGCACATTTGGGGCGAGCTGGAAAATAAACTGGACAGATCTACTGTACATTCAAAGGAAAGCTTTTGGCTTCAGTTGCAGAAGGCATGAGATAACATTAGTGTTGAAGTTCTGAGAGGAAATATATTGACACTATGCCAGAGAGATGTGCTGCTGTAATTGCTGCAAAAGGTGGACATAACCAATATTAAAGTTAGAGTGGATAAAAACAGTACGACTCACTTCATCTGATATTTGATGGTCAGAGCAGCCATCTGCATGTTTCATGAACATTAAGAAATTAAATCATGTTTTGGAGGCAAAAAAGGTCAATATTTTCAGATCTGTCAGGTGTTCTAATAATTTTGGCCACCACTGTATATACATTTTATAAAAAATTAAATTAAATAAAATAATAAAATTGTTACGGTATTATTATGGTTAGTTTTATGTCTCTTCGTGTTTTCCCCATGGCCATGAGCTAGGCTACATCCGGAATTGCATACTTTCCTACTATATAGCAAAACAGTATGTGACAAAAGAAGTATGTCTGAATTCACAGTACTCATAAAAGAGTAGGCAAAAAGTACCCGGATGACCTACTTTTAAAAGTGTGCATACGATGGACACTTTACTGTCCCATGAGGCCACGGGAGAGGATTTCTGAATGGCAGTGAACTGATGCTGGTAGGTCACATGATAATGACAACATGGCGAAATGTAGATTACATTCATACTACACGCATTCATAGAACATACTTTTTTAGCTTACTTATTCAAAATAAATACCTACTGCGATTTCAGACGCAACTCTAGTTTCTCAGTCTGTCTGGTTATTCATTATGTTCAGCTGATTTGTAAATTACTTCATTAATTCTCCTTGTTTTGGTGGGGTGAGGGAAAATGATGCCCTGACCAAGCCAGCAAAGCAAATCCTTTACTATTGAGCCCTGAGCTTCAATGTGTAATCTACAAAATCATGTATATTTATGTGTATTTGTGTGTTTACAAGGAGAAAATAATCTAAATCAACATGCACCAACCAACAAAGTGGGTTGGGTCTTGTGGGCTTACTGTGCTCAAAATACCAAAATGGACTAAAAGATAAAGGCTAATACAGCCACAAAAGCTATTATATCCAGGTTTGTCGGGTTATGTGGTATGTGTGTTGGGTGGGTCTGCAGTCAAACTGAGCCTTTTGGCAATCCGACCCTACTAGGTCCGATGGGAACCAACTGACAGGCGAGTTCACTCTCCGCTCAAAGCACTTTGGTACAAGAGCTATTCTCATCAGTCTGGTAATCTGTCCCGCATGTCCGAAATATCTGGAACTCACTCTGTGATGTCTGCCTCGCCGCAAAAAAACAAAACAAAAAAATCACACAGCTACTTTATTGCCAGCAAGTGACAAAAGCCAAAGCACAAGGGAGTGAATGTGAGTTTGAACACATAAACAAAGACTTTAAACAAAACTGAACATAAAAATGGCCCCTGAAACTGAATACTTTTTTATTCAGATCTTTGCAGGCACATGAAAATAAGGCCTATTTGTATCACGTCTGAATTCAGGGAATTCAAAAAAAGTTATCCAGGTAAAATAAAATTTGGTGTGAATTGTTTTTAGGAGGATATTGTCACGTCATTTAGCTCCATTAGACTTGTTTGTGAATTGGCCTTGAGAGTTTCTAGACTGCTATCTGTTGTTTTATGATAAAAGGCCCAATATTTATGAGGCAGGTGCTTATTTGCCATTGGAGGGGTTTGATGTCAGAAGAAGTTGACTGAAACATCTTGCCGACCCACCTAATGAGCTCAGCCAGCCAGCTGGCTGCTGTCCTCTTCTCGCCCGTTTCCTCTCATGTGATATTCCTCAATTCAAGGCCAAGAACAGGAGTAACATGGATGTTGAAGGTCAATATACATCATATCAAACTGCTTCACCCCACCAAGAGGAAATCACCCTTGCTGTCAATCTCACTGTTAGTCTCATGTAGCCAGAACTTCAGACTGACGACAGAAGGTCTGGACTCCATCGCAGCTTTCATTGGCCAAGAACCACCCAAGAGGACACCTTACTGACATGTAACGCAACCAGTCATAGTTCATTTTGTTCTGTGTCATGTTTAGGGGCGAGAAAATGTAAAGTCGATGTCCCTACGATAACAGACCAGCGTGCATCTAATAAAGGATTCATTCAAGAACGTTGGAGCCGTGAACTTCACATACCTTTGAAAATCAGGCGTTTAGTTGATCATGATAAGTACTTATTGACACAGTTGTAAACACGACGACTTTCTTCTTCCATGAGGGAGTTTGGCTCAATGACGGCTTTGTTTCCAGGTGGACCGTTAAAGAACACGACATACGTCTCCCGGAAATCCTGTAGCATTCAACATCCAAATGACGACTTCAAAACTCCCATTTTATGTGCCATATGCATCAGACATTCAGCTTGCGGTCCGTGGGAGTGACTCCTGAGGCTGAGACTAGTAATGTGTAGCAATGTTGTGGAGGCTTTTCGCCAAGTTACAAGGTACTCCCTATGACAGATCAACTACAGTCAAGTTACCCTTTTTAAAAAGTAATTAGCTATTTTTTAAACATACAACTATCACACGCTGGTATAATGGTAAAATAATATGAATTAACAGCATTTCAACAGATAAATTGACTATAATTTCAACTGTTAACACTAAAAACACCATATATGTTTCCATAACTGAAAAACACAGATAAGTTAGATAGCTACTCCAGGAAGTAAGGGAGCAGAAGTGAGTAACACCACCATATTCTGCAGTTTAGTTTGAGAGCTGGATAATAACCCAAAAGCCCCATGAATACATGGTGCCTTATAATAGGAATTAAAATCCGCGAGGAGGGGCAGGCAGACAATCGCCTTGACCATAAACGCTAGCCACATACCCTATAACAGGATTCACATGACGACAATGAGCAAAGTCAGTTGCAGCAGTTACACTGAGTAACCTGGCCTGGAGCACAACTGTCAGAGAGAGAAAAAGAAGGAATACAAACGAGTGGGGGAAAAAAGCCATATCAGTACAGACCACATAATCCTTAAGCACTGCAGTCACTATCACAATGAAAAAGGGGGAAAACAGCTAACGCAACTATTTGGGTGGGGGGTGGGGGGACGACACTTTTATTTTGATAAGAGCCACCCCACTGTGTAATCATAATGGGAAAATAATTAGCACGCATAATTACGCTAAGTAATGGGAAATGCCAAGCACATCAGCTTGCACTGTGGTGGCTGTGAACGGCACTGGTTAACATTGTTATGAGTGCACTGATTGGTGTTAACAAAGTCAGATTTTAGGGGGAGAGGTCACATGACAGACCACATACAGTAGCACATGGGGCCATGGCATTAAGGTGTAGTCAAATTTACCGTTAAGGGTTCAAAATACTAATTTCAATAAGAATTGAACATGTCATCTGGAATTTCACATGAGGGCAAAAGATTTCTCAACTATATATAGACACTAACGACGTCATAAAATCTTTCCAATATATATACAGTATTGGTCAAAAGTTTGGAAACATTAAGATTTTTTTATGTTTTTTAAAGTCTCTCAATTTCAAAAGGCTAATCTTTCAGAAATCATTCTAATATGCTGAACATACTTTGGTGCTAAAGAAACATTTCTTATTATTATTAATGTTAAACACAGTTGTGCTGTGTAATTTTTGTGGAAACAGATTTTTTTTTTCCATTCTTGGATGAATGGAAAGTTCAAAAGAAAGGCATATATATATATATTTCCCTTTCAGTCGGTCACGTTCGACGTACGTCGGAACTGACCGACGAATTGGGATCTGTTTTCAGAGACCAATCTGCTTGAGTGTTTCTAAAGCGAGCCAATATCGATTGGCATGCGGTCCACGCTCCGCCGCTGTGCGGGTATAAATCTGAAGTGGAATACCGCATCCTCGCTTTCTACCGGGCCGAACCCTGTTGTTGTCTAACGCTGGGTATCTTGCGAAGAGTGTTCTCTCAAAAGACGAGTCGGAAGGATCGCTCAACTTCCGGTGCGGGTGTGTGGCGCGATTCAGCGGGTGGTCGCTTCTCGAGGGATCAGCTGTTCTCAGCCTGCCTGGGCGTCCTCTGAGTGCTCACAGCAGGCTTGCACCTTTGAACTGCTGTGAGCCGCGGCCATCTCCCCTGTGTGCTTCAGCACTAGTAGAGCTTTCTTTCCTCTCTAAAAGAGCAAAACACGGTTTGACCCTGCATCTCCAAGATGTCATTCAAACCGTGTGTTTCTGGATGCAGTCGCTTCCTGTCCCCAGTTGACGGTCACGATCGTTGCCTCGCGTGTTTGGGCGTTCAGCACGCTGAGGCAGCTTTTGTGAATGACTCATGTTCCCACTGCGGGAACATGACCATCGCAGTCCTACGGTCTAGGCTCGATTACCTCAAAAGGGGTGGAGTCCCATTGCGCATCCCCCGATCTAGTGGTCCTCCCGCTGCAAAGCAGAGGGCTGCTACTTTGGCTGATGCCTTTGGTGGAGACCTGAGGGTAACTGTGAGGGCACCCCCGACGGGACACCAAGCCCCTCGGGACCCTCCCCCCTCCGCTGCGCCGGTGGAGCTTCCAAGGGAGCGTCCTGGTCCCTCCCATGGGGGGCCAGCCGTTACCTTTGGAGCTCCGGCTGAGGACATGATGTCGATTGCTGCATCGGGGGACGAGCTAATGGACTCTGGAGATGAAGACCAAGCCAAAGCGCTCAAGGAACTGCACGAGGGTAGTTCTGACCCAGGCGTTATGCAGGAACTGCGCACGGCGACGGACCTCGCCCTCAGGGCGACGAAAGTCACCGCGCGCTCCCTGGGTCGGGCGATGTCCACCTTAGTGGTCCAGGAACGCCACCTGTGGCTGAACCTGGCAGACATGCGTGATACTGACAAGGTGCGGTTCCTCAACGCCCCTGTCTGCCAGGCCGGCCTCTTCGGCGACGCCATCGAGAACTTCGCCCAGCAGTTCTCGATGGCCCAGAAGCAGACGGAGGCGATCAAAAATATCCTGCCCCGACGACCTGCTGCTGCCTCCACCCAGTCGTCGGCTGCAGCGCCTCCGCCTGCTCGTCGCCGAGGGCGTCCCCCTGCGTCCGCCTCCGCCCCTGCTAAGCCCAAGCAGCAGCCTCCACCCGGGCAGCAGGGCGCCGGACGAAAGGGGGGCGCCCAACCCGCTCAGGGCTCCGCTAAGCCTGCCGGCAAGCGTAGGGGCAAGCGGCCCTGAGACGGGCAGCCCAGGGACGAGAGGGACTGCTCGACGGGAGGTGGTGTCCGCACCTCTCCCCACCCCCCCGGGAGGAGGACCAGGGGGTCTACACACACACAACACCCCTGCCGCTGGCTCTTCGGAGACTAGCGGTACCCACATACTCACTAAGAGAGCAGTTTCCTCCCTCCCTGGGCTCCAGGAGGCCCAGGCGGGCAGTGTGCGACGCCCGGGCCTTGCCACCTCGCCTCCCCTCCTTTCGCCAGTGGGCAGCAGTGTGGGCACCGAGGACGCCTCCAGGCCTTCTCACCCACACTCTGTCCAACCCAGGAATGCTCAGTCGATTTTCCGGGCCGCCTCCGGGCCTCCCGGGTCGAACTTGAGTACTCCTCCCTCCTGCCTTCCCCAGGCAGGGGGCAGCAGAGTGGGCACCGAGGACGCAACCAAGCCTTCTCACCCACTCTCTGCCCCACCTGGGGAGGCTCAGACAACACTCCGGGCCGCCTTCGGGCCTCCCGAGTCGGGTCTGAGTCTCCCACCTCGCTGCCCCACCCCGGGTACGTCTGTGGTGCCGATGGTCCCGCCTGTCCGGTTCCTGGGGGCCTGGCTAGAGCTCCCCAGGCCGGCTCGCTGGCTCATCCGTACCATCAGACTCGGCTACGCGATTCAATTTGCTCGCCGGCCTCCCAAGTTCAAGGGCATCCTCTTCACCTCTGTGCGGAGCTGCGATGCCCATGTCTTGCGGTTAGAGATCGAAGCCCTACTGGCGAAGGCGCGTCGAGCCGGTTCCTCCAGCCGATATGAAGTCAGGGTTCTACAGCCCTTACTTCATTGTACCCAAGAAAGGGGTGGGTTGAGACCAATCTTGGACCTGCGTGTCCTGAATCGGCCCTGCACAAGCTCCCGTTCAGAATGTTGACGCAGAAACGCATTTTCGAATGCATCCGTCCCCAAGATTGGTTTGCAGCGATCGACCTGAAGGACGCGTACTTTCATGTCTCCATTCTCCTGAGACACAGACCGTTCCTACGCTTTGCGTTCGAGGAGAGGGCATATCAGTACAAAGTCCTGCCCTTCGGGCTGTCCCTGTCGCCCTGTGTCTTCACGAAAGTCACGGAGGCAGCCATTGTTCCGCTCAGAGAACGCGGCGTTCGGATCCTCAACTACCTCGACGACTGGCTCATACTCGCCCTGTCCAGAGAGCAGTTGTGCGAACACAGGGACCTGGTGCTCCGTCACCTCAGCCTATTGGGCCTTCGGGTCAACCGAGAGAAGAGCAAACTCTGTCCCACACAGAGGATCTCTTATCTCGGTATGGAGCTGGATTCGGTCAATCGAACTGCGCGCCTCACTGAGGAGCGAGTTCGATCAGTGCTGAACTGCTTGAATACGTTCAAAGGCAGGACAGCGGTCCCACTGAAGTTCTTTCAGAGGCTCCTGGGGCATATGGCATCTGCAGCCGTGGTAACGCCGCTCGGATTGCTACATATGAGACCGCTTCAGCACTGGCTTCATGGCCGAGTCCCGAGATGGGCGTGGCAGAGCGGCAAGTACCGGGTCTCAGTTACCCCTTACTGCCGCCAAACCTTCAGCCCGTGGGCGGACCCTTCGTTTCTACAGGCGGGAGTGCCCCTAGAACAGGTGTCCAGGCATGCTGTGATCTTCACGGATGCCTCATCCACCGGCTGGGGGCCACGCATAACGGGCATGCAGTTTCGGGTCTGTGGACGGGCCCCAACTGCATTGGCATATCAATTGCCTAGAGCTACTGGCAGTACGTCTTGCTCTGGGCCGCCTAAAAAAAGCCGCTACAGGGCAAGCACGCACTGGTCCGCCACGGACAGCACTGCGGCCGTTGCGCGCATCAACCGTCAGGGTGGTCTACGCTCCGTTGCATGCTCCGGCTCGCCCGCCATCTCCTCCTTTGGAGTCAGAAGCATCTGAGGTCGCCGCGCCATTCACATCCCAGGTGCGCTCAACCGGACAGCCGACGAGCTCTCACGGCAGCCGACACCTCCGGGAGTGGCGACTCCATCCCCAGGTGGTCCAGCTGATATGGGGCCTCTTCGAGCCGCACAGGTAGACCTGTTTGCCTCTCCAGAGTCGACCCATTGCCAGCTGTATTACTCCTGACCGGGGCACCCTCGGCACGGATGCACTGGCACACAGCTGGCCCGGGGCCCACACGCAAGTATGCGTTCCCCCAGTGAGCCTTCTCGCACAGACACTGTGCAAAGTCAGGAGGACGAGGAGCAGGTCTTGCTAGTTGCGCCCTACTGGCCCAACCGGACCTGGTTCTCCGAACTAACTCTCCTCGCGACAGCACCTCCTGGCCCATTCCTCTGAGGAAGGACCTACTTTCTCAGGGGACGGGCGCACTATGGCACCAGCGTCCAGACCTCTGGAAACTCCATGTCTGGTCCCTGGACGGGACGCGGAGGTTCTAGGTGGTCTATCACAGGCAGTGGTGGACACCATCACTTCCGCTAGAGCCCCCTCACGGCGCCTCTATGCATTGAAGTGGAACCTGTTCGTTGAGTGGTGTTCTTCTCGCGCGAAGACCCCGAAGGTGTCGGTTAGCGCCGTGCTTTCCTTCCTGCAAGATGGGTTGGAGCGAAGGCTGTCTCCCTCCACCCTTAAAGTGTATGTCGCGGCAATAGCGGCATATCACGATGCAGTTGATGGTAAGTCCTTAGGAAGCACGACCTAATCGTCCAGGTTCCTCAGGGGTGCGAGGAGGCTGAATCCTCCTCGTCCAAACCCGGTACCCTCTTGGGACTTAGCTCTGGTGCTGAGAGCACTCCAGAGCCCTCCCTTCGAGCCTCTGCAGTCCATTGAGCTGAATATCCTGTCCATGAAGACAGTACTCTTGGTTGCATTGGCCTCCATCAAGAGGGTAGGGGACCTCCACGCACTTTCGGTCAACGAATCGTGCCTAGAATTCGGGCCAGGTAACTCTCACGTTGTCCTGAGACCCGGCCCGGATACGTGCCCAAGGTTCCCACCACTCCTTTCCGGGACCAGGTGGTGAACCTGCAAGCGCTGCCTTCGGAGGAGGCAGACCCAGCCCTGGCTTTGCTCTGTCCCGTCCGCTCTCTCGGCGCCTACGTGGACCGAACTCGAAAGCCTTAGGACCTCAGAACAGCTCTTCATCTGTTACGGAGGCCAGCAGAAGGGAAAGGCTGTCTCCAAGCAGAGGTTAGCCCACTGGATAGTGGATGCTATTGTCTTGGCGTACCAGTCCCAAGACGTGCCCTGCCCGTTCGGGTTGCGAGCGCACTCAACTAGGAGTGTAGCCTCCTCCTGGGCGCTGGCTCAGGGCGCCTCGCTAACAGATATATGTAGAGCTGCGGGCTGGGCGACACCTAACACGTTCGCTAGATTCTATAGCCTCCGTGTAGAGCCGGTATCTTCCCGTGTACTCGCCCCCAGTGGCCAGTAGCGCGAAGTGCCTGTTCTAGTGTCGGCTTGCGACGCCATTCCCGCCCCCTGGGCCGGATGCGTGCGTTATTTATCTCCAGTCGTGTTCCCCAGAAAATGGCGAACCCTGTCGAGCTCCTCCGTCACCCCTTCGGTGTCAGACGTTGCGGCCGTCTGGCGCCAGGCCTGCACCCGTATGCTTGTGGAACGTGTGTGTAGGCTGGGTTCCATATGTAGCGGTTCCCTAACAGCAACCCCATATGTGTATTCTCCACGGTACCAGCTACCCTACTCGGCTAGCCCCGTGTCTTTCCCTTGACAGAGCTCGCTCTGTCGTCTCTGGCGGTGTTCTTCCCCCCTGGAATCAGGCTGGATCCACCCCAGAGACTGCCATATGTTGTACTACCCTGATAGGCTAGTCCTTATGTGTAATTTGCCACCTCTCCCTCCGTTGAGGCACGTGGCCCCGCAGCGTTCCGTTCCCAAACGGGTATGCTTTCCCAGCGTTATCCAATAGTCACTCTGAGTGGGTCTTGCAGGAACAGCAGTGACTGTCCTTCCCTGCCTGGAACCCTGACTTCCTCTCCAATGATGGAGCGGTCCAGTGAGCTTAAGCAGGGCGCTGGAAGGGCCAGCATCCTGGCGTGTTGGTAGGGATCCCAATTCGTCGGTCAGTTCCGACGTACGTCGAACGTGACCGACTGAAAGGGAACGTCTCGGTTACGTATGTGGCTCGGCCTTCAGCTGAAGCACAGCACCTGGCGACGGGACGTACGTCTCCGTTCCCTCCTTCAGGGAACGAGGGTTACATACGTAATCGAGAGCGATATATATATATATATATATATATATATATATATATATATATATATATATATATATATATATATATATATGCTGTTTACTTTTATGAAAATATTATATTTATGAAATATTCTGAGATGAGTTTTAAGCACAGATTTAATTTAATTTTTTCTTCTTTTTTTGGAAATTAAGATATACTGCCATTCAAAAGTTTTGGGAAAGTAAGTAAGATTAAGATTAAAAAGAAAAAAAGAAGAAATTCATACTTTTATTTAGCAATGCCACAAATAAATTATAATAAATAATAATAATATATATATATATATATATATATATATATATATATATATATATATATATATATATATATATATATATATATATATATATTTTTTTTTTTTTAAATCTTAATCTTACTTTCCCCAAACTTTTGAATCGCAGCGTATCATCATTTCCAAAAAAAAAAAAAAAACCTCTGAAAGATCATGTGACACTAAGAGTAAACAGCTTTGCCATCACAGGAATAAATGACATTTAAAATTACAACAGAACCCAGTTCATTTACATTTTAATAATATTTCATAGTATTATTATTTTTTTTTTTATTCATTATTTTTTACTGTATTTTTGATCAAATAAATGCTGCCTTGGTGAGATTAAGAGACTTTCAAATACATAAAAAAAAAAAAAAAAAAAAAAAAAAACCTTGACCTGTAGTGTATAATATACCCCATTGAATTTCACTGTATGGACAAACGGGTGGAAACATTCTTTCAAAATATCTTCTTTTGTTTTCTGCAGAAGACAAAATTAAGTCATATGGGTTTGAGGGTGAGTAAATTAAAAAAATTCATTTTTGGATGAGCTATTTTTTTAAATAATGTTTTTGAATTACATAACACCAGTTTTAAATGACAGATGACATAACACATGGGGCCATATCATTAAAGAGTTAGTGAAAATTCTGTCATTATTTACTCACCCTCATGTTGTTCCAAACCCGTAAGACCTTCGTTCATCTTCGGAAAACAAATTAAGCTCTCATAGGCTCTCTGACTCTTCCATAGACAGCAATTTAATGAACACTTTCAAGGTCCAGAAAGGTAATAAAGACATCATTAAAATAGTCCATGTGACTCCAGTGGTTCAACCTTAATTTTATGAAGTGATGAGAATACTTTTTGTGTTTTTAGCAAAAACAAACAAAAATAACGACTTTATTCAACATTTTCTTCTAGCCTGTGTCAGTCTCCTACTATCCAACTATTTTATCGATGTTTTTCCTACCTTTCTGGGCCCTGAAAGTGGTGATTAAATTGCTGTCTATGGAGGGGTCAGAGAGCTCTCGGATTTCAACAAAAATATCTTCATTTGTGTTCCGAAGATGAACGAAGGTCTTACGGGTTTGGAACGACATGAGGGTGAGTAATTAATGACAGAACTTTCATTTTTGGGTGAACTAACCCTTTAAAATGGCCACATCTACTGTTGTTTGCCGAATTTTTGCATTCAAAATCTAGTCATTTCAATATGAATCTATGCAATGGGTAATTTTGTGAGAGGGCGACAGCAGATTTTGCAATGTGTTTAAGTTGGTCATGTAAATTCACTGTGCTGACTGACAGAAAGTTGCTTGGTTTAAAAGTGACTTCTGTGTAAGCTCTGCTTCAGACTGTTTTTTTTTTTTTTTTTTATGAAATTTCAACAACTGTGACAACAACTTTAGACTAACAACTTAGGCTGACAATAACTTTAAACTAATTTAAATTGGTTAAATTAGACTAATTTAAATTGGTGGCTAAATAATCTAAAAAAAATCAAAATATTCAAAGTTTTCACAGTAGAACTGAGTAATACCAGGGGGAATAAGCCAATATAGCAAATCTATGATGTAAAAATCATGCTGAGCAAGTGAAGCTTAAAGTTTTTGTTTGGCTATGACAGCCATCTGTTCACTTAAACCACTGCACAAGTACTGTAATTGAAAATAAACATTCATGAAGCTGACAAGGGTATTTTGCTGAAGTTGTCTTCTGAAGAGGATGATCTACTCTTGGTATCTCTCCAGTGAAGTCACTTACGGAAGAGACGGGCGGATTCATCCATCAAGTAGGTCACGGCATTGCACTGCAAACCCGGGGTTGTTACATTTGTATTGATTTACCCTGAAAAGGTCCTCCGATAATTGCAAGAACAATCTCTTGAAGTCAAGAGCACAAATTTAGAGTACGTCCCATCCCTCCCCTTGCCTCCAGTCCTCAACGGGGTCGGCCGAGTCAGGCAGATGCTAATGTGCTCACTGGCGTCCTCTGCTTAATGGTAGACCAATAATGATGAAGAGAGGAAAACTAGTCAGACATACACAAATGCACACCAAACGACCTCTTAGAAAGACAACATCATTGTGTGAGAGACGGAAAAGGGTATTCTTAGATAATCAGGACTTCTATGCTGCTATTCGACTGTTGTCATTTCATGTACAGTGGGCTAAAAGTTGAATAATGAGATGAAGTTAGCATGATCCTAATGCCACGAGCTGGGTAGACAATCCTACAAGGCAAACATACAACGTTTTGCTTGGATCTGATCAATGCTGTCTACTTGGAGTGAACAAAGACTGTATGATGCACTGTATAAACAATACGATAAGTGGGGACTTATATATATGATCAGGGTTTGACATTAACTTTTCTGCTCACCAGCCACTGTGGCTAGTGGTTTTCCAAAGTTACTAGCCACTCAGCATTTTTACTGGCCACAATTTTGCTGTTTGGAAATTACAATTTATATGATTAAAGTTGACTTTGGCATGCTTAAATTATTTCATTTTGAGTCATTTTACTTGATTTAGAAGATTTGAAACCCTTTCAAACTTTCAAATGCATAGTGACCACCCAAACCAGTACTATATTGTATATCAGCTGGGCAAGGGGTGGGCAATATGAGCATAGGCTAATATGAGATTTTTGTTAGGCTATATAAAAGAACAAAGAAGCAAATTAGCAAGTTACTAAAACAATAGTACATTTAAAAAAATATTTTTTCAGATTTATTTAATATGTATACATTTATTTAACATCTGCAGTTGTTTGATTAACATTAATGACAGACAGGTATTTAATTGGGTTGCTGAATGCATGGACGTAATATTCTGACACATATCCAGTTATTACCCACCTGTTTATGTACACTTAAGCCATAACCGACTGTGTTCATGCGAGATACTCCACACGATGGACATTTTGACATCTGTATGCGCGTGTATTTCACTATTCAGGCACAAGGAGAACTGATCGCACATGCGACAGAGAGAGAGAGAGAGAGAGAGAGAGAGAGAGAGAGAGAGAGTGAGAGAGTGAGAGTAAGAGAGTGCTTCTGTTGTGTGTCATTCAGCGCGATTCCGCCTATCCCGCCTTCACTAACTGCAAGTTAATCGATAAAGGATTGTAATTGAATTGTAATTTTGCAATTTCATTTGGCTGTAGGCTGAAATTATATTCAACATGCCAAAGTGGCTTGTGGGAGTGGCTGCCTTACCCGCCACAGCTGAAATCTACCCGCATTTGGCGGGCTGGCGGGTGTTAATGTCAAGCCCTGTATATGATATATATATATATATACACACACTGCACAGCCAAAAAAACTAAAAAAAGTTGCTTAAATCGGCAAATCCTTAAGAGTCAATGATTGGATCATTATTTCAGTGATTATTAAGTTTCTAGCATGTTCTATATTTGGCAACAGTTCCAACCCTAACTGACAGAGTGTGTAGATATTAATTTCAATGTAACTTCAACATAACAACTGGTATTACTCTATACTATTTTTTTATTATGTGGACTTCAACATAAGAATGAAACATGTAAGTCGTTGGGGTTGAAAGATGAAAGTTAATGGGGTTGTTTTTGACCCCATTAACTTTCACTGTATGGACAAACACAGCTAAAAACATTCTTCAAAATATCTTATCTGGGTATCTGAAAATCTTAACCGAAATCTGGGTACCGTCTTACATTTTAAAATCACTTACAGTGCAAGTTTGGTCCCGTCAGCGAGGCAAGCAAACGTGACAGTCACGCAGCTCTTAGCCGGTAAGCTTTTCTTTTACTTAGTGTTTCAAAGACTGTGTTTTTGCGCTCGCAATCTTCTAACATTACACCTGACACACTGTATTTCTTGGCACACTCGCTTTACGCGTATTTGGCGCCACCTATTGTTGCGGGTGTATTACTGACATGTTAAAGTCTAGATCATAAATATAAGACGAACCTGTTTTTTCAGCTGCATTTCTAAGAAAAAAAACACCATCTTATATATGGAACAATATGGTAATTAATGTATTTTGTACATGAAATGTACACGATTAATTCAATTAAACTGAAATTGCACATGAGCATCTTATAATCCAGTGTTTTCAGTTCAGTGTCCCAGGGCGGCTCAATTTACTTATAACATGTGCCAGCCATTGTCCCAAACCAATGAGAAGTGCTTTTAAACCAGCTGTTTTTGAATAAAAGAGAAATGTTAAAGTTGCTGTTAAATCTAAATTTAAAAAAAAAATTTTTTTTTTTTTTTTTGTCCTCGTAATCTTTAATAAAAATTCACATTCACTGGCACGAGGGCGGGACAACTTGTCACTTACATGAGACCACAGCAATAGCAAACCACAAAGATGAAATCAATTACGGATGGACAAAATCAAGTCCCGCCCCCAATTTTTTTTTTCATTTGAGAGTCTTTTCACTCGCATATACGTCACAATAAAGATGAATAGCTATGTCAGCAATTCCCTTTCTTTGTGTTTTTAGTAAAGCTTCGGTTAACAAAACGTTAGCTTAACATACTAGCTTAGCAAAGTGCTAAAAGATTTGTGATCAGCAAAGTATGGTACAGTTGTGCCACCGATGAAGTTAAACTCAAGAAAACAGCATGTTAAGAAAAATATTTTTTTTTTTTTTTTTTTTTTTTTTTTACTCAAAAGAGGTGCATACTTTCTCTTACCCCTAAACACTAAAGTGAGCTCTAGTGAACCGGATCTCTTGGGAGCGAGACCACTGGGCCCTGCGTCTGAATATAATGACCCACTCATCATCAGCAGACAGCTAAACCCACTTGGGTGTAAACTAAATTAAAAGAGCAATGTTGGCTGTACTTGTGGGGGATTATGGGGTGGCCGGCACCGCCTCAGTGGCTCATCTTCACTGGACTCCCTAATACAGCGGGCTGTTTACTCAGGCTTTGGAGTTATTCCTCTGGAATTAAGCCCTAGTGCCCACCTGTCAATCACCCAGCCCCTGCTTCTGCCCATTAGAAGCTCCAAATG
Organism: Paracanthobrama guichenoti; assembly: GCA_018749465.1. NCBI lineage: Eukaryota > Metazoa > Chordata > Actinopteri > Cypriniformes > Gobionidae > Paracanthobrama > Paracanthobrama guichenoti. The sequence goes on along the minus strand of CM031953.1, from coordinate 10,120,360 downwards.
GTCACAGAAAAGCTCTTTTTGGCTGGTAAGGGATCTCGCTGTGCCATGTCAGCAGGCCCGAAATGGACCCGCTGGCTTGACAGAGGAGAGGAAGATGTTCCTCACTCCTCGGCTTCCCTACGCCTGGAGTCGGCATGCAAACACGAGAGGATTTGGCAGTAAATATCAAGACTTCATCTGCAGCCACAAGAACGCAAGAAGCAGCATGTAAATACGTGCATTAATATCAGTATTCATGTTCTCTGCTGCTTCTGTTTGATTTGAAACGTTGTCAGGCAATATGACAGCAGGTGTGTGCGTGCATGCACTGGAGCATGGCTTATTCAGCAGCGGGTGATTAATGGCCACTTGGGTAGGCTCTCTGTTAATAAGGTGGGAGGTATGAAAATCGGATGTACCTGTTAATATTAGTTTTGACTAATGATTCCTCCTGTTAGTCAAGCTCAAAGGGGGTCTAATGAGGGTGACGTCTGGTTATTAATGAAGCAATACAATGTTTATCATGCACCGCATTGCCAGCAAATGAATGGGTGTGAAATTTGATCTATTCCAATGTAATTGAGGCACATCTATCTTTGGATTACATTCTTTCGAGTTGGAATGAAGGGCTTGGAAAGAGAGACGCTGAGCTGTTGATTAGTCTCGCAGGGTTATGACGGGAAGCCTATGCCTCTAATTCACCTTTCATTCATTACAACTCTATCCATCATGCTTAAAGCCATCAGCATTCAAAATCCAGCCCGTGAAAAGGAATCACAAACTTGTCACACCTTCCCTGCCCTTAATTTGTCATCAAGCTCAAATGTAGATATCACATGCAGGTGTTTCAATAACGGGGATATGTGAGGAGATTGCAATATGTGCATAAATTTATGCATCTATTAATTATTTCCCACATGCACAAAACAATTATGTGAATCAGGTTTGAACAATTTCATTAAACAGCACTATTCAATTAGATCAATGAAATTGGTTATTGGGATTTTCATTTGTACTTACTTTTATATCATGTCTAAATAAATTAGAAATAAAACTCTAAAAACCTACACAATCAATCGTTTTAAATGCTATAAATAAAGCTAGACCCCTCAAAATTATAATGTACATTATGAAAAATGGACGTCTATTTTGAGATTTGCTTAAGAGGTTTGCATTAGATGATGACAAAGGCAATTAAATATAAAATAGTAGAAATTAAAATACACTATTAAATATCCAATATTGTATTTATTGCTATTAATAAGGATATGTTGTGATTGAATGTGCTCTTTAAATAAAGGTTGATCAGAATTTCAGACAGAATAAAACTCTAATACTGTACATCACATAATAATCACCAATAACCAATATACTGTAATAACAATGTTGTATGCCTTCCTCTTTTTCTGCCATGATACACTCAATTAATCTTACAAACCATAGATCTTCAGGTTGCCTCATTACATTCTACTCCTAAAACTGGGCAACGCTCAGAATACATCACATAGATATAGATATTTTCGTATTCATAAGTGGTCTGTAACATACGGCCAATTTACACTTTTCGTATGTGTCTTATTTATGTAAAATCGCATGTCTCTTCACAAACAGGGCTCTTCATCACCTGTTCCAAGATGCTAATGAAAAGTTTAAATCGCTTGATTTGGCACCGTAGTACAATTCTGTCTCAGTGACAAGGGTATGAAATTGAAACCCGGTCATCTGTTTAAATATCCCAGTTATTGTCAGATGCTAATGAAAACAATCTTTCACGGTTAAATTTGTGTGGAGAAATTACATTAAAAAACACATAAACCAAGAGGGCCTGACTGATGAAATGCACAAGATAGAGGAGAGGCAAGGAGAACGCTCCACAAAATTCACTGCATTGATGCCCACAGTTTCCCAGTGTTATTGCTTCTCAGTGTCTGGGATCAGACGGAGTTTGATTTCTTCCTACTAGGAAAAAAAAAAAAGTCAGAACTGTTCTGCTTGCCTTCCCTCTGATGAATTCGGTTAATGACAATGAATTGCAGAAGCATATCTATGCCAAAACAACTCTTGCTTCATTGGTTATACTCCTCAGTTCAGTAAATTTGTTAATCGCACAATTATTCCAGAAGGTAATATGCATTAAAAAATGAAAAGAACCCTCAAGCTTGCATAAAAAGACCTCTAAATGATATACACAAAAAAATAAATAATATGGTGATGCAAGTGTGCCTACTGAATAGAGTCGGTTTAGCTGAAAATTACATTAAAAATAGAACAAAAGCTTTATGATTTAATCTTAATGCCTTGGATTTGCATAATAAAGATCCCTAGGAGCTTCATGCACAGGTAACTGTTTAGCATTTAGTGCTTAAAATGTTCCCATGATGCAATGTGATCAGTCCCTGGTCAACTATGCAATGTTTTCACCACAGAGCTGATGTTTGAAGCCAGCTTTGCATGAAGACGGTCACAACTGTACACCTGTAACTTTACGGTGCTGCCAGAACTTGCGTCTAATTCAGATTAGTACAGAACAGAAGGAAATAGCATTATAAAGAATAAATAACCATTGTTTTATTTCAATAGTCCACTTTAGTCATTCTACTGACTATATGTAACTTTGAAAGTACATGTCGATTTATTCTAATAATCCTAACACTACTTAGACTTAGTTGGTGTGTAGTTGCAAAGTTACTTACAGTTAGTTGAATGTCTAAAATAATCGAAAGTGTAACCGATTCACTTGTGATGTTTACAGAGAAACAAGACAAATATAGTAAATCATGTTGGTAAACAATGAATAAATGAACAACTTGTTCAAGGGTGTTCAAGTATAAAAATTTGACTAACCCGATTAACCCAATCAACCTGTAAAATTTCCATCTGTGGATTTTCCTCAAGTGTTTTAAATACAGGCATACTGGGAGATGCACATAAACGGATTACCAAAAATTAATAAAATGCGCTGTGAATTGCATGCAAAGCATGAAACATACATAAAGTCTCACACCTACATTGGCTTCTTGAGTCGGGACAGCTGCCAGTCATTGGGAATAGCACTGTGCATCAAGCTTGTCGGAAAATTTAGGTTCTGTTTTGCTCACATTGGCTGAATTTCGGTTTCCGTTCCTTCCTAAGAACTGCTATTCATGTGTCAACAATCAGAGCAGAATGCACAAACGGAAAAACACTGATGGGTGACAAATTACGGAGTAAGTTGTTTTTGAATGCGTTGCACTGCATAAACAGAATGCAACATGACTGTTTCAAGCTATGGCTCATGAAAATAATCAAGGATATGTCATTGTGAGCCTATGGGTTGTCTCGGCACATTGTCTCCGCATACAAAAGACATCACTGATGCCATCTCCGACATCACCATTGCACTTTGGCAAGAAAATAATATGTTTGACAAATAAAATTATGACTGGCAGACAACTAACTGGCTCTTGTTTGTAGGCAGGAATACATTTCTTTGCTGTCTTGTCACGTATTAACCTCAAAAAAGATGCAGTATGTCCTAACAGCAGCGTTTTACTCATGTTCACTCAGAATCGTGTGGATGACTGGCAGAATGATTGACATAAAGCAATGCTGGATCAGGAGTACGGCAGGATACTGATGTCAAAATCATTGTGATCGTGCATTGGCACAAAATAACAATCTACATTGTAAGAAATTATGATTGCCAATCTCTGAAAAGAGTGCCAGAACAAAGTATGCATGATAAAGAGATGCTTCCGTGCGATAAAAAGAGGCAAGCTGCTGAAACAAGCAGCATGGGGAAAGTACTTGAGCTCTCTGCCCTCTATATGCTGGAGAAATGCACACAAGGATGCTGGGAAATCTGTGGAGAGCCTTAACATCTGTCCACTGGCCAGGGCTGATGTCCTGCCAGCCGACAGCTTCTTCATCCTCTGTAGTGGAAACGTTTGCCACAAAACAATCCCATGTGGAGTCTCAGCAGAGTCAAAGCTCTGTCCTTGAGAAATCCTCAATCCACTCTCAATGAGTGACACTGAAAAGACGTTAGTCTTATTAAGACTTACTAGAGGTATGAAAATGCATTGTGGTGTACTGATAACAATACTTAATAAATGTCATATCTCAAGGGATTGATTGATTGATTGATTGATTGATTGATTGATTGATTGATTGATTGATTGACTGATTGATTGTGATTACGATAAAATAATACCCAATGGGTTTCTCAGAGGGGACCCGTCAGGGCCCTATAGGAGATTGTAAATTGTAAATAATCAGAGATTGTAAATAATCTTGCTATGAAACATCTTCTGAAAAGCTGTGTTTCCACCGCAGGAACTTTCCCCAGGAACTAGGGACATTGGGGTGGTACGTGTTTTGACCACAGGGATCAGGGTCTAAATTAAGTTCCGGGTAAAAATTTCCCCCTCAGAAAGTCCTTGCTTGCAAGGTAGATTGGTTGAGCTCACGCAGCATTTTGATTGGTTGACTCCATGCAGCATTTTATTTCAACCACCATTTTTAAAAGTCTGTTGACCGGCGACGAGGTTCAGGCTTTATTAAGCTTTTATGTGGAGGATGAAATCCAGCGGGAACTGGAAAGTCACGCGCAGTCCACCATCACCAGACTAATTTGCCTAATCTTCATGGTATCTTAGACCATGATGTAAACACAGACAGCAACAGGTCTGGGGGACAAATTGTTCCAGGCAATTTCGGTGGAAATGCAAAAAGAGTAGCTAAAGAGTACTGAGTCTCCTGATTAAAGCACATGTAAAGAAGTTGTAGCAACAAGCGATATCGTATGTAATCACATGCATATGTAAAATAACATGATCATCAACATTAAAAAGCATATAAATCCAAACTGCCTAATGTTACTGAATGAAATGTTGACTCAGAACGAGCTATAGCAGTGTGAATCATTAGGGGTGTTGAACTCTATTTACTCCATCTATGTTTTTATCATCATTCTGAATCTGATCAAAAACGCTGGTGGTGCCTGGCAAAATATATATATATATATATATATATATATATATTTGCCAGGCACCACCAGCGTTTTTGATCAGATTCAGAATGATGATACAACAAAGATGGAGTAAATAGAGTTCAACAAATGTTGGCAGGGAAAGAGTTAAAAAGTCAAAACATTTTAGTTCTAATTTTATTTTAGGAATTTATAATTTGACAATAATCATCTAAATATTTTTGAGGAAAATCTGCCTATTCAATGTGTGTTATGAAGACACTCATTTTCTCCATATTAGGATTTTCCTAACGCTTTCAGCTCTGTGATTGGTGGTCCAGCTGTGAAATAACAGAGGGTCAATACATAACAAGTCAAAGAAAGACAGGAATGACAGGAATATGTATAAAATGTATCGGGGTTAATAAAGGACTTCTGAAAACTAATTTCTGACATATTAGACAGCTTTGTTTAACATTGGCCGAAATGTTATTTTGAGAGGCACCACTAGGTAAACCCGCCTCCATTAAGTACTTTATTACTTTTTCATAAACACTGTGTTCCCTGAGGACTTAGCTGATGACTGAGACTGAGCAAAAGCAAAACATGTTGATGATAGCTTACAAATGGTATAAATTGATGTAAATGTACAAGCATGCAGCTCAATGCTGTATCCAATGTCAGTTGTCTTTAAAGGGGACAGTTACTATACATATGAGAATATGACTCTCAAGTGGGCCATAAAATGCACTCTTGGATCTCAAATGCACATCACGTATCCCTCCTGACCCAGAAAGGGCACTTATAGGCCTGTATGGGCAGTGTGTATAAATCCCCCTCTTGGTAAAATTTGAACAGGTATTTCCAACCTTAACTTTGCAAGCTGTGCTAAAGATTTGCACGGCTGCAGGAATGAAGATGGATGTTTATGTCCCTGCACCATAGCGACACGTTCCTGTGCGGATACAGGAAAAGAGAATGAGTAATAATCGTAGAGATTAATATCAATGATCCAACGTTCCTATTCTTGATGAGTCTTGTAATTAGAACCAGCAGGGCAGAATGTAAAGCAGCTGTAGCTTCTGAAACACCTGCGTCGTCAGTTTTAACATTTTGTATATAGAACTTTAAGCTTGCCGTTCGGTTATTAGCTCCTTTCTGTACTTATTAATTTATATTTTTGCCACTAGTGGGGTAGTTGGCATCATTCCTGACACACACCACAGCTCTCCTACCATAATCCTTCATAGCGCATTTTTCCCTAGCAGGGCTGACTAATAATCATTGTGCCGCAAGGGGAAAAGAGATTGACCTTCAAAGGGATTTCTGGATTTTCTGAGGTATTAGACAATGCCGGATGCCTTTACTAAAATAACACGTTACTCAAGGACAGCAGTCAAAATATTTGTAATAGAGAGCAAAGCGAACACAGGGACTCAAGGGCAATACTAACGCTGGGTCATCGGATTCACAGCACACTGCAGACATTATCCGCATGTCTCTATAGGGTAAAAGATTCATGGTTTACTGATGACAGGCTCAGCTGATGTAGGAAGCCAGCCCTACATGTTTTAAGCCAGCAGCACACCACAGATCTCAGGGCCCACCCACAAGTGATGACATCATGAGTGTTTGTATCAGGGGTAAAATAGTACTGTAGATAGAGACAGGCAATAGCCGCTTTTCCACTGTCAAGGCCAATGAGAGCCAGGGCTTTCAACACGGGGCGGGCTGGGCTAATAGCCTTAGACCTGTAGCAGGAGCCCAAAACCACCCTGCATTTCCATCGCCGGGCTAGAAGTTCCACAGCGAATCACTAAAACCCGCCGTAACGCCTCTCTGGAACAACGTCACACAAACCCATAATTTCACCAACAAATGGACGTTTTATCAGAAAACTAATCTGAAAGAAATCAGTGGAGGCTAGAGAGATCGAAAAACGAACATGATAAAAGCGTCTGCTGCACTTTGTTGGCATTTTTGTCGTTTACTTGAACCCAAGCATGGATGTTTTACTACAGCTTTACAATAATAATATGATACATTGATCATAATTAATTAATTTGTGTCAAGATTGCACATTAGTCCCACAGAAATACAGTGGTATTTACCATTATTTCACAAAAGAAATAGGACACACATACTTATTCAGCCGAGTCTGTTTCTTTTTATTTGTAGTCACAGGACAGTATGTTTATATCATATTTAGAAAGAATGAATGAACCATTTCTACAAATTGTCCACCAAAAATATAACCTGAGGAGCTTTAGCACTCTCTCCAGTGACAGTCCCAATACATTCAAGCAAAATATTCAGTCAGAGAAACAGAGGAAGCTCCCAAAAAAACGGAGTTGCTTAATTTTATGACATATGAGCTAAATATGGATATCAGACAGTCCGGTATAAAGAAATAAGATTTATTATACTGATAGATATAATAAATACACGATTGTGATAGCTTACATGATTTGTCTGATTTCTTCAAGCGGTAGTATTTGCCATGTTTATCTCCATGCTCAGATAAACTCTGCCTTTGTTCGTAACCACAGGCCAAAAAACCCTGGCTGTTGGCCCCCAAGGAAGCCCTGACAAGGCCCAATCAACCCGACAGTGGAAACACGGCTAATGATGTTGTGGGCAATTTAGCCCTTACTTTTAAATACTTTCACCTTTATTTAGGTCAATGGCACTATGCAATTCTTTGTGTGTTGAATGATTGCCGGTTCCTGCCTCCTTCTTCCTTTTTGATCAAACTCCTTATCCCACTGGAGCTCCTCCAAGAGACTCAAGGCCTCTCTCCTTTCCCACAGCTTTCGGCCCTGCTCTGCTTGCCACAATAAATAAACATAAATAAATACCATAAATAAATATTTTGAAAATAATGATTAGGATGTTTAATACACTTTCTACAGGATGGTTAGGCCACACAACATTTTAGAGCAATTCGATTTAAAATCAGAATATAGCTCTATTCTAAAACCTTTCCTTGCTTTGAAGCAGCTTGTATGTGGAGAACAAAAAAAAAAAGATTCTAGATAAAATAGCCACAATATAATTGGCTCACAACGCCATGAGGGGGCCCTGAGCACCATGGAGGCAACTGGGGTGTCCTGAACGCTAGCGGGTACCACATACAACTTTAAAATTGGAGATTTCAAACACGCAAAAAGCAGGTAGCTCAGAAACCAGTGAAGTAAATAAGATTTTGTTGAGGCCAAACAGAATAAACGAAATTACAAGAGTCAAGAAGCTTGGGGCTGGTGACTAGAGATATAAATCTTTATGTGTTCGGGCTACAGGCTAACCTCTGATTAACTGCATTTGGGGGAAATTTACAGCTGTGGATCTCCTCAGCAACAAAATCATAAATGAATCTCAATGAAGGATTGGAGGCAAGTTACAAGGACCAGGATGAATTACTTCAAGGTTCTGTAGTATGTGGTGATCTTAATCCTGATAATCGAGCATGTTCCAGTCCGCACAAGCTCTATAAACAGACAAGATGGAAAGACCATCAAACCTCAAGGTATTTCAAAATTGCAGAGGAATCATCCAGAGTCCTGTTTACAATCTCAACATGAGATGTGGGCGTACCAGCGGCCGTACACACAGGCCCTAGATCCATGCACAGACCTTTATAAGTAGAAAAGGCTTATTTCACTTATCTCTTACTTCCAGATTATATAGGACACATAATATCAAAACGCCAAGATAGTCACAACCCCACTGCTCCCTACAAATGTGCCTTGTCCTGTATTGCCCTTAGTGATAAAAGTGCAGCTAAAAAATGCTGACCAAAAAACATTTACAAAAAACATCTTTTCCTTAAAGTGTCCCCTGTTCTGACCTCTAAAATTAGTATTTCAGTTAAAAGACTGGTAAATATTTGAGAATATGGAGAGCCACAATAGCAAGAAATATTGCCTGCAAGGCAACAGGACCTACAGCAGCATTTTGTTTACACCACCCAAAAGAATAGCACTGATGTAGAGGGATGAATGTTCAGCCATGAACATGTCGTTCCGAACTGCTATGGCTTTATTCTGTGGAACACAGAAGATGATATTTTGAACCATTATCGTGTAGCCCTAATTGGATCCTATTGAGTTCCACTGTATGGGCACATACATTTCTCAAAATATCTTCTTTTATATTCCACAGAAGTACGGTGAACTATCCCATTGGATGAACTCTCCCTTTAACAAGGGAAAGCATTTCAAGGGAATCTCCATGGGAACTGTAATTGAATGTAATGCATGGGGGGTAAAAACCTAAGCACCAATCAAAGATTTGTTCCACCCTCAGAGTTTTACACGCAATCCATCCTGGCTCAGAGGGTTCCCTGGCTTTGGTCCTGCAGTGTAGTTCATTTCTAAGGTGTTAAACATGTCCATCTGTTTTCCCCCGGCAGAAGCTACAACGCTGCGTGAATCCCGGCGAGCACCTTGATCATCCACAGTGTCAGTTGTTCCCTGCCGAAAAGCCCACGAGCGGACCTGGCTAATCTCAGGCTCCATGGCAGAGATGGATGGAGGCACATGGACGCATCCATCTGCTGGAACCCTCTTGCCTAATAGACCCTGCAGTGTGGCTGGGAGTGAGGGTGGTCATCCTGACAACGAGTCAACGGGAGACGACTCCTGCGCGCTCAGGGCTGTATATTACTGGAGCTTCAAATGCAACTTTGAGTTGAGTTCAATTTCTCTCCCTGATACAGTAAATAAAACCCCAAGGGTCCAGGCAGTTATTTTACCCTTAAAAATGTAACTCCCTTCCCTAAACTACTCTACTTGGTTCTTTTGGTTGGTCCAGAGCGTAATTCCTGCCCGCTCCATCTTACAATTCAATCTTAATTAATTTATAGCTCTATTTATACAATTAACCTATTAACTATAAAACGTTTAAAACTTATTTTCAAAACTTTCAAACATGGTTTTTGTATCACATTTTAACTGAAATTCTGCATTGTGCTTGCTACCTCAAATCTTCAATTCTGAATGGTGTAAAGAATCTGAACTTTTGACATTAAAAAGTATGGTTTGCTAGTGCACATCATTCAGAAACATGTTAAACGTACTCTTATCTCCACCAAAAGTTCTAGTGTAAATGCAGCCTTGTCTCTTCCAGAGATCCCTAGGGATTATGATACTCCACAGAGAGGAAAGTGTCACAGCAATATCATTAACTCATGCTTCTAGGAATGCATGAAATCATGATGTCAAACTTCCATTGTGGATTCAACAGTACTCCAAATTTGACTACTTGTTAATATCTACATTGAGTCTAGCCTGGGGCAATCCACATGTCAGTGGAACCAGGCCAAAATCGGGACACGAGGAAGAGAGATAGCGAAAGGAAGTGAGAGAGAAACGTTGGAGATGAGGAGGAGGAGCCGTGAGTGAGTGGGCCCAGATGGACATCTGCTGCACTCTTGCAGGCTGAACTAATCCTTTCGGTTAGCGGCGCTCACAGGGCAAAGCCTCTCTGATGGCAGATGTCCTCTATACTCTGTCGCTTGCCTTTTTGCCCTCTACTGATGCATCCACCCGTCAAGACCAATGAGGCCCATCACTTAGACTAACACACACGAACATACGTAGACTACTAAATCTACAGGGTAGCATGAAAGCTGGGTCAAGATCAGAGGTGGCAGTAATATATTACAGCAAACACATATCATATAGGCAGACATGCTGCCTACTTTTAAGGGTGCTTTCACACTTGGTTCGTGGGAGTTTGATTGCTCCCCCCTCCTCCTTTGGTTTCAAAGCATCAGCACATAACAGCACTTGCATTCGTCTGCCCAAAATGTACTCCAAATGTTCTAAAGAATGCAGGAATCCAGCAGGAACGAGATATACATTCTCTCTGCTTGCAGTGCATCAGTCACACTTATCAGGTAAGTGAGTGAGAACACGCAAAAACACAGTTTTATCGAATCATACGTCATCAATAGAGTTCACATGTACCATATGCCAGACCCAGACTTCACATGTTCACAAACTCTGACATCAATCGAATCAGGGAGCGCACCAAAAGTGCTAGTGTGAAAACACCCTAAGTCTAATCTTTACAAATTATTTTAGGAAGAAGAAGAAAAATATATAAATTATAAAATATTATATACAGTTTATAGGGTTAAACTGACCCCCAAACAGCCAGTACTAGCACTGAAGAGGCAAAATAATGGACGAGGGACGATCCCACAGAGTTGTTAAATGCTTGTTAAGATTAATAAACACCCTCCAATGAAGCATCTCCCCAGACACACTGCTTCCTGAATAGGGTCAGACATCATACATGCTTCCTTAAAGACCCTGTGGTAGGCTTACACTTAAGCAAGCATATGACTGAGGGGAGGGAGAGAGAGAGAGAGAGAGAGAGAGAGAGAGAGAGAGAGAGAGAGAGAGAGAGAGAGAGAGAGAGAGAGAGAGAGAGGGAGTAGGTGATAAAGGACGCAGTGCTGAAGGCAAAAAACACAGAGAGAAAGCAAGAGAGGTAGAGGTTGGAGAAAGCAAAAGACTAATGAAACTGAAACATCAGGGGTATTCGTTTCAAGGGAGTAGAAAATTAATAAGCATGAAAAATAATCCTCAACATTGGGCCACATGGAATGATTAAAGCAAAACAGCAAACCAATTATTACAGGGTGAGCAATGCGGTGAAGTCTTGACAAAGAAGTAAACAAGCGAACTAACCGGCACGCGAGCACACACACCTCCGCCGGCGACTGCATCTGCTTTACACCAGCACAGCACCCAGCTAACCACGCACATACTGACTAACGCGTGCTGATGACTCAAATCAATTTAGATCTAGTTAACAGTTCGACTGTAACTCATTCGTGACCAGAGAGTGACGCTCCTTCAAAAATGAAATGTAATATTTTTAGAAGACATTGGGCCAGATTTACTAAACAGGGAAAATTAGCGTGAGAGTGCAATTCCACCAAAGCATTGATGGAAGTGGAAAGTTCTGCATGTGATCATCTGACGGCACGCAAATGAAAGAACACAGATGCATTCGGATCATTTTCATAATGATCAACGCAATCAACCAAGAGCAACGAAAATTAGCATCTGGTTTAAGACATGCTTTTTTAGGCATTAAATAATGCTGCAAATACCAGTAAATTGACTACCACAAACCTTAGTAAATCACCCTTGCATGATTCATTTAAACAATCTCCTCCCATAAATTTTGCGTCTGAAAGGGAAACTCCTACAAATGCATATGCAATAAGGTCACAGCACGTCTTTAGTAAATCCTGACAGTAGTTGTTTTTGTTTTTTTAAACCAAAAGAGGGTTTGCACTGGTGCAAGCTGTGAGTAAATCTGCCACATTATGTGGTCTTAATATGCTCTTTTTGTTTCCAATAAAAGTTCAGGGGCAATTTGCCTGATGAAAAATAACACCATAAACCAGCCTAAGCTAGTTTGGTGGTCTTTTCTGACCATAGCTGGTTTTAGAGGGGTTTTGGGAACTGGAAGGCCAGCTAGCCACTTAGCTAAACCACGAATGTAACCGTACCTTAACTCTGAAGCCAGTAATTTATTCCTTATAGGTATGGCGCTATTTTAGGTTATACACTTCGAGTTATTGGCTGGATTTGAAGGATGGTTGCTAAAGAGGATTGGGACACCAGCACCTCCAAAAAAAAAAAAAATATGATGGTGGCATTCGGTAAAACGGGCCCTTATGGCAGCTGATTAGCTGTCGGAGTGCAGTTTTATTCAGGGGGGCATGACGAGAGCGACTCGCTCCATAAATCTACAACAGTTCTGATAATGACACTCAGACTGTGTGCAGTGCTATAATCCATTAGGCCCTCTCACCATTACAGCACCTTTCCCAGAGGCTGCCTTGGAGCTTAGCTGAACCCCAGACAAGCATGAGAAAAACATAGCAACAAGAAATTAAGGGTTGTGGCATGCAGGCACATGCTTAAACCCCTTAATGGATCTGTGAGCCTTAGCTAAAAAATAAAATAAAATAAAAAATAGCCAATCATCAGCAGTGGATTTGTTATAAAAAGCTACGGGCGACTGAGGGAAGATGGCTGCAAACTAAATCATTAAGGGAGAAAGATTACACTGAGCTTCATTTGCTAACAGAGAGATATACTGTGAAGGTTCTGATGCAAATAACTGAAGCTAATTTCAGAATTCATGCATTCATTCTTGAACATTTTAGACTAACGACACACACTGCCACCAACATATTAGCATCTGCCAGCACCTTAATACTAGTCAAAATGGTGACTTATACTGTACAGATGTGAACAACTTAATTAAACTGGCAATAAAAACCCTTTGTAGGACTAGCAGCAGCTGCTAATGTTTCTTTACCAAGTCTATTGGAACAAACAGCCCACAAATTAATCAGCACATGAGTCGTAATGACCTATAACTCTTGTTCAATTGACAAGTCACTTTGACAGACATTCATTACATAGCGTGTTATTACCACTGAAAGATCAAATTGACCCTGCATCACAATTTACACATTTTTCTCCAATAACCGGAGGATTAAACACGCACTATTTTGGCATTTAGGATGTTATGAAGTTGATCAGACTGAAAACGGATGCAAAGTTGAATGCACAGTTAAGATGATCAGTGTCATATCTTTATAGAGAGTTATTTGCTACAACAGATCAAAAATTAGAAATGCTTGTTTACAAAAACAACAAAGGTTTTTATGGCTTTGATCCATTCACTCTTGAGACAGATGCATTTCTGCATAACATGTTAAGCACAGTGAAATAAAACATCAGATGAGATTATCTATGAGTTTCCATCATTTTAATCTGAAATAATAACTGTCAATCACTGAGGAATTTGTATATAATGAAAACACTGACTGATCTGTCATGAACACAATGATACATTTGCATAAGAACCTCGCAGACAAATATTGATGAAGCAATCTGAGAAAAGCAGCGGCTGCAAAAGATACTTCATCAAAATGCCCTTTTTTTCTTTGCTAACTGCATTTGTACATAACTAAAATAACACTTAACGTTCCTTGATAGCAGATGCTTCATATCTAGACAACTGGAATATGGAAAGCACCTCGTTCTTGGAGAAAGCTTATTAATGAATCCATCAGCATTTACTTGAGGCAATCTCAATCATTAAGTAAAAAGACACAAATTTATCTCTATCCACAGATCTGCTGCACTGAAAAATTATCATTGACAGAGGAAGAGGAATAGCGATGGGGAAAGAGACAGAGAGAGAGACGCATTCAGGCTAGAGTTGTTGTATTGCAAGTGAAACTAGAAGGTCATAAAGCTTTGATAGTTCCAGTATTTACTATCACCTTAAATCATGTACAACTACAGCAAACTTTTCTATAATAAGTTTTCATGCATGCACGCCGCTGTGGAGAGCATTGCCACTTCACCCATTTTATGCTTATGAGCTTGAGGCTATTCACAGGCAACTAAATCATCTTTCACTGGAGGAAAATTGCACCTCGTGGAGAGAAACAAAGCTAGAACAAGCCATTCAGAGGATATCGTATGGGGCACTGACTGGGAAACCTTGATGCATGATGTGTAAAGTTAAGCAAAAAATTGAATTGCTTACCAAGCACACCAAGCCGATAGTTTACGGTTATGACGATGACGTTGCCGTAACTGGCCAAGATGCTTCCATCAAACATATTTCCTGTTCCTTCCATGTATGATCCTCCGTGAATGAAAACCATCACCGGTTTGGGGCTCCCACTTTCACGAATGTCTGGAAAAAGGAGGATAGAAACGATTGAATGACAAATTACTGTAGACAGCTGGAAATGCATTCAGAGCTGAGGGCTCCCATTTTGCTCAAATTGGCCACATTGGCTTTATTTTTGAGACTTGATCAATTTTAGAAATGAGCTCATTAATTTCCTAGGCAATATGAATGTCATGTTCCTGGTGATCAAAAAAGTCACTTTTTTTTTTTTTCTTAAAGGGCCTGCCAGCAATAAAAGTAATTTTAGTAATGCTTTGAATTAACCAAAGATTTGAACTAACTAAGAAAGTAAGGGGACCTTGTCTGCGCTCTCCGAATAGGATCCGCCTGCCGCTTCACCCCATCTTCTCAGGTCCCATTTTTCTTTTAGCAATGGAAATTGCACACTTTTTAAATTTTCATACATGGCTTAGGCAAAGTAATCCACTTTGGCCAAATTGTCTCTGTCCGAGAGGGAGGTATTTTCAAAACACAAATGCGATGCAGATGATAACTTTCGTCTTGCTTGAGGGAGAGTGCCATTTCATCATGGTTGCAAAGCCTTCACATAAATCTCGGTTATTTTATTGGGCGTGCAGGGACCTGCTTCCGGGAGGTCTCGTAACAAGCGAAAAAAGCAAATGAAAAAAGCAATCATTTTCCAAAACAATTTTCTTAAGGCCCCTAAACAAGCGCACCTCTTGCCAAATGTGCACACAACAGTTCTTTTTTATCAGTCAACGTAATTTCTCATTTCTCTTCTTGTCTCAGTTAACTCGTTTCTTCTTGTAAAATGCTCAAAGTGAGATTTTTCTTCTGTATCAGATGATTCTCGCCTAGTCTCATCGCCTTCTCTTCTCTTCTCACCCCTTCCCTTTTGTCTCTTTTCCTCTTGCAAAATGCTCAAAACAAAACTTCATGTCTCTTTATTTTCTCGTCGCCTCATCTCATCCAGTCTAATTTTCTCACCTGTCATTCTTCTTCATCATCAGGCAAAGACATTTCTCGTCTCGTCTCGTCTCGTGTCCTCTCACCTCGTCCTGTCCAATCTCTTCTGTTCTTCTCTTTCCAAGGTGAAAAAGTCCAGAGTGATACTGACCTCACCTTTTCGCGTCTTGGAAAGTGGCATTTGCACAATGTCTCATCTTGTTATGCCCCTGCCTGCCCCGTTTCATCTCTTCTTACCAAATGCTCAGAGAACAGTGTTCTTCTTATTCAGGTGACCAAATGTCTTTCTCATCCCATCTCCTCTCTTCTCGTCTCCCCTTCCCGTTGCTTCTCCTCTTGATCAGAGATGTTATGTCTCATCTTCTCTCATTTCGTCTCACCTTGCATCTTTTTGAAAATGCTAAAAGTGAGATTCGCTCACAACAGTCTTTGTTTCATCTTGCCCCTTCCTGTACCATTTCTTCTGTTTTCCTCAGATGCCAAATTTGGACTCAATGGTTCTTCTTCACCATATAATGTCTCTTCTCTTATCTTGTCTCACCACTTCCTGTTACGTATTTTTTCTTCCTGCCAGTGTTGTGACTTTGTGTATGAAAGAGTGCTTTATTAAGCTTTCATCATTCAAAAAAAAAAAAAAAATCTCTTAAGATTTTCTTTTTCTTTTTAAATTAAGCATTAATTAAGTTTTAATATCTTATATTTATTTTAACTGAATGACCCATGAGCCACGGAAGAATGTAAACTAGGCCAGTGAGTCTATCAGTGTCCAGCAGGAGGAAAAGACAGGAAGTGATTCCTCAGAGAAATGAATACTCCATTGATCCCAGTCTTCATTCAGACTGACAGAAATACTGTTCATCAGCAGGCCAGAGTTCACGTGTATGCGCACACCAGTTCTTTTGTGTTTTCCTCAGTCTTTTATAAATGTCATATGTTAAATGTCAACAATAAGTCCATTGTACCATGGTCTTGTTCCAAAACGTCACTCCTAAATGTTTTTCAGTCACTGCTGAAATGTGACCAACTATGTTGACTTGCAAACACTAATCTATATTTGTGAACGGAAAGGTCTCTAGAGTTAAGAGTCAAGTAAGGTTTTTTTTTTTTTTTTTTTTTTTTTTGCCCATACAAAGAAAGTCAATGTTATTTTGAATGGACAATTGTTCAAATGATGTGCTCCACAGAAAAGAGAAAGTCATATGAGTTTGGAATGACGATTTTTGGCAAACTAAAAGCTGGTTACATAAACTTTAAGGTGATCTATGTAAGACTTTTACTTTTGCAAATCCCATTTCTTCGGATTTTCGATCTGGCACAATCTAAGACCACATACTTGCATTGTCTCTTGGGCCTTTTGCTACCGATTGCTTAGAAAAAGTCAATAAACGTTGTACGCTTCATACTAAAGCACCAGATTAATGAACGTGTCAAAAGTGGCTATTGATTTTGGTGATAGTTTGCTTTAGTAAATCTCCAGCAAATAGTCATATCTGGAGAATCCCTTGGCATTTGAAGTTGTTATATGATTGATGATCCTAGGATATGGCCTGTATGCAGCTTTTATATCAAAAACAAAAATGTAAACTAATTAGAATGGATATTAATATCGGTGAGTGGGCCACTGATGTGATCAAGCCAATTACTGGATCTATGAAATAAAATCAGAGGAGCTGGTTGGCG
The DNA here is from genome assembly GCA_018749465.1 of Paracanthobrama guichenoti. Lineage (NCBI taxonomy): Eukaryota > Metazoa > Chordata > Actinopteri > Cypriniformes > Gobionidae > Paracanthobrama > Paracanthobrama guichenoti. Next base: position 10,103,082 of record CM031953.1, on the reverse strand, counting down.
AGAACTGTCGCCGATGCCACTGCAGCTGGTATAAGCAGTGTGCAGTAATAAGCAAGCGTTATGTCTACATAATTAATGCGCGCTCTGTGTCTCCTCTCAGCCCTATCTGCTACAGCTGTCTGGAAGCCAAAACGGCTGCCCTTTTCCACTTAGCAAAAAGCATGCGCAGATAGGCCTCTGGAATTCAAATAAACACCTTTACTTATGTTTAGTTCATTCGAACATGAATTCACTCGTACATTCGACTGAAAAGTCAAACGTGGTAGTGTAAATCAAGCTGTTTCTAAGTATGTCAAGAGTAAAGATTTTGCTTGTTTAACTACTGTCTGATTCAGAGATCTTCAGATTCAGTTTGCTTTAACCGCCATCTGATCTTCAAAAAGCTATGAAGTTTGCCAGACTTTGTCAGTTTACAGTAACCTTAGTGTGTTCTGACACACTGGCTTTGTGTTTCTCTGTTTAAAGTCCTTTTAGTGAATGTTACACATTTGAAGTAGGGTAGAGCGGGGCACAAAGTAACGCTTTTTGACTTTCTCAGTTTGTGTAAATTCACTTGGGGTTCAGAGTATTTATTTTTTCCCACAATAATTTCACACGTCTAGTACACTTATGTGGTTTTGTTTCATTAATACAGTGTATACTTTTTTCTTGATTTTATTTTTTAATAATAAAAAAAATATCTATTTTTTTTAGTTTGATAAACACACCGCAATACACAGCTATACAGCATAGTTAAAAACATAATAATAATGAATAACTTCCGAACATTGACTCTCAGTCTTTATTCACCTTTTTCTCATGGTTTCTCGATAGAAAGTATAGAATATAATATCAGTTCTAATGGGGCTCATTGTAACGCAGTGTCACAACATGCCCCACCTGCGCAACTGGGATTTAAACCCGACTCGTGTCTTCTGCTGTTAGATCAGCATTAAAGAACCATCTCAACTCTTAAATAACAGATCAGATCAGATCAGATTTGTCTTATTTTAAATAAACACAAAAAACAGAGATAAAATATTGGTTAAATAAATGTTCCGAAGAATTGTGGCGCAATTTTTTCTCTATATTGTGTTGATATGGCAAATAGTAAATACACTAAGTTTTGTCATGCTGGCATGTGTGGAAAGTTTTAAACCATGTGTGTTACAACTAACCACGTGTTACTTTGTGTCCTGCTCTCCCCTAAATTACTGAAACTAGTGATGCCACTAACATTTTCCTTACTAGCGTAGCCACAGCTACATGAAAAGAGTATTTTTGTAAAGCTAGCGAAAGCTAACACAACCAAATGAAAGATTTAGCACAACAAAATGCTAAATCGCTACTTTTAATGTCACGTTGTATTGTGGAACAGGCCATGGTAACAAGTATTGTAGTAAACAAGCTAGTGCAAGCTAACACAACAAAATGAAAGATTTAGCACAACAAAATGCTAAATCACTACTTTTAATGTCAAGTTGTATTGTGGAACGGGCTGTGGTAACAATCAAACTGTCACATTTGAAGCATTCAAAAGTGATTCATTGATTCAGGTCTTATCAAAATATTAAGCTAGCAAGTTTAGCTGCAGTTCATGACTATTTTTAACTATTTTATATAGCCTAATGTAAATTACATAAAGCATTCTTTTGTGCCCTGCTTTCCCCTAAATTACTGAAACTAGGAACGCCACTAACATTTTACTTACTAGCGAAGCCACAGTTACATGTTAGCATGATGGTAGTCCAAGACTTTTCAAAACAGTGTAGATTTCTGGAAACAAGTATTGTCATTAAGCTAGCAAAAGCTAACACAACAAAATGAAAGATTTAGCACAAGAAAATGCTAAATCACTACTTTTAATGTCACGTTGTATTGTGGAACGGGCTGTGGTAACAATCAAACTGTCACATTTGAAGCATTCAAAAGTGATTAATTGATTCAGGTCTTAGCAAAATATTAAGCTAGCGAGTTTAGCTGCAGTTCATGACTGTTTTATATAGCCTGCTGTAAATTATATAAAGCGTTACTTTGTGCCCTGCTCTCCCCTAAAAACTAGTGACCCACTAATATTTTACTTACTAGCGAAGCCACAGTTACATGTTAGCATGATGGTAGTCCAAGACTTTTCAAAACAGTGTAGATTTCTGGAAACAAGTTTTGACATAAAGCTTGCAAAAGCTAACACAACAAAATGAAAGATTTAGCACAACAAAATGCTAAATCACTACTTTTAATGTCACATTGTATTGTGGAACGGGACGGGGTAACAATCAAACTGTCACATTTGAAGCATTCAAAAGTGATTCATTGATTCAGGTCTTAGCAAAATATTAAGCTAGCGAGTTTAGCTGCAGTTCATGACTGTTTTATATAGCCTGCTGTAAATTATATAAAGCGTTACTTTGTGCCCCGCTCTCCCCTAAAAACTAGCGACCCACTAATATTTTACTTACTAGCGAAGCCACGGCTACATGTTACATGTTAGCATGATGGTAGTCCAAGACTTTTCAAAACAGTGTAGATTTCTGGAAACAAGTTTTGACATAAACAAGCTAGCGCAATCTAACACAACAAAATGAAAGATTTAGCACAACAAAATGCTAAATCGCTACTTTTAATGTCAAGTTGTATTGTGGAACGGGCTGTGGTAACAATCAAACTGTCACATTTGAGGCATTCAAAAGTGATTAATTGATTCAGGTCTTAGCAAAATATTAAGCTAGCGAGTTTAGCTGCAGTTCATGACTATTTTTAACTATTTTACATAGCCTTCTGTAAATTATATAAAGCTTGTCATTATAGTTTGTTTAGTTTAGAGTAAATCTGCTCAATTATCTGTTCAAGTTCAATGGTGTGACTTTGTTCATTCATTAAAAAAGTAGCTTCAATGTAGTTTGCTGCTTTTTAGTAGCTATCTTCATTGAGTAACTAACAAGATAAGATCAAAACAGATTTCCCAACACTAATGTAACTGTATGTACAGCAAGGAAGGTTCAGGCTGAAAGTCTGCAAAATTAGGAATTTGAGCAGGTCCTCGAAAAGAAGAATTTGGAGCATTGCTGTTACCATCAAAGGAACTGTCGATCACTGGAGACTTCTTAATGGATGCACAGTTGCAGTCATTGGGAAGCTCTTGATTTTGGGAGGACTTTGCCATTGTAGCTTGATGTACGGTATTCTCCAATATGAAGAGACACCTGATGGGTGGCTGTGAGTGTTCTGAAAGTAATTCAGACCAGGCCTCTGAAGACACCAAGTCCGAGGCTGATGTCGGCGATGAGTGTTTTCCCAATATATCGTCGGGCATTCTTAAGAGGATTATTCGGTCGGTTTTCAAGAGAGTTCATGTGAGATACTCTGCGGGATTCTCACTGTATATTTGTGTTGCTGTAATCTTTTGATGTGCAGATCAAAGCGAGCAGGCTCTTTCCTGGTTTTAGCCTGCTCTAATTGGTTCTTATTTCATTTGATTATACAGGAGACAGTCTTCACTGTGCTTCTGTTCTGACATGAACACGACAGGAAATGCTTTTATCACATACAGTCACTCAGGGATTATTATCATTAGATTTTGTACCTCTTTTACAGTCTAAAGCCCAGGCATTTAATCGATGTGTTAATTTGTTGTGCATCTCTATAGATTTTTGCACGACCACTAAACATTGGGCAATTAAAAGTCATCTCAACGGTTGGACAGTAATGACTATTGATGCACAGTCTGATGGAAATGCAGACATGGCATTTTGGATTCCAGGAACACACAATGTTGCGTAGGAAATTTTTGTAGGGGACTTCCGGTTGAATTTCGGAAGATTTTATTTTATTTTTTAATTTTTTTCAAACCAGGGGATTACCTCAGAAGATTTTTTAAAGGCAGAAGAGTTGAAAAATCATGCAAAAAAAGTGTTAAGAATTAATATTAGGATTATTAGTTTTTCTGTTTGCTTGTTTTTGGTTTGTTTAAGTGAGATGCAACATATAAAATTAAAAGGAAATGATAATAAAAAATATTCAAGCAAGAACCTATGAAGGGTTATTAACAATTATGTGTATCTGGAATGACGGGAGACAGGTCACATCAAGCAAAAACGACAAAACACATCCAGCAAAAAACGAGCAAGAAAAAAATCTCCACTCTCAAAAAAGGACAAGAAATTTAAGAAAAACAAAGAAGAAAAAACCGGAGGGTTCCTTGTCATGCATATCAGTTTGGCATCAAAAAATACCTTCATCCTCAGCACCGTCATTATCAGCTAAATCATCATTCTGTTTCTTTGAAAGAGGACCTAGGATCAAGAATGGAAAAGATGGAGCAGAGAGAAAATACAAGAGCAAACAAGCCTTCAAAAAGTGCTTCAAAGACACAAAGAACTCGCATTGAAATCCTTGGTTTTAAAAACGATACCGTATTTAACCCAAAAAAAAAGAAAGGGAAGATCTAAGCTAAAAATGAAATGAAATAAACATTTTAGAACTACAAAGGTGTAAGATAAAAATATATCTTGCCTACTTATCAAGGGGACAAGTGTTGTTTTTAACAGGGTTAACTACTTAATGCTGGCTTTTGACAGTCAACAATGTTTAAACATGTTTCCCTTTTTGCATAGAAATAATACACAGAATTTTCCAAACACATACAGCCAATGCACTGCGTTGTTATTTTACACCCGATGTGAGCTGTGGGTCATTATACAGATCATAACTTGGTCATGACTGATTATTAAAGGAAATATCCAATTGTGAAATTAATGTGACTGATGGTACCATGCTTGCACGTACCATAGGAATAAATAAATACATAAATGAAACAAGAGCACCATATTCATGAAGGGGTTAAATATCTACATGCTCACCATTTACTTTTTAATCTGCAAACTAACACAGAGAAGCACAGCAGAAATAAACAATGCAAAATAACAACGCAAGTCAGAGGCCGGTGAAGATAAATACTGTTTTCTGGCTTATTGTTTTCAGTAATATTGTTTCAGAAAGTGCATGAAACACTCACACGCACAGACGTACATCAAACACGGGTGAACTTGAGCATGCAGGAAGTGCATTTAAAATAAGCCAGCATCATGCCAAAGGTTTCAGTGTTCATGCTGGGGTGTGTAGGGTGTGTGTGTGTGTGTGTGTGTGTGTGTGTGTGTGTGTGAGAGAGAGAGAGAGAGAGAGAGAGAGAGAGAGAGAGAGGGGCAGGAGTGGGGCAGGAGGGCTGGGGGATGAAGCAGCTCTCTCAGCCAAAAGTCAATCTGTCCATTTAATCAGACAGCTGGGGCCAAAATTCATGACCCACACATTCTAATGGACCACACAGGGGAAGGGAGAGGGCCGTGCGCTGCATTGCGTCCATTTTATTTTGGTAAATCACTATGTTTTCTGGTCTGGGCTACGACCTTTGTAACTCCAGATATTAGCTGAAAATGACAGCTGCTGTTTTGAATAAAAAGCATTGTTAATATTTGGGACTCTTCCACTCAGATTGTCTCTGGAAAAAATAAACACTGTGAATTTGCATACAAAAACAGTGGCTACACACAAGAGATAAATATTCAATCCAACCTGTGTTACACTAAAAGAAAAAAAAAAAAAAAGGTGGGGAGAAAAGGTGAAACATTTGATTAGATTAAAAAGTGCATTCGCTACCACCTTATTTAGCAAAAATGAAGAAGAAAAAAAAACCCAAGGTAAAACATTGTGCCAAAGATAAATGTCAGGTTGGGGCAAGTTATCACATGTTTTAAATATTATATATTTATTCATTGGAATATTTGTTGGACAAAACAAAAGTTTTATGCTTTTTTGCATCACATTTAATATGTTTGCTGTTTCACTAAATTGTTTTAATTGCATTCCATTGTGACAACTTACCCCATGTGTCAAAATATATTACAATATGTCAATATGCATTACAATTAACCTTCAGAAGTAGATGTAATAATTTCACTGAAGTGAACCCAGAGGCAAAAATGTATTAGAATTAAAGATAAAAATGCATTTTAAGTTAGAAAAAGCATCATTGGTGACTATGAAGTCATTTTTAAGAGATTTTATCACCATAAGCAGCCCTTCAAAATAAAAAAATATTTAATAAATAGCACAATTATAGACCAAGAATTGACTAAAGCCTTGTCCGACAACACAACTAGCACAAATAAGCTTTCACAATAACACCAACTATAATGAAAATGACCTCAATATCCCTGTCTTGCAGCTTCATAGTTCTGCAGCTTATTACAGAGAACGATTTTTATCAGTAGATAATTGCTTTGAGAGCGGTCTTCATTATATAGGGTGGAGAATTTGAGCGCCGCCCAGACTCTAGCTGACATGAGTTGCCAGGGGTGAATGGAGCAAGCAGAAAGGCAAAGGCAGAGATCAGGCCTGACCGAGGCCTGGCTTAGAGTTAATCTTGCCATCAGTACAAAACATGTTTGCGAAGACTGACTTTCTCAAAATCTCAAAAAGCTACTATGGAAACCTAGTGTTTACATCAGATGGGCAAAAGTTGTCAAAGTAAGACTCCACGGAAAAATTTAGACGGTAAGTCTACAATAGAGGGTATGTCGTCACCGTCGGCCGAAGTCGCTGCTGTTACGCCCACTGAGTAGCAAAAAGACTAAGTGGCAGCATTGGTTTTCAGCGTGAATGCTGCAATAAACACACAAAACACTTCTAAAACGGGTAAGAGCTTTGAGATTGACTGTACAGACAGATTTGACAAGAAATCGGAGGTATATTTTTACAGACTGCTGAAAGCTACAGAAAAGAGAAGCAAATGGATCGCTCCAGTTCACAGAAACAACTGTGTGGGGGGGGACTAAAGGTTTTTTATTTTTTTATTTAAAGAAATTAAATAATTGAAGGATTAAAAGGAATTTAAGGGAATACAGAAGAAATAAGTTATAGGTCTAATTAAACATATCCATCATAAAACAGTTGTCAAATATTAAATATTTAGCTACCTGTATCTTATCACGCGCACACTCTTTCATTGTAAAAACTAAAAGCACTGCGATGGAATTCACACTCTTCTTCAGTGAATAGTAAAATCCCGCCTTCTTTGATCTGATTGGCCATTATTTTGACATTGACGAGCGCTGTTAGACCCCTCAGGCAGACCAGCCTAAAAATGTAACCTTGTAACAGTCTGTCATCCTAAGAAAAAGAACAGTCTGTGCTTAATGGAGAAATATTAAAGCATATATAAAGCATTATATCAAATATGTGGGTAATTTTTTTGGCCATTTTCCAATTATTGGGGGGGACTTGTCACCCGGATTTAGACCTACTAGTATTGTATAAAGCGTTCACAGGCCAATTTGCTTTATGTATTTCCCCGGTGTCGAAATCAGGCACATATAAATGTCAGGAAACACGATCCTGGCTGCATGCCAATATCCATGGATCACTGGATCGTTAGTAAGTTGTGAGTAACACTATCGAGTCCAACCTTTAATTTAAACTGAAAATCGTTTGTTTTACTCATGTTTTCGCAGTTTCCCCTATTAACTCCAGTCATGCAGCAGCTCTTTTGCCACTCAGTCCGGCTGAGGGAGCATGTTCCGGCGGGAAAGTGACGTCAATGCATTCCCTCTATAAAATGCCTTTCATTTACTACATTAATATTTCCTAAAGGAAATACTAGTACTTTTAAAGGGATAGCTCACCCAAAAATTCTGTCATCATTTACTCACCCTCAAGTTCTGCTGAACACAAAAGATGATATTTTGAAGAATGTTGGTAACTAAACATTGACTGCCATAGTGTGGAAGAAAAAATACTATGGAAGTCAATAGGGATCATCAACAGTTTGGTTACTGACATTCTGCATATCTTTTTTGTGTTCAGCAGAAGAAAGAAATTCATACAGGTTTGGAACAACATGAGGGTGAGCAAATGATGACAGAATTAAAATTTTTGGGTCAGCAAAAGGGAGCAAGGGTTTAATGGAGCAAAAACAGCTGCGAGCAAAGGTTTGGGGCTTTGGCTATTCATAAAGTCGAATTTGTACGTTAAGTATTTTGGACTAAATACATTTTTGGATGGGAGAGTGTCCTTTTTATTTTGGTGAATCTCTATATTTTCTGGTCTGGGCCAAACCTTTGTAACTCCAGATATTAGTTAAATATGACAGCTTCTGTTTTCAATAAAAAGCACTGTTAATATTTGGGGCTCTTCCACACAACAATTTGTGTTTATTTGCATACAAAAAAAGTCCAATGAATCAGGTCGTCCGACGTCCCATGTTGCACTAATAAAAAAGTTAGAATGTGAACAGCTAAAAGCTGTCAAAACTCCACAGAATAACAATGACAAAAGTTCCCTTAAAAAGGTTTTGGGCTTTAGTTCTTCATAAAATGGAATCTAATTAATTTCCGAAGTTTAATACTTCAGGTTAGAGGTTTAGAGCAAACATCTAAGCGGACTGTTTGTGGAATATCAATAAAGCAACAGTCCACGTATATGCAATTATGTTTTTGGAATGAAGGTTTAAAAGCAAAGTTTTCTGCTAAATGAATTCTGATTTTTTAAAACGCAATCAACATACCATGTAAAAGCCCTTCTCGTTCTGTAATAACAGGATGTCTGTATTTATATCTCATCAAATCAATCCATTACGAGCAAAGTGTTTATTTCAACCGAATCGTGTATCTGTTCTCTTGAAGCCTGGAAATGTTTTGAGGCTGCGAGGGCATTTATTCCCTTCATCAGCTTGTCACTTCATCCCTGAGAGGGGTTATGGCCCTCGCTGGAACCCTCGGTGTGACCTCTACAGCTGGGTTCACCTCAGTCTCTTTCTTTCTCTTTTTTTCCCTTTCTCTTTCCACCAGGTTCCATTCTGTTGATCAAAGGCAGCAGGGTTTGCTCCAAATCTACTGTGACCACAGCTACTGCAAGCCGATCAAGTGTCCACTAGGAAGCGACACGCACACAAACAGACTCCACAATCACGCGCTCTTTCCCTGTCATAACACGCTAGATTGATTTATCATCGTTCAACTGGCTCTGACTAGCCGGCTCTGCCTACAAAAGCATTTCCATATCCGTCCTTACGCTCGCATCGATTGGTATTCACCTCTGACTGATAAACTGCTACTTCATGCCCGGCCACTGTTTAATGCAGTGCTCCGGTAGGATACACCCGACCGCCGGGACTCCGGGATGCTGACTGAGTAATCGATGCTCAGAGGTGGACTGAGTTGAGATTGAGCCCATTGACATCTGCGCACATTTGTCAAGAAGCCCCTCTCAGACTCTCCGTTGAGCTTCTACATTCATTAAGGAGCCATATGGAGTCATCAGTATCTGACGAGACCGTCTCAATGTCGATTCCAGTGTAAATGTTACTGGAGAGGATGGCTAAAGAGCATATTAGTATCATGAGTCTTGACTGTGCCCTGCATGGTAGAACGCAATAAGCGCTGATGAGTATAATCACACACTCAGTTGAGATCTTAGTATGATGTATGTATGCTTTGCTGGGAACACATTTAACTCGATGAGCCCGGGTAATTTACTTACTGAACGGCCTGGAAAAGACAAGAGGCATTTCTCAATAACGAGTACGCAAAGTTCGGACTTGCCAAGTTCGGCTCAGTAGAACGAATTCCCGAAGACAGGAGGACATAAGTCCGGTAATTCTGCAACTGGTACAGTATTGTACTTGATAGCATTACTCACTCACTCTGGCTTCTCCAGTTAACTCTGTATGCATATTTAGGCTACAATAAAACTAACCATTTAAAAAAAATCTTAAACATATTAATGGCCACAGAAATGTGGTTCAGGCAACACGTACATTGATTATCTTCGCTGCACGTCGGTGACTCAATCGGTGTCTCAAACGCTGAAAGACAATAAAACAGCTTCAGAGTCCACAGCTGGACAAATATATGCACTATATTATATATATATATATATATATATATATATATATATATATATATATATATATATATATATATATATATATATATATATATATATATATATATATCGCATCCAGAAATAAAAGTTTGTTTACATAATATATGTGTGACTGTGTACTGTGTATAATTATTATGTATATTTTAATACATAAACATGCATGTATATATTTCAGAAATGTTGCCTTTATATACTGTATATATGTTAATATTATATATAAATATTTTATATATAATTTTTTTTTTTTTTTTTCTTAAATACACGCATGTGTGTGTATTTATATACATAATAACTATACACAGTACACACACATATATTATGTAAACCTACATTTTTATTTCTGGATGTGATTAATCGCTTAACACCACTAATATTAATATGTGGTTCCGGCAATATGTGCATACTGTAATAACCTTTACTGTAATAAAATTAAATATGACATAAAACACAACTGTCTTTTTTTTTTTTTTTTTTTACGCTTATCTCATGTTTGATGAATAAATACAACAGAATAAAGAAACAAATGAAATTAAGATTTTTAAGAGTTTTAAGAATTAAGAGTTTTTTGGGTCAGTCTAACACTAGTATTCAGGTACAGAAATACTACAGAAACTGAATAAAAATTAATCAAATGTAAAATAACACTGGACAGTCTTTTAGTCCTATATAAATTAACTACATAGGCTATTAATCCTGATTCCTTACAATTAAAGATATCTTTTGTTGTTTTATCAAAATTAATGACAGACACATATTAGGCTGCTGTCACTTTAAGAGCTAGTGCATGAATCTAATGCATGTTTGCACATGTGTTTATGTTAATTTAAGACATAACCAACTGTGTTTTAGGGGTTGAGCGACTTACGATTTTTTAACGTCATTAATGAACAAATAACCCTGAACCTTGAGCTGAGACGCGAACACAGATTTTCTTGTGCACAGGACAGCTATGGCATGACACAGAAGATGGCTCTTCTTCAAAGAGTCAAAAGTATGTTTAATGTTTTTGTTAATGACTAATGAGTGCATGTTATTTTAAAGAAAAAATAATAGTATGACGTAAACTTTTGTGAGATTCCCTCAATAAGTCTCCACAGAAACTGTCCACACACAAAAACACCTTAAAAACTAGAGTAAACAAACATGTACTGTACACGCTAGACAAGCTGCCATTTTACTGTTCTTCCTCGAGTTGTTCTTTCAATGTTTTTGGTGGTTCTTGCTAATGATGTCATGAGACACACAAGCTTGGATATCTTTGTTTCTCATCTGTTTTCCTACAGCACAGACTGAGGACAGAGCAGGCTGAGGACTCTCTCAAAGGAAAACATCCTCTAGCCACACTTGGGGATGTATACCAGGGCACAAAGAGATACGAGTGCTTTCCCCCGATCCCTGCCTAGTACAAGGATTCTCACAAATCCCGGCTAAACAAGCCCCAGGCTAGAAAACATGCATCATGTAGCTAAAAGCTTTAGCAGCCGCTCCCATATACTTGAGAGAGAGCGCGAGAGTGTGTGTGAGAGAGAGAAAGATCAGTTGGTCAGAAGATGTTAGACACTGACCACAATTTGTTTTGAAAAGATTTATTACTATTAGCTAAGTATATTAAGTATTACTGTTGTGCCAGGTCAGAAATATCCGGGGGATTGTCAAAAATGTCACCAAAATGAATACAGATGGCCACAAAATTCGAGAGATATGATTGCAAAATAGTACTTGTATGATTTTTTTATATAGACTATTAAATTATATATATATATATATATATATATATATATATATATATATATATATATATATATATATATATATATTATTATTACATGTAATTACATGCAGGTAATTTGTAAGTGTAAGTACAATGTAAAAACATGTATAAATGTAAGTACAATGTAAAAACATGTATGTACACAATAAATGCATTGTATCAAATGATTAATTTAAGTGTTAGTGCATAGTAGTTAAGGCCACCTAATATAAAGTGGGTCCCAAAAATGCAACAATATGTATTGTGTATAGTTCACCCAAAATGAAAAATTAGTTTACATAGTTTTAGTGTCCGTACTACATTAAACTAATGTATATAATGTTGAATTGAATGTATAATAATGCAATAGGGGAATACTTGTGGGTCCTGATAATGCTTTAAATATAATGTTTTAAATATATCTAGTTAGTGACAGAGTGCAAGCATATTCGTCTAAATTAATTCTGCTTCAGCTTCAAAATCATTTTTATTCTGGGGTCACCATTGTCCTGTACATTGGGTTACCAAGGCACCAAGCCTATTCATTTCCACCCCAATGAAATACCGAATTTTGTATTTTATTCAGCAGTACATTTTTTGTTAACCTTTTACCATATGTCTAGGAGTATTGCAATAATATTGTATCGAGAGTTCAGTATCATGATATGTATCGAATCGTGACATGAGGGTATCGTTACACCCCTAATTTTATACAAACGTTCAATAAACAAAATGCTATATGTAAAACATAAATCTCAACATTATTGTAAGTTGTAATTGTACCAATTCAGATGCAACACATCTGCCATGCAAAGACAATTTAGTTTTTAGTGGTTTCATTTTATTGTTAACAGCTCTACAGTGTCTTATTTGTTCTAACTGTATTTATTGATTAAATATAAGACATTTCTCAGGCAGTAATTGTGGATCTTTAAAAATGAATTTGAGGAGTGCTGGTCTGGTATTGGACTTTACTACAACACTACTCAAATGAAATGAGAAAAGTAGCTGTAATATATATATATATAAAAGTAGTAATATATATATATATATATATATATATATATATATATATATATATATATATATATATATATATATATAAAGTAAAGTAACAAGGCTGCTCCAATCTCACACAAAACAAACTGAAAATCATGTAATAATTAGTTTGACTCCCTGAGGCTGACGATCATTGCTTTCTGACATTAAAGCACCTCACTGACTATTTGTTGAAAAAGAAAGAAAAGCTACAAGAATTGGAAGAACTAAGTTTCAAACCTTATTTTGAACTCTATCTGTGGAAAGTGCTAATAAAGACGAAGGTGAACAAACAAAGCAGATCTACTAAATGCAATGTTGTGTTTCTACACTGTTTATTCATCTGCCCATCTACACTGACGGCTTATATTGTTGCGTTAGCAGATGAGAAGCGGGTTCCTCTGTGAGGAATTGTGTCGTGTTTTTCTAGCAGGCACTGTCTGGCATGCATGCGTCGACTTCCCATGTGGCGGCCGTGTCAAACGAGCATCCACCCCAGCCGCGCAGCGACGCTGTTCTACATGACAGCTCCATGTTGACAGTCTTCACACTTCCCCCATTTTCCCCTGTTTCTTTCACACTGTTTTCTAATTCAGCCAAAAGACAAGGAAAAGCAGCATCAAAGTTCAATCCGTTGTCAAAACATAATTCCAACCTTCAATAACACCGCATCATGAATGATGCCTCCCCCTCCGAGACAATGAAATACATGGTAGGCGTATGACATTCCTGTTTATAAGAAGCCCTCGTGAACATTTGTTCCCTTCGACATGGCTGCCGATCTGTGAAGAGTTGCCACTTGGTCACAATGAGCTGAAACTACTGACGGAAATTTCAATATCCAGGCCATGAGCGGGGGATGATTTTCTCAGAGAGCCCCCGCTGAGAGCAGGGGGGAAATCGCAGGGACCAAAATGTCACTGCGGCCTCAGATTGTGAGGTGCTGCTCATTAGAGAGGGAGAGTGACAGGACTTAAATGCAGGTAACATTTGTGAGGAAAGATTTCATTAGGAGCTGTCAAAGTCATAACAGTCGACATGGAGAGATGACAAAAGCTTGTAATGAGCCGGCTACCCATAAGGGAGTAAAGAGGAGTCTACAGGACACGGGAGGAATCAGAACATAGAAGCCATTTCCCTTTGAGGAAATGTAATGCACACTTGGCTTTAGCTTGGTATTTGTCAGATGAGTGTTGTTTATATTAAATATAATCATAATCCCCTTATAATATATATGCAAATATATTTGACTAATTTTATCCTATGCCAATAAAGCCTTCCATTGGGATGCTCAGGCAAACCCTTTGCCAACAGGCGGGATGAGGTATTTTTGTAGGATGAAACCCAGAAAGGAGTTAGCATTTTAGCACTTCAAGTTCCATCGTCCTGAAGTCAATGGGCTTTTTGAATAGGTTTTTGGTTAACCCATAAATGCATTCCCGGGATGTCATTCACTACCCTCCTCTTCATCCATTTTTTTTTTCAAGTTAGACATCAACCTTCTTAGTAATTCATTATAAACAATAAAACAAGAAAAACAATATAAAAGAATGCCTGTTTTCTCATTACTTTTTTTGTAAAGATTATATAGGGTCGCTAACGACCCGAGGTGTGTAACAGTGTAAATATATGGAATTTTTTTTTTTTTGCACAACAATAATTTAATCTTTTATGACTGAATAAGTGCAATTCATTCTTTATTCCACAATGTGGCGATGTCTGATACACAATGATGAAGTGACGTTTCACTCAGTTACCACAGGCAGAAAACAATAGAATAGGAAGTATCAGCAAAACTTGAAATATCTTAGCTATTTACTGCAGAGCAAGTACTGAACGTGATTAAATATTGATGTCACTGTCACTTGACTGTGGATCTGGTGAAGAAGCTGTCAGTGATCAAAATATTGATTTTGAAGATGTTTAAAAGGATAGTTTTGAGATGGTGAATATGAGCCAGATGCTGAATGTACTGGGAAATGAGCTCTGACGAGGACAGTGATGATGGTATAAAACATCTGCTCAAACTGAACCCTTCCAAGCTCCAAAAGGAAACAAAATATACTTTATTTTATTCTTCTGTATTTGTTACTCTAATATTCAGGAGAGTTTTAATGTTATCGCTACTGTTAGAGATCTATCTGTGTTAGATATAGATCCGGGTCGCTAAAAACCCGAATATGTAATAATGATTGGCGAAACATTCATGCATTTAAGGGTTAAATATCCCACCTGAAATGAGGACAGTGGTTAAAACAAGATATTTTCAAGATTTATTTCACAATATAAAATAATACCCCCTTGTAATTTTTTTAAGCTATTATTGGCCTTGAAATTTGACAAAGTGGGGCTACAAAGGTTGTTGGGACATTAAAACGTCATCACACCGAACAGGTAACCTCATCTACTCACTAGTCCGCTTTCACAGCCACACTGTGTTTATACACTCTTACAATCTACTCTAACTCAAACTTTCAGGGAAAATGTTTTTAACTAAACTGAAAGAGTTTTTGGAAGCTTAATGGTGGTGACGTTAAAATCATAAAACCGTGGTGTAGTTTGTTTATAGCCTACGTTTAGCTTTTTACTTCTGATGATTGTATTTAGGTCTCAGAATTCATAAGTTGTGTACGTTTGTGAAGATTATCATGACAAACAAAATATGCAAGAATCATAAACTTTTGTTGGTCAGAGATCTTATTTAATTTAATAATCCAAAAGCCAATGGAAAAATGCTATGTTTTTGTTTTTTGTTTTTTTGTCGATGGAACCAGGGTGGTCAACTTCCGGGTTGGCCTACTAAAATACGTCATCACTTTAGTGATCTGTGAGAGTGGTATATCATTGTGGTTAAAGATAGAGGCTGCTAAATTTGCAGGTTCTAAACTGTCATTATTGTGTCCTTGATTGTGGCATTTATCCCCAGATTGCTCCAAGGAGACTGTCCCTATATAACATTACGGGTACAATTGGTAATGGCAGAGTCATGGTCCATGTAGTTATACATATTTGCTCTGTTTTCAAGGACAAGGCTGTTCCAGACACTAGGGGCCCTATTTTAACGATCTGAGTGTATAGTCTGAAGCACATGGCACATGGCGCAGGTGCACTTAGGGTGTGTCCGAATCCACTTTTGCTAGTTTAATGATAGAAAAAAACGATCCAAAAGGGTTGTACCTAGTCTCTTAATGAGTCATGGGTGTGTTTTGGGCGTAACGTGCAATAAACCAATCAGTGTAATCTCCCATTCCCTTTAAAAGCCAGTTGCGCTTGCATTTACATGGTGGAATTTGCAAGTGGAAAGACTGAACAATTCTCTAAAGTGGAATGCTTTTATTTAAAATTTTAAAAAATGTTTGTGTGCTGCTGTCCCTGTGATGTAATAAGCAGTAATAAGCAGAGTGTGCACGCGTTGTGCACCCACCTATAGGCGCATATTACTGATGCGCCCTTTAAATAACACAAAAAATACACCAATGAAAACCTGGTCTAAAGTCACTGGCGCAGTTGTTTTCAGTTGCCTCAAAATAGCAATGTGCCAACAATGCGCCTGAACATACCTCGTTTTCAGACCAGCACAACATAACTTTCAACACACTAAAATGTATTTAGTATGACTGTTTTAATGTAAAACAGCACTGCGTTACCCCACATGTGCAACGAAAAGAGTGGAAGTGGCAGACTGCAGCATAAGAATAATAAAAGCGTTATTATGTTTTGCGCAAGTCTCTCTCATTAGCATTCGCTCCCAAAGTCTCTAGGCGCATCCTGCTTCGTACCACATAACGTTAATAAAAAAATTCGCTCATTCATGAACATCTGTCGGATTCCTTTCCATCGGCTGTGGAGGTGAAGAGTCAAGACTACAACTCCCATGATTCCATGCTCATTCATGCTGTCATCAAGCTACGCCTTTGTTTTCAATATGCAACCTCTAGCGGCGACACTGTGCCTTTAAATAAATAAACATAAATTCTAGTTGGTTTGATTTGAATCACTGATGTCATTTCCTGTACACGAGGGTCGGATTATCATTCAAACATTGTGATTAAAAGCCATGTATTGTGTTGCAGTTCCCAATAAAAGTTGGAACTGAAAAAAGGGGTATGGCAAAGCCCATTTTACTTGCATTTGACTCTTGCTGAGTCTTAATTTTGGACCCTTTTTGGTTTGTAACAGAACCAGGAGTCAATGGAGTTGATCCTGTTATGGGTAACTATAGCAAATTGTGGGGGTAGCAAACTCTTTGTGTCATATTTTTTAATAACTGTTGATCACAATACCATATGCATAGCATTATATGTATATAACATATCATGTGAGTAATATGTTTCACAAGCTTTAAATACCTTTAGCGTAAAGGTGAATCATATCAAAATTGCTTTGCCCATGGACACTTAGACAAGATTTAATATTGTGCTTCATTTTCTTACAGTTTCGATACACTATGCTGGCCACTAAGGCTAAATGCGGAAAGGATTGCTCATAGAGTCCATTGAAAGTAACACTAAGAGTTTCAAACACTGGACTATGTCTTTCAGATGAGAGAGGTGACTTCAAGAAAACTAGCCTCTGGGTGACTGAAGGATATAAATTTGAAGAAAAAGGGGATAAAGTAATAAAATATAATCATACTGAATTAATTCATATCATCACATGTCCAGTGAGTCAGAAAAAGTGACCTAGAGTCAACAGGGAAAGCGGAGAGGGGAAAAAGGTGGCACAATTTGATTAAGGGTATTCAGATGTACCCTTGACACTCGCTCCAGAGGATTGTGGGTGAATAAAGAAAGCTTGAAGGCCTCTTCAACTGAAGAGCTGAACGGCATTGAAGTTATTATTCATTCTATGAGCGCACACAGCGAGAACACTAACACTGTCATATTCAAATTTTATATGACGCTCCTGTCACTGAGACGGTTTGAAGCAAGTTTTCCACTGAAAAACAAATAATCTGTTCCTACAGTAATATGTCAGTGTAACCAAACCACTACTATGCCAATAAATATCACAGAATTATTTATGACTGCATGGTCAAAGATCTCAACAGTGCTATATTATTGAATCAGATTTCAGTTGTCCTACTTCACCCGTTAATGGGAGATAATGCACAGTATGAAGACTTTTATCTTACAAACGGCATAGCTAACCTCTCCGGCAGCTAGTATGTGATATAGTGGAATTAATTGCATTCTTTTGCTGTCTGGATGTTAACAGCGGGATCCCGCCGGTGCATCATAGATGGTCATCTTCAGGTTTCACTTTCTTGCTTTCTTTCTTCGTCTCACACCTCATCAAGTCACCTACTTTAGCTATCTTGCACTTTCTGTCTGGTAGGGGGCAAATGATTGCTGATTCGAAATAGTCTATGCTGCATTTCAGCCAGTACAGATTTTCATGTTCAGAGAGATAGGAGTAGGAGAGAAAAAGGGAAGCAGAAGGAGAGGGAAAAACAAGACACGGTTTGTTTCATTATGTTGGTCATTTTGTACCACCTTTAAGGGGTCATTCTAAAACAAAAAAAAAGCTTAACATGGCTTAAACATTGTACTAAAACAATTGCAGAGGAAAGCTATGTGCTCAAACATCACTTTTATACTAAGCACATTCTTTACCATCAAAGCCCATTATAACTTAATGTTTCTTAACATACCAGATTCTTTCTTAAACTTAGTCATAAAAACTTCAAGTGAAAGGACAATATTATAACTAAGCAAATAGTTAAATCGGTTGTAAAGACAAGCTTAATAGAAAAATATGGCCCTTTTGTGTAAATTACAACTTTGGTTGTTATATTGTTTATACTTTTAAAGTAAAAGACCTTTAGAGTAACAGCTGATAATTATATACATTTTATGCAAGTAGTATGCTATACTGTTTAAATACACTATATTGCCAAAAGTTTTGGGACACCTGCCTTTACATGCACATGAACTTTAATGACATCTTAATGACAACCTTTGCAGCTCTAACAGCTTCAACTCTTCTGGGAAGGCTTTCCACAAGGTTTAGGAGTGTGTTTATGGGAATTGGGAATTTTGACCATTCTTCTAGAAGCGCATTTGTGAGGTCTGGGGTGTAATGGTACATAAAACTGACGGTTCGGTATGTACCTCGGTTTTGAAGTCACGGTTCGGTACAGCAGTTTTACAAAATTTCTTTTCTTCATTTATTTTTATTCAACAGTGGTTTACTGAAAAAAATGTGTTTGTCCTTAAATGTATTCAATTATAACTGTAATGCTGATAATGATAATGCTGTAAACTATATAGGAGCCCTTACTTACACATTATAATATTAAAGGTTAACAACAGAGCCCAAACTATTAGCCTAAATTCAGTGATTTATTTTTAGATATAATAAATCAACACTCATCAGCTTCACAACTTCTAAATCTAATTTTTTTTTTTTTTTTTTTCATTGTTGAAATATAATCATTTATACACAGTGGCTGTCATTTTCATGACAGATTTATTTAAACATTAAATAAACAAGACATCACTAACAGGTTAAGTAGAATATAATGAATATATATATATATATATATATATATATATATATATATATATATATATATATATATATATATATATATATATATATATATGCTAATATAGTGCATATATTTAGCGAAAGTCCAGCTGTGGACTCTGAAGCTGTTTTATTGTCTTTCAGCGTTTGAGACACCGATTGAGCAATTACATGACATACGATACATTTTAGTAAGTTGTAATGTATCCTCAACATACCTTAAGAGATATTAATTCATGTTTATTCTTTAGGAAGAGATGATCCGCTTAAAGTGACGGCGCCTATACAGTGATCAGTCAGGTCACATTAAAGAGCGTCAAAACGCCATTTATTGTTTGAATTTCATGATAAAATGGACAGAATACTTCATGTGTTCGTGTGGGAACTCGGATTGAAGTGTGTTCTGCGTGTGAAATAAGCCGACTGTTAACTGTTAAAGATTGCATTCGGAACCGTTCGGTACACACGTGCACCGAACCGAAAGCCCTGTACCGAAATGTTCGGTACAAATACGTGTACCGTTACACCCCTAGTGAGGTCAGACACTGATGTTGGACGAGAAGGCCTGGCTCGCAGTCTCTGCTCTAATTCATCCTATCGGGTTGGGGTCAGGACTCTGTGCAGGCCAGTCAAGTTCCTCCACACCAAACTCACTCATCCATGTCTTTATGGACTATATGCTTTGTTCTCTGGTGCGCAGGCATGTTGGAACAGGAAGTGGCCATCCCCAAACTGTTCCCACAAATTTGGGAGCATGAAATTGTCCAAAATGTCTTGGTATGCTGACGCATTTGCTGGAGCTAAGGGACCAAGCCCAACCCCCGAAAAACAACCCCACACCATAATCTCCCCTCCAAACTTTACACTTGGCACAATGGGAATTTCACAAATGGATTTATTGCACAGATGGCAACCTATCACGGTACCACGCTTGAATTCGCTGAGCTCATGAGAGCGACCCATTCTTTCACAAATGTTTGCAGAAGCCTCTGAATAAAATTACGTTTTTTTTTTTCCCTCTTCTTTAATATGTGCTCCATATGTCATATAAGTCATAAAAGCTTCTTTATCAACTATGACACTCAACAAAAACACATATGAAAATTGTTTGTCTAACTTTTGTATCACATCTATCATGTAACTTAAACATAAAATACAAAACAAAATGTTTTACCAAAGTCAATAGCCGATATAATTGCCATAAATGAAACCTACTGATGCAAAATTGTGACTAATCTTATAAAGCAGCTAATTATGGTGGAAAACTCTAAAAAAAAGGCTAGCTTTCTCCACATAAATACATTGTGGCTGAGCATGCTGAAGATTAGCATACAGGCAGTCAACTTATCAAGTGTTGTTACCACACAAAAGCATATCCTCTATTGACTTCCATTCAAATCAACAGTCTCTGCTCTTCCTCTTGGGTGATCTCCCAAAAAAGTAATCCATTTCATACACCCTACATGAAATCTGCATCAGATTATTCAGATTCCGTAATGTTCCATAAGCCATATTGCATCCATGTAAATCCCTTTTGTTTATATACACATAACTGCAAATCCATGCATATGAATCCCTGTTTAAAGTAACCACATGAATACACAATTTCAAATGAATATATGTTTAGAGAGTGAACAATAATAGCATTATAAGAATTGGAGAAAAAAGCTAGATCTTCGCAAAATGCCCATGCCTCTTTGAAATTATTGTGCATTAATACGCATAACTACAACTCAGAAATGCAAACATGCTTCAAACACAGACTAGCAGAAAAGTTTAAACTGTCAGTAGTTTCAGGCAAACCGGCCCCTGATCTCATTACCGCCATACACATGGCAGCTGACATCTTTTTAGTGAACAGTGATGTGGTCTATGTGTTAATAGGTTCAAAGAGCAGACAGAACATGAGCGAGATGGACAGTGTGGCTAAAAGAGCCTGGCACTGATGATTAATGCTAAGATGGCACTATGGTGGGCCCTGCTTGTACCCAATAATAAAAAAAAGAAGATGAAAACACAGGCCTTTAGAAAATGCTGGTTTGATGCCTGAGGGATGTGGTTTTAGAGGGTGTTGAATGTGTGTGTGTATTTGTGAGGCTTGTTCAAAGAGGTTCCAGTGTGAGCGGGACAGCAAACGGGCTAATTTGCCACTGTATTATATTTCCCCATCATTTCAATTTCAAAGTGCTGCATTAGCGAGCAACAGGGATGAAAGGAGTGAAGAGCATTCTTCGCGCCGAGGCCGCCATCAACATCCTTTAAGCCCGGCCCCTCATCAACCACAGCGTGTCAGCAGAATTATAGAGCGTCTCTCCGCACAAATGAACGCCGCCTGCTACCATCCGTGTGCGCCCAGGGATGCCTTTGATACCAACCAGCAAATTACAAATTTTGTTTTTAATCAATAATTCATTTTCCAGTTCTTTTTGCCTGCATGGCTAACTCACAAAGGGCCAGCGGATAAACTCTCCAGCAAAACACGTTACGTATTCAAATCCTTTCAAATGGAGTTTTCACGAATATGCAGCGATGAAAATATCCTATTTCTCAAGATCATTAAAATATTGTTGTCCTAAGAGAGACAACTGGTAAAATATAATTCTTCCGCCAATGAACTACGATATTCAAAATGACCATGCTTTAAAAAAAATGTGTGAGTTCCCTGCATGCATTGCAGCATCAATATAATATATGGGGTACTGTTATGGGATTTTTAAAATTTTGTTCTTTTTTTGTCACTCATTTGTTTTTCAGTTATTTTTTTTTTACACTGGTAAAAATGACTGGTGATTGACACCACTCTTTGGCTTTGTGTGTCAAGTATTGAGGTTTTATGTATCTAGGATGAGCATGCACACACACACACGCTCTTGTTGTGTTTTCATGTTTTATGGGGACATTCCATAGGCGTAATGGTTTTTATACCGTACAAACTGTATATTCTATCCCCTTACACTAACCCTACCCCTAAACCTACCCATCACAGGAAACATTCTGCATTTTTACATTTTCAAAAAAACCTCACTTAGTGTGATTTATAAAAATGTTTTCCTCATGGGGACCAAAAAATTTCCCCACAAGGACAAGGATTTTGGATATTGCCACATGGGTTGCCACCTGTGCAATTAGTCCATTCGTGAAATGTCTTCACTACTAAATAACAACAGAAAGTGGTAGGCCAGGAAAAATCACAGAGCAGGGTCAGTGCATGCTGAGGTGTACAGTGCACAGAAGTCGCCAACTTTCTGCAGAGTCAATAGCTACAGACCTCCAAACTTCGTGTGGCCTTCAGATTAGCTCAAGAACAGTGCGTAGAGAGCTTCATGGAATGGGGTTCCATTGCCGAGCAGCTGCATCCAAGCCTTACATCACCAACTGCAATGCAAAGCGCCGGATGCAGTGGTGTAAAGCACGCCGCCACTGGACTCTAGAGCAGTGGAGACGTTCTCTGGAGTGACCAATCACGCTTCTCTGTCTGGTATTCCGATGGATGAGTCTGGGTTTGGTGGCTGCAAGGAGAAAAGTACTTGCCTGACTGCATTGTACCCTGTTCCAACATGACTGCACACCAGTGCACAAAGCAAGGTCCATAAAGACATGGATGAGCGAGTTCGGTGTGGAGGAACTTGATTGGACTGCACATTTTGGTCCTGACCTCAACCCAGTAGAACACCTTTGGGATGAATTATAGTGGAGACTGCAAGCCAGGCCTTCTCGTCCAACATCAGTGTCTGACCTCACAAATGCGCTTCTAGAAGAAGATCTAGATAAAAAATTAAACCTTAAACCTTGTGGAAAGCCTTCCCAGAAGAGTTGATGGTGTTATAGCTGCAAAGGGTGGGCCAACTCCATATTAAACCCTACAGATTAAGAATGGGATGTCATTAAAAATTCATGTGCATGTAAAAGCAGGAGTCCCAAAACTTTTGGCAATATAGTGCATGTCAAAATTATTTTTTGTTACTAATTAAAAATTTGCTGAACAAGAAATCTCTGGTTGCCTTGACAAATTTTATTGGCGGAATTACGCATTTCGCATTTACTAAATGAACAATTTCAAATTGACAAAGCAAAGTAACCTAGTCTATTTACTATTTAATTTAAAACAATCATCAGATTGTGTAGATTTTTTTTATGTTTTCTCAACAATTCCTTTTATAAAGTGCAGTGCTAAAATTGGTGAACCAGACGATTTTTAACAGAAGTTTTCTCACAAAAGTTGAATAATGTAAATCAATCATTATACTGTATATACTTATCAGAAAAAAATAGATTCATATCACTCAATCCACTTTGATGGCTTCATAGAGAACAGTCAAGAGTTTCTGTCACATTTGGGAATGGCAAGGCTTTGTCAAAAACCAGTCCATCTACAAATGTAATCTTGTTTTATCAAAGCGATGTTTAAAATCGTCATCAGCATAAAAGTCAGGGGCACTTTCCAAAGCAACTAAAATGAATAAGTAGGAACAAAAGGCTATTAGTGAACTTTCATTTGTTGCCAGAGAGACAAGTGAATTGGTAAAACAGAGCAATTTTTTTTTTTATCTAAATCTTTTGTTGGTCAGATGGAAAAAGAATACGTTTTGTACGTTTGACGGCTGTCTGTCTGTGAAGGTCTCTCAAACTAGAAATCCATTCCTTCTACAAGTTTTAACAAAATGACATTCTGCAACAGCCAGAATTCTCCCATGTAGGAACCCGAAGACTATGTAAAAAAAAGTCCACGAAAAAGCAAAGAAAAATGAAAGCGTGAATCGATAGCACCTGTAGTGAAGTTTCCATGGTTTTGCAAAGCTCAAGCAGCTCAACACCTGATCAATGAGAACATCTAGAGATTGGTTTCTGTTCTGAAATGGGCACCTCAGTCTGTATGTATGATCTTTTATCTTTCTCTGCTTTGGGTCAATGTGAAGCTCTTGGGGTGTATGTAGACGTATGTAGATGTAATTATGTTTGAAGTTACACTATCTTTTGGCCCGTAGTTCAATGGAAGAACATTGTTTTGGTTGTGCTTTGGCTCTGCATGACCGTGTGCAGCAGCTCATAATGTAATAACTGCACATAATGTAAAAACTGCACTTAATGTAATAAGTATTACATTATTATTGTAATAAAATGTTCATTATGTAATAATTTCCTCAAAACGTAATAAAATATTGAGCTCATAATGTAATAATTTTTACATTATGAGAAATGTATTACATTATAAACTCACCAAAAACATGTCATATTTTCATTATTTTAATAGCTTTTAAAACATAAAAATATTAGTATTCTAAAAATAAAATATTCATGCAATTATTACACTGTAAAAATATATATATATATATATATATATATATATATATATATATATATATATATATATATATATATATATTTAAAAAGTAAGTTACCTGGTTTTAAGGTTTTACCTTAAAATTTTGAGTTCATTGAAATTAAAAATTTGAGTTAATACAATGAACATTTTTGAGAATTGCATCACCCTTTATTCAACTAGTATTAAAAGATTTTGTAAGCATATTGCGTAATTGTGTTTTATTTGTTATAATGCAGTGAAACATGCCAAATTGTGCTATTTTCATGATTTATCACATTTTTATTTATGTGGTTCAGATACAACAATATTTTGAGTTTCTATTTATTAAACCCATTTCCTTCATTGTATTAACTCAAATTTTTAATTTCAATGAACTCAACATTTTAAGGCAACCAGGTTACTTACTTTTTAAGTTAAACCAACAATTTTTTTACAGTGTAGTATTATTAAAAATTATTCCTTTATAGTACATTTTAAAAATCTAAATCCAGTCTTAACTTGTCTACAAAATCCACCAGATTACTGATACTGCTGCTACTACTACTACTACTACTAGTACTACTACTACTGTGGATGAATATGGTTCTTTCTCTAAACTGAAGAGAGAGATAAATAAAAATAAATAAATACTATGGTAGTCAATGGCTGCCGAGATCTGCTTGGTTACAAACATTCTTCCAAATATCTTCCTCTGTGTACAGCAGAACATAGAAATGTATACAGGTTTGGAACAACTTCAGGGTGAGTGAATGATGACAGAATGCTCATTTTTGGGGTGAACTATCCCTTTAAGATGTACTAAATGAAGTGGATTGTGCTTTTCAATAGATAGCAATAAATGTTCAGTATAAAATGCAATAGTAAAACCACAGTTAAAAGATAAAAGCGTTGATGACTAAGTAATGTTGCAGTGTGGGCCAGGAGTTTCTGCTTTCAAGCTGTTCCAGCATTTATTTGGGTATTAAAAGCAGCTGACGGAATGAGTTCTTACTGACACATGTACATATACTTGTTGCAGAGTGAATCAAACAGATTTAATAGAAAAAGACGTTAAATCTTGCCCTATCCTCTCCTGGCTCTCGCAAATCTCTCTCCTAGACACACATGCAAAAATGACAATACAAGAGATTAAGATTCTGAAAACCAGTTGCTGATTGTATTGAGACTATACAAACATATATTGCTATATATGTATTGCTTGTAACTGATTTTCTTCTGTGGAGTGTGGAGTGCGGAATGAATGAATGAATGAATGAATGAATGAATGAATGAATGAATGAATGAATGAATGATATAATAAATTAATATAATATAATAAATTAATATAAAATAATATAATATATTGTATTCTTAAATTGATTTGATAGAGTTTTTTCATTTTGTATGTCAAAGTATTTTTACGTTATTCTTGTAAAACACTTGGAGATGTAACTGTAAAGGTGTTATAGAAAACACACACACACACACACACACACACACACACACACACACACACACACACACACACACACACACACACACACACACACACACACACGTTTGTTTTTGTGAATTGTGGGGACATTCCATAGGCGTAATGGTTTTTATACCGTACAAACCGTATTTTCTATCCCCCTACCCCTAAACCTACCCATCACAGGAAACTGCACATTTTTACTTTCTCCCCAAAAACTCATTCTATCTGATTTATAAGCCTTTTGAAAAATGGGGACATGGGTAATGTCCTCATAAGTCACCCTCTCCTTGTAATACCTATGTCATACCCATGTCATTATACACATTTGTGTCCTGATATGTCACAAAACATGCACCCCCCCACACACAACTGGTTTCCATGTTTTACGGGGACATATTTCATAGACATAATGGTTTTTATACTGTACAAACTGTATATTATATCCTCCTAAACCTACCCATCACAGGAAACATTCTGCATTTTTACATTTCCAAAAAACATCACTTTATATCACATTTATAAGTGAATGTGATAATTAGATGGAAAAAACCATAAAGGAAAAAAATAAATGGCTCCTCCCATAAAAATCCTGCAGTCTTGACTCTCATTGGCAATTTACGCAGGTAACCGCCCACACAGTGCTACACCAGTGAAGGCTAATGAACTAGTAAATTAGGCCCAGAAAGCTTTAATTAGTATCAAAGTATGCCAAACTGAAGGCTGGCCATTTATCTGCTCACCTCTAACCTCATCTTTTTGATGACTTGAAAAGAGCAGACCAATAAAAGACAAAAGGAAAATGAATATAGATTTTCTCACTCAAGTGGCCGAAGCAAATGATTAAGTAGTTCATCACAAGAAAATATAGAATTCTTCCCACGGAGGAATCGACCTGTCCTATAGATACATTAAAAATCTGGCAGGAAATCGTTAAGCATACGCGGAGCTATAGATTGTGGGGTAGATGCCCAACAAGTGATCATAATTTCTAAGGGTTTGTACCGGTGAGGGGATGGAACTACAGCGGTGCAGTGAGGAGCCCGCAGCTACACAAAAATGCCACCAAAAAACCCATCTCAATGCATTTCAGTGTGGCATACTGAATGTAATGTGCTAGAATCTAAATTGCATTGGTTCACATCAGCCATGTATGATTTCACATCTGCACTGATTACACACAATTTAATAAATCTAGGCTGTAGCGCACACCTCCGGTGTTAATGTGCCCTCTATAGTCGCTTTTCCACCGTCAGGCCGAGCGGTTCTTATAATGGTAAGGAACGGTTCCAGTTATGTTTCCACTTGAGCCACGATTACAAACCGTTCTCGGCCCAGAATTCTGCACGGTTGTCTAACCGGTAGAATGTGTGTAGTGATTACAGAAGCGTACCAGCTGGCCTGGATCGGCACGGAATGGAATGGTTACACAATGAGAACCATTCGGCTCAATGGTGGAAACGTGGCTTATGACAATAACTAACCCATCAACACAAGCACTCACTCTAAGAAAATAACAAGGCATGTTTGGAGTCGCACTCCAAACGCACAAAATTCACTGCATCAACCTGAATTAGCATTAGTTATGAATAATCTTAGAATACCTTTTGGTTTGTGTCCATCAAACTAACTAACAAAATAATTAAATTATACATTATATAATAATAATAATAATACCAAGTTCTGGCATGAAACTCCAGATGGCACAGGCTGATAGGGTCCTTAACTCAATTTCTAAGCGGTCACATCATTATCTACATAACACAGCGGATTGGTTGCGGTTAGCAGTCTGCAGTGCACTTTCAGAAACCCTCCACCTTCCCCAGCTCCACCTATATATATCTACTACGGGGGTTATTTCATGTATGTTACATGTGCAGCGGCAGCAGTGTAGCAAATCTATTCCGCCAAGACCAAATAAATTAACATTGTCATACCCATTACCATGCCAATCTCTCAGAAAGTTGTCATGACAGAAATAATATTGTTAAGTTGTTGTTAATACTACTACTACTAGGACTATTTGTTTGTTTGTTTGTGGAGTTTGATGGACACTAGGGCTGTACCAGAATATTCAAATAGTCATTCGGTGGGTTGGTATTCGATTTTCAATTTTAGGATTCAAATTCGACTTTCCTGTAGCTCAAATAATAAGAGCGTGGGGCTAGCAGCGCCAAGGTCATGGGTTTGATTCCCAGGGAAAGAAAGAACTGACAAAAAATGTAAAAATGTTTACCTTGAATGCAATGTAAGTCGCTTTGGATAAAAGTGTCTGCCAAATGCATAAACGTAAATTCTTTTTTGTTTTTCACACACCTGGCATCTCCCTTTAAACAGTTCTCATTCGTGCTTGAATATGTTTATACTATAAAATCCTCCGAAATACAACTCTTTTTTTTTTTTTCTTCAATTATCTTACAGCTTAGCCAACAGTTGAATAGGAATAGGAATTTAGGAATTTACTTGAATTTACAGCAAACTATACTCATATATTCATAATAACCAAAATGTTGGGTCCATTCTAATCTGGATAATTTAGTTGGTATTATGTTGGAACATTATAAGAAACATTAAACCGTAGTATTTTTATTATCACTACTATAATTATTATTACTGAATCTGTTTATTGTTTTCATATTGTTATAATAAAGTATTTGTTACGTTTATACAGCAGTTTTCTTGGCACTCAAAGCGCTTTACGTATGAAAGGGGGAATCTCCTCAACCACCAATGAGTAGCATCCACCTGGATGACGCGACAGCAGCCATATTGTGCCAGAACGCCCACCACACACCAGCGTATTGGTGAAGAGGAGACAATCAGTATATATGGGGATGATTAGAATGGCCATGATGACGGACAGAGGCCAATGGAGAAATCTGGCCAGGACGCCGGGGTTAAACCCCTACTCTTTTTCAAAGGACATCCAGGGATTTATGACCACAAAGAGTCATTGGTTTAACGTCATCTGAAGGACGGTGCTTTTTTGACAGCATAGTGTCCCCATCACTTTATCTGTCTATCTGCATCATTAAAACAGGCCATTGTATTTTTGCATGTGTCCCCATTCAGTCACAAAGCTCCAAATTACAGCAGTGCACTCAACAAATGACCCATCCTGAGGGTGGACACGGTGCTTGTAGGTTTTCCTGAACACAAGAGAAACCTGTGCAAATCTCCCCAAGAGAGTGTGCAACAATTGTTCCATACACCTCCCACACAGAAGAACAGGTAAGCTCACAGTTGCCATGGCAGCACACTTCACCTGCCCACTCAGTAACCCCTTTTACTTTCCTTTTTGGTTAATGTACCAGGTCAGAAAAAGAGCAGGAAGATGGCCACCAAAACTAGTTACCTAAGCACTAAAACCCATCTGCCGTTTGCGTCAGTTTTTGTGTGTTTATCGTTACACCATTACATGATATCTGGCTATTTAAGGGGAATCAGAAAACAAACAGAAAGGAAAATGTCAGAGGGTAGAATGGAAAAGAAAGTAAGTAAAAAAAAAAAGTAGTGATAGTTCAGAAAGAAGAACTGTATAACATGGTTTTGACAAGAGACAGAGAGGGAAAGAAGACAAAAAGAAAGGCCAAAGGAAGACACAAAGCAAATGGGTGAGCCGAGGGAGTTTATGTGTCTGTCTGTGTCTGTATCTCCCCTCAGGCTGAGCTTTAGCACAGACTGACCATGTGAGACCGTGATTGGTGGAAGGAATCAGGGTTTGGTTGCAGGGTTCGTGCCTCAGAACGACTTTCATTTGTGATAGAGTAGCTGAGCTAGCTAGCTTTCTGACCACCTCCCTGCTGCTAACACACACCGCACTGATGACTATTACACAATTATCACACTATTAACTACTGCACACCTTCACACGGCTGTAACCACAACACTGCTGACACTAACGGAACGAAAGGAAGTGAAAAAAAACAAACATACTTGGGTGAATCTCATGAAAACAAGTCTAGGTCATATCTCACCCCAAAATGTAATGAAAAAAGTAAGACATGAATAAGAAAAAAAAAAAGCCCATATTAAGATTACATTATATGATCACGCTCTTATTCATGCAAATGCATTTAAAACATTCAAGCACAACAAGGCAAAAGAGAACGCGCTGTCTGTGAATGCCCTGTCTATGAGACACACACACACAACACACACAGAAAGATTCCTGCCTGTATTGAGCACACCAGAATCAAGTTCTCTTTCATGCTTGAATGAACAATAACACACACAATTATGCCAAAATGTCAGTTTTGTCGAGTATCCTCATAAATGAATGTAATGAGTTGTGAGAAAATGAGACGTGTGTGAGATCTGTCATGTGCGGGAGGGCTTAAAGTGACAGCAGCTTAATAAACATGCTGCTGTCTGTCATTAATGTTAATCAAATAACAAAGGTAACAGAGAAAATGTCTCACTGCTACCAAAGAACTAAAGAACTTTTGTAGCTTTAATAAGGATTGATCTATATTTATTTTATAATTTATGCAGTGCAGACTGTTTGATAACTTTATTATATTTCCTACCTGTTAGACAGGTAAATATTTAAGTTCACTTAAATTAAAAGCTGTTATATTTTTTATTCCTAATAAATGTAAAAAAAAATAAATAAATAAAAAAATGATAGATTTCAATTGCACTGTAATGTTGAATGGCTATAATTACTTTTAAAATCAATTTCATAGAGACATCAGTAGCAGTATTTGTGTTACATACTGCTCTGAGACTTTAAAAGGTTGGAGATCCAAATGCAGCTTTTATGAGAGGGACAATCATTACATTTACATTTAGTCATTTAGCAGACGCTTTTATCCAAAGCGACTTACAAATGAAAGCAATAGAAGCAACTAAAAACAGTCAAGGGCAACAATATGCAAGTGCTGTAACAAGTCTCAGTTAATCTAGCACAGAACACATAGGACAATTGTTTTTTTTTTTGTTGTTTTTTTTAAATAGACAAACAGAAAACGAATAGAATGATACGTGCTATTCTTTATTGGTCAGGTGCTGCTGGAAAAGATGTGTTTTAAGATATTTTTTGAAAATGGCTACCAACTCGGCTGCTCGAATTGAGACAGGCAGGTCATTCCACCAGGTGGGAACGGTCCAGGAAAAGGTCCTTGTGAGGGATTTCATACCTCTTTGTGATGGCGCCACAAGGGGCCGCTCACTTGCAGAACGCAAGCAAGAGGGTGTGTAAGTCTGGACATGCGAGTTTAGGTATGTTGGTGCAGAGCCAGTGGTTGCCTTGCAGGTGAGCACCAGTGCCTTGAATTTGAATCCAGACACGTAATCCAAACTGCAGGCAAGAAATCCAAACAAGGTAATGAGGTAAATGAGACACAGGTGTAAACAATGAGTGCTGATGAGTCCGGGAAAAGGATTATGGGTAATGTAGTCCTTGATGGAGTGATAGTCCTGGGTGGAGTGCCCTGTGGTGTTAATCACGGGCACTCTCACTGGTGAATCGTGACAATTAGTATCAGTGATACTGGCTTTCATTTATGAAAAGATGCCATTAAAAAGTATTTAAAATATACTGTATGTTGTTTCTACATTAATTTGGAGATTAAACGTGAAATTATTACATTATAAAATATATTAAAAACGTGTTTTAATCGTGATTCATGATTAATCGCAGAAAAAATGTGATTAATCTTGTTAATTTTTTAATCAATTGACAGCACTAATGTGTGTGCATGTTTATGAGGACACAAATTTGTATAATGACATGGGTATTGCACTGGTATTACAGCGTAAACGTGGTTTATGAGGACATTTCCTGTGTCCTCATAATAAAAATAGCTTTAAAAACACACTAAACAATGTTTTATTAAAAATGTAAAAATGCAGAATGTTTTCTGTGATGGGTAGGTTTAGGGGTAGTGTAGGGGGATAGAATGTACAGTTTGTACGGTATAAAAACCATTACGTCTATGGAGAGTCCTCATAATGATAGGTGCACCAACATGTGTGTGTGAGTGTAGACTTCAGATGCAAAAACCTCTAAATCTGACATGTTTTCTTTTAAATGAGCATTTTTTTAGCAGGCTATGTTTAGTTTCAGTAATTTCACTTTAATGGCAATGAAAAGGTTATTAGTCAGTTATTGAAATGCCTTATTTTTTTAAATGTCACTTTAGTCAATGCATTGGTATCTAACAAATTTTATTGTCTTTTGCTCTAGCTAAGTCCATGTGAGCTTTTTTTGCAAACCTCTTTGGACAACAATTCGAATTCCAATTGGTTCGAAGTCCAAAGAGGCTTTTGCTGACAAGGGAAAGTGGTGTTTAGTGGTTTCTGCCCAGAACCAGTATTTCTGAATGGGTTGAGGCTGGAATTTAGTGGATTTGTGTCATTTGTGTCAGAAAAATTTATAATTTTTGACAGGTGGCGTTTAGCAGCTTTTGCATCTGAAGTCTTTATATATATACTGGGCTGTCAGCGTTAACACGTAGCACACAGTTAGATGATCTTGGGAGTCAGAGTATATCACACTGAGCATCTATGGCGCAAGCACCTGTAGTGATAGCGGTAGTGGTAGGTGAAAATTTCTGTTCTTACCCCTTCACCCGATTTTGCTTCTCTGTTTGTGATCAGATCATTTTAAGCCGCT
This sequence comes from Paracanthobrama guichenoti, assembly GCA_018749465.1. Taxonomy (NCBI): domain Eukaryota; kingdom Metazoa; phylum Chordata; class Actinopteri; order Cypriniformes; family Gobionidae; genus Paracanthobrama; species Paracanthobrama guichenoti. The sequence continues at coordinate 10,070,453 of CM031953.1, read as the reverse complement.
AAACTCCGGGAAAGTTTTCAGTCCAATGATCCAGTAAGCAAATGCATTCAAATAATCAACCCAAAGCAGAGCTTATGTAAAGAAAAAAATCCACCGCTGTATGGCCAGATAATACGCTAACTATGTTTCTCAGCTGGATAAAGCAAACCAGCTTTTCGCTAGTAAAGTTTTGATTATAATCAAGGTAAAGACGATTGCAGTGACGTACAAGACCCGTACAGTAAGCATGTGTGAGTCCATGATATTGATGAGCAATTCATGTTATTTCCACACACAGTCAGGATAATATTTTTTTCTGTCATGTATGTTGCTGTGTTTAGTAATTCTGAATGGATGCGTGTACTGTAGTAGGCATATAATGCAGTCAAGGTAGTTAGTTTAGGTTTCTCCATTTTCTCCATGTCGTCTTGTTCAATATCGCAACTTGACATGTCTAAAACGTAAACAAGCTCTAAAAAGCTCTAAACAAGCTCTTTGCTATTGCACTGCAAAAAAAGAAGAAAAAAAAAAGAAAGAAGAAGATTTCAGCGGGTACGCTGAGCTACTTCTGATTCACAGGCTAACAAGTCTCCCTCTCTAAACCACAAGAGGATTGTTTTCACTGAAATTCCCAATTAGCTACTGTGGACGGCTCTCTCTGGAGACCAGAGACTCTACTGCTCCGTGACCTCTCGCCAAATTGAACTGCTTAGAAATCTTAAGCAATTTAATGTAGATTGGCTCCCATTGGACCTGAAGGGCAATGTCAAACTTATTCAATCTCTACGTTCATGTGCTGCTGCTGAAGTACACTTCCTCCCACCTTTTTTTCTGGTGACAAAGCATAAGTAAAGTCAGGAAGCACAAAGCTGTTCAATTCACGTTCAATTGAAATCTGCCATATAGACAATCATCGGCTACTGGTTGGTCGTCAATGGAACTGAATCTCAGCTCCCCTTGGTATTGTTTTTCAACCGTTAAAAAAATGTCAGAGAAAGTAATCAGAGTGACATTTGTCATCTTCATCCTTTGTGACAGGTTTGTGGCATATGCTACTGTCCTGAAAGAGCAGCCGTCTAAACACATAAAAGATCCTGGAACCCTTAACATGACATATAGACACTCAAGTTATCAGCCTTATAATTATGAGAAGGTATACGTTTCTGCATACAAATCTGTGCGTTCAGACAGCTATTGCGACTTTCCTCAGTTCCTGATTTATCCAATCCCATCATAAGCAGGACCAAAGACAAGAGATATCAACTCAAAATGAGCCTGAAATTGCCATTAAATGCTAATCTCTTCCTAGCCGCTCGGCCCTCAGCCCCCTCACAGAGTCTGGCAGACAAAGAGGTCTCAAACCAGAATAAATTGCAGCACATACACAGAGCAATTCAAAGTTTAATAAGAAGTATATTAAGGCCAATATTAAACATTATAAGTGAGTGCCCAATGCCATTGCCATGCAAATTATGCCACAGCTACTCAAATTGGAAGTGTCTGATAAAGCAAATTATAAAAATTGTAATTCGGTTAATGTAATTTCAAAACAATCCGCACACAGTGGCAGAGCCAACAGTCTAAATAGAGGAGCAAAGAGCTGATTTTGGGTGGTGAAAAGACAGAAAAGGGGAAAAATAAGACATTCACAAATCATTCATATATATATGATTTCATCAAGTACAGCATTGTTCCTGGAGCAACATTTCAATCAACCAATCAGATTTGAGGGACAAGTTTAAGCTTACAACCAGGGTGAGGTGCTTTTACATTGTTATTCACCTATCCTTTCCCTCTGATTTTAGGAGTAAGTTATGGGTAGGGTTGGGGATAGGGTTAGGACTACATTTTCGGACAGTAATGTTCTTCCAGGATCAACACATTATGTTGATCCATTAACATTCTCTTATATATACAAGTTTTACTGTTATATATTACTGCTTATTCTAGCCAAGATTTTAGATCAATCAATCAATCAATCAATAAAACCTGTGTGCCCATTTCCCAAAGATATGTAAAGTCAGCCAATCAGATTACAGTTTTCTAGTTACTTTTCTGTGGTGTGTCTTCTATGTCAACTAAACAGACAAAACACAGATAGAGTAAACAGGTTAAAACATGTTATATGAAAAGAAAAAAAAAAAAATTAAGAAGATGTCCCAGTTCTGCTCTCACCATCAAGGGATGTCTATTCGCCAAAACAACATAAAACTAATAAAGTGCCTTAAGCCTATTTCTAACTCTGTTGGCATGGCAACAAGACACCGACCAAACGACTGCATTGGTGAAGTTGGGTGTGCAGGATATACACTGGTCTGGAGTAGATTGGCACACTGGAACAGCTATTTGTTTCTGCATGGACGTGATTATTTGGATACAAATGTGTCTAATTTTTTTTAAAAAGTATTGTCCTCTGTTTAAGCATCTTATTTGCATACACACATTTGATACAGCACTATGCATATACAGTACAATTTAAGTTCTAGTTAGACTTTACAGCAGCAAGATGTCTCTTAATGACCTACAAAGTAGCAATTTAACACATTAACTTATACAGATGACAATAAAATCATCATATGAACACACCCTTTCTTTATTGGAATACAAAAGAATACATTTTGGAAAAATTTCATCAGTTTTTGTCCATATAATTAGATTATTCAAAGCAAAATTTGACCCTATTGATTATCATTGTATATACAGTTAGAATATTAGAAAATATCTACTTTTATGGTCCACAAATGAAGGAAAGGTTCAGGTTTGGAACGACATGAGTGTGAGTGATGACATCCAAAAAGTGTTTCGAGTTTGTAAGACAAGGGCTTTTGATTCCAGATTTTTCAATATTGATTCTGGACCAATTTTCTTGATTCTTAAAATGGGGGAAGTGAAGAGAGATCTTTTAATAAACACTTAATTATCAAGATAGTATAGTCTCAGCCTCAGACATCACACCCATGGACTGTTAGCTGAACGTCTGATGCATATGGAACACAAAATGGCAAACACTTCAGGAGTTTCTGATTATCTGATATCTGATTGTTTGACCGATGTGTTTACAACTGTGACAATCTTATCATGAGTGCTTATCATGACCAACTAAATGCTGGATTTTCAAAAGTATGTGAAGTTCACGCCATAGACTCAGCAAAATACATCAAAGAGTTTTACACGGCGGTCTGTTATTGCAGGGACATCGACTTTACATTTCATGCCCCTACAAAACGAACTGTGATTGGTTGCTTTACATGTCAGTGAGGTGTCCTCTTGGGCGGTCCTTGGCCAATGAAAGCTGCAATGGAGTCCAGACCTTCTGCCGTCAGTCTGAAGGTTTAGGTATGCAGGACTATCAAGATAGTAACAGCCCTCTTCATTTAGTTTTAATTTATGAGATATTTGTGTTTTTGAACAAATCAGTTGAGAGAATGATCGAAAGAACCACTCACTCATTCGCTAGTGTTGAAGTTGAAGTTGAAGTTGAAGTTTATTCGTCATTACACATGTACAAGTACAGTATAACGAAATGAAGTTTGGAGCAAGCCTCCGGGCCGCAGCCGATTATTCAGGCGCCGCCCTACGCTCTCCAGAAATACAAGAATGCAATTTAGCAAGCATTACATAGCAAACACAACAAAAACATAAACATAAACATAAACATGACACAGTACACGTGGTCACGTGATGGGATTTTTTGTATGGAGTGGGAGAGGAGATAGATAAACAGGCAGACGGTTGGAGGGGGTGGGATCGGGTAGGTTGTGTATGGTGCGAGTGAGTCTGAGATTGTGTTGTGTGAGAATGTTAGCCATAACTTCAGATGTTTTCGAGTTCAGTTCTATGGTTTGTCCTTGAAGGGAGATAAGGCAGTGCACAGGGAAGATAGATAGCAGACAGCTGCCCGGCTGACCTCCCAACCGAGAGATAGGGACCAAGTGAGGTTCGTTGGGCTAGTTGATTAGGTCAGGCAAATACAATTTATTATTTTTAATCCATTTGATGATCTTGGTAATTTGTCCGGATCATAATCAATCAATCAGATCTGGTCCTCAGCATTCGCGTCCGGTCTGTGCAGTTTCCCTAGACATTACGTCCAGCCTCATGGCCAGACCGGTTACAGTCCGTAAAAGTTCACCGATCTGACCCCCGATAGAGCCCACTCTTCCCTGCGTATCCGCAGTCCGGACTGCGTTATTACGGTTCAGTTCCTCAATTCCTATCACTTTCTGATCTAATTCCTTCAAGCGGTCACACAGAACCCGAAGCATTGTTTAATTTCCACAGACAGCGGCTGGGTGAATTTGCTTGCAGCTGTCTTACCAATCTTCCGATAGGTCAGGGCAATCCCAAAGCCAAAGAATAGGAACCCGCCATCAATAATCCAATCATGTATAAATCTTCCGCATCCTCCACGGACAGAGCCTCCAGGCACAGGACTTGCCAGTTGTTCCATGCGTCCCTCACGTACCCTGCGGCAAAGGTCCCGTCCGGGCAGGTGGGTTCTCCCGGGGCACCCTTCCTTAGTGAGAAAATCTTGTCGATTGCGCTGATTGACCAGTTAATCAATTCCATTTCAGTATTTTCAAGAGTCCAGCAGAGCAGCAGTCAGAGAAGAGAAGAGACGAAACACTAGACAAAACAAAACAGCGCGAGAGCCAGCAGGGAACAGAGAGAGAAAAAAACACGTCTGCACGGATACAAGGACAGAATGGAAATACCTACCTAGTGATACCTACTAGTGTAACGGTGTAACCTATAGAAAGAGTTACTGAATAAACCAGTCAAATACAAACTTTTGGTAAACTGAAAAAAATTAAATAAAAAATCAAGTAAAAGGGATGAATCAATAAGGCTCTTATAGTAGATGTGTAGTAGTTTAAAAATACACTCACCTAAAGGATTTGATATGTCATCTATGTTGTATTCTGAATAAAATATTGAAATTTGAAACTTCCACATCATTGCATTCTGTTTTTACACTCACCTAAAGGATTATTAGGAACACCATACTAATACTGTGTTTGACCCCCTTTCACCTTCAGAACTGCCTTAATTCTGCGTGGCATTGATTCAACAAGGTGCTGAAAGCATTCTTTAGAAACGTTGGCCCATATTGATAGGATAGCATCTTGCAGTTGATGGAGATTTGTGGGATGCACATCCAGGGCACGAAACTCCCATTCCACCACATCCCAAAGAAGCTCTATTGGGTTGAGATCTGGTGACTGTGGGGGCCATTTTAGTACAGTGAACTCATTGTCATGTTCAAGAAACCAGTTTGAGATGATTTGAGCTTTGTGACATGGTGCATTATCCTGCTGGAAGTAGCCATCAGAGAATGAGTACATGGTGGTCATAAAGGGATGGACATGGTCAGAAACAATGCTCAGGTAGGCCGTGGCATTTAAACGATGCCCAATTGGCACTAAGGGGTCTAAAGTGTGCCAAGAAAACATCCCCCACACCATTACACCACCACCAGCCTGCACAGTGGTAACAAGGCATGATGAATCCATGTTCTCATTCTGTTTACGCCAAATTCTGACTCTACCATCTGAATGTCTCAACAGAAATCGAGACTCATCAGACCAGGCAACATTTTTCCAGTCTTCAACTGTCCAATTTTGGTGAGCTCATGCAAATTGTAGCCTCTTTTTCCTATTTGTAGTGGAGATGAGTGGTACCCGGTGGGGTCTTCTGCTGTTGTAGCCCATCCGCCTCAAGGTTGTGCGTGTTGTGGCTTCACAAATGCTTTGCTGCATACCTCGGTTGTAACGAGTGGTTATTTCAGTCAAAGTTGCTCTTCTATCAGCTTGAATCAGTTGGCCCATTCTCCTCTGACCTCTAGCATCAACAAGGCATTTTCACCGCATACTGGATGTTTTTCCCTTTTCACATCATTCTTTGTAAACCCTAGAAATGGTTGTGTGTGAAAGTCCCAGTAACTGAGCAGATTGTGAAATACTCAGACCGGCCCGTCTGGCACCAACAACCATGCCACGCTCAAAATTGCTTAAATCACCTTTCTTTCCCATTCTGACATTCAGTTTGGAGTTCAGGAGATTGTCTTGACCGGGACCACACCCCTAAATGCATTGAAGCAACTGCCATGTGATTGGTTGATTAGATAATTGCATTAATGAGAAATTGAACAGGTGTTCCTAATAATCCTTTAGGTGAGTGTACATTAATTGGCAGACATTCCAGGACAGGTTAGGACTTTTTAGTAGTTCTTCAGTTGGAAGAACTGGAAGTCATAACATTTTCTTTTTTGGGATCGACTCCCAACCTTACGTAACAAAACATTAGTTGCAATGCCCAACACTGTTACTGCCAACTGAAAGAAACTGAGTTTCACCCACCCAGCCTCGTCAGTCCAAAGATATAAAGCTGAATGCTGGGAGCAGCATAATACTGTGATATCACACAAGCAAGGAAGGAAAAAGCTACCTGCTGTTTTTGTCTCAAAAAGCATAAATGAACAAGGTTGTTAAACTAAGCTTGTTGTGTATCAGTTGGTTTACACTGCTGCAACAGACTTCTATGAGGAAAACAATAAAAGTGAGAGAGAGAAAAGATGTGTCCAGAAAACCACAACAAAAACAGCGGTGAGAAAGGGTAAAAAACAATAAAAGTAGCTGACATATTCAGACCATCTCAGACAGCTGTATTTCCCACAATTCAGCAGTACCTATTTCTAGGGCTGGGAATCGATTCCAAAAAGAATCAAGAGTCGATTACAAAGTTATAAGTCGACTCCAAAGCTCTCTTTAAGAGCCCTTTCCAATCATTAATTTGTCTCTCACTCACTAATAATGATTGGAAAACTTTGGACAGTTTGTTTCAATGAACCAGTTCAGAATGAAACAATTCAGCAGTTGTTTTGCATCATCGCGTAATGACGTCACCAGAACGTAATTCTAACAACTACGCTGAAACATTCAAATAAAGCCATATGTGCATCATTGTTTCCTTCTGTGATCCTGCATCTTGGACAAGTTTACTACATTTTGCACCCAAAAACTCCATAATTTAGCTTAAATCATGAAACTGTTATGTTGTCCACAATGGTAGGTTTTGAGCGCTGCTTGGTCTACAATAGGAGATTTGAGAGTCTTATTTTTATTTTAAATAAAATGCAGTTTTTTTTTTCTTTCTATAATCCAATGATAATTCTGAAAGAAAATGCGCCTAGAGAACAGATTAATGGCCGAGAGCCTACTGTAGCTATAGTAACGTACGTAACTTCCTCGCACATCTAATTGACAAATAAGCAGCACACTCTAATATCGTCGTTGTTAATATTGTGGTTATTTAAGTGAACAGTTTGCCTCGTACATTCTGTGCAAAAGCACATGTTCTAACCATGCAAATCGCATTTACTTCTGGGCTATGGGCCATTTCAGGAGCATTCATAATTCAAATTTTAAATCAATCAGAGTTATTATCTTCATTTTACAAATAAAGCTTCAGAGAAGGGTACCAATCTTTCATAAAAAAAACAACAAAACAAAAAAAAGAATAAAAAAAGAATCGAAAACAACAGTGAGGAATCGATTCTTCGAATCGACTCCATTGATTCCAGAACCAGGAATCGGAATCGATTAAAAAAACTCGGAATCGAACAGCCCTACCTATTTCCATCCATTTAAAAATGCTTGAAACACAGCACTTTGTTTCCATCCATCCATCCATCCATCCATCCATCCATCCATCCATCCATCCATCCATCCATCCATCCATCCATCCTCCAAACTGTTTTATTCTCTACAGTGTTAGACAGACAGACAGACAGACGGATGGATGGATGGATGGATAGTTACAAAGGAAAGGCTGGCTTGGACAGGCAAATAACCCCACTTTCACCTAGATAAGTACATAACATAAATCATATGCACAAATGAGAGCATACTGTAACATTTGTTTAACATAATGGATTAGGCTCATTTCCATCCACCTACAGTCTCAATGTCATCTACATACTGTATGCTCTATGCTATCAGCCCACTCTACGATATAATTAAGTTTTTAAGTTCTTCCAGGTGAAAAATTACTTTCTTAAACACATCGCAGCTCAGTTAGGTGTTATAGAAATATTGCCTACTCATCAGTCATTACTTCTCATTGCATCTAGCTGGGTAATTATTTTAATGAATCCCACACTGATGTTCTTCACTATGGAAGACAAATCCAGGCATTAAGCCGTCTTTGTGTGTGACGAGGGAACTTAGAAATGTTGATTTTGCCCTTCTCTATGCTCCACTAGCATAAAAAGCTTTATCATCAGCCCTTTTTGAGCTTTACAGCGTACTAGCGAGTGTATCAGCCAAATCGTCTAATACCACAAAGTCAGAAAAGGTTCCTCAGACGCTGGTGAGCCAGTGTGTCAGATTGAAGGAGATCTGGGCTGTGATTCGTCACAAAGACGAGAATTTGTTTGAGCTGTTTTGGCATGTCAGCCTTCAGGGTTTGTTGTTAAGGTCACCTTTTCAAGCTTCTTATTACATAATCTTTTAGAGATACTCATTGCTTGTGACTTTTTCACTGAAGCCTCCTGTACAGTGTTGAGGAAGCTTTGTTAAAACTGCAGCTTGCCGAGCTACACATAATTTAAGGAAGTTAACCTACAGTCAAAGTCAAAAAGTTGACAGCCACCCTGCAGTTGCTGCACTGGTAGATGCTAAATGCGAACAAAAAGTACCTAATTACAATGACAATATTTTTTTATAAAATAATGAAATTGAACATGTACAATTCTAAAACCGATAGTTCTAATCTAATTAAAATCTCTTAAAATAAGTCTCATCTTTATGGAAGCCTGTTTCCGCCACAGAATAAAACAATTTTTAAAAGATAATTGCGACTGTTTCACAATTCTGATTTTCACTACCTGCTGAATATTGGGGAACACTTTATTAAGAGCTAACTCAATCTGACTTTCATTAGAGCCCTGACCAAGTATCACAACTTCAACAACTCACAACTTTTTGGTCCCACTTTATATTAGGTGGCTTTAACTACTATGTACTCAAAAAATAAGTACATTAGACTTATTGTGTTCATAGTGCAAAACACTTTTTCTGTTTTGAGGTGGGATACGGGTAAGGTTAAGGATGGGTTTGGTTGTATGGGTAGGTAAAAGGTAAAGGAAATGTCAACAGTGTAATTATAAATGTAACTACAGAAATTAATTACAAATGTAATTACATGCAGGTATTTTGAAAAATATAAGTACAATGTAAAAACATGTATGTACACAAAGTGCATTGTATCAAATTATTAATCTGCTATGCATGCTTGGATGACATTTAAACTTGTCAGATCATTGGATCGCAGTGATAAGTATAACGGTCCATCATCTGCCTAGCAGTGAAAATGTATATGTTTCCGCATTACAGATCCTAGAGGTAACATATAAATAAATTGAAAACAAAATTGGTCCTAACAGGGAGCCCTGAAGAACACCACAGTTGATAATGTTACAGCGATGATGTACAATACCTGTAGTTGCATAGAAATGTACTAAATAGTAATTATTAAAATTTGTAGTAGACATGCAAATTTGAATACCTTATTGCTTAAATAGCTGTCCGATAATAAATTATATCAGATTATAAAATATAATATTTCATCAGAGCAAAATTCCTCTGACTCAAAAAAGGAGGGCTTTTGAACTAATAAATCTTAATAGTGAAAGCATTAAACTTTAAAATATAAATGCAAAAACAACATATAAACATATACAAGCAAAGACCTGATGCAGTATAGAGACTGAATTTAATAACTAATTTTCGTATGAACTATTCGAGCAAACAAGTCACTAAAATGAATCAGACTAACAGGGCATGGCTTGTAGTTTATTGGTAACTAAATCTTTTAACAATCCCTTACCAGAATTGAAATAAAACTGAGACAAACAAAAAATAAATAAACAAATGTTAGATGAAAAACTTAAGAAAAAACGTTGCCCTGGCAACTCACTGAAATAAAATAAGTTTAAGTTGATGTATTAAATAATAAAAAAATATGAAAAACTAATAAAAATGCTAATAGCACATAAAATTACCTAATAAACATAAAAACCTAATCCAAAATATCAATACTGTAAATACTATAATAGTATACAAAAATATATAACACTGCTTCAGTGATACAGGCTTTCTAGATGACCACATTTGATTATGGCCTTAGCTCATTCAGTGGTAAAGCTGTGTGCACCATACAATATAAAATATGATGTAATTTGTTGTCATGGTACATGTTAATTTTTAGAAAATGTACTGTACCTTGGTTTTAAAAAAACATGTTATCGAAAAATGAATCAGTAATGGAGCTCTTTTTAGTTTGAGTTTAGTCTCAACCTCATACGTCTGATGCATATGGCACACTTATCTGGAAACACTTCAGGAGTTTCCGAGTCGTCATCTAATTGATTGAATCCTACAGGATGTCTGGGAGATGCGTGTGTTGCGTTCTTTAATGGCCCGACTGGAAACAAATGCCGTGACACCAAACTCCCTTGTGCAAGGGGAACGCCATCGTGTTTACAACTGTGACCATGAGCTTGCAAAACGTTCTGAAATGAATCATTTAGATGCACGCCGGTCTGTTATTGCAGGGACATGGACTTTACATTTTCACGCCCCTAAACATGACGCGGAAAAAATCGAACTGTGATTGGTTATCAGTTAAAACATCCTCTTGGGCGGTCCTTGACCAATGAAAGCTCCAAAAGAGTCCAGACCTTCTGCCATCAGTCTGAAGGTCTGGCTATGCGAGACTCAGTGGATCAGCATTCTGTACGCTAACTCTCAAAACAATGCTGATCCAGAATCCATACTTGACCCAGGGGAAGAGGCCTGTGTCTTCATGGCTTAGTTATGTTGGCATTGCAGTCATGACTTTCATATCCATACAATTCATTCATTCTCCATCTGTCTGAACCTGCATGAGCTTTTTTTTTTTTAAGATTCATCCTATCAAGAAATTTGCCACGGATCAAGACCACAGCATGAGCCTCGGTACAGAATAATGCCGACCAACGGTAAATACAAAAGCTCCGGTGAGCACAGAGATGGTGCTTTTCAATGTGTCCCTTGGGTTTCAATGTGAGCATTAACTTTGTCACATTCTATCGCTCACTCAAACCTTGGCACCGGCATCCATGAAATATCTCATTTTATGTACGGAAAAACTCTATAGCTGAGGGGAATGACAAGCACTACAGATTTTGACCATGTATTACCATGTGATATGTTTTTAAAGCCCCTTTAAGAGCACTCCGTATACAATAGCATAACTGGTTGGAAATATACTCACTATCAACAGCACCCGTTGTGAGCAAGAAACACACACAAAACTAACCAAAAACAACTCTATCAGCTAATAAACTGATGAATATTCACATGTTTACATTTGGCTTGAACTATTGTGCTCCTCGCCTGACAAAATCTATTATTTATCAAGCAATTTGCCTTTACTGTAAACCATTGCTGAGAGCACCAGTCCGTCCTGTCAAATTCTATTAAAGTCTCACTTATTCAGGTTTGTTAGGATCAATTAATTAGCGTGAGGGAAAAAAACCAACAATTTTCTCACAAGCTACTCAACAATTATAAACAATCATCCTAACAATTGCTTCATTAAAAGACTAAAACTGTTGTTTTTTTTAAGCGAAACCTCCAGGCAAAGGAGTCCGTCAATAGACAAATTAATTATGTCAATAAAAGAACTGACAGGTGAGAAACGATGACAAAGGCAGATGATCTTGACAGGGGAATTTCAAGGTATGTGATCAATTTTACTTAAATGCCAACGTGCCCACACAAGCAATAAGCCCATGCTCAGGGTCCTGAAAGCCAAATCGTCCTTGTATTCTGACCCAAGAGAAATTGCGAGCTGTTCACAGATTCCCAATTTAATGTTTAATGAAACAGCTTAATGACATTTTATTATGGGTGTAATTACGGTGTACAAACACTTGCAGAATATAGAGCACAATGTCCAGGAATACCACCCGTGTAGTTTAATTTAACTGATGAATGATCTTGGATTGTGGGTATTCGCTGAATAGGTTTTATTGATTGCAAACTGGAATTAGCTTTCAAATCAGCTTTAACTCCCAATAAATAACTTTTTTATTTACTAGGCCAAATGAAATCATGGTGAACAGTTAGTTATTTATTGATATATACAGTAGTGACCAAAAGTCAGGCCTAGGATAATTGACATTTTCACCCTTTATTCAAATATTATTAAATAAAAAATGTGTTAGAGATTTTGTAAGCATATTGTGTAGTTATGCTTGGAGTCAGTTGTTTTATTTGTGATAACGCAATGAAACATGACAAATTGTGCAGACATAATTTTTGGCCAGGCTGTCATAAGAAATTATGAACACATGCAAAAACAAGAGAGAACAAACTAAATATTAGTAACTGATTATGTTGTAGTCACTGTGTGCTTTTCCCCTGTGAGCTTTTGGATTTTCCTATGCATTTTTGCATAGTAAAATAAAACCTGGAGCTGTAGTTTGCCTTTTTGCCAAATAATTTTGTCAGATAAATATGTTTAATGTTTTGTTCTTCCCTCATATTGAAAAAATACAAAATATGTTCAATATATTTTGGTTTAATCAAACTTGTAGGGTCATTAAAAACAAATATCCACTGCTGTGTATGTGTATGTGTATATATATATATATATATATATATATATATATATATATATATATATATATATATATATATATATATATATATATATATATATATATAAAATCATTTGTGACCAATGAGGTTTCAAATTTGCTTAAAGGGTTAGGGTTAGCAAAAATTAAAATTCTTTCTTTATATTCTCATCATTTACTCAGCCTCATGTCATTCCAAACTACAAGACTTTTGTTCACCTTCAGAATGCAAATTAAGATATTTTTGATGAAATCTGAGAGATTTCCATTGACAGTCCACGCAACTACCACAGAATTTTCTGAAGAGACACAATCGCTTTATATAATGAACAAATGTTTATTCACATAAATATTCATCAATGCACACATCAGGTACGGTAAACGGAAGCTAAAGCATGTTTACTTTATGTGTGAGAACCAATGAGGATCATTCTCATGCGTTACGCGGCACGTTTGAGCTTCAGCAAGAACCAATGAGGTTCATTCTCGTGTGTTACGCAGCACGTTTGAGCTTCAGCAAGAACCAATGAGGTTCATTCTCGTGTGTTACGCAGCACGTTTAAGCTTCAGCAAGAACCAATGAGGTTCATTCTCGTGTGTTACGCTGCACGTTTGAGCTTCAGCAAGAACCAATGAGGTTCATTCTCGTGTGTTACGCAGCACGTCTGAGCTTCAGCAAGAACCAATGAGGTTCATTCTCGTGTTATGCAGCACGCTTGAGCATCAGCAAAAACCAATGAGGTTCATTCTCGTGTTATGCAGCACGCTTGAGCATCAGCAAAAACCAATGAGGTTCATTCTCGTGTTATGCAGCACGTTTGAGCCGCCATTCTGCCATTCTTGGAAGCGCTGCACTGTATTTACTACATCAACAACGTAAGAGACTGACACAGATGAGAAGAAATTGTTTAATAAAGACGTTATTTTTAAATTCTCATTTCTTCATAAAATTAAGGTCGAACCACTTACATGAACTATTTTAACAATGTCTTTACTACCTTTTTTGCCCTTGAAAGTTACATTGACATTGCTGCCTATGGGTAGTTCAGAGAGCTCTTGGATTTCATTAAAAATATCTTAATTTGTGTTCTGAAGTTGAATGAAGCTCTCACGGGTTTGGAGCGGCATGAGGGTGAGTAAATAATAACAGAATTTTCATTTTTGTCATTTATGAACACTCACTGGTTAATTTTGGCTTCATGTGAACCAGCATGAAAAATCAAGACCCCACAGTCTGTGTGTGAATAGTGCTAAAAGTTAAAGATAAGTTTGCATAATATTCATGTGACCTCTGATGTAACATTCATTAAAGCGCGCTCAAAAAATTTAGAGAATGTGAGAAGGATCCAACTCAAGCTCTCATACAGTCAATAGCATTTTGATCCAGAATTATGCATGTGCATAACTGATGCTGCGTTGCCCTGCAGGTAGAAGGGATAAGCAATCTCACTGCATCTAATGACCTATAAGCATATATGGGTCTGTGCGATAAATTATTCAGCTGACACAATGCGCAAGGTTCATTTCTGGTTCAGTGCGACCCCATTTTCACACTAAATCCAGAAACAACATTTTGGACAGCACCCAAATGTGAATGCAGGGAGACCTGTGGGGGTGTAAATGTGGTGGAGACTTGTCAAGGAGAAAGAATGACTCCAGAATGAATAATTCAATGAATAAACACTAGCTCAACAGAACGGCCAGACTTTAAATAAATGATTTCAGCCGATGCTGAGAGCACATTATAGTATTTTCAGTATTTTCCGACTCAGACTGAGTTAGATGGTACTATCACTTGTAATGATATAATGAAGAAGTGCTTACGGCATTCTCGCGGACCTCCATCGGCGGTAAGTATAGAAGATGTACCCAATACTGCAGGAAAGAGCCTCCTGTAGCCCATTCTGCTAATATCCATCCAATGATCTGAGGAAATTGTTCGTCTACAAAGAACTATGGTTTTCTCCATCAGAGATGAGGAGAAGCCTGAATCAGTGCTTTGAGGAACAAAAGCCGGACTTCTGCTAATTGCTTTTAAAATGGCAGAGGGTAGAAAAAATTGTGAGAACTCTCACAAAAAGAAGGCCGGGCTAGAATTTGAGCTATAAAACCTAATTATACCCCACAAAAGCAGCCTGTTCCATTTAGCATAAAAAGAAACCTAGAGCAATAACAGCCATGCCATTAACAATTAGTCTCCACTGCACCTAATTAGACAGAGGAGATAAAAAACAGGTTCTAAATTTAAACCGTTTGCCTCGTATATTCTGTGAGGCTCGATACTCTGTGCAAATAGCATCTAAAGACCCACAGCATCCAGTGACGGTTCATGACTGGCCATTGAGAAGAAACACAATGTTATATCTGCTGCTTAATGGTAATAAACTTCTTTAGCTAAACTCGAGAGAGAGGTTACAAACGGCCACAGGATTCCTGAGGGTAAACATCCCTAAATGGTTATTCATTCTATTCTACAGAAAGTACAGAGACACTAAATTGGGGAATATATGTCCAATTACACTTTTGCTAATGCCTGGATTCTGCGTACTTCACTGAGCCGTGATATGGGCAGTGAGCTTTCTGTTAGCATTACACATATTTCAAAAAGCATTAAAAATGACATTAAACAGTGCTAGCAAGCCATTTTACGCTCATATTGTGGTTTATTGAAGCGAAAAAGGATATTCAAGAGAGAAAAAAACTATGTTATGAATATGTAATTGATTGGATGGTGAAAAGTGATCTCTCGATGACAGGTGGTTGAAGGGGAAAAAAATAAGAGGACTTGGTGATGAAAATGTACGATGTTTCAGAGATGGAGAAAAAGCAAAACCCTGCCTTAAAATGTTACTGACCAATCCTGCAACAACAACTGTTACAATCTTCTCAGATGCTACAATCTACCATTTTCTCAGATAAGTTTTTACTCTTTAGTATATGAAGGATTGGATTGGATGGATGGATGGATGGATGGATGGATGGATGGATGGATGGATGGATGGATGGATGGATGGATGGATGGATGGATGGATGGATGGATGGATGGATGGATGGATGGATGGATGGATTTTTTGAACAACATGCATTACTGAATCGACCAGAAACATGTATTAAGAAAGTAAATAGTCCATTTCGATTTAATGCAGACTTCAAAGTTAATTTGCCTTTGGAACTAACAAGCCATTTTTCTTCTAAAATGTATCCATAAAAACTAGAGCTGGAAAATAAAGAGTAAATATACTGCACTGCTTGTAATGACATCAAACAATAAGTAAGTGGTCTCCTTTGAAGGACACTCTCATAATGTTAACTTCTCTTGGATTTGTGATGGGCTTGATGAAATATAAAATCACTGGTCAAAAGCCAAAGTATTAACCGCATCCAAAACAATAATGAAAAAGCACACGGACTGGCCAATAGGCCACTCCATCCTATCTGTCAATACAGCATAGATACTAATAAACCCACTTACCAACCACCCCTCCTCTGCTTAGCAAATAGTCATAAGACAACCCTGCAGTCCATTTAAAGGCCAACAAATTAAACAGAGAGCCTTTATGCCCCTTTTCTCATTAAATCCTAAAACCTTGTAAATGTTAAAGAGAGTGTTGCCGGGTATAGCGTGCATGCTCCCATTATAGAACTTATCAGTTAGACCACCGGAAAACACAGACCGTAAAGCACACCTTGAGTGGCCTTTTTCTATTTGGCAAGGGACGTTGCCAGATTGCCTGCCTAACTTGCATTTAGCATCTCGCTAACCTTCAGACTGCTTTGACCTAATATGACAGTAGTTTTTGCATTAACGCTTGGCAAGGAAACACCTGACATGGCTGTGAAACGTATGGCCATATGGAATTCTTGGACTGGCTTTGGAACGTGCTGTTGGTACACTTCCCTGCACACGGCAGTCTCCCATTTTCTCCTTCCCTGGGCATAAGACACAGCTTGCCATTTTTCAACAAAACTGGCCACTCTCAGAGGTGTGAACACAAAGGCCGGATCACTCTGCCTCACCATTGTCTTACAACAGTGTGATGAAAAAGCCACCTGCTCTAATCGTTCCCGCTCATACCCTCGATTTGCCCATGTGCCTTTCGTAATAAGGCCCCATTTTCAGAACCACTTAGTTGTAGACACAAATAAATGTGGCACACTTTAACAAGGTAAAATGTGTTTCTACTCATGCCTAAGATGGAGGACCAAAATCTCAGGAATGATTCACATTCCTCCCACAAATGTCAAACGGTATTTATGAGTAAAACACACGCTAGAAGTTTATCTTCCCTGTCACTGTTTCTAAACTCAATAAGCTGTAAAGATTTAATGACTATGATGCCCATCTGCCTTCACTTGGAGTGTTGCAGAGCTCTATATTAATAACAGTTGTATATAATTCAGTTTTAATCTATCTATCTTATCTCTTTGGTAACATTTTACAGGCTAATATAAATGGAAGAATAGCTCTGCATGATGTTGGAGGAACATCTGGACGCATCCAAGGTTCACTTGAAGGTCAATGAACTGTGAAGCTTCTCATTAAAGACGGCAGAGTTAAACCGGTTCAGATACCGGAGAAGAAACTCCTTAAAAGACCCTAAAGACAAGAGGTGAGCACACAAACCGCTAGGTCACATTCACTTTAATATGACCCTGTGTATCTGTATTAGCACTCGTGGTGATGTATTCTAGTTTCTTAGCTATCGCTGCTGGGTAATTAATATCTGTCAGCATGTCTATACTATCTCAGTACCCTTCTTCACATTAACAAAAACCTTAACTAATTGACTCTTGACTGGGATGATCACTGGAGATCAGCTAATTACCTTTTAATGCATGAATACCAAAAAGTCATTAAAAGTGGCTCAACCTAGCAACTAGCACCACGAGACAGATGTGGTGGTGTTAGAGTGTCAAGGCCTCCTTAATTACACACACTTAAACTCTCTGCCAAGAATGTCTTTGCCTCTGAAAGTAGAAAAAGAACTATGAGCCATAACTCTGCTGTAATTTAATACTAAATCAAAGGATATTAAATCTAACAGCATTAATCCTTTATGATTGCAAGACTTAGCATTTTCTGTCTGAGCCTGGCAGTGTTTACATACTATAAGTAAATAATTGTATATATTTAGCAGCATTCGCTAAAGCAAGCATTGTTATTACGACCGCTCAGGGTTAGAGATCTGAACAAAGTGACAACCCTAAAGGCTCGTTCACACCAACATAACTATATCTCATACGCTAATACTCTCATACTCTACATACTCGAACTCTTTCCCTGTCAGCGATAAAAAAAGGCCCCCAGAATATTTTGTAGTATGATTATCTGAACATGCAATATATCAAAAGAAAAAAAACAGACCATCTACTTAAAAAAAAAAAAAAAGCGTTATCTTTTTTAAAAAAAATTTATCAACACTTAAATGTGGGTTTGTTTCATAAAAAAGCAACATTTCGAGCTTGCACATGGGTCAACATTACATTCGGTAACATTAGGCAGTTATGATTTACATGCTGTATGATTGCGTTATATTACATATGCATCAGCTATCGCTTGTTTCTCCCTCTTTTTCACCGGTGTTTTGATCCGGAGAGTCTGTACTCTTTCAGAAGATGTGTCATAGCGCCCCCTACCATATAACAGTGAAAACACAGAAAGCCAGAAATTTCCATCAATGGCGTGGAAGCGTTGTCTCACAAATGATGGAAATTTCCGGCAATGGTGGGGAAAAAGTTAATACTCGATCTCAGGTGGATCTTTATTGACTGTCAATTCATCAGCTAGAAAAAAATAGTTCTGAAAAAGATAATGTTCCTCTGTCTTTATCATTATAGCTGTGGACGATTATTAAAACTTTATATCATTATAGTTATCGTTCTTGGTTATCTAGCTAGTAGGCTAAGCTGTTAGCTTGTTAAATGAAGGTTAATTAAAAACACAAAGCGCATTTGATATTTTTTAGCTTTGGGAATATAATGTGAATTTTAAAAAACATTAACTAACATACTATCATGACAGAGATCTGAAATCGCATACTTTCATACTATACAGTACAGTAGGTTTATCCAAACGATTTTTTATTATATACATACATCGTTAGACAGGTAATGAACACAATCTATCTAACATTTACAATTTAAGGCGGAAATATTGCACGTACATGTAACAAGCAAAGTATTTATCATAATGTACTTAAATTAAATAACATTACAAGTAATGTCAGAAAGATATCAGCTCTGTTGTTGTTCATACATACCAGTAATGATGTTGTACAGTGAGGACGTTATCATGTCGCCGGAAATAGAGTCATCAGTGTCCCAATGTGTACTGATGTGTAATGTGTAGTGTCCTTTGCTGCCCTTACCAGTGCCCGAATTTGTGTATGTGATATGCTGATTCATGAGCTCGGGAGCAAAGGAAATGAATGAGGCGCACCCATTGTTTTCGGAAAGAGGATAGGATTCCACTACAGTCACGAATGATACCTTAAATTATGCAGCTTACTGAGGAGAATTAGGGGTGAGCGATATACCGATAGACACGATTAACCAGTAGACATTTGTCAACCAGTAAAGATATTGGACTATCGTCTCTATTGCGGTTACGCTCACGTGACATTACCTTATCATTTTCATGCGTTTTTATGCATTAGGGTTTTGAAAAACCTTATTTAAAGCAAAAATAACTATATAAACTAGTTATATTGTGATATAAGATTTTGGTCATATCGCCTACCCCAAGGAGATTTTTGCTTGCTTACTTTTTTCTGCCTGCAGGATGATAATGCAGACAAAAACACAACCCCTTACACTTAGAAGAACCAGCAAAATATCACAGAAGTGGGAGATTTTGATTTGGGCCAGTAAGCAACTATCCTGAACACAATAGCAACCACTCAGAACATCATTGTGATGGCAAGTTTTGCAACATTCACAAGTTCTTCATAAATAAATATATAATTTAATATGTCAATGTCAGTAAAAGACATTTCTGGATGCCATCATAAAGTCATAAAGTCATAGTACAACACAAAACACAGCCTTTGGTTTAAAAATGACCAACCCAACCACCACCACCCCACCCCCCCTTAACCCCCAGAAGCCATCCAAAGTGAGTTTGACCTCGGCTACCCATCAGGCAGGAATATAATAGATAATTTGGCCAGTAAATGGCAGGTATTACTGCAGTTGTCTCCTCTCGGAGGCATATGATTTAGAAAGACACTCAGGTAATAGCTTTGCAAATTTCCTCTGCCATCTCTCCACGCTTCTGCACATCTGAGATGTTGGGAGAAAGGTGAGAAGTCAATGACTATCCATCAAAACATCAATCTCCATTTATTCTCCTCTCAGCTCTTAAATACTAAACACGACGACAAAGCGCTATCATGTGTGCCGGGGGGGACCCCAACACACTATAGTCAAGCAGGTCATACAGGAAGGCCTGTGATGTCAGAGTCAGTAGATCTTTTTTTTTTTTTTTTTTTACAATATCCATAAATCTGTTGCATTACTTATACCGGTAAAGATCGGAGCGATGAGCAGAAGCAATGATTCTAAGTATATGTAATCATGGGCACTTGAATTTTAAAGGGATAGTTCACCCAAAAATGAAAATTACCCCATGATTTACCCTCAAGCCATCCTAAGTGTATATGACTTTCTTTGGTCCCACTTTATTTTAAGGCCAGTTAAGTTGGCCTTAACTACTATGTACTTGCATACAAAAATAAGTACAATGTACTTATTGTGCTCATATTGTATTGCAAAACACTTTTGCTGATATTGAGGTGGGATACGGGTAAGGTTAGGGACAGGTGTGGTGATATGGGTAGGTTTAAGGGTAGGGTTAAGGCCTGTTCACAACGGGACGATTTTCACGTTTAACGCCTCATGACTAAACAAAGGGTGCCAATGTGAGTGTGCACACCGACGTGTAAAATGTCAGGCGCAAAAGCGTCATTCTTTAAAAAACGCCTTGGGTTCGTTTTTTTATTTTGACGTGGCGCGCTAAAAACTGGTCGACCAAGGAGATCGGCGCTTTTGTTCACGTGACTGGAGCTGCTGAAGTTACAGTAAAACAAAACGGTCTTGCTAAGCACACACTGATACGATGAAGAAGTAGTAAGTAGACGAAGAAGCTGCTAATGCTGCTTGCCAGTTAGCAAAAAGTGTGTGAATGGTTTTGGCAAGCAGTAAATATGTCTCTCTTCTTGTTCTGTGTGCAAGCAGTTAGCGTAAAAAAGTGTGTGCCAATGGTTTTGGCAAGCAATAAAGGTGTGAACACTGAAAAACACAGCTCTTCTTGTTCTGTGTGACAAGCGAGTGTCATGACTAAACAAAGAAAGTGCCAATGTGAGTGCGCGTGTAAATGCAGGCGCCAGCGTCATTCTTAAAAACGCCTGTTCGTTTTTATTTTGACGTGGCGCGCTAAAAACTGGTCGACCAAGGAGATCGGCGCTTTTGTTCACGTGACTGGAGCTGCTGAAGTTACAGTAAAACAAAACGGTCTTGCTAAGCACACACTGATACGATGAAGAAGTAGTAAGTAGACGAAGAAGCTGCTAATGCTGCTTGCCAGTTAGCAAAAAGTGTGTGAATGGTTTTGGCAAGCAGTAAATACTGTCTCTCTTCTTGTTCTGTGTGACAAGCGAGTGTCAGAAGCGTAAAGTGCCGCAGCACCACCTTATGTACCAGGAGTGCCATCTACTGCTTTGCACGTTCACTTGCCAGTGAAAATCGCTTGGGTGTGAACACTCAAGAAGCGCCGAAAAACATCTCGAAAAACGCTGGTGATAAGAGCGCACGATATTCGTCCCGGTGTGTGTGTAAGAAAAGGGTCAACAGTGTAATTATAAATGCAACTACAGAAATTAATTACTGATGTAATTACATGCAAGTATTTTTTTTTTTTAAATGTAAGTACAATGTAAAAACATGTGCATTGTATCAAATTATTAATTTAAATGTTAGTACATAGTAGTTAAGGCCACCTAATATAAAGTGGGTACGTTTCTTCTTTCCATATTTAAAACTTATAGAACCCTTGATGCATACATACTGACAAAAGCGGAAGAGCAGAGGATATAGCAAAAGGGTCGCGTCAGGGGTGACTCTTTCGCCGTAAGTCGAATTGAGTACAGCTTTCCGCCGGAAGTTCCACATTTATTAACCCCCCGGAGCTGTGTGAAGCAGTTATATGATGGATAGATGCACTTTTATGGACTTCATAAATTAGACAACAATTCACTGCCATTATAAAGCTTGGAAGAACCAGGGCTTTTTTAATATAAATTTGATTTTATTTGTTTAAAAAAAGAATGTCATATACACCTAAGATGACTTGAGGGTGAGTAAATCATTTTCATTTTTGGGTGAACTAACCCTTTAAGCGGCTTCCGTTGTGATATCTTTATCCAGACCACCAGGTGAATGAGCTTTTATTCAGCTGAAACATTTTAAAACACTCTCAGGAATAAAATAACATTCTTCACGGAAAATTGCTTTCAATAATAACCTGCTGAGTTAAAGTGATATTTACATGTTTACACGGGAACATTTCTAAAGCTGTGCAGAACCATTTCAACTTTTCAGTGTGCATATTTAGCCCTCAGCTTTACAAACACTCCTCCATGAAGTTGGCGTCTCTACGCATTGACTGCTGTCCATGAAAAGCAAACAAACATGAGGACGTGGTAAAGCCTCCATCTCGTCTGTGGCTGGCAATTTTGGAAATTATCACACTGAGGCAAATGTAATACTGCTATAATCTGCGTTTTCCCCCGTTCCCCACCCTTTCACGTTCCATCAGCCTGTTTCTCTGAGACAGCTTCCTGCAAATACATATTTGAAATGTAAGCTGTTAGCATCGGGGAAGATTTAAGCGTTTTAGATATCGCTTTTATCAGGGAAAATACCAATTAACACATCTTTTCACGTAAAACGGCTCTTCCGGAATCGGAAACAAAGAGAGCCCGGCACAATTAATCCTACGCCTCTGTGGTCAAGGACTGATAAGACACACAATCTGAGAGACAGCACAAAAAGAGAAACAGTCACAACATACTGACAACACTCGCAGGCTCAGCCAAAACCACAATGACTCAAATTACGGCTCCACAAAATGTTGATGGCTGGCGACTCTGGGCGTATTTCAAATTTGCAGACGGGCAGAAAAGGTTGGAGAGGCTGTGGAATGTGAGCACTCTTTTTTTTTTACTGCTTTTTAGGAGGAAGGAGGAGCAGAATTAGCCAAGCTTGTCATGAGGTTTTCCTAAATGCCAGAGTGTTGGTTAATCAGAAGCAATGGTTCAGCTCACTGACAGATTTAGTGCAGAAAGCCTGTGAACTGCTCTAGCATAGGCTACTTTTGATGCAAAACGACCCTCAAATATTATATAAAGACAGCTATATATACACAGATCCATTTATACTGTGAGATAAAACAGTAGTATTATAATGGCAAAAAGTACAAAGTTGTTTGAAAAAATGAATTGTTCTTTAATATTGTTATTATACTAAAGTTAAATCAAATAACAAAAAATATCTGAAAATATTCTCTTAACTGGCACAGATTGCCAACAGCCCTTGGATTGTTGTTGCTTACATTCACTGGCACTGCACGTCATTACCTTGACAAACTGACAAAAACTAAAAGTCTTGACAGCATTTTTCCCCCCTATCCATTAGATATAAATAGTGTCTTAAAACTCACACTGAGCAAGATAAAGGGGACAATGGGGAGGAGAAACTCTATAGAAAGAAAAAAAAAAAACGTGACATAACATAACATACAGTAACAAATAGGGGTGTAACGATATCGTTAAACGATATATCACGATATAAAAATGTGACAAGTTACAAGTTACAAGTTATTTTATTTGTCATTACACATGTACAAGTACAGTATAACGAAATGAGTTTGGAGCAAGCCTCCGGGCCGCAGCCGATTAGTCAGGCGCCGCCACACGCTCTCCAGAAATACAAGAATGCAGTTAGCAAGCATTACATAGCAAAACACAACAAAACATCAACAAAACATAAACATAAACATGACACAGTACACGTGGTCACGTGATGGGATTTTTTGTATGGACTGGGGGAGGAGATAGATAAAGACAGGCAGACGGTTGTAGTGGGATCGGGTTAGGTTTGTGTATGGTGCGAGTGAGTCTGAGATTGTGTTGTGTGAGAATGTTAGCCATAACTTCAGATGTTTTCGAGTTCAGTTCTATGGTTTGTCCTTGAAGGGAGATAAGGCAGTGCACAGGGGAAGATAGCAGACAGCTGCCCGGCTGACCTCCCGACCGAGAGATAGGGACAGTGAGGTTCGTTGGGCTAGTTGATTAGGTCAGGCAAATACAATTTATTATTTTTTAATCCATTTGATGATCTTCGGTAATTTGTCCGGATCATAATCAATCAATCAGATCTGGTCCTCAGCGTTTCGCGTCCGGTCTGTGCAGTTTCCCTAGACATTACGTCCAGCCTCATGGCCAGACCGGTTACAGTCCGTAAAAGTTCACCGATCTGACCCCCGATGGAGCCCACTCTACCCTGCGTATCCGCAGTCCGGACTGCGTAGTTACGGTTCAGTTCCTCAATTCCTATCACTTTCTGATCTAATTCCTTCAAACGGTGACGATATGTATCGTTGATGGAAACGATATGATTTGCTAAATAGTTGTTTTATCCAAGGCTCAACTTGCTGTAGTAGGCCTATTTATAAGGAATAATTCACCCAAACACAAATTTACAAATGTACCACAAATGTAAATTCTGTCATTGTGTACTCACCATCAAGTCGTTTTTCGTTTAACTTCCAAACACAAATGAAGATATTCTTTATGAAACCTGAGGGATTTCTGTCCCTCCATTTATAGTCCATTCCTCTCAAACTTACAAGACCCAAAAAATGTCATAAAGGCATCGTAAAAAGAACTAATGGAGTGGTCTAATCCAAATCCAAGACTTCTGAAGAGACACGAACGATGGCTTATGATGAACAAACAGATTTACCACAACGCGCATACTGTAGTAAACACGGACGTTCAAATGATTGCGTGACGCGCAAAAACAACATGAGAGTGAGTAAATGCAGAATTAAAATTCAAACATTTAACTGTCAAACATTTACAGTTTGAGAGCGGTCATTTTGACACTTTCTTGCTATTAGAACTGTGATTGATTGCTTTGATCATCTGAAGTGCACGCGCTGCCGGAACGGCACTCTGCAAAGTGGGAACGCAAACATTATTTAAAGCGGCACTCCTTAGTGAAAGCGCAAACATCATTTAAATCATCAGATCGCATTTAGTTTTGGTAGTATGATTATTCAAAGCATTTTAGATGGTTTATTCTTATATGTATAGTTATATGTATAGTGCATTAATAGTGAGAGAGGCGGGACATAGCGAGCACGGGAGAGAATGCTGCCTGCATTGAAAGCGCGAGTAATGCGTGAGGGGAAACTAAGTTTACGGAGTTTCAGTGACATTATTACATTAAACGACTATATATAATGTTGAATATAATGTATAACAATGCAATGGGGAATATTTGTGGGTCCTGATAATAATACACTAATAATAATAATAATATTTTAGTAATAGTAAAAAAGTAAATATAAAAAAACCCTCTTCTATATTTTGGCTTAAAATATCGGGATACATATCGTATCGTGAGTTCAGTATCGAGATTTATATTGAATCGTGACACGAGTGTAACATAGTAACTTAACTATAACATACAGTAACATAACTGTAACATAACTATAACATACAGTAACATAACTGTAACATAACTATAACATACAGTAACATAACTGTAACATAACTACATAACGACATAAACACTGTAAGATTATTGTATAAATTACCTATCAATCACGAAAATTGATAGGGGCATTAGATATTTTTAATTCTTAGATTTTTATTTTTCATTGAGCTACAAAATTCAACTAGAATCTCTGGCTTAATACTGAGAAAAATGGTTCTGGTCTAACCCCTGTGTGTTTTGTTCATTCTTGCTGCACAGGTGGACAGATGGATCCTGTGTCTGTTCCAGCTCTGTTGATCGGGGATCAGGTGGCCTTTCTCACAGTGATGGGGCACAACATGATGCCCAAATTACAAAAATAAACATCTTTCTGGAAGCTTCCCAGGTCATGCATACTGGGTAACCCATTCCATCTGAGTTATTATGATCATGTATCATATAATGTTAAAAGTAGTGTCCATCATGCCTGGGACTCACTTCATTTGTACCTATGTGGGTGTATTGACTGTTGATGTGAGTTATTTTGTTTTTGAAAACTACAAAGTTTGGTACATTAGCCCCTGGTTTCACAGACACGGCTTAAAGGGGACAAATGATGCCCCTTTTCACAAGATGTAATATAAATCTCTGGAGTCCCCGGAATGTATCTGTGAAGTTTCAGCTGGAAATACCCCCAGATAATTTACTGTAGCTTGTCAAATGTGCCCTTATGGGTGTGAACAAAAACGCGCCATTGTGTCCCTTTAAATGCAAATGAGCTGCTGCTGAATGGTGAATTTCACTCAGCCAAAATGTCAGAAATAACTTGACATTTGTGGAGTGCAGCCTTACATGATTGACCTGGAGTCGGACACTGATGGAGAGACTAGTCATAAGCTAGTGTTATACTTTTAGTGTCCGCGAGTGCACGAGGGTCCGCGTGATGTAAAAATCGTCATCGGACGGTATACGCGGAGGTTCTAATCCTAAATGGAGCAACTTTTAGACTGCACCTGGACATTTCTGAATGGTTAGTGGATACATTTATGTAACGTTAGTTGTTGTGGATTATTGATTCAACTCATCGACTAACATGTACCATCATGTTAATCTATAAATTGTTGTATAGGAGCTCATGTGGGAACGTAAAAAAGTCTGTCACCTGACTATACAATGCATAATAAACGTGTGCTTATGAATTACGCAGACTGTGTATGTTTTCGGGATAAAACTAGCGAAAGACTACAGTCAGAGACTATGGTAACTTCAGTCATATTAGCCGTACAGCATTCAAGAAAGCTCATTCAGGAAGGAAATTTGCAAAAATTCACAAAATGCCATCCTTACTTGTTCTGGATATGAAGTTAGAGCATGAAGCGTTGGTATTGAACGTTCCTTCAGAAACAATTTTTTCGTAAATCCAGGGTTGTACTGACCCTCAGGTGAAGCAGTCATGTGTTAAATGATTTGCGCAAATATATAACATTTTACCGACATTCTTCGGCATTAATTTCCGACATTCATTTCCTTAAAAAATGAAATTCAACCAGGGTGTCTTCATTGGCTCAGATGCCGGGAGTCTATGGAGACTCTTATGTTCGTTGATACATCCAACAACAGAACGTTTGTAATGTTTTCTGGAGCAGTCATTGTAATACTCTAGCTAGCCGATACAGCGAGTAAACAGAAATGGTGGTCTGTGTGATTCTCACTCAGGGGTGTGTCCATGCAGATCATCAACAGTCATGGGCCGGGTTTCTCTACTCTTATGTAGGAGTAGGGGGAAATATGAAACGGCGCGTTATGAGAGATCGATAATGATTGATGGGGAAAAAAAAGTATTGTGTGGATTTTTACCATTATAGGCTGGATGTTTACACACACTGTGGACACACATCAGTGTTCAAACTGTGAATTTTGCATAATAGGTCCCCTTTAAGCCTAGTGCCAGACTAAAATACATTATTGAGCTGTTTTAACAGAAAACAACTTGCACTGACAGATCTTAAAGTATGTCAGTGCAAGTTGTTTTGTTTCAAGACACACACCAGTACACACCAGGCACGTTTATAAAAGCTACTTACCTAATTGAACTAAGGCCTAAGCCTGGCTTAATCTAACCCCTGTCTGTGAAACTGGGCCTAGAATTATTATTGAAATCAAACATTTTCTAACTGTGATTTTGTTTTGTACAATAGCAGCTAAGTTTCTCAAAATGATTCTCACAATTGTGACTATCACTATGACCATGACTGCTGCTGTTGATTATTGCTGCTGCAGTGCATCTTTATTTCTTGTAATTGTGATTATATATCTAACATTTGTGACTTTTTAACTCCCAAAATTGCAACTGTATTTAGCATATCAAAATTGCAGCAACACTGGCTATGAAGACTACTGTATTTACAGTATCTCAAAATTGCAACTTTATACAGTATATCAAAATTGGGACTATAAAAGCCTGTTCACACTAGGGGTGTAACGATATATAAACCGAACCCAAAAACTGTGATACACCACCCACGGTACGAACCGCGATACTCTCATGTCGAACCGAACGCGCCCTGTCCCCTGCTGCCCCAGCCCAGCTCTCACTTCACCTTATGCCACAAAATATTTTTTCTTACTTGACATCTGATTAAATAGTAATTGGTACACTTTTAACAACTAATAAGAGCTGTATTTTACACTGTAAATCTACACTAACTTCCTTGTCTTCCAAGTGCATGGCACGTGACTTGGGTGATCGCTCAAGTGCACGGTGGAAGGACAAAGAGAGCCAGTTTCCCCATTTAGCCAGGTTGGCTAAATGTTGCCTTGGAGTCCCAACAACATTGTTATTTTCGTAGTTCATTTTTGTAAATAAAAAAAATCTCTCTCACCTCAGAAAACCGCTTTCCTGTCCTGTCAGCCGTTATACTGTGCACGTAGCGCACACTCTTTAGTTACACGTGCACATGCGCCGCATATCATTTCATATAAAGCGCAACAGAAACTATGAGTAAATAAATATGAGTAAAGTACCAATAAATCACGTAACTGGTTCGACGTGTGTTAGCTGGGAAGGCATGCAGGTATGATGTTCATTGTGTTCATCAGGAGCAGTTTATATGATTCATTCAGTTCATGAAGTATTGTGTATTCGCCATGGTAACTGTTGTTTCCATAACCCCAAAATGCCACTTCATTTTATTTTGTTTATTTTTTTAATTAGTGTGGTGTACTTTATTCTAATAACAAAAACTGCTATTTCATAGCTTTAACTTATAGGCCAATTTATTAATCCGTATTAGTCACATTCATACAATTGATGTGTTTGTTAAGTAGGCTAAAGTGGGACATTACTTGTGTGTGTGTCATCAGTTTTTATGAAATAAATTTGCTTGTTTTTTGGGCTTTTTTAACAACATGACTATTCTACAGTGGAGGCATTATTTCATTTTAGTTTACTCAGGTGTGCTAACTGATCTAAAGAAAACGTGAAGCCAACATATAAAGTTAATAAAGATAAAGTTGATAAGTTAAATTATTGTTGTTCCCATGAACCCTGCCTCCACAGCAAACCCGAACCGAACTGAACCGTGGCTCCAAAACTGTGACATGAACCGAACCGTGGCATACTCTCTCAGAAAAAAAAGGTACAATGCTGTCACTGGAGCAGTACCCTAAAGTACAAAAGTGAAAAGGTACATCTGTGTACCTTACTCACCCCTAAATGGTACATATTAGTACCTTAAAAGGTACATATCAGTACTTTAAGAGCGTGTATTAGTACCTTACAGGTACATATTAGTACATTTTCGGTTTTGTACCTTAGGGTACCGCCCCAGTGACACCAAGAATGATAACTTTAAAGATAACTATATTAGCGTCCACAAAACACCAGTGGACAATATCATATCTGTTCATTCTGCACGTGCTTGTCTGCCGCTTTAAATGCTCAAGTTCATTACAGCAGGCTGGATTCTGATTGGCTGATTGGCTATATCGTTTCTCTGTGCCATTATCGTTATAGTTGTGGTGTGAACTCTGCTATTCATTAATATTGAGAAGGGTTTTTAGAACTATATCTTTATCGTTATCTTTATAGTTATCGTCCTTGGTGTGAACGGGCCTTAATTCTCAAAACTGTCACTTTACTTCTCGTAACTGCGACTTTATATCTCACAATTACACTATATCACACGCTAACAACCGCAAAACAACAACCTAGCAACCACCCACATCACTGTGGGATGGAACAACTTGGAAAAAACACATGGAAGAAAGGAAAAAAGTCAGTCTGACATGAAGAAACCTCACATCCATGGGGCCTTCAACATATTCAGCAGAGAAAACACTGCTTCATTGGAGGGGATCAAAAGGAAGCAACTTCCTGTTGAGGGCTTTTATGGGACCACATTGAGAGGAACACACCGCAATTCCCCTGTATTAGGGTCAAATATATTTCCATATTTTTTGAGTGTTTTTTGGAGTTAATTAAATCCCTTCTCTTTTTGTCCGAAACAAAAATGGCTATATTATTATTTTTGGATCTTTCCGTACCACATGTGTCTTCTGATTATATTAATATTGATGGTGACACTGCTGTTTTGGCTGTGGAAGCCTGCAGCTACAATCTGTCAAGAGCTCTGGTGGCATGAGACGCTGTCTGTGCTTGCCTTTCATCACTGCTGTGTCTCCTTGTGCAAAAGCAGAGACGGCATGGGGCTACAGGGCTGCGGAGGGGGTCCGTACAGCATGGCCGAGACACGCCGCTGCTCCATTGGAGCGCTCTTAAAACAAAAGGATAAGAGTGGAAGGGAGCTTGTCACACCCGACTCGCAGAACAGAGGCTCGGAGCACCACGTTCTCCTCAAAGAGGCTCTCCCTCCCTTATTCCCCCCCGTCTCTCTGTGTCCTTGTTTTCACGTTGCTGACTGTCATACTGCACCATGTTGCATGATAAATACTGAATGGAAATCAGCAGGAACTGTGAGGCGTTGTCTGAATATGAAGCTTGTGATTACATTCCAAGAGAATCTGCAGTGTGATATAAATGAACGAGAATTGAACTGTCAATATTTACAGTAACACTGACCTCAAATAGCTGTTGTTCTTAATTAATCTTCATTAAGACATAAAAATAAAGGTAAAATTTCAAAAGGCATGTAAGATGATAGAATATGCCAATACTGTTACATATGGAAAGCAATTTCTGACACATTATTACATACATACATACATATACATATATATATATATATATATATATATATATATATATATATATATATATATATATATATATATATATATATATATAAGTGCTGTCAAATTGATTAACTCTTTCCCTGCCAGTGTTAAAAAAAAAAAAAAAAAGTTGCCAGCCACAGCCAGGGTTTTTGACCATTTTCACAAAAAATAGCCAATAGAATATTTTGTTTAATGAATATCTGAGCATGCAATATATCAAAAGAATATCGCCCTGGCATATCAACATATCAACACTCGCCCTGGCTCGACATTTCATTCAGTAACATTAGATAGTTTTGATTTATATGCCGCTTAATGTTGATGATCGCGTTATTTTACATATGCATCTGCTTACATATGATCGCTTGTTTTACTGCGTCTTCCTCACGTGTGTTTTGATCATGAGATTCTGTACTCATTCGATGCGTAATAGCGCCCTCTAGCGTATAACAGTGAAAACATGGAAAAATTCCGTGTTTGGCAGGGAAAGAGTTAATCATGATTAATCACATCCAAAATAAAAGTTTGTGTTTACATAATGTGTGTACTGTGTATTATGTATATATAAGAAATATTTGTATGTATACACTGTATATAAATATTTTATATAGAAATAAAGCAGAATTTCTTAAATATATACATGCACGTGTGTGTATTTATATATACATAATAATAATACACAGTACACACATAAGCACAAACTTTTGATGTGATTGATTGGACATCACTATATATATATATATATATATATATATATATATATATATATATATATATATATATATATATATATATATATATATATATAATTTATGAGACAATTATGAGATAAAGGTCTAAATTACATCAAAAAGTGTCATACTTTCGACTTTTACGTCAAAATGGTGACTTGGTATCTCATAATTTCAACTTTAGATCTCATACTTAGGAGTTTTTATCATAATCATATACAGCATAATTATGATTTACCAAAGCATTTTCTTCAGTGGTGAAATTGGCTCCCATAGTTACAGCTATATTTATTGTACAGATTTCAATTATATTCAAACACACATCCACTGTTGTGCTGCAGTGATGTTCAGGGTTACATAATCCTCTTGCACAAATTTCATACACGTGTCTATTTCTTATAAAAAATAAATGTGTAGGTGGAACTGGAAATGTGCAGAGCTTGCTTTTGGATAAATAATTTCATCAGTGAATGTCAATCATCTGTGCATGTTCTTGTAGATCAGCTAATATTCTGCCACATAATGAGATCAATAACGTTATTAATTGCATTTTGCACCCTCAGATGGCACCGCAGAGGCATCTGGCTGGATATGAATCTGATGTATAATTATTATCAGTTAAGTTAGCGGAAATTTCACACACAGAGCGCATCACATTATCAGACAGGATATATTCCTATCGGCCGTAATAAGGCTCATTCATTTGGATGTAAAATACAATATGAGAGCTTAATCTTGGCCATATTTTACCCTCAAGCTTTATTGAGATTCCATGGTTAATATGGCTGGGCAATATATCAAATAAACAAAATATCTGTGAGGATTTTATTTATTAGACCACTTTTTGGTTGAAATGATGACTTCGATTAGGAAAAAAAAAAAACAATAAAAAACAATTTATTTTCTTTTCTTTAAAGGTGCACTATGTAACTTTTTCGTCTGCTAGAGGTCGCCTCTTCAAAACAAAGGCGTAGTTTGATCATGCCAAGTTTGAGCGCAGAATCTTGGGACGTGGTCTTCACCTCATAGCCGGTGGGAAAGAATCAGGATAGGACTCGGGCAGAAATCATATTCATGGATGCGATTATTGACGTTACTGTAGTATGAAGCAAATTATTAACGTTACTGTATTATGAAGCAAAGCAGAACCGAGTGTTGTGTGAGCTGAGCAAGGCCGCTGAAGCGATTCCTAATAAGATGAACGCAATACGTGCCTCACGAGCAGCGGGACTTTTATTATGCCACAGTTGCGCCATTTCTGCTTTCCCGGTCATGAGTATGAGGTAACGCAGCTCTGTTTATCATATTAGATACATTTGAGGGTGTTGAAAATTATGTTATGACGTTACTCTGTGCGTTCCCTCGGCGGCTGCTATGACACTTGTTGCACACTGCAGTAAGAGTAAAGCGTTTCTGCAGAATAAAAGCGGAAACTGAGGGTAACGCTGATATGACGCCATTGACAGGCGATGCCCTCACACGTCCAGGTTCCTTGGTTAAAATAGCAGTTTTCTCACGATTTACAAATAGTTGGAAACATTTGTGATATTGTAAGTACTCAACTGAACAAAATATATAACACTGGCCTAGTGGTTTTTGGATATTTTACTGAATTTTTTTACATAGTGCACCAATTTTTGAACTAGTCCCATCTGAGATACATACGGTATATAATATAAAATATGGTCAAAAGGTCGAAACACATAAAAAAATGTTCAGCTCTATTGCCTAGCCATAATCCCTTTATCCTGTAGTTCACAACAACTCCCTTTGCTGTTCATGATACATGCTGAGGGACACAAAACGAGCTCGTTCACAGACTGTTGTTTGTCACGACTGCACACCTCTGAGATCTAACACATCTCTCTCTCTCAGCCACTTTATTCCTGCTCTGTGTAACATCACACGTTCATTTTGAGAGATGATTTGCACTTTAAAAATAACAAGATGTATCATCAGCTCAATGTGTATAAGGCTAAGTAACATCATTCAGATGGTTTAATTAGAAGTTGGAAGTAGGAAGTAGGTTGTAGTTTTCACGGAGCTTAAGGCAAGACACTCCAGATGAATAGAATAAAAACATTAACTATAGATATCACTATACTTCCCGAGAAGATTGATTACATGAACTGCATTGTTTTGTTATTTTATAATGTTTCCTGGTGTTCACTTATAATGTTAGTATGATTTTTACATCAAAAATTGTCATTATTTAGAAATAAAAGTCATTTTTCCTACCCTGACTTTAGCCTGCTGATTTAAACGCTCTGTTTGAAGGGGCGTGTCTGCTGTGAGACTTCAGTGTAAACGCCCACTGCTGTGATTGGCTGATGTTTTTGCATATGAAATAGCTTAGTATTACATGTGGAACTCTCTCGAAAACCTTTAGCACATGTTTACTATTACAGCTGTCAATATTAACTAATCGTGAAAAGGGTTGATTATAGTATTATATTTAGATCTATAGTATTATATTTAGATTGTGGCATGAAAGGTTGCAGTGATGAGCATTGTATGTTGAGCGCATAAATGCAGTGATCTCGTCATAGTAACTCGATTTCGGCACTCTAACGAATGTTTTCATCATAACTAACAGTTCAAACCATGGTGCAAACACAATGTAAATAAGAGATTTGTTGATCAGTCACTGGTAAACCCGCGATGTTGGATTGACCGCTCCAGTGAGTGTAAAGGGAACGTTCTTTGATCACTTTCTGTGTTTAATTAATTTAATCAGTTTAAATAACAGATTATTTTCATCCTACTAAGAGAAACAATGTGAAGTTGACCATTTAGTCACTGGTTTGATTTATTGACACACAGACAAAGAACATCTGACTGTACATGAACATATCAGAAATCACTGGTCACTGGTGATTTTGGTTAGATACGTACACATAATCAGTACATATCAATCGATTTGTAACAAAGTAATGACACATAAAAACTCTTTTACTCACATAAGTGTGTTGCGCTGTTCCTTTCGGATTTAATATAGAAGGCACAGCATTGTATGCAAATTACATATTATATAATTAAATATGCACTAATTTGCATACATTTTTAGAACAAAAATCTGAACATTGGATAAAGTCAAAAGTTTTAACAGAGGGGATCATGGATATCTCTTTTTATCAGAAATCAGAAAAAAACTGTCATTTTCAACATTTTCAAAAAAAAATTTTAGGAATAAAATGTTGTATAAAATCAGGGAAATTATATATGAACAACCCCATCAGTAAAAACCTTCAGAATATAGATAGGAATAAAACTGTAAAGTCTGGTGCATGTAAGTGCTACTGAAGTGGAGATTTCTGACTCAAAAACTTGTTTTGAGAAAACAGCCTTTTAAAAATATGTACTGTAATTGAAATCTACAGATGCAAACAGATTAAGTGCTATAAAAGATACAGCGAAAAGTGTATTTTGGATGTTTTCTTTCCACTAGTCTGGAAAAACAGCCAAAAAGGCAATTTACAGATGCATAAAAAAACTGTGTTTTTGCCTTTAGTGTCTCGCCTTAAGGGGTGAAATTTCCTCAGCAAAATCAGCATTAAGCTTATTTGTTTTAAAACTAGTTGTGCCTATGCATCTAATTTTGCTCTAAATGGCAGTGTCTCCTGTCACACAGAAATAATTGCAAAGGGCTGTAGATGGAGTGGCCGCAGCGGTCTGCACTTACAAGAACTGCCACAGTGAAGAATTGATGGGCTTAAACCGTCATTAATATTCAAGGTGAAGTCCCTCTCAGTCTCCAACGTTGTTTAGCCGACCCTCCACTCACAATCTCAAGCCACATTACTCTTTTCTCTGTTTCTGTGTGCCATCACTATTTCCCCCTAATTTCTCCCTCTCGCTCACTCCTTTTGCATATTTATTCATGTGATGATGAGTAACTAACTAAAAGTATCAGCACTACTAACCTAATGTCATTGTTCAGTAGTGCGACAGTGCCTCAGCTGTTTTTAAACCTTATTTCTAGAAATAAGAATAAATAAATAAATCCAACACCGCTATGTTTTGTAATATTGTACACAGCCGCGCAAACTGAGGTCATAATCAAACACACCAGAAAATCTCACCAAGAAAGGCAAAAAGGATTCATTGATTCACTCAAGACTTTTTTTGCAGCCAAACATAAGATAAAATGAACTGATAGATATAGATGGATGGATGGATGGATGGATGGATGGATGGATGGATGGATGGATGGATGGATGGATGGATGGATGGATGGATGGATAGATAGATAGAGATAGATAGATAGATAGATAGATAGATAGATAGATAGATAGATAGATAGATAGATAGATAGATAGATAGATAGATAGATAGATAGATAGATAGGTAATATACGATAATAATAAAAATAAGATAATATACAATAACAAAAAAATGACTTGGTGAAAGAAAGAAAGAAAGAAAGAAAGAAAGAAAGAAAGAAAGAAAGAAAGAAAGAAAGTGCAACTAGTGCCTTGTTGGCAAGTGTTATTTGCACTAGCTGTGCCTAACAATGCCTGGTTGGACCAAACAAGATTAAAAAAAGAGACGCAAATTTCTACGTTTTGACGCGATCGACCCGGGTTCGAATCCGCCTTTTGCAGAGCTCGCTCTTCTCTGTTTTTCCATCACATATCCCATCAGAAAGACATTTGCTTTCAATAAAAATGAAGAACAGCAAATAGTATGTAACTGTCAAAATAAAGTATAAATTGCAAAGAACTGCTAATTTTACATGGTGCAAATAGAATATATCACTATTTTCGCTTAGTAAATAGCATCTACAGCTATTTGCACTTAGTGTAAATATCATCAATCGCTAAGAAAATCTATCGCTATTTGAACTTAGTGTAAATAGCCGCTGCCAAAAATTATTGATTCACTCAAGACTTTTATGCAGCAACTTGTGAACGAAAGAAAGAAAGAAAGAAAGAAAGAAAGAAAGAAAGAAAGAAAGAAAGAAAGAAAGAAAGAAAGAAAGAAAGAAAGAAAGAAAGAAAGGATTCATTGACTATTGATTTATTGATTAATTTACTGATTTATTGATTGAGATTTTTGCAGAAAAATAAGATCATATAAATTAATAAAAATAAAAAAATTAATTAACTGAAAGAAATTCAATCAGTCATATAAATTAGTTTAAATATTTGATGACTTTTTTTTTTAAATAGTTTTGTTTTCTAAATCTAAACACTTAAATCACCCAAATTTTGATAATTGTTATCATGCCAGATAAGTACTACTCTGATTCCAAAAAAAAGACAAAACAAATATAACTTTTGATAGTTATATATTTTAAAACAGCTTCAATATCGCATATTCAGTTTACTAGCATCTTGAACTTTTTCAAACTACTATAAACTATCAGTAACTTGACAAACTAGAGATTCAAAGTAGCTTCAAGAACACGGATTTCTACTTATCGATCTCCTGGGCCATCCCTCACTTTTCGTGGCCTGTTAATGCGATTTCCTGCCTTTCATTATTCAAAGGCTCTCTGTGTGTCTGGGCATTAGGCCGACTGCAGGACGCGTGTTACTTTTGCCTCTTTCTGCTTGTTATGATCTCTCTTTGTGATTAAATGACCCCTTCAGTAATGACAAACACCGCAGATAGACGGCGGAGGACATGGCAAACTACTGAAGCAGCAAAACGCTGCTGTGACACTGCCCTGAGACGGCTGCGTGGCCGCCGATACGTTTAATGAAGGGAGTGATGAGTTATTGATGCCTCCGCTCTAATTAGAGGTCCAGAAGTGTCCACGGCAGTCAAGGCGGTGACAGCAAACACAAAGACGGTCATTGATTGTGTTAGGATGAACTGACTTTGGGTTTTGCCGTCTAGAAGACCACAGGCACATAACTACTGTTCTACTTGACTGGCGCGGGCCTATTCCGATTAGTTACACCTCCTAGGATCAGTGAAACTAATTACTGGCCTTAACTTCAAAACCAATAATGAAAGGTTTAGGGGTGTGGAAAGTGCTTAGACATTCTTCAGTTCAGATTCAGACTGATAATGCTAAATAAAGTTTCCTGTAGCTCAAACAATAAGAGCATGGTGCTAGCAACGCCAAGGTCATGGGTTCGATTCCCAGGGAAAGCAAGAACTGACAAAAAATTTAACAATGTGTACCTTGAATACAATGCAAGTCGCTTTGGATAAAAGTGTCTGCCAAATGCATAAAAAGTAAAAGATAATGGTTTGTTTAGCTCTGTCCCAAAATCTAGTGAGATGCCTTGCTGTCTATTCTACTTAGACGTCGTCCTAGAGATCTGTGCAGGATATATTTTTCAATCCTGCAAGATTCTGTACTGCTCCCGCCCAAAATATGTTGATTTTATCCTGCTCCTACGTGAAACTTTCAGGTTTTGTCCCGGTCACAATTGCAAAAGCCTGTAGGAAGAGATCTATGCAGATTTTTCAGCCCCGGTACGGTCATTCTGATGATAGGTTTATAGGCTATTTTGTCCAATTTCCACATACACGACTCTTCAGATCTCAAGTGACAAACTTCTGCATACTATTATTACCAGAATTCTATTTTGAGGGAGCTCATGAGCCATTGTATGGCCATTTTCAGGTAATATTTCAATATGTTTTGGCTTCCGTGCATATATAATTTTATGTTAGCCAACAAAATTTTATGTTAGCATGTTGCTAAGCTAACAGAACAATCTTCGGGTCATTTTGACCTGAAAATTTTTTTATTTTTATTGATTGCTCATCTGAGTGGTCCAAGACCCTAGGACTTTTGTCGTATTTGAACCACGAATACACACACACACAAATTGACTGGATTCGAGGAATTTTGTGGTTGAAATTTTAAAAAGTAACAAATCCTTCCCTCACAGGTCACCCCCTTAGGAATGAATGGAATGCGAGGAATGCTTCAGTACACATAGAAAAACCTAAAAATGCTATTCAACCAATCACATGGCAGTTGCTTCAATGCATTTAGGGGTGTGGTCCTGGTCAAGACAATCTCCTGAACTCCAAACTGAATGTCAGAATGGGAAAGAAAGGTGATTTAAGCAATTTTGAGCGTGGCATGGTTGTTGGTGCCAGACGGGACGGTCTGAGTATTTCACAATCTGCTCAGTTACTGGGATTTTCACGCACAACCATTTCTAGGGTTTACAAAGAATGGTGTGAAAAGGGAAAAACATCCAGTATGCGGCGATTCTGGGGGTCAAACACAGTATTAGTATGGTGTTCCTAATAATCCTTTAGGTGAGTGTATATGAACTGCCTTAATTCTACGTGGCATTGATTCAACAAGGTGCTGAAAGCATTCTTTAGAAATGTTGGCCCATATTGATAGGATAGCATCTTGCAGTTGATGGAGATTTGTGGGATGCACATCCAGGGCACAAAGCTCCCGTTCCATCACATCCCAAAGATGCCAAAGAAACCAATTTGAAATTATTCGAGCTTTGTGACATGGTGCATTATCCTACTCGAAGTAGCCATCAGAGAATGGGTACATGGTGGTCATAAAGGGATGAACATGGTCAAAAACAATGGTAGGCCGTGGCATTTAAACGATGCCCAATTGGCACTAAGGGGTCTAAAGTGTGCCAAGAAAACATCCCCCACACCATTACACCACCACCAGCCTGTACAGTGGTAACAAGGCATGATGGATCCATGTTCTCTTTCTGTTTACGCCAAATTCTGACTCTACCATCTGAATGTCTCAACTGAAATCGAGACTCATCAGACCAGGCAACATTTTTCCAGTCTTCAACTGTCCAATTTTTGGGGTCTCCACTAAAAATTGCATTCCCAGGGCTAAATATCACATTATTGGGGTCACTTCAACCCGTGGACGTGAAAAACAGCCCGCGGTGTTAAAGTAGCCCAATTCCACAGACTTGGCAGCACTGAAATAGATTACTAAATAAATAGTATTACTGTACATCATGGTTGAATTTGTTGTACTTGCCTACTTTAGACCAAATGTTTGTTCTAAAAGTAAAACTTTTTTTTGTATCCAGTTTATCTAATTACAACATAATTGTGCCCTGTTCTGTGACCTCAAGCTGCTACTTCTCGCTGGTTGCAATTAATAAAAAGATTGTTTTGAAACTTCGGATTTGAAGCTCAAAACAAGTGACAAAGTGCCTTTACAACAATTCTATTATTTTTTTCCCCAAAGGGTTTTGTCATCAATAACCATCAACATTACCTAGTTTTCAGAAAAGTGCTGCAGATAAAAGGAATGAAACAATATAGACATCTTTTCAAACATACTCGGTTACTGAAGACAAAAATATATAGGAAAAACGAAATCCTACAAAGCATATATAAAACCGTATTCTTTTGCTAAAGACAGTATGTATGCGATTTGTTTGTGCATTCAGCGAACACCAGGCTCTAGGTCAAACACGAGCCTCTCATTGTCATTTGAAGGTGAAAGAAGCATTTAGACAATCTCCCCTGCACATGCACCATCTGCGACAGTCTGTCCCTTCACTTCCTCTCTGCTTTTTCCTCTCCACAAGGTTCAGTTGTTGTCATCTACGTTATGAGAAAATGCTTTGAGCTGATCTGGGAACAGCGCCAGATGCCACACGCCAGTCTGTTTCCTCTAATACGCTCCATTTTAGCATAAACTGTAATTAACGCAACTTGGCACTACACTTAGCACAGGAATTTTTCAGTTCAGACCAACGGCTTTAGAGCTGAATTACACAACGCCATCACTTGAAATGTTGTTTTTGTTCTTCTTCTTATAGTTTTACAACATTTTCCCTTAAATAAGCAATACTTTTGTGCCAAATCATAAAGGACATAGTGACATTTTCTGGGGGCGGGTGAGAATTTAAGAACCGAGTCCGCAAAATTAGGACGAGGGACGAGTCATAAATCAGCAAAACAGCCAAGAACTAAATTATCCTAATCCCACTAATACAACCAGAAATCCCAAATCTACTGAAAATCTAAATATAGAGAGTGCCAGGTTGGAAAAAATATTTGTCTCAGCTAGAGCGGAAAATGGTTTGCTTTTACTGTTTATTACATGCATGTCTTTATTTAGTTCACCCTCTTTAGGATTAAAAATCACTATTAGTATATATCATATGTCCATGGGGAGGTTTTAGGAGTTTGTCATGATCTTCCACTGTGATGACCGACTTTGAGTGAAACTGAGAATTGTTTTATCAATGTACATCATGAACGCTTCTATCAATGATTAATGACTGCCATTACTCATGTTAAATCAAGTGTACTCAGATTTGTATTTGCAACTTTGATGGTTGCTTAAAGGGATAGTTCACCCAAAAAATGTAAATGTTATCATCATGTACTCACCGTCATGTTGTTCCAAACCTGTATGAGTTTCTTTCTTCCATTGAACACAAACGAATATATTTTAAAGAATGTTGGTAACCAGACAGTTGACGGTAGCCATTGACTTCCATAGTATTTTTTTTTTTGTCCTACTATGGAAGTCAATGGGGCCCACAAACTGTTACCAACATTCTGTGTTCGACAGAGGACATTACACTTTCTTCGTAAATTGAATACAGAGCCCGGCCCTCCGGAAGCTAGATATTGTACTTTATAACGTTAAAAACCCATCGATTCGCTTCAGAAGGCCTTTATTAACCCCTGGAGCTGTGTGTAACACTTTTATAATGGATGGATGAACTTGTTTGAGCTTCAAATTTTGGGCTGCCATTCACTGCCATTATAAAGCTTGGATTAGCCAGGACTTTTTTAATATAACTCCGATTGTATTCGTCTAAAAGAATAATGTCATATACACCTTGTTATTAAAAAAACAGCTTTTAAAGCGGTTTCGGATTTTGTCATATTATTACGTCATAGTGCGATGAAAGACCGCCTCTACAGAAGAGGATCAATGCCTACTTCTACATCATTGCCTCCTTCGCCCTGGCCCTGATTTGTCATGTCATGAGGTACTAGAGAGACACAATCACAGGATTACTCCAGCAACAAAATGATAGAGATGCCTGTGAGGATTACAAGCTATGGAAAAACACAGTCTTTGCATTGCCATTCATGTGATCCTTACATTAAGAAAGCATGGATTGAGCTTTATTTTTAACGAAGTTCCAATCAGACTGTGTCAGTAAGACACTATTTGTTTGTTCGCTTTATTTACTGCAGATTCTGTTCTCAAACATAAAAGATGATGCAGAGCCAACTACATTGGATATGACAGTTATGTCGCAACACACAAGTGTGAGTAACAATGTTTTTAACGTGTGTCACTTTTGCTATGTCTGA
Organism: Paracanthobrama guichenoti; assembly: GCA_018749465.1. Classification (NCBI taxonomy): domain Eukaryota; kingdom Metazoa; phylum Chordata; class Actinopteri; order Cypriniformes; family Gobionidae; genus Paracanthobrama; species Paracanthobrama guichenoti. Next base: position 10,028,804 of record CM031953.1, on the reverse strand, counting down.
TACAGATTGTTTGAAATGTATTGAGTATGTATACTGTATTGCAGAGGTCAAACTGTGAATAGTTGTGATAGTTGTGATTTGCTGTTCTTTCCTTTGCTTCTGCATTTATGGGGTTAATGTGTTGGATTCTCAGATACGGAAGAAAGCATGTAGAGAAAGACGTTTTGATCTAAGCCGATCGCTGTAATCCTGAATAAAAGATTCAGTGAGCAACACCTGTTTTGTCATCAGTAAGACATTACAACAGATTTCATTTGATTTAAAACACGACTACAAATGACAACGCATATGTTTTTCACTTTATTAAATAGGATGAACTATGAATAGTCTATGAGAACGATAGTGTGACAAACAATGGTGCATTCATTCATAATTACGCTTACACATAGTCATTTTTTGCCAATTATAACTGTGGTACCAAGTACTTAAAGGCCCATTGCAGTACCTTGAAATGCACAGCGTTATTTAAAGGGGTGGGTTAATGCTATTTAATGCATTCTGACCTATTTACACTGTTAAAGAGTTGATTCTCATGCTAAACATGGCCAAAATTTAAAAACAAAAAAAACGAGTTGGACGTATAACAGAGTATTTCTGTGCCAAATACACTACTTCATGATTCAAACAAGTTTTGGAACGTTTTTTTTTTCCCGAGTATGGCTCTGTATGACGTAAAAAAAAAGGGCGGAATTCCTTGTATGGGCACTTCTCCCGGATGAGCGCATGCATACATCAACCAGAGCGAGAGCAAGAGCACGTCCATAAATGAGCTTTGCGGAAGCCGTCGGCAGTGCTGTCACTTTGCTTTTAGACCACGAAATCAACAATGTCACTAAAGAAGTGTGTTTTTGGTTTTGATGGAAAGGTAACCTTGTTCAGCTTCTCAGCATTAAAGAACCCAGTGTTAAGGAAACAGTGGGTGCAGATTGTTTTTCCAGAGCAGCAATGGAGTTCTGCAAGTGTGTTTGTTTGTTCCCAGTGATGAGTCGAAGCCGCAGACGGTGAGTGAAACTGCATGAAATGTCTGTTTTGTTGGCAATCGGCACATAAGTGCATATAATGTAAACAACACGAACATATAGTGTATCGAAAGTTATCCAGGGATAAAGCCATGATGTATCGTGTGTGTGTGTGCTTGTGACTCTTTAGCTCCACCCACTCCACGCTTTCACTAGTTTGGCTGTTTTCGGAAAGAATCAGTACAGCGTATCTGTCTTTTATAAATATGATAAACTAAAGACTCTTCGGAGATATGAAGGATGCAATACTACTCTATAGGTACTCAAGATTAACATGAGATTGGCAGAAACTGTCAGTAGTTGGTAGAAATCACGGTATAAACCATGTTCTGGGGGGGGGTGATCCCCTCGGTAGGGATTGCGTTCGGGACAGGGTCCCCCTCGGCACAAATCACGTTCGCGGGGGGACTGCAGTGCGATCGAAAAGGGCACTTTCACTTTCAAAGGGGCCCTCCACGCCACTGCTCTGTGCTGTAGTGTCTCTGGACCGGAAACAGACGTGTGCATGCTGTGGCGGTTCACGTGACACTAGTGAAAACAAACTTCATTCGCCCCAATGGAAAGCATATTTACACTGTCTGAAACGATCTCTATCCCTTATAGTGCACATTCTCCATGTAGAAAATAGTAAAACTATGAAGAGTGTCTGATTTTAGCCGCAGCTTCAGCGTCTATTATAATGTAGTAGGCGGAATGCTTTAGATTCTAGAGAGCATTTGATTGGACAGAAAATCTGATGAGAAGCTGAAGTGCAGAGTGATGTCATCAAAATCATTGATCCATATTGGCGGAACTGTAAGTTTTGAATGCTTATATCTTCTAAATGCGAATTTTATCATCGTTTTGGAGCACACTAGCTTATAGATAACAGTAGATAACAGCAAGGCTAACAAATTCATACTAAAAGCCAAAAATCGTCCATTTTTATTTCATTGGGACTTTAAACTTTATTTGCCACAGCCAAGACTTATAAATCATGTAATACGCATACATGTTTCACACTGTTGGAAAATGTTTAAACTATGCAACGAGATATTTTTCAACATTGAACATTTTCAAAACTATTTTCCACAATGGTTGAGACGTTCATTTAATATGCAAAACGGTTACCCAATCATAGCAGTGCACGTCTACTTCCAAGTGTTGATATCAAAATGGAGTGTTCAAAAGAAAGGGTCAAAAACAGGATAGAAAAGAGTGTACTACTTATAAATTAGGATGCTTTTGATGTAAAAATCTTTATTACCATTATAAGTGGACCTCAGAGAACATTATAAAATAAAAAAATAAAAAATGCAGTTCATGACTCTTTTTTTAGACTGCAATAGACTATTGATTGTTTTTTGAAAATGATGTGGTAAAGGCTGAGGATGAGTGTGCATGAGTGGGACTGAATCAGTGACTCAATTTGGATTTTCTCTAATGCAAAATGATCCAGCAGTCTGTTGTTAGTATTCATCAGTCATGGTAAAACGGTTCCTCATTATTGATTCAAACTGAGACATTATCACCTACACAACATGGCCCTCATGTCACACAGGAAATTCATACAAAAGCATAGTGAGCAGAAAATTATTCTGAAACAATGGTGAAAAGCATAACCTACAGTAATATTACTCCGTCCTACGCCTACACACACATTCAATATTCAAATAGACTCTGAACAAATAGACTTGTGAGTCAGAACACTGGGACTGCTAAAGAAAGCCTATTAAAATGCATGCAAGTTAGAACGGGGATACATAGGAAGAATTTTTGCGCCCACCCATATAACGGTTCTAAAACATCATGTATACAGCAAATGAAGTAATCTGTTAATTAGTAGAGTTTGCTAACCTTTTGTTTTACAGAGACGAATGATACCTCATTTCATGTGGTTTAGGAAAGGTGTTGATCATAAACATATATATAAGAGTGTGTGTGGGTGTGGGTGTGTGTGTGTGTTTGTGTGTGTGTGTGTGTGTGTGTGTGTGTGTGTGTGTGTGTGTGTGTGTGTGTGTGTGTGTGTGTGTGTGTGTGTGTGTGTGTGTTTGTGACATATCAGAACACAAATGTGTATAATGACATGGGTATGACATAGGTATTACAAGGAGAGGGTGACTTACATTACCCATGTCCCCATTTTTCAAAAGGCTTATAAATCAGACAGAATGAGTTTTTTGGGGAGAAAGTAAAAATGTGCAGTTTCCTGTGATGGGTAGGTTTAGGGGTAGGGGGATAGAAAATACGGTTTGTACGGTATAAAAACCATTACGCCTATGGAATGTCCCCACAATTCACAAAAACAAACGTGTGTGTGTGTGTGTGTGTGTGTGTGTGTGTGTGTGTGTGTGTGTGTGTGTGTGTGTGTGTGTGTGTGTGTGTGTGTGTGTGTTGGAAAATGCATCAATATATAAATTATGTATATAAAATAAATATTTTATGAAAAAAAAAGAAAATAAATTATATTTAAATAATATATCTTTTTTTTTACATATATAAAGTTTTTAAAAATAAAAATATTGCAAAATGTTTTCATTTTTTCATAAAACTATTGAGAGGATAAATGCACTGAAATAATGTCACAACAAAATATTCCCGAGTCCCGAAGTTTAAATAACGGTGATCATACAAAATGCGTTATTTTATTTTTTATTTAGTGCTGTCCTGAATAAGATATTTTACATAAAAAATATTTACATATAGCCCACAAGACAAAAAAAAAAAAAAGGATTTTTCAAAGGATTCTCAATCCTGTGTGTTGTTACCTGGATGATCCACGGCTGTGTGTGTGTTTTCTGATGGTTGTTCATGAGTCCCTTGTTTGTCCTGAGCAGTTAAACTGTCCAATGTTCTTCTGAAAGAATCCTCCAGGTCCAGCAGCTTTTGCATATTTGAACCCTTTCCATCAGTGACTGTATGATTTTGAGATCCATCTTTTCACACTGATAACGATTGAGGGACTCAAACGCAACTATTAAAAAAGGTTCAAACATTCACTGAAGCTCCAGAAGGAAACATGACGCATTAAGGGCCGAGGGGTGAAAACTTTTTCCGGGAAACGTAAGAATATTCTATTGCTTCTGAAGGGCAGTACTAAATAAATAAATAAATAAAAAACCCTGCTATTTAAACAAAATAAGAAAAATCTTCATCCTGTTCAAATGTTTTCACCCTTCGGCCCTTGCGTCATGTTTCCTTCTGGAGCTTCAGTGAATGTTTGAACCTTTTTTAATAGTTGCATTTGAGTACTTCAATCATCATCAGTGTGAAAAGATGGATCTCAAAATCATACAGTCACTGATGGAAAGGGTTCAAATATGCAAAAGATGAATCCTGGAGGACCCTGGAGGATTTTTTCGGAAGAACATTGGACAGTTTAACTGTTCAGGACAAACAAGGGACTAATGAACAATCATCACAAGAATCAACGGTTCATAAACTTTTGAACATTTTAATAAATTCAGCCATTTTTTCTTGTCTTGTGGACTATATGTAAAAAAAATTAAATTAATATAAAATATCTTATTCAGGACACACTAAATTAAAAATAAGGCATTTTTTATTATCTCTATCTTATTTTGTTAATTTTTCACATTTTCACAGATTCTGCAAGCAGTTCACATACTTTTTCTTGCAACTGTATAAATTTCATAAACAAATATCAATAGGATCAAATGCACTGAAATAATGTCACAACAAAATATTTTAAGAGTCCTGAGTACAGACTTTTTTATATTCAAAATTCAGATTGTCAATCATTTTGAGAGCAAAATTTGACTGGGACATTTATTGTCAGGGTTCACCTATAAGGACCTAAGTGTGGGGGCTTTTGAAACTACCCATAATACCCTAGCAATCACCCACAATGCCCTACCATGATAGTGACGAGATCCGTACCTACAAGCACCACTCAAATTCTACAGAAATGTCAAAGTTAATCAGTCTTAAAAAGAAGAACCAAATAAGAAAATGTAAGGCGTTTCCTGCAAGTATAGAACATATATAGACATTTTTATCTAAAATCATCACTTGAAAAACACTATTACCAAAGCCCCAGGATTGCAATCCACCATAATAATGCATATAATGAATAATGTTCCTATAAAAGACTTCCAAAACTACATCACCACATGGAATATTACCAGAACTCTACACTTTTCTCAACAGACTGACATTCAAAACATTGCATATCCCACAGAGAGAAATTTGATTTAAGTCACAGCGAGTTATAGCGAAGCCCAGGTTATTCTGACCGCCGCATGTATGTATGATTCCAATCTGATTTCCGTTGAGAGTTGGACAGCCCTGAACCAGAGGAATCCTGTTGCTCTGTCACACTGCGGCTCTTTCCGCCCACGCTCCGCCATCTACTGCACGCCTCCAAAACAAGTGTGACAAACCTCTTACTTACAGACACAAACTCAGCCTCGCTTTCTCACACCTCTAACTCTACGCCCTGCCAAGATGATCAAGTTTCTCCTAGAGTTTCTGCGAGCACCACCCCCGGCCTCAATACAAACAGACGTCTGCGCTCATCTCCACCCTCGCCTCTAACCCTGGCACCTCCGCGCGCCATTCACCCAGCCAAGACGGAGCGAATTTCAGCTCTGGTTTTACAGACCATCTCAAGGGAGGGTGCAGAAACTGAGATGGAACAAAAAAAAATATGGAAAGCGAAGCACTGGGGCTGCAAATCCATTCCTGTCCTGGCGCGAAGCAAGCACCGCACTTCCCTTAGGACTTCCATCAACCATTACAAAACTGGGACAGGAAGACAGTGAGAGAGCTTGTTGATGGACACTCAATTCTTGTGACGCAGCTAAATATCGTCAGAAAGTGTCACACTAAATGAAAACCAACACTATTAAATTTTCATTAATGTTACAAGCTCTGAATTCATTTTTAATAGCTTACCGTGGCTTAATCTGTTGTCTTTTTATCAACAAAGATTCTGATTTATGTGACAGCGTGCTCTGCGGTAAAAACCTATGTAATGTAATGTCTTTACATCGTCCTTGACAGTAACGTCCTTGAGTTACTAACGTCGCTGTGCTCCGTTCACAGCGTTTTAAGGTAGTTAATTACACAAAGATATCGAGTCAACACTGCTAAAAAACATTAAACACCACTCTTATCAGAAGCGTAAATGCAATTAGATATCAAAGGTTTCCATTAAAATAATTAAACGTAGAGGTGTGAATTTCAAATCCAATTAAAGCATGAGCTAGGGGTCCAAAAATGAAATCTCATCACTGTTTTCCCCCCCATGAGAACGCACAAAGCACAAATTTTCCAAAACAGGATGTGGGGAGCCTAAATGAAATGAAATTTGTTCACAAAAAAGACGTATCATTGACAATTATTACTTATAGTACACACAACGCAAGCAAAAGATTGATTTAATGGTACATAAACCATCTCACTAGACGTGAATCAAGCGTAATGTTCATAGCAAAGGAGAGGGCTTTTACATCATTTACCCAGAAATTCTCAATCTGAGCAAATTCCTCACTCGCGCCTCTCAAAACCACTCCATCTAATGTAGCAATTTTATTAGAAAATGCCTCCACTGTTTTTCCAGGCACAAGAGACAACCGTTCTTTGCCGTTCAAACAATCCCGGCTGCGATGATGGTGGGTCTTATTACAGAGCATGCTGGAAACATGGCTTGAACTGCAAACATTAGAGATGTCACAATGGCAGCATGTTCACAACATTTTCTAAACATTCATGATAAACCCAGAGCAAGATGCTATCTGTGCCCTCACTGGCCTTCATATTTAGCTGCTATTTATTTATTTAATTTAATGGATAGGTGTTGGATTTGCTTTGGTTTGTCCTGTAGATTAACGCAGATGAAAATTTGTTCCCCAGCCGGCGGTCAGCCAAACATTTTAAACAGTGATTGAAAATCAACACTGAAATTTAACAAGATCGGAAAGGTAAGTAAGTTGACAGAATATCAATGTTGATTTGATTTACAAAATTTTAAACAAAATTCAACAGTGACTCAGCCTTCATCTGCAGTGAAATGACGGATGGGTCACCTTAAAGGGATAGTTCACCCAAAAAAGAAAACGATGTCACCATTTACTCACCCTCATGTCATTCAAAACAGTGGTTTTGGACCCCACTGACTTTCAGTGTATGGACCAAAACAGTTGAAACATTCTTCAAAACATTTGAAAGTCAGAAAGTCAATAAAATGATAACAGATTTTTCTTGAACTATCCCTTTAACCACTGTACGCCAACTAAACAGGAAGTTTTGGGGGAAATGTATTTTATTTATACATTCATTGATTTTTTTGCCATGTCAGACCAGCAGAAGATAGGACAATGTTCTCCAGCTGGAACGTTTTATGATAGCTCTTGTCGCCAGGGAGGCCGAATTAACCGGATACTTTATATAAGATGAGCTGTCACCAAACCCAATGCTTGCAGGGGCCGTCAGGGTGGGGGAGCTAGAGACATTATCTTGATGAAGCTGTGATCAATACAGCCAGTGTAAGCCAATGAAATCCAGATAGCATCTCTTTTAATTGAGATTAGACTCTGCAAGTTCAAAGTGTGCCCATCTGATTTAAGAGACGGCTCGGTCTCCCCAGTTGACTCTTCAGGGTGGGAATCAATTATGGTTTCTTCTCTGACATGCGACCTCAGAGAGTCCAGATCTGGACTGGTGCTGTAGAGACAGGGGGAGATCTTTGCCTGTTCTCTTTTGGGTTTTATGTCGGTGGATACATACCTCCTTTTCTACAAATTTTCTTGCCGGGTTTTCTGGCACATTCCTTGGATATTCTTTTTACTGCAAAATGAATAGAAGACTAAAAAATAACATGGGAGTCCATTATGGACATCAGGAGCATGCAACAGCACAACTTGACTGAAAGAGGAAGAGAAGAGTTTAACAAGAAGTTATCTGACTTAAATCATTATCATCATGAGTACTGCAAAAAATGTCCCCCTTTTATGTTTCAATATTATTGGCTGTTTACACTAAAGTGTGTGTTTGTATAACAAGTAAAGGGGGAAAACCAACCACCTAAAATGGACGTGCTGCAGCACACAGAAAGATTTGCATGTGCAGGGGATGGTGGGAAGGTTAGGACACACATACAGCCTCACTCACACACACACTCACACATTAAGCAGCGGCATGCATTGGACATGCAGAGATCATGCTTTTTTTTTTTTTTTTTGCTGCACTCACTACATTCTGCACAGAGGAAACTGACACAGTGAGATGACAAAGACAGGTCTCTCCGTCCTGCCCGCACATAAACTCACCATCCTCTGTTGGCACGTATATGTTTAAGAATAAGCAGTCCTCGCTCTGGTCCTGTACGTAGGACGACACCACTTCAATACTGTTGGTGAACCAAACCGGCAGCATAACGTCCGGTAGCCTGCCCTCCAGTAGGGTTTGGGGACAAACGGGGGCAAACTGTGTCGCGTTGCGGATTTCTGACCACGAAATCGGGGGCTCAGGCGGTTGGAAGCGCCTTTCGCCTGTTGGAGGTGCTGCGTAGGGAACGCCCAGGAACTGGATGACAGGCCCCAGGATCTCATTGTTGAGTTCTTTTTTGAATCCCCGCAGTTTGCCGTAAGTCGTAGTGACAATGGGGTCCGTCTCGTCCAGTTTTTGCGAGGCAGCGAGCTGGGCGTGCAGGGTTAAGCCTAATATCCAACACAAGAACGACAGGTCCAGGCTAGCACTGAGGCCTAGCCGTGGACACATGGCCCTCCAGACGCCACCCAGGCGGTTTGGTTGTTGGAAGGGCATGCTCAATCCTCTTCACACTAGTCCCGCTAACGGCAGCGTCAGTACTTTATATCCACTCGCACAAAAGAAACGATCAAACCCAAAATGCCAGACGTTCCAAGAGCAAAGCTGTCAAAAATCTCAAAGCCTCTTTGCATGGCAAGTATTCCCACATGGATTTAAAAACGGATCCAAGCAACATCTTCATCAAGAAGCCAGCTATTCGTCAGGTCCCATCCTATTGACAACGTAGCTTTCCATCCTGGCTATGTGCGGGGCAGGGGTGGGGGAGGCATTTGCGGCAGGTTGTCCACAGATAAATCAAGCCCGGTGCAGTGGTTGGTCTATATCCTGCCGGAAAAAAAACAAAAAAAAAGCAGAAAGAAATTAGTGGTGAGGCAGATGGGAGAATGGAGCTTTATTGGCATCTGTGATCTTGTGTGCCTGTTATCAAGCAGAATGTTCTAGGATCACAGCTCACCAACATGACACAGCATCTATCATACAGACCCATCGAGTCAGTTAAGAGGAACCTTGGCCAACGGCAAATCAAATACTTCTCTAATACACTTATAGGCTGAAGTGATTCTATAATAAAGCAGTACTTAAGACCCAGTATTGAAAATTACTTTGTCAGGGAGAAGTCATAAATGGTCAAATTAAAAAGGTGGTAAAAAAAGAAATGGCTTTCTTTTTTTACAAATATTGTAAATTATTAATTCAGAAACATATTTTTCTATTTCCTATTTTATATATGTGTCTTTTCTCCATCTAATTATGTACTTAAATTTAACAGCTGATTGGTAGATTGTAATCCATTACATACCTTTCTATTAAAATTATCTGACATTATCAAGATGAATTTGTTCACTCTGTTCAAGATGAATTTGTTCAAGAACTCTGAATTCTTGTCATATTTGATACTATTTTCTAAACTACGGTGAATAAACTGATAAAATGTGATAAAAGAAGTTTCTAAATACATTTTGGTTTCACTGTGTATATATATAGTACTCTGTGTGTGTGTGTGTCTGTCTGTCTGTCTGTCTGTCTGTCTGTGTGTGTGTGTGTGTGTGTGTGTGTGTGTGTGTGTGTGTGTGTGTGTGTGTGTGTGTGTGTGTGTGTGTGTGTGTGTGTGTGTGTGTGTGTAAAAGTGAAAAAAACTTTAATTAATTACAGTTTGAATATTTTAACAAAACTGCTTCACTGGTTATTAAATAAAATATTGTAACTAATACAAACTACTTAAGGTTTCCCTTTCTTTATTTTCTTATAATTTTTACTTAAAATATTTATATATTAAAACATGTTCTTCATATTAAATTATATATCTATACTAATAGCATTTTTATGCATTTTAATAAACAGACCTAGAAAAAAATTTATGTCATTGAGTTTGCACTAAGTAATCAACGAAATGTCCTGTTGTTATCATCGTTGGTTTAGACAATAGATCTTAATTTCCATTACTGCAAAGATCCAGATATATTACATCAAGAACTCAACAGAGTGTGGTGGAAAAAGAACAAACAGCATCACAAAAAAGCCCTACACATCCATTTAGTGCATCTTCTTCACTTCCTCAACTCACCGATCTGAGACAACCTTGCAAATGTGCAAAAACTATATTTAGATCCCCCAGAACACAAGTCTTAATAAGGAATAGAGGTTCATTTATAACCATGGGCGAGTCTTCCCCAGTGGACACTATGATGGGCGGATTCAGTACAGGCTTTCGCTCAGTGCGGTAAATGAGAAAAGCACCTCTGCTTCCACGGCTCTACAATAGGGTTTATGTTCCACTATAATAGGGCATTTGTCTTGAGTACTACTGTACCACCACACACAGCCTCCACTGCCCACTACCTTCCAACAACCAGATCATTCATGATGACTAGCCTTGGAAGAGTCAGCAGATCCGGACTGAGTGCCACACTGCCAGACAGGGAGCAGACAAGGCTGAATAGAATTGCTGGAACTGACCTTTCTTTTACCCGCCATATAATGGCGTCCACAGACAATGCTTAAAGAGCCTCCATTCTGTCTGATCACAATATGTGGCCCCAAGGTCTAATCTACTGTAATAAAATGGACCGATTTCAGTAATAACATTTTGCATTTTGTTAATGGTGAACCAGAAACTGCTAGCATTTTATTCAATGCAAAAGGTTTTCAAACAAGCCACTGTATGGTTTTAGTGGCAGGGATGTAACTTAAAATAGATCACAATGGTCTCCTACTTTTCCAACAACTAATAGTCAATTAGTTATGTCTAGTTACAACTAGTTTATTTTTTAATAAAATATGGGTTGCACTTTATTTGAATATGCACTAGTTACAGTGTAATTATACAAATAAGTACTGAGTAATATTAATTAACAACATGTACTTATATAATGAATTTTTGGGTTAAGGTTAGTGGCTTGTAATTATGCATAATTTGCTGTTATTACTATAGAAAGTAGTTGTAGGAACACCATACTAATACTGTGTTTGACCCCCTTTCGCCTTCAGAACTGCCTTAATTCTACGTGGCATTGATTCAACAAGGTGCTGAAAGCATTCTTTAGAAATGTTGGCCCATATTAATAGGATAGCATCTTGAAGTTGATGGAGATTTGTGGGATGCACATCCAGGGCACGAAGCTCCCCTTCCACCACATCCCAAAGATGCTCTATTGGGTTGAGATCTGGTGACTCTGGGGGCCATTTTAGTACAGTGAACTCATTGTCATGTTCAAGAAACCAATTTGAAATTATTCGAAATTTGTGACATGGTGCATTATCCTGTTGGAAGTAGCCATCAGAGAATGGATACATGGTGGTCATAAAGGGATGGACATGGTCAGAAACAATGCTCAGGTAGGCCGTGGCATTTAAACGATGCCCAATTGGCACTAAGGGGCCTAAAGTGTGCCAAGAAAACATCCCCCACACCATTACACCACCACCAACAGCCTGCACAGTGGTAACAAGGCATGATGGATCCATGTTCTCATTCTGTTTACGCCAAATTCTGACTCTACCATCTGAATGTCTCAACAGAAATCGAGACTCATCAGACCAGGCAACATTTTTCCAGTCTTCAACTGTCCAATTTTGGTGAGCTTGTGCAAATTGTAGCGTCTTTTTCCTATTTGTAGTGGAGATGAGTGGTACCCGGTGGGGTCTTCTGCTGTTGTAGCCCATCCACCTCAAGGTTGTGCGTGTTGTGGCTTCACAAATGCTTTGCTGCATACCTCGGTTGTAACGAGTGGTTATTTCAGTCAAAGTTGCTCTTCTATCAGCTTGAATCAGTCGGCCCATTCTCCTCTGACCTCTAGCATCAACAAGGCATTTTTGCCCACAGGACTGCTGCATACTGGATGTTTTTCCCTTTTCACACCATTCTTTGTAAACCCTAGAAATGGTTGTGCGTGAAAATCCCAGTAACTGAGCAGATTGTGAAATACTCAGACTGGCCCGCCTGGCACCAACAACCGTGCCACGCTCAAAATTGCTTAAATCACCTTTCTTTCCCATTCTGACATTCAGTTTGGAGTTCAGGAGATTGTCTTGACCAGGACCACACCCCTAAATGCATTGAAGCAACTGCCATGTGATTGGTTGATTAGATAACTGCATTAATGAGAAATTGAACAGGTGTTCCTAATAATCCTTTAGGTGAGTGTATATATATATATATATATATATATATATATATATATATATATATATATATATATATATATATATATATATATATACATATATACATACATACATACATACACATGCGTGTGTGTGTGTATGTATATTAAAAAAATGTGTAAGTTGTGCATCTAAAACAAAAATTAAATAATACAATATGAATATTTGGTTACATCCTATATCACGGTTCTTATAAGTTGCCCTCGAGTTCAGTCTTGCAGAGAAACATGTCTAAACATGTGAAACCCCATTCTACAAAACTGAATGTGTTAACTCAAGTGTTTTATTTATCCATGATTAGTCAATCTCACTGTGGCCCAGTTGACATTTCTACTCCCCTCACTTCATATTTTAAAGCAAATTGCTCCTATTGACGGTAGCCTATCAATGACAGGCTTCAAAAACATGCAAAACAGTCTGTTCCGTTGCATAATTAGACGAACAGATAAACACAGATGCAAGATGAGAAATCCACTGCATTGATTGTGTACTGTATTGTTAATGAGCCTATAAAATCGCCTAGGAGATTTTTACAATAGAGCACAGAAAAAAAAGATGTCTGGCATTAATATAATATGCTGTTGGTTCAGCCGCGTGTTCAAAAAACAGTGCTGATCCGCAAGGCATGGGCTCTGCAAGACCCCTGGAGGTGTCCAGGAGGTGTTCTGTGGTGTCCAGCAAGACGTTAGCAGCAGATTCTTCAAGTCCTGTAGGTTGCGAGGTGGAGTTGCCATGGATAAAACTTGTTGGTCCAGTACATCCCACAGATGCTCGATTGGATTGAGATCTGGGGAATTTGGAGGCCAGGGCAACACCTTGAACTCTTCATCATGTTCCTCAAACCATTCCTGAACTATGTGTGCAGAGTGACAGGGTGCATTACCCTGCTGAAAGACGCCATTGAGAGGGAACACCAGTCAGTGTTTCCCCTAGGATTTTTTTCAGGGGGGGTGGTAAACGCCCCGAAACTACTAGTGTCGTGGAGCGGGCATGTTACGGACACGTGGTGTTGTCATAGATGCGCCACAGACGGCTGTTTGTATAGGTGCATTGGTGCATAGGTGCATTAATGTGAGCTGAAATGACAATAATATATTACATTAATTATCTTTTTTTAATTAATATTGAAGAGTTTATTTGCAAAAACAGATAACAGATTTTCATAAATGTTTATTTATTGTGCATGTTTATTTATTGTCCAAATAATATCAATCAAACTGCAGTTGAGTTGTTTTGATTAAATGATAACTAAAAAATTTAAATTTAAAAACTTACAAAATTAAAGTTAATTGAAAGTTATATATTATCTTTTATATATTAAGTTAGTTTTTTTAAGCAAAAGCAGAAAACTCCACATTGCATTTAAAATGCATGCACATGCGCTTTGGTCGACGCAGCAACAAACCGTCCTTGCACGGCGCAAGCCATTTAAATGAATCTTAGTGCCATTGTCGCGTTCTGTGTGAAAGGCCCATCATTCTTAAGGGGGGGCCTTAAGAATGGGGGGCCCACAAAACAATGGTAGGGGAAACACTGCCAGTGTCATGGAGGGGGGTACCTGGTCTGAAACAATGTCTAGGTAGGTGGCATATGTCAAATTTATGTCCACATGGATAACCGGACCCAAGGTTTGCCAACAGAACATTGCCCAGGGCATCACACTCCCTCCACTGGCTTGTTGTCGATCCACAGTGCATCCTGGTTCCGTCACTTCTCTAGGTAAATGGTGCACACGTACATGGCGGTCCATGGGATGTAAAAGAAAATGAGACTCAGATGACCTTCTTCCACTGCTCACAAGCTCATTGTAGGCGCTTTCGCTGGTGGACAGGGGTCATCATAGGCACTCTGATTGGTCTGCAGCTACACAACCCCATATGCAGAAGAATCTGATGGACTGTGTGTTGTGACATCATTAAAATTTTGAGTGACTCTTGCCACAGTAGACCTTAAGTTAGTTTGGAGCAGACGGGATATATTTTGTTGCCCTCGTGCATCGATGAACCTTGGGTGCCCAACACCCTGTCGCTGGTTTGTGGTTTGTCCCTCCTTGGATCACTGTTGGTAAATTCTCACCACTGCTGAATGGGAGCAACACACAAGCCTGGCTGCTTGAGAGATAATCTGACCCAATCGCCTTGCCATAATAATTTGGCCCTGGGCAAAATCGCTCAGATCTTTATTCCTGCCAATTTCTCCTGCACCCAATATGTTTATTGAGAACTGATTGTTTGCTTACCATCTAATCTACCCACACCTTAAAGGGGTAGTTCACCCCAAAATGAAAATGATCCCATGATTTATTCACCCTCAAGACATCCTAGGTGTCTATGACATTCTTCTTTCAGACGAATACAATCTGAGTTAAATTAAAAGATGTCCTGGCTAATCCAAGCATTATAATGGCAGTAAATGGCAGCCCAAAACTGCATCCATCCATAGGCATAATTTGCGGGTGGGACATGTCTTTTTGAACACTTTTTGAAACATCTCGCAGCACGGATGTACCTCAGTGTTTCCCCTACAATGTATTCACAGCGCCGCAGCGTCTTCACAGGCGCAAAATCTTCACATGATCAGTAATATCACGACATTCACTTACACGCTGTAAAGCACAAAAGCCAACGTCATCTTGAAATTGTTTTCTGAAAGTCTTGACTAAGTTAAGTGCATGAAATCCTCCCTTAGCCTTATTCCTTCCCTTAGCTGTCATTTCTCCCTAAACATAAACTTAACGTCAGAGTCAGCACAATGTGTGATTGTTGTCAAATGCAGCCTCCACTTTGGCAAAATTGCAGGACATGTTTGATCAAATTAAAAGCACTATAATCTGCGCAATAGATGCTGTTTCCAAATTCAATGCGGGTGTGCGCACGCTGCGAAACGGACTGACTTGCACATTATGCTTTGTGTGCGCAACTAAACCATCAAATACACAACAAATAGCCTATATGTCAAAATAACCGGCTTGGAGAGTATTCACTAAAAAACACAGTTTATATCTTAAATGGGAAATCAATGGGAGAATGATATTATTAGATCTGCATTCGGTCTTAAAGGGGCAGCATCTAATAAACCTGCTGACGATTGAGCCATTAATGTGAATCAAACAACAAAAGGCAAAGAGAAAATTACTCGCAGCTCTTGTATGAATAACTTTAGTTTTAATAAGCATTAATCTATCAAGTTATACAGTGAAAACTATGCAGTGTTATTTTACATTTCAGTACTTTATTAGACTTAAAGATTCTTTTTTCTTCTTTGATTAATAAAAAGTTAAAAAGAACATAATGTAATAATATTTCACAATATTAGGCTACTGTTTTTTTATTTATTTTTTATGTATTTTTGATTAAATAAATGTGGGCTTGATAAGCATAAGAGACTTCTTGCAAAAACATAAAATAGTATCCAAACTTTATACACACACACACACACACACACACACTCACACACACACAGACACACACATATAATCTGCACGTCCCTGGAGGTTAGTGAAGTAAAGTAGCCACCTTTTAAGTTAGCCACCTTTTAAACTAATGAAAAGTTTCATTTGGATTTTAATGTTCAAAATGTCAATTTCTATCCACAAAACTTGCTAGAAGTCATGGTTTATTTAAAAATATTTCTTCCGGAGGTTTATATAACTCTGATTATATTTGTCTGAAATAAGAATGTCATATACACCTAGGATGGCTTGAGAGTGAGTAAATCATGGGCTTAGGGCTGGGCGATATGGCTGAAAACTGTATCACGATATAAGGGTTTCATATCGCTCAATATCAATAATTATTGATATTTTTTATGACCTATTTAAAATAAGGACCAGGAGAAAAATATATTCCATTTATAAATTTTTATTTTAAACTTAACCTTCATCTGATTATAACCCCCTCAGTTATAAAGGCAGAAATGTCAACACAGCCATGGAAAACACTCAAATAATTAAAATGTAAATATGTTTATACTCGACGCGTCCACACGAGCGTGCGCGTGCAAAAATGATGTCATCGCGTTGAGCGCGCGAGACCTCATTTCGCTTGGCGGTGAAATTTCCGTGCGGCTCCGCAACCGAAGATGCAGGAGCCTGAGGCAAATCTGGCCGAGTATGAGGTCTCATCACACCGGCACACAGTTTGCGCGTCTAAATCACAAAATGAGCCAACAATAGCAGAAAGAAGCCCCTTTTAATGAAAATAAAGATCCATGTTTAATAAAAATGTTCATGCAACTAATTGAAAATGTTTAGAGAAATTAGGAAATGTTTAAGAGATTGTTAATTTAGCTGTATACATGTTCTCCCATCCATATATTTTGTTCTAATGCCACAAGTAATACTGGGTTTACTTAGTGTGGGTTTGGTGGTTTTTGTTTGTCACGTGTGTATCTTACTTCTCACCGCTGTTTCCTGATGGTTTATAGCACAATTACTCTGAGTTGCCCTCCAGTCATTTCAAAGAATTGCACAACGGCAAGCGCGTCGACTATAAACACTTCCCCAAACGGACGAGGTGCGCACGCATTCAGCAGAGGATCGCGCTGCGGAGCAAGATGAAAGGCTTAAATTTGTGGTATTACCAGTCTTGGTGGGGACCATAATTTGCAGACGACTTTTAAAATCCCAAAAAACTGCCATACTAATTGTTCCTGATTTATCAACAATTTCCTCGCTTGCTGCGGCACTCATTTTACACGCATCACTCTACGCCGGTTCTGTTACTGAACCAAACATGATACCGTTACATGATTGGCTGTTAGTGTGTCACTCCCTACGTTGCTAGGTTACCAAAGAGTGAGTGCCTTTGTTCATGCAACCAAACTTGCTTCGCAACCTCGTTTCTTCCGACGCAGAAAAAAAACTAATCGAACGCATTTTTTATTGGTATCGGTTATGTGTCTATCATGATAAATATCGTTATTGTTTTATCGCCCAGCCCTACATGGGCTAATTTTCATTTTTGGGTGAACTATACCTTTAATATGTGGCCTTGTTAGGAGATGATCAACGATATTCTCTCTCTCTCTCTCTCTCTCTCTCTCTCTCTCTCTCTCTCTATATATATATATATATATATATATATATATATATATATCTCTATAGATGATCAACGATATTCTCTCTCTCTCTCTCTCTCTATATATATATATATATATATATATATATACGTGTGTGTGTGTGTGTGTTTGAGAGAGTGTAATGAGATCAAGTTTGCCTCAAAGGAGAGGAAGAGGGCCTGGGGAACAGAATTGAGAGATACATGTATGCCTCCTCTGAGACAGTATGTAACAATCTCCATTGGGATCTTAATACAGTGTTCCCTTGCAGACAAATAAAAATTCACAGCACAGAAACTGTAAATCTCCATAGAATATACATAATCTGTATTTCCTCTTCAACATTCCTTATGGTATGTCTTAGCTTGCTCTCTTATAGATGCATCTAATCAATCTGAAAGCAGTTTATAAGGCCTGGTACACTGGTGACATAATTTCCCATCCTCTTACACCACTTTTAAACAGATATGAAAAGCTACATAAGCAAACTTGTCTTACTGAGTGAGGACACATTTATCACATGGTCAAATATAAATATAATCAGGCAAAAACGTCTCACTTTAAAAATCACGGATCTAGATTTTATTTATCTTCTCTAGATCACTTAAAACCTACCACAAATATTTTTTGTGAAATATTTAGTTGTCTTTCTTTGGAATAAATGCCACTAAGTTTGATAATCTTTTATATAAAGCAAAAACATTCTTACATATTTCCCTTGTGGGTTTGATATCTTTGTCTCAATGCTTTGGTTGTGTATTCCCTTAAAGAAGTGGGGTTTTTTTTTAGTTTGTTTTGTCATTTCTTTCTGCTTGACGTGCTTATCTTGTAGCTCCTGCTGTGAGTTGTCCTGTTAAAGACCGAGAGCTCTTAAACCCAGGGTCTGTGAATCTCAGTTACAGTCGGGGCTGGATCTAGGCATGGGAAAATGTCTGCCTTGCCCACCCTCAACCAATAAAAAAAGCAACAGAAAATTGAAGTAGGCTATTTTTCTTTTATCAGCTGAAAGTAACGGCACGGCGCGTTACACACTCACGTGGCACTTCAGTCTGTAGCAGAAAAGCAGAGGCTGACAATAAAACAAGTGAAAATGATACATGTATTAAAGATATAATGAATGGATGGATGGATGGATGGACAGTGTAGATAGATTGCGTGCCGTTGCGATATGCATATTGCGATATGTACATTTGCGATATTTTGATAATTTCTATATATTGTGCAGCCCTAAAAGATAGATAGATAGATAGATAGATAGATAGATAGATAGATAGATAGATAGATAGATAGATAGATAGATAGATAGATAGATAGATAGATAGATAGATAGATAGACACGTGAGATTGCGTGCCATTGCAATATACATATCGCGATATGTACATTTGCGATATTTCCATAATTTCGATATATTGTGCAGCCCTAATAGATAGATAGATAGATAGATAGATAGACACGTGAGATTGCATGCCATTGCGATATGTACATTTGCGATATTTCCATAATTTCGATATATTGTGCAGCCCTAATAGATAGATAGACAGACAGACAGACAGACAGACAGACATTCAGAAGACAATATTCTCAACTTTCTTATTCTCAACTTCCAACATACTGGCATCTGAGAATTATGGATCATGGTTCTCGATTACAAAGGTGGTTCGAAGTGGAAAACAAATGGCTGATTATTTTAGCGAATGCAGTCAGAAGTTGTGAACACAGGCCAGAACAGTGAGTTACTGCAGCAGTCAGTCAAATCTGCGGCCATTTCATCAGCGTTTGCTTAAGGCCCGCACAAGCTCACACTCACCTTAATGATCTCATCTCAACTGCAATAAGACTTTGGGAGAAATTTATAGGCCAAAGTTTATATGATTATGTGTGGATATGCTTAGCTTGCAGGTCAGAATGGTGGCACTGGTGAGTTTGGGGAATCTAAAGTCTGATTGAGGAGACCCTGACTTTATTAGAGCTGCCATCAAAGACTCACTAAAAATTAACTATCATTTACATGACAGAGTAATCCATCATATCATCAGTCCAGTCAGTAACGCCACTCACTTAGGAGTGGTACAACAAAGTGACAGTTGACATCAGGCCAACACTCACACACTGAATATGGTGTGCGAAAAAAGAATCTTATATAACTAATTAAAAATCTGCAAAGCTTAAAGGAATTATTTACTCACCCTCATGTCACTTCAAACCCATATGCTGTTTGTTCCGTGAAAAACTTTTTCAGACTTCTGAAGTGAAAAATGGGCAACATATTCACTATTAACTATGACTTTTGCCAGTTTTGGTTACCACTGACTTCCACTGTTTATGGACAAAACATTTCTCAAAATATGTTTTTTTTTTATACTTTACAGAAGAAAAAAAAGTCACAAAAGTTTGGAACGACATCAGGGTGTGTAAATCATAGCTAGGGTGTGACGGTAAGGAAATTTTCCCACAGGTTAATCGACGTGTGTGTGTGTGTGGGGATGACGATGGAGTTTTCCCTCTTTTGAACCTTGCTTTTAAATTGTTAATTAAAGCGAAAGTCAAATGCGCACGGCCTTCATAGCGGATCGAGTGTTTTTTAATTCATTCCATTGGAAGTTGAGCTTCCATAGGAATGAACTGGAAACGATCGGTCTGCTCCGTGCCAATGGACATGCACCATTATGAATGGCCGTGTGCATTTTACCTTCACTTTAGAATTGCACCAATTTGGGAGTGGCAATTGCTTGAATTGTGGGTTCATTGTTTTTCTTAATGAAACTCTCTTGTTAAGTGAAATCTGACACCTTGCGGCTAAACAAGTAACACTGACCGTACCAAAATGTGTTTATGTAAGTCACATGTGAGTACAACTGTCCTCTTATTGCTCAAGTTTCCTCTGCATCATCCATCAAGATGATTGACAAGATTGCTCCATGAGCTTATTGTGGCTTTTTGTAGCTGTCGAGACACGCCAAAACTATACGAATGTAGCCGTCATTTTGTCTGTAAATTATATACTACATTCGTATTAATACTACAGCAAATTCAAACACAGGACCCACTTTATATTAGGTGGCCTTAACTACTATGTACTTACATTTAAATGAATCATTTGATACAATGCACTTGTTGTGTACATACATGTTTTTACATTGTACTTAAATTTTTTAAATTATCTGCATTACATCTGTAATTAATTTCTGTAGTTACATTTATAATTACACTGTTGACACTTCCCTTACACCTAACCCTACACAAAAACTTACCCATACCACCACACCTATCCCTAACCTTACCCGTATCCATCTCAATATCAGCAAAAATGTTTAGCAATACAATATGAACACAATAAGTACATTGGACTTATTTTTGATGTAAGTGCATAGTAGTTAAGGCCACCTAATATAAAGTGGGACCAAAACACGCTCTCTATGGATCTCCCAGCGCTGTCTAGAGGTTAACCGTGTCAAGACACATGCAAACACTGTCAAGGCTTCATCGGGACATCATTCTCGCAAATAAAAGTGAAATTACACAACATTTTAAGATGAAGAGGGACTCTTTTGGTTTTCAACTGTGATAACTAATGTGCTCACTCACAGAATCAGACACATGCCACATTTCCCATTATGAATTATAATACCACTTGGTTCGTTGGTCCGTTGGGTCGGATTGCTTTCACACCTCAAGCGAACCGTCCCAGAGTTAGTTTGCAATTGTGCAGATCCACACCAAAACAATCGAGACCGCCTGAACGAGCGCGACTGCCATGTTCACATATGCCTAAATGGGAGAAAACGCAGCAGGTTCTGAAACAAATGCTTAGGTGTGAAATCACCCTCAATTGACCTTTAAAATATTTAATCTCAAATCTCATAAATTATCATTTTAAAATACCAATCCTCCATTTCCTGAGCGCTATCTTGCGAGGGTCCCTATGAAGAATCAATGCAGAGATTCTTAAAAACTGTGAATGTGTATGTTCTACAAAAACAACATACATGTTTAGAATGACGAGGAGTGAGAAAATTTATGAATTATTTTTAAGTGAACTACTGCTTTAAGATTCTGATGAGACTGTACATAAAGAAATGCACATTAGAGTAGTGCACAATGAGAACACGTCCATCTCCCGGGACTGCAGAGAGCAGCATGTGGAGACGCGATGACAGAAAGCAGATGCCGATGTGAAACGAGCAGAAATGAGAGTGGAAGTACTTCTTGTCCTCAGATGACAACGTGCAAGCAGCCGTCAGTCGAACTGAAAGATGAAAAAGAAAGTGAGACTGCTGCAGCAGAGCTGATCTTACTCACGTGGACCGCTTTCAACGACGACTTAGTCATGAGAATATTTTTAAACTATTCTGTGACTCACACAAACGCACATATATGCAAAAGCTCTCACAAAAACAATTACGCATAACTCATTCCCAACACCTGCAAGAGCGAAAGCCGGCAGAAATGCTGAGGTGTATGATCGCCACTGGGCCCTTTGTATTATTCATAACAAAAGGTACAGCTAGGGGTGAACGTGATTTCACCAAGTACAACATGTTCCTGGATCAACATCTTTGTTGACAACATTCCAATTGTGTACACAATCCCATATATATATATATATATATATATATATATATATATATATATATATATATACACACTCACCTAAAGGATTATTAGGAACACCTGTTCAATTTCTCATTAACGCAATTATCTAATCAACCAATCACATGGCAGCTGACAATCTCCTGAACTCCAAACTGAATGTCAGACTGGAAAAGAAAGGTGATTTAAGCAATTTTGAGCGTGGCATGGTTGTTGGTGCCAGACGGGCCGGTCTGAGTATTTCACAATCTGCTCAGTTACTGGGATTTTCACGCACAACCATTTCTAGGGTTTACAAAGAATGGTGTGAAAAGGGAAAAACATCCAGTATGCGGCAGTCCTGTGGGTGAAAATGCCTTGTTGATGCTAGAGGTCAGAGGAGAATGGGCTGACTGATTCAAGCTGATAGAAGAGCAACTTTGACTGAAATAACCACTCGTTACAACCGAGGTATGCAGCAAAGCATTTGTGAAGCCACAACACGCACAACCTTAAGGCGGATGGGCTACAACAGCAGAAGACCCCACCGGGTACCACTACAAATAGGAAAAAGAGGCTACAATTTGCACAAGCTCACCAAAATTGGACAGTTGAAGACTGGAAAAATGTTGCCTGGTCTGATGAGTCTCGATTTCTGTTGAGACATTCAGATCGTAGAGTCAGAATGAGAACATGGATCCGTCATGCCTTGTTACCACTGTGCAGGCTGGTGGTGGTGGTGTAATGGTGTAGGGGATGTTTTCTTGGCACACTTTAGGCCCCTTAGTGCCAATTGGGCATCGTTTAAATGCCACGGCCTACCTGAGCATTGTGTCTGACCATGTCCCTCCCTTTATGACCACCATGTACCCATTCTCTGATGGCTACTTCCAGCAGGATAATGCACCATGTCACAAAGCTCGAATCATTTCAAATTGGTTTCTTGAACATGACAATGAGTTCACTGTACTAAAATGGCCCCCACAGTCACCAGATCTCAACCCAATAGAGCATCTTTGGGATGTGGTGGAAGGGGAGCTTCGTGCCCTGGATGTGCATCCCACAAATCTCCATCAACTGCAAGATGCTATCCTATCAATATGGGCCAACATTTCTAAAGAATGCTTTCAGCACCTTGTTGAATCAATGCCACGTAGAATTAAGGCAGTTCTGAAGGTGAAAGGGGGTCAAACACAGTATTAGTATGGTGTTCCTAATAATCCTTTTTAGGTGAGTGTGTATATATATATATATATATATATATATATATATATATATATATATATATATATATATATATATATATAAGAAGTAGATTTTGATGCTGTTCAGGCAGCTCTAAATAAGAGGTTTGTTTGAGAAAAGGACGTTCTAGGCATATCCGGTACCACTGATCACCACCAGGCCAGCATCCATATCACCCTGTATCCCAAGACTGGTTTCCCACTGAAGCTAAGCAGGGCTGATCCTGGTCAGTACCTGAATGGGAGGTGTATGTGAGGCTAGCAGGGGATGCTCACCCTGTGGTCTGTGTGGGTCCTAATGCCCCAATATAGTGATGGGGACACTATACTGTCAATAGGCACTGTCCTTTGGATGTTACGTTAAACTGAGGTCCTGACTCTCTGGGGTCATTAAAAATCCCAGGATGTCCTTTGATAAAGAGTAGGGGTGTAACCCCGGCATCCTGGCCAAATTTGCCCATTGGCCCCTGTCCATCATGGCCTCCTAATCATCCCCATAACTATCTATCTATCTATCTATCTATCTATCTATCTATCTATATATATGATTGGCTTCATCACTCAGTCTCCTCTCCACCAATAAGCTGGTGTGTGGTGGGCGTTCTGGCGCAATATGGCTGCCGTTGCATCATCCAGGTGGATGCTGCACATTGGTCGAGGTTAAGGAGATTCCCCCTTCCATGTAAAGTACTACGAGTGCCTAGAAAAGTGCTATATAAATTTAACAAATTATTATTATTATTAAGGTAGAAATGCTGTTGAACTTGGGTAAAGGGGTTCCAAAAATAGTATGGTTTGATTTCATGATCTTAAATTGGGATCATCTAAAATGTGTCCAAATGCATCAACTGCATTGGCAACAAAAAATATGTTTTTGATTGCAAAGATTTCTATATTCTTTCTTGGATAAAAGCTAAATATTCTACAATTATATTTACACACAAATTTTGGGGTCAGTAAAAGAAGTCTCAGAATATACTACATAATAATATACATAATAATACTAAAAACAGTAATATTATTGTGAAATTTATTTTAAAAAACTTTTTTTTTTTAATATATATTTCAAAATGCAATTTATTCATATGATGGCAAAGCTGAATTTTCAGCAACATTACTCCAGTCTTCAGCGTCACACGATCCTTCAGAAACTATACCAAATATGCTGATTTAGTGCTCAAGAGATATTTCTTATTATTATCAATGTTTAAAAGCAGATTATTTTAGGAATAGAAAGTTCAAAAGATCAGAATCAATTTGAAATAGAAATATCTATTTCTATTTGAAGTATCTTATTGACCTCAAACTTTAATATATTAGGGGTGGGGCAAAATATCGTCAGAGTTATATATCGTTGTCGTTTTCCATGCAATACGAGGATCGATATGCTCGCACCAAATATCGATTTTTTTATGAAGAAATAAGGCGCTCTAAATAAATTTCCCTGCTCCAAGTGTCACTACTTCATGGCTCCTTGAGGTGACATTCAACACATGAATGAGGGAAACGTGAACACAAGTTAACTAGCCTAGGAAAAAAAGCTATTTAACGGGATGATGGACAGCAGTGTGAGTAAAACAACAGATGCCCCAGACACGTTTATGTCCAAAGTCTGGAAAACCTGCACTTCACCTTTTCACAGGCATTTTGTTTTCATGGTTAGATATAATGCCACTTTGTATCATTATAGGATTGTTGAGCTATATACTGATTATCGTAGAATTGCTGTATGGTGATATTATCGGTCTCGTGATCCATGTATCATATTGTATCGTGAGGTACCCTGTGATTCCCACCCCTATAATACATTATATACATAATTGTGTGGTGATGAGCAAATATGTATTTAATATAATTTATATAACAAAATATTTTTTGAAATTTGGTCGATAATATCATAATGTACAAATTTATTTATAAAATGTATTCAATTAATTTATACATAATATTTTCCACTCTTTAAAAAGGTTTAGGTTTGTAAAGTCATGTTTGCAGATATTAATAACATTCGCCATACTGCCATTTTTGTGATATCTGCTACACGTTCTCCAGTTTACCAGTGTGATGTGTGAAAACCAAATAAAGCTCTTGCTGTCTCTAAGCATACGGCTCCTCCCACATGCTCCAGGATCGTGAATCTGAATGCTGCACGTGTCGGATTAACAGATGAAATATGTTGATTGCATTATATTTCCTATAAGACAGATGATGACCTGATTTCTATGACATTCTCTAAGCTACATTAACAGGTCCTGGAGACCCTCCCTATACAGTACACAACCTAGTCAAATTAGCTGCATGAAGAAGATCCAATTACACTCGTTGTTATCAAAGTAATAATAGGAGATTTATTAGGAAGGTAGCGAAATTACAAAACCTGTAAACATGGACGTGAAAACCAACTGTATCTTTATCGTTCTTAATATGAGGAGTGTCGAATGCAGGCTTTGAAAAGCAATAGGCAAAACCCATAAAGTGCTTTACGGATTCAGCCTTATTATTGCATGTAAGACATTTAGGTCTTCATCCCACAGAAATGTCACATTAGCCTCTGGTCAATGAGCATGTGGCGACGATAAACATCAAGAAGCATTCGACATTCAAAGCATGTGGGGGGAAAAAAAGCAGATCCAACCTTGACCTGACCTGAACCCAATTCTGGATTTAAACAAAGACTAGAATAAAACAAAGACAATTGATAGCAGGCAACAATACAGTATGTGTGCAAATGTAGTCTTCATAAAAGGTTTGTTCTTGGATTTGGCAAGTGTTTCACAGCCTACGTTGAATATTTTGTCTGAAGCGAGTGTGAAGAGTAGACAGGTGCCCAAGTGTAAACACCGGCTTCAGCTGGCAGAGATGGAGAGAGGGCTGGAGGGGAGGGAGAGGACACACGACTGCCTACCTATCACACCTTTAGAACGACAAGGCGCCCATCGATCCACACCGTCCTCACACTCCACTGCCGATGGAGAGGTGGGAAGTAGAATTTTGACTGCTATAACGACAGGGGGTGGGAGCCAATTGCTTCCCAGAACTGTGTTCTTCTCTGGAACAAACGCACCAGTCCATTTAGACAGTTTAACTTTGTCTGGCACTTTCTGCACTCAGAACACTCTGTGCTTGACTTCCACTGCCTTCAAGAGAATGTCTTTCTCACAGAAGAAAAAAAAAGTCTTAATCCTAAGGGACCATAAAAATGGCGGCCAGTTTGCGCACAAACAGACGGAGAAAGGTCAAAGCTCTTGGACAACGCAGAGCTAACCACAGGAGAACAGAAGAACACTTCAGCCATGATGAAAGCTGCATTTCCAATGGATCAAACCAAGTGCGTTCTGAAAAAGGGATCAGAGAGAGACATGGCAAACCATTATGCCTCATAATAACTATCCGCCATAAAAAAGCCCATAAGTGGAACAATGTCATGAACAATTGCTAATGGATCTCAGGATTGTGGTTTTTGGGAGTTACACGTAGTGCACTGTTTCTTGACAAACAACATAATTGTGGCCATTAATGTCGTTCTCCCCAAAATTTTAATTAGGCCATCAATTACTCGCCCTCATTTTTTTCCAAACCAATAAGACACTGTTCATCTTCATAACAGAAATAAAGACATTTTGGTTGCACTTACATGTATTTAAAGTGTACTTACCTAAGAACATAAGGTAACAACATGGGTTAAGGTTAGGTTTAGGAGTAGGTTCAGGGTTAGTACCTCAAGAGTTTTATTTTTATTTGTCACATACACAGTTATATACAGAGTATACAATCGGCAGTGAAATGTAATGGGTAATAACCTAGTTATTACCCAGTTACTGCAATTACTAAAATAAGTACAGTATATGGGGAATAGGACTGTAAAATAAAGTGCTACTGATATTTTTAATGAAAAATAAGAGATTCTTTGAGAACAAACCTCACTGGTTCTCATTTGACGTGCAAGAACCATCAAGGTTCATTCTCGTGTGTCACACAGGCACATCTGAGCTTTATATTTAAATAAAAGCCTAATTTAAATTTGTTCATCACAAAGCAATCATGTCTCTTCAGAAGACTTGAATTAAACCATTCAATTCATATTGATTAGAGTTGTCAAAAATATCATTCTGAATATCTGAAACAGTTCCAATACTCCTTTTGTGCAGTATCAATACACCGATACCAGCTATGGGTTCTCGCTTTCTCTTATACGATGGTGAATTGACACAGACCCGCCTCCTCTCACTCACTCATCTCATTTGCTTCAGTTGAATAGTGCTTGTATTCCATATGATTTTTCTCATTCACGCAGGTTTCGTGCTCACACCCAAAGCACACGCACCACTGATCTATATAAGTTGCACTCACATAAAGTCGCCTTTCAAACAAGTTGTGGTCAAATACAACAAAACTATGTCAAAATGCCTGTCTTGCCGAGTATTCAGGTCAGTTTTGGGACGTTAATAGTAGAGAAAAAAAACGCCTGTTGTATAACAGTATATTGGATCCAACCATAAGCGGCCTAAGAAACCTGCAGCAAAAGACAGAGAAAATCACTCGCTGCTCTTTACTTGTAAGCATTAATCTGTATTGAATTTTTACAATGAAATTTGATTACTTTCATTTCTGTAATATTTCTTACCTGAATATACTGTTAGACCCACCCAAAAAACGAAAAGCCATGTTTATTTAATCTTTTTTTTTTTTTTTTTTTTTTTGCAAATATAGTTCAAAGATTCAAATGAAGCCTCCCTGCACTGTGTATAAACTATTACAACAAAATTACCCAAATTATCAACAAAAAAATTAGGTAAATTATCTGTATGGTGGTATACACTCACCTAAAGGATTATTAGGAACACCTGTTCAATTTCTCATTAATGCAATTATCTAATCAACCAATCACATGGCAGTTGCTTCAATGCATTTAGGGGAGTGGTCCTGGTCAAGACAATCTCCTGAACTCCAAACTGAATGTCAGAATGGGAAAGAAAGGTGATTTAAGCAATTTTGAGCGTGGCATGGTTGTTGGTGCCAGACGGGCCGGTCTGAGTATTTCACAATCTGCTCAGTTACTGGGATTTTCACGCACAACCATTTCTAGGGTTTACAAAGAATGGTGTGAAAAGGGAAAAACATCCAGTATGCAGCAGTCCTGTGGGCAAAAATGCCTTGTTGATGCTAGAGGTCAGAGGAGAATGGGCCGACTGATTCAAGCTGATAGAAGAGCAACTTTGACTGAAATAACCACTCGTTACAACCGAGGTATGCAGCAAAGCATTTGTGAAGCCACAACACACACAACCTTGAGGCGAATGGGCTAAAACAGCAGAAGACCCCACCGGGTACCACTCATCTCCACTACAAATAGGAAAAAGAGGCTACAATTTGCACAAGCTCACCAAAATTGGACAGTTGAAGACTGGAAAAATGTTGCCTGGTCTGATGAGTCTCGATTTCTGTTGAGACATTCAGATGGTAGAGTCAGAAATTGGATTAAACAGAATGAGAACATGGATCCATCATGCCTTGTTACCACTGTGCAGGCTGGTGGTGGTGGTGTAATGGTGTGGGGGATGTTTTCTTGGCACACTTTAAGCCCCTTGGTGCCAATTGGGCATTGTTTAAATGCCACGGCCTACCTGAGCATTGTTTCTGACCATGTCCATCCCTTTATGACCACCATGTACCCATTCTCTGATGGCTACTTCCAGCAGGATAATGCACCATGTCACAAAGCTTGAATCATTTCAAATTGGTTTCTTGAACATGACAATGAGTTCACTGTACTAAAATGGCCCCCACAGTCACCAGATCTCAACCCAATAGAGCATCTTTGGGATGTGGTGGAACGGGAGCTTCGTGCCCTGGATGTGCATCCCACAAATCTCCATCAACTGCAAGATGCTATCCTATCAATATGGGATATTTCAACATTTCTAAAGAATGCTTTCAGCACCTTCTTGAATCAGTGCCACATAGAATTAAGGCAGTTCTGAAGGCGAAAGGGGGTCAAACACAGCATTAGTATGGTGTTCCTAATAATCCTTTAGGTGAGTGTATATAGCAGTTTTCCCTGTGGAATCGAAAATGGTATGAAATATCAATATTTTTTCAAGGTAACATATCGAAGTTGTATGTTCCAGTATTGTGACAACACTAAACGCCCTATCATACACCCGGCGCAATGCGACGGCAGGCGCATTTTTTGCTAGCTTCATCCTGACCCGGTTATATATTTTTTGAAGTCCAGCAGCACATTGTTTGAATAGCAAAAGTACTCGTACCCATCTGTTCGCCCATGGGTGTGCTGGTCTGAAAAAAAGGTGTGTTCAGGCGCATTGTTGACATGTTGCTAATTTGAGGCAACTGAAAACGACTGCACCAAAACCTGGTCTAAAGTCAATAGCTCAGTATTTTTTGTTTTATTTAAAGGGCACGTTAGTAATATGTGCCTATAGGCGTGTGCACAAAATGTGTACACTCTGCTTATTACACACACAGGGATGCACAGCAGCACACAAATATTTTTAAATGTTAAAAATAAAAGGATTCCTCTTTGTAGACTCATTAAGAGACTAGACCATGCACCTGGTGTGCCAACTGTTTTTTCCATCTTTAAACTAGCAATGTGGATTCGGACACGCCCTAAGTGCACCTGCATCATGCGCTTCAGACCATAGTATGGATTACTCTGTATAAACTTTTTGAAGTGTCAAAGATTTTGTGAAATTGACTTTCAATGGAAAATATATCTTCTAATAAATATCTTTATTTGTCTTTCCAAGATGAACGGAAGTCTTATGGGTTTGGTTTGACATGCGGATGAGTAATTGATGACAATTTTTTGTGTGAACTTTGAACTTTAACGTCATAACCGTCTGATAGAAGATATGTCATCTGAAACAATAGTACAGTCATTTTTAACAAATAATTTGAGCGTACACGCGTCAAAAGATCAGATTAGCAGCCCAACGCAAGTTTACATCTATACGAAGTTGGAAAGATAAACGGTATTGTGCCGAAGGATCAAGGCACAAGGGAATAATGAAAGGTGAACAGGCTTTAGCGGGCCTAATGCCTTCCTCATCAAACGCACGGCAAATCCCGAACCTGACAGCACAGATATGTGAAACACACAGCACTGCGTATTCTTCAAAGGGCAACCATTGTCGTTTCCCTCCAGCTTGCTGCGAACAGCGATGTCAGCTATGTCTAAATGATTACAGCAAAATAATCGTTTTCTTGCAGTAGAAAAAAAAAACAAAACAAGCACCAAGACAGTCAAACAAAAGCATTCGTCTGCACAATAAAGCAGAGTAAAGAGACAGCGGGTGCCATGCTCCACTCAGGATGTATGCAAGGAGACAAATCACATTGCCTTAATCACATTTAATGGCCCACGATTTGCAAATTAATATTCTATGCGCGCCAATGTGGTTGAGAGTTCAGCAGGATTTGGAAGCATCTGAGTAACATCTTTGTTGAATAAGATGGTCTGAAGAGTTGAATATTGACTCCAAACTTTTTAACTACTTAATTAAAGGTGCATTATTTATGTTTTAAAAATAATATTGACACAAAAGCATTTGATATAGTAAAAAATAATTTTACAGGCTTATTGGTCTCCTATGTATGTGTCCTACCAAATGTGTCCAATAATAGGGGAGTTACAGAGATTAAGTTAGAAATATTCAACTGGTCATGTGATCTTACAATGAAAAATAGACTGTTAAAATGGGTTTAAAAAAATTGTATCAATATTTACAAATTACATGTTGGATTTTATAAGATGCCCCTGAATAAATGATACATTGCTTTACATAATTTATGACTTTGAGATGTTACATGCTATATATCATCATGAAGGTGGACCTTGATATGGCTGACATCTCATGCGAGTAACTATGCATTCTTTAAATATATTTGTCATTTGTAATGCTCGTTCCTTTAGGTATGAAATACTTGGTGCACTTTTTTTTTCACTTGATGCACCTGTTTTATTGTACCATTAAGAGTAAAGAACAAAAACACAACAGTGTGACCAGACAATACTGTCACATTATCAGCCATAGATAATGTTCTCATTCTGGCGGTGGCTTCTGTCCAAACAACTAGGCATACAATAGCAATTATGATACTCTCTGAAAAGATACAATTCAGTCCCAGATGATTAAAAATCTCAGTGGGAAATCACAGTGTTATAAGCGCAGACCTTCAATGTGCATCTGTAGATACATAATGTATACTGTAAGAAATTTAATCTGACAGTTCACATCAAGATCACAACTCAATATTCCTTTCAGAGCATAACACAACTCTCATTTGGCCATGGTAAAATGTAGGAATATTATGGAGACAACCACTCAGCATCCACACACACACTCTCACGCATCACTTCCCCCTTTACGCTTTCAAACAGTGACGTACGCGCTGCCTGCTGATTATGAAGCGATATCACATAATGAAGAGCATCGATGAAGGCAGAACAAAGCCCTGGTAATTAATCACCATGTAACCAACAAAGGTTTAATGTCAACTCAGTAAATGGAAACTTTCCAACCAATCACAGAGTAAACTTTAGTGTGACACCATTAAGCATCTTGACAGCAACTAAGCTTAAAGAACTTAAAAGACATTTGCCATCTTTAATGCAGCAAAGGCAACACATCTGCATATACACCATAAAAATGTGCTATTTTAAGACATGATTAATGGATTTATAGAGAAAATAAATTTTTTGAAATGTGTTATGTATTAGCCTTATGGAAATTAACCATGGTTTTATTATAGTAAAAGTGTAGTAACCATGTTTTTTTTTGGCTAACTGATTACCATTTACATAACCACAGCTTCACCACAAATACCATGGTTAAACTATGGTTAGAGTAGCAAAGCCATGGTTAATTTGCATGGTTTAACTATAATAACCAAGGTTTTTTTTTTTTTTTGGTTTTATTTGTAGTAAAACCATGATTCATTTTCATAAGGGTATGCTTATAGAAGCGTGAAATTAATAGAAATATGAAATAGAAATAAAAATATAAGCTTTGTTATGATATCAGTAAAGTTTTAGGCTGCACTGATGTTGCATTTCATTTAGCCTACACAATCAAAGCAGCATCAGAACCGCATAGTTTACTTTGCCTTGTTTGTGGCATAGTTTACACAGCATTTGGAGCAAAAGGGATAAGAAAACTTTTTTGAGGATGGAGGAGTACATAAAACGTGTTCGTGTGAAGACACAAATGGGCCTTGGGGGCGGCTGTCTTCATTTATCAGAAGCCACGAAGCAACATTAGCAGGAAGAGTCAAAGCCTCCATTATTTATGGACTGGCTCCCTCCCCTGTACACATTTGGTACCTGGTCTTCAGACAGGCAGGAGAAACACACAAAAAAAGCTTCCCACGGCACGGTTAGTTTTTTGACAAAATAACTATATGACAATATGGACGACCCTTATGTTAAGATATTTCCCTGAAGTGACGCTATATTTGAATAGCTTACGTAAACGACGTCTTCACCTCGAAATATTTTATGAGCTACCCCGAACCGACCAAAATGCCCCGACAACTGACAAGTTTTACGTGAAGTGTCGGTCGAAAAAAAGAGCCAAATTGTCCAGTTTTGACGCTGGGGTGTCATGAATAATTTCGATATCTAACGTTAATAGCTCACCCAAACGAAACGAAAATCCTTTAAGCATCTACTCACATTACACTTTCTTCCACAGAACAGAAAAACGTTCATCTGAATGACATATTCAGTCACCATTCACTTTCATTGTATGCAGAAAAGACGCAATGAAAGTGAATGGCGACTCGGTCTGACTAACATTTATTTCCCGTTCCATGCAAGTAGATTTGGTAACGTTACATGACAGAGTAGGCTGACATTATTTTCTCTCCTTTTTTATTTTTGTGTTAACTATTTAAAATAGCTACAGACATGTTTCGAAAAGCACTCGAACTTCAACCGGGTCTCGTCTTAAAAGCCCAACATCATCAAACACCTAAGCGTCGAATACGGCGATTTTTCTGCCGTTTATACAAGCGCGGTCGTGTCGACCATCAATGGCAAGTTTGCTTGATCATCACGCCGGCATTTCTATCATTACGCCATGAGATCTACACAAGTTGCCCACCAAATCACCCTCTGCTCTCAACCGTCCAGTATTAATGCACGATATCCCAAAAAAATGCCATTCCATCACTCAGTATGATACGCAACGGATAAAAAAAGAATAATCCCAAAATAGGCGATGCACGCGCACACTTGCGTTTCCATATAACATCGCGACGTCAAAGCTGTCTGAGTCAGAGGTTCCTTCAAGACCTCATTATCAGTCAATTAATATGAGCTCGACTAATTTGTCGGATTAATTATAATTAAGGGGGGTAAAATGAGAATCACCTTAATCAAAACAATAATTCTCATACAAGTTGACGGGTGTGCACTTTAAATACATCTGACTCTTGCCAATTGATCTTTGAGGGTTGCAGATTGCATTAAATTTCTTATTTAAGTTACAGCACGTCACAAGCCCAGTTTATTTATTTCTGATGATCACGATTTATGAGCATTAAAACGTAACAACTGAAAGCTCATTTTCTGTATAATTTCAGTTGTAAACCCTGATAATATCCTGCAATCCAGCCAAATGCACAAGTTTCCTTTTCTCTTCCATGTTAGAATATTTATATTTTCAATTATATAATGAACAGTACATGACAGTCTCGTTTACAAACAAACAACACAAGCTCGCGAGATGGATAAAATGATCCTCATAATTACCGTGAAGCTCTATTTCCAATACTCTTTGCCATTTCCTACATTTCCAGAGTGCGTCTCCCACTAATGAAGGCAGGAGGAGGGGGAAAAATACAATCCAAACGAAGGGAAAGCTCAAGGAAGAAACATTTGTGACAGCGACATGATTCGGTCCAACTATTTCGCAGAGTAAAACAGCATATGATTTCCCTAATGCAGTTTTAAGACTGATGTTAATCCACAATCCGTCGTCTCATCAGAAAAAAAAACACATCCCGGTGCAGTCTTTAGGTGTCGCAATGAAGGTAAAAGACTAGAGAGGGGTTTTTTACCCTCGTTCCTCACGATTGTGGGTTCGCGGGTTGATAAAATGCCGATATCTCCACTTGCCCTCAGTACGGAGAGGAACTGAATGTGAGCGCCTCAAAAGTGGAGCAAAGACGCCTCTTGCGGCAGCTAAAGGAACTGCAACGCTCGTGCTGGAGATATTTTTAAAGGGACATTAAAAAAATCTTTCCCAAGTGCCTCTGTTTAAAACACATAATGGCATTTGCGTCTCATAGGTTGTGATTGTTATCTAATCTGATAAGGAATGCTGACACTGAGATGCTCAGGTGGAATATCTATTTGGAGATCACACTGTGATAACTAGCAGAGACCAGGGAGTGTTGTAATATTTTGTTGAAATGTTTGTTTTATGCACCTTCAACGAGTCTTCAACGCATATTCATAAGTGAATTGAAACTGTTTAAATTAGTGTAAAAAATAAATAAAAATAATCATGATCTCAAAACCAGTCATGTGGGTCCATTTTTTGAAACTACGATTTATACATCATGTGAAAGCTGAATAAATAAGACTGTTAGGACAATATTTGGCCGAGACACAAGTATTTAAAAATCTGGAATCTGAGGGTGCAAAAAAAAAAAAAAAAAAAAAAATCTAAATATTGAGAAAATAGCCTTTAAAGTTGTTCAAATAAAGTCCTTGGCAATGCATATGGCTAATTATAATATTTTTTTAAGTATATATTTACGGTAGGAAATGTCCAAAATATCTTCATGGAACATGACCTTTACTTAATATCCTAATGATTTTTGGCATAAAAGAAAAATGATAATTTTGTGGCTATTGCCACAAATATACCCATGCGACTTATGACTTGTGGTCACATTTGTTGCCATGAAATTTATACTTCCTTATAAAATGTATTTTACATTTTTCACAATGGTCACATGACTGTGATTTCACCCCGGTAGCTCTTTTCTAATTGGTTGAGCATCTTATCGTTACAACACTCCGCAGTCTCCTCACAGAAACGGGGTTTTACTAATAGGTCTCTTGGGAATATGTCAGTGTTCCAGCAAACAGGGCTATGTCTATATCAGTAGAAACAACTGACCCTCCCCTGCAGTGTAATGAAACCCTAAGCAAGCACTTCATTTAAAGTCCCCTTGAGAGCATACTCTCTCCATTTCATCTATACTAATCTCTCATAAGGCACACAATCTGGTAAATAAGTAAAATATAACAATTTGAATAATTTTACAATAAAAAAGCGCATTACCTTATCGTAATTTAATTTTCAGAATCCAGATTTGTTGCCTCCGCATGACATAATTTTCAACATTATTGCCCATATTTTCCACACTCATATCCACTGAAAAAAGTTCAGAGTTCCACATTTAATATTCTCTTTCATAGCATGTGCAGCAGCTCAACATTCACTCCCTAGACCTCATTGAAAACACTTTAAACATTTTGTGATGCAATCCAACTACTAGATGCTACAGTAGCTGCTGTATTAAGAGATATTAGTGTGTTTGTGCTGTGGCATCTATCGCCAGTAGGAAGACCCCAACTGTCATACAAATCATGTGATTGCAGCGTCACAGCTGGGCTGGTTCCACACATGCCACAGCATGTTCTGAATCACTTGATGAGAGGCCATTTACTGTACTAATGTCCTCAATATGCCTTTGAGAGAGTTAAATATAAAATTGATGCTGCTGTCATGAACAAATTGGTCCTCCGGTTGAATCAAGCCTCCCTTGGACTCAAATGCATTCCATTGTCTGTTTAGTGCTTGATTAAAAGAAAAGTGTTCATTTAATACCTTTATTCAGCAGGGATGCATTAAACTGATCTAAAGTAACAGACTTACATTGTGTGATTTCAATTTCAAATGCATGCTGTTGTTTTGCCATTTCTATTCATCAAAAAATTCTGTTTTAAAATATTAAGCAGCATAACTGTTTTTAACTATGATAATAA
Organism: Paracanthobrama guichenoti; assembly: GCA_018749465.1. Classification (NCBI taxonomy): domain Eukaryota; kingdom Metazoa; phylum Chordata; class Actinopteri; order Cypriniformes; family Gobionidae; genus Paracanthobrama; species Paracanthobrama guichenoti. The sequence continues at coordinate 9,992,450 of CM031953.1, read as the reverse complement.
TAAGAAATTATTTTGTTGAGCACCAAATCAGAATATTAGAATCATGTGACTGAAGACTGGAGTAATGATGCTGTAAATAAATAAATAAATAAATAAATAAAAATAACCCATTTCGCTAGGCCATACCCTACGCAAATGTTTAATATAAATATAAATCATATAAATTGCAACATTTGCGTAGGGTATGGCCTAGCTGTATGGGTTGTTTATTATAAGCATAAAGCAATAAATAAATAAATTATATATATTTATTTATTTATTTATTTATTTTTTATTAGGCATTTCAAACACCTACTCCATTGGGTCCTAGGCAAACAGGCATGCCAACTTGTTCATGATACCAAGATAAGCCATATCCAGCACATGAGGAATTGGTTCCGGCACCTATTTCATCTCATACAGTTCTAAAAGAAATTAATTCTATGAAATATCAAATAAATTGCAATATAACCATTTAAAAAAGTATAGCCTGTCACATCTTATCACATGACATGCTTAAATAAACTGTGGAATTCCTTTCAAAAATCCACCTTAACCGTCACAAAAGTGAGACTCGTCCTTGCTGATCTTGCCGGTCATTCCGTCTCATTTCCTTTCATAAAAACGGCATGTGTTAATTGACATGCTCTATTTTGTGCTAGGCGAGCCTTTGAATGTTTTTAATGCACTTTTCACATTAATACACTGCAGCCATTTAAAGTGGATCACTGATCTGACCTCTGCCGTGATTCATTCCACCCACTGCAACTAAAAGCTACATTTCAACGGAAGCATGATGAGAGCTTAGCATTCAGAAAACCACCTCAACTTCTAATATCTGCTAAGAGCTCCAAACAATGTCAATTACAGCGCTCGCTCTACTCACTTGGAGAATTCAAACCCACAGACATAAAGCCCCAATCCACAAATCTCACTTTAAATCCCGGTGGCCGTAACGACATCATACTACTGTATCGACCACCACAATTACGGTAGACGACAGCTTCGCGATGACAGTCCGTCCTGTCTTTCAAAGGGACATCTCTGCTGGGTTCTGTACATTAAATAGGCTTTTAAGATCTCCCTGTCATTCCTGACACTCTCCCATATGTTGATTTTGCTGTCACTCAAAGTCAGCCACCGGCAAGCAAATTGTTCATTTTCCAGGCGCGATGTAGGACAAACGTGCGGCCAGATGTTTGGGGAGATGCAGAGAGGCTTCAGATGAAAGGCTACAGCGTGTGCCGGCATCGCCCTGAGTGTAGTGGCATGCCAGGCAGACGCTGGTGTAATAACTGATCTGCCTCCGGCGGGCTTTGAGAAGCGGCCCTGCTCCCGGCACCCAGGGGTCACTGCAGAGACTCAACTTTCTCCCTTCGACTTCCTCTTTCCTCCCTCTGTGAGTACATTTCCTTACAGCAGGAGGGAGAAAAGGGGGCAATGCTATAAATAACCAACACAACACACTAATAGGCACTCTGTTACTGTACCTGCTGCTGAGCAAATGCTAATTGCTGTAACTTACAGGTGGTATATCTGCTGTGAGCGGGGGTTTCATAGAATTTTTAGCTTCTGTTTTATATTTCAATTCATCTTGGTTTGTTATTTATTTGTCTTTCTTTAGTTTTCACTCAACCATTGAGTTTATTTTAGTTCTAGTATTGGCATTTTAGGGCTGTTAATGTGCTAACTGGTCATGTAAAAATGGCTATTCGATTGCTATCTAGTGGCATTTTTATATTATTTATGTTAAAATTCAGGTTTGAGTCAATAAGATATTTCAAATGTTTTAGAAAGAAGTCTCTAATGCTCATCAAGGCTGCATTTATTTGATCAAAACTACAGTACCGTTGTGAAATATTAATGGATTACAATTTAAAATAACTTTTTTAATGCATTGTATTGTTTAATGCATTGTAAAATAATGTATTCTTGTGATGGCTAAACTGAATTTTCAGCATCATTACTCCAGTCTTCAGTGTCACATGATCCTTCAGAAATCATTTTAATATGCTGATTTGCTGCTCAAGAAACATTTCTTATTATTATCAATGATGAAAATAGTTGTGCTGCTGAATATTTTTGTGGAAACTGTAATAATGTTTGTCAGGTGTCTATGCTGCATAGAATGTTCAAATCTATAAATATATAAAGTATCTATAATTCTATAAATATCTCTGTCACTTTTGATCAATTTAATGTGTACTTGCTAAATAAAATAATTAGTTTCTTTCAACAACAACAACAAATCTGACCTAAAACTTTTGAACGGTAGTGTGTGTGTGTGTGTGTGTGTGTGTGTGTGTGTGTGTGTGTGTGTGTGTGTTTGTGTGTTTGTGACATATCAGGACACAAATGTGTATAATGACATGGGTATGACATAGGTATTACCCATAGGACAATACCCATGTCCCCATTTTTCAAAAGGCTTATAAATCAGACAGAATGAGTTTTTTTGGGAGAAAGTAAAAATGTGCAGTTTCCTGTGATGGGTAGGTTTAGGGGTAGGGGGATAGAAAATACGGTTTGTACGGTATAAAAACCATTACGCCTATGGAATGTCCCCATAATTCACAAAAACAAATGTGTGTGTGTGTGTGTGTGTGTGTGTGGTTCAGGTAAACCCAACAATTTGAGGACAAAATGTCCCTACAAACATGGAAATTCCCAAAATCCTTGTCCTTGTGGGGACATGTTTTGGTCCCCATGAGGAAAACAGCTTATAAATCAGACTAAATTATGTTTTTATTTTTTTATTTTTTTAAATGTAAAAATGCAGAAATTTAGGGTTAGGGGATAGAATATACAGTCTGTACAGTATAAATTATGTCTATGGAAAGTCCCCATCAAATATAAAAACACAACATGTGTGTAACAACAAAATCAGAAGTAGAGAAGAAGTTATCAGAAGTAAATGAAAACACCTGGTACTTGTAGATGGACTGAACCTGGCGCTCTCATGAGAGTACAGTGGATGGCAGGCCTGGGGCAAAGGCACGGTGGATACACAGACACAGACTGGGTGATTAGTGAAAGGGGCAAGTTGTAATCCACCGCTGCATTAATCAAAATGATAATGCTTCCATTTGTGATTACTGCTTGCTTCTAGCACTGCATAAAGCCTGTCCCGTGTGTATCCAGGGTTGTTTGAGGATGAAGGTGGGTGGAGGATGTAGTCACCCTGCTGTGGTATCAGTCATATAACCAAATATCCTTCCAAAACCACCTGGTGCATCAACTGCAAAAGGCTGAGAGCCGTTTTGAATAAATGGCAGCTGAATGTGCAGCAATCGAGTCACATTGCACTTGCATCCTTATAGAGAGTGGAGTCGGACTGCAGAGTGAAAGAAATCTCTCCATTCAGACTCGCTTTCTGTCGTGTGTCTTTTGTTCTGTTGTCCTCACCTGCCTTTGGCTGAGTTTGCTTTTGCTGCGTGATAAATCACCTTAAAGACTGTTGCCTCTCGCTATAGCTCTGCGCATTCAGCCATGTCAGATTTAAATAAGAAAATGATAAGACAGAAAGAGGATCTGCCACATTTAACACAGGAAAACGCAACGTTGGCATCTTATTAAAATGTATGAAACCAATAAGAGTCAGGCTGGCAGAGATAGGGTGATCCATAGGCAGCCAAAAGGTGGGGCAGCGTTGTTTATTTGCTGGAAAAAAAGTCAGATAGGAGACCAGAAGTGAGCTGTGTTTAAACTTGAAAAAGTGGCCGCTGTGTATCAGGGCTCAGTGACGGTGATAGTATGTAGTAAAAGAAGTGCATACGAATCCTAAGGAACTGAGCCGAATTGGAGCTTCTCTGGAATAGTTTTCCACTCAGTGCCTTTCATCGTAACTCGGAATGGAACCAGGGAGCATCCCTCTTGTTCAAAAGAATATGGTTAGAGTCAGACATGTTCCAGCAAAGTGACTCATATCGATTTCTGCAGGAGTGAGACATCAGATTTGGATCTGATGCCAAGGGGAGTCAGCAGCCTATTGTTTTTGGAGTGGGGGGCAATCATTTGATATCATCAAACTGTAATGAATCTGGGAGAGAAGAGAGTTGCTTCTGAAATTAAAAGCGTCCTTTGCGACCATAAACGGGTTTCTGAAGCTGCAGCTCTCAACCCCCTTGGCTAAACACTGAGACTGAGGCAAACTCTATGGTGATATTCAGTCAACACCTCACTCTCTAATATATAGTCCATGTCAAAATGACTAAGGAAACAGAGAGTGTGATAATGCTTTAATGATTTTTGACATAAAAATCAAAGCATTTCACAAAAGGTGCATTAGAATCCTGCCACGACCATTATAATACATTTAAAATGAAGCAGCCTCTAATAGCAGTGCTGATCAGAAAGTCATCTGGAGTTGTGTGATGATAAGACTTCCTCACTACCAAGTTATTTTGGAAAAGCATGGATCCTTCAGCACACAGAGAGACTTTTTTAATTACACAAGACTGGTGGAGAGACCCAGACATCATGGCATATATTGAGTTTCTACTAAATCTTGTTTATGCTGTCACACAGGGGTCAACTGGCTCCTAGCAGGCTCCTGGCACCAGCAAAACAGCACAGTTGGGCTGCCTCTTTCTGGCCCTGTCCGTGGTGCTGAAACGGGAATCCTCAACAAGGTTGGAAAATATATTGAGTATGTACGATATATTCTCAATGAATTCAGTCATTATGAAGTAAAGCAACACTCTGAATGTGGCAGTGATTTTAAGGACCTATAGTTTTATCAGCAAATGAATGTTGAATCTGTTTTTACGAATTATGTTTTAGATATTTACTGTACTTTAAGTAAATAATCAGTTTAAATATTGGGTGTCCATTGGGCTACAATGGGTGTTCAGTCCAAGTTACAAAGGAAAAAAGTAAATAATAATAATAATAATAATAATAATAAAACTAATAATAATAATAATTATTATTTACTTTTAATAAAATAATAAATAAAACAAATATTTTATTATTATTATTTTAATAATAAATAATAATAAAATTATTATTATTTTAATAATAAGAATAATAATAATTATTATTATTATATGTTTAGGTTAGCACTGTACTATTTAGTATCTTTTATCACTGTACTATTTAATATCTTATATTTATATGTAATATTTCTATGTAGTTTCAAAGCAATTACAATTTAAATATAATATAACTATTATTATTATTATTATTATTATATTTAAAAATCTAATTATTTTAGTAATTAGTAATTAGAAACTACATAGAAATATAATATATTAAATATTACAGTGATTAAAAATTATTTGCTTAGGTTAAATCAATTTAGAATTAAATTATTAAACATTGTTTAGAATTAAATTAATTGCATTATTATTATTATTATTATTTATTATATATACATTTATATAAAATACGTGTGTGTGTGTGTGTGTGTGTGTGTGTGTGTGTGTGTGTGTGTGTGTGTGTGTGTGTGTGTGTGTGTGTGTGTGTGTGTAATGGTTTTGGGTCTTGTTCATGTTCACGCTTCATGTCTTTTATTTTCAAATTTGCCATGTTATATATATATATATATATATGCATAAAATACTGTATGTAATATTATTAAATACAAAAAAAACTAATTAATTATTAAATAAAATAAAAAATATTTCTCTCACACGTTCAGACTACTTTTAAATAAATGTGTAACTTATATTATAATTATTCATTTTAAACATATTTAAAACTCAAAGTATTTAAAGTAATTACTATGAACTAATATAATATAAATTAAAATCATTAAAAATGATTTGCTTACCTAAACATATCATTTATATTTATAATTTTAATATCAATAATGTCATCATTACATACAGCAGAGGAGAATACATTCATGAATCAAATTACTGTAATAAAACAAACTGGTTTAATTGTAGTACACAAAACCTTTTACAAACACTTGCAAATTGATTCATTTGATTTGAGTAATTTGATTCATGAATGTATTACTCTTCAACCTTTCTAACACTACTCAAACAACCCTATACATGCATCTGAAATTTGTCACGTGTTGTGTTGTCATGTTTTCAGAGCTAAATTACCCTGACCCAAGAGTAATAAGAAAGCTTTTTGCATTGGCACCTCTAGATTTCCCTGACCCTGGTGAACCAACTGATCAATGAGCATTGCCACCTGTATCCGCTGCGCATGGCCCCGCTGATATCAACAAGCCAATATGTCAGCGCTGTGAAAGTGAGCGGGCAGTGGGAGGAGTTCAGCTCATTTTCACATTTGATGAATAAATTTCCGGACAAAATGCGACAGGAAGCGCAGCGGAGCCTGAGCTTTTCTCATCTGACGCAAGGTCAAGCAGATCCGTCTGGTTCTGGAATTCTCTGCAGGCTGTCTTTAACACACACAAAATTCGCAACGACTTTGAAATCACATTCCGTCCTTGCGGGCCAGAGGTAAACCATCTCTGGATGGTGTGGCCGCTTCATTTGTATTCCAACGCACACGGGACACTAGCTTGATCAGGTTGGGTTACGTAGCCAAAGCAATCTATCTTCTTTGATGTAAAAAAAGATCTCTTGCTCGTTTTCTGACAGCGTAGGGCAGGAAAAACTGCTTGGCCCCAGAACTTTGCGCGTTTTCCTTTCACCTGCCAGAGTGGCACGTTGGAGATGGAGAGAAAAGCCTTGGAGAAGAGGCTGAATTTATCAACCGCACAGTGCTCCGAGCTCCCCTCGGGTAGCATAATGAGTTTAAACTCGGTGAAAAATCAACAGCACACGGATAGAATAACCTGAGCTCTCGACATCTCGAATGGATTTTGCCTTCAGAAAGATGCCTTTTAGCCAAAGATCTCTTGCTCTGTGTTGTGAAATGTGATAAATATCTAACAACCTCCATTCTTGTAATGGCTCCTGGAGCCAGGAAGAACAAGCCGATTGTACTTTTCTATTAGATTCCTCGACTTTTTATTGGCGTAATTGGTCTGAGTAAATGGATTGGTGAGCAGGTGCTACAACGCATAAGAGCTCTAATCTTTCTTCATTCGATCATTTACAGGTAGATTCATGTCATTAATGGAAGCATACCTCATGAAACGTGGCCATAATGGGGAGGAGATACATGCGCCTAATCCGAGTTTTGATATCCATCATCCTGCCCATCTCTCTGGAGCCCTGAAAGATCTAATTACAACTTTTTTACAGACTTTTCACATTCACTCTATAACCTATTATGCCTCGACCACCAGCCAACTGGATATTGCTTTAAGGGAACGAGTTTGGGGAAGAGGGGGAAGGGGGTGTTCTCATCAAAGACCTCTTTTACCTTCTTAAATGTTCAGCATTGTGACCCCTCCGGGTGGAACCAACGTTTGATCTTAATGATGGCGGTGGGTTTTGTGAGCCGACAGCAACAGGTAGCCTGCCGTTTAATGAGCCCATTAAATCCCATGAGGCTGAGAATTTGGCGCGCGAGACCGGGAGACGGGAGAGCCAGCTGACATATTGGACGGGACGCAAAAAAACATGGGGAAAGAGACAGGGAGAGCCGGAGGAGGAACTAAAGCTGAAGAAAATTGTCACTGCTATGAAGAGCTCTGGGTTCGCTGTTGCCATAGATACTCCATGGCCTTTCCACTAGGAGAGTGCTGCTGAATCAACGCATTACTCTGGCACTCCAAGGCAGGTGAACACAGCCCAAAAAAAAAATCAATGGTGAGGAGGTGAGTGGGCAGCTATGCAGAGCAGTGGAAGAATACTTTATGGGTAGAGTGAACTACATGGAAAGCAGATAAGACGCTTCCTGTAACCACACCAGAAAGCTGTGAGCAGGTGTAGTTATATAGGTGCCTTCTAATTCATCATTCCATCCAGACATGCATTCTAGGGAAGAAAGAGAGCGAGAGATGGGGTTTCGACTAGACCTGTGTGCCGTGGCACATAAAGCAACGTGGCATTGTGACGTTCCATATAAATGCTCTGAAGAATTCAAAGCTGCAAAGAATACGGCAACAAAATGGCTATTGATGCCACTCTCTTTGCTTTTTCTTTCTCAGTTACATTCTCTCTTACACACAAAAACATAATAGGGATGTGCAAGAACGTGAACCTTATTCAAAAAGGCAAAATTTTTGACAAAAAGAATAATGAATTCTGACACAAAAACAATTCATGAATGGAATTCCAATGCAATGTGTGAATGTTAATATGAAAATATAAAAGGTATTTACATGCATACATATTTTTAACTTTTTCAATGTCTATGTTAATGTTTTAAACCTACCCTATTCATTTGTTAATTTGTTTGTTCGCTCGTTTGTTCATTATTTATTTTTTTGCTTTATTTTCAATAAAAGTTGTAATAAAAATGAATAAATAATTGTGTGAATAATACAGTTATATAAAATCTACATTGCTTCATTCATAAAATATTATTATTATTATTATTATTATTATTATTATTATTATTATTATTTATTATTATTATTTAGTGCTGGATAATCAATTAATCGCGATTAATCGCATCCAAAATAAAGGTTTGTGTTTACATAATATATAGGTGTGTGTACTGTGTATAATTATATATATATATATATATATATATATATATATATATATATATATATATATATATATATATATATATATATATATATATATATATATAAATATATACATATATATATATATATATATATATATATATATATATATTTTTTTTTTTTTAAATATGTTATATTTATATATAAAATATTTATTTCTATATATAAGATAAATTATATAGATATATATACAGTATATACATGCAAATATTTCTTAAATATATACATGGAGTGTGTATTTATATATACATAATAATTATACACAGTACACACACTCATATATTACATATGTAAACACGTTTATTTTGGATAAATTTGACAATACAGATTTGATATAATTTTATTATTCATAAAATGATTTTTGTATTTAAGTTTAAAAAGTTTAATTATTTTCAACTTTTTTCAATATCTATGTTGATGTTTTAAACCATTATTTGTTTGTTTGTTTGTTTGTTTAGTGTTTTAACTTAATTTTGTCATGCTCAGGCTTGGACGCAATGACCAGAACTAAGGTGGGAGGTGTTGAAGGAGTGAGGGGCATAGTGTGATCCAGAGCAGTGCCAAGACAAAGGCCCATGGCTGAACCGATGGAGGGAAGAGCCATGGTGGAGCAAGGACCCTGCCCGACTTAGGTGAAGCTGATAGAGGTGGAGAACCAGACGGAGCTGAGGAGCTGAAGAGACAGGGTGACAGATGGACTGGAGGACCGAGGTGGATACGGGGACTTGCCAGACCTGTGAGAAGCCAGGGATGGAGGGATGAGGGGTGGAGGGATGAGGTGTAGCCGGAGGACCAGAAGTCTGTGGCGGAAGTGATGATTGAGCAAGATGGAGCCAGAAAGACGAGGGATGATGGACCATAGTGGAGCTGAGGAAGCGTTAATCCAAGGTGAAGCCTATCAGTCGGAGGGCCGAGGTGAAGTCCAGGGCTTGAAGGCTAGAGGTGGAGCTGAGGGATCCACAAACCAAGGGGGAACTTTCGACCGGGAAGCCCAAGGTAGATCCGAGCAGCTTGGTGGAACCACTGGCTGAGCCGAGGTGCTGAAGGAAGACAGCGGAGGCAACTGGTGTCTGGTGGCAACTGGTGGCAGGGGAGGAGGGAGAGGGAGGCTGGACGAGACCATCCATGATGAAGACTTGGAGCTGGGATTGACCAGCGACGACTTGGATGACTTAGAACTAGGCAAAGCCAATGGCGATGAAGGCGACTTGGGACTGGATGGGACCAATGGTGGCAACAAGACTTAAATTTAGGAGGGAGTCAGGGAATCAAGGAGTTCACATGAGGATGTACAGACTTCAGGGGTATAAGGAGGAATGTAATTCCGCTCCACGATGTCAAACTCCATCAGCACTCCTTCAGGGATGAACATCAATACCGGCTCACACACCTGGTCAGACTTGGCAGGCTTCCGATCTGGGTCTGTAGTGGGCGGACATTGGAGCCAGTTCACACACCTGGACAAACTTGCAAGGTTCTGACTCTCAGGCTCTGACACACACGAGGGAACAACATTGAGATGAGGGGTGACTGGAGATCGACTTGGATAAGGTAACAGCAGTAGCTAGCAAGGTAGTCAGGAACATTAAGCAGGTAAGTAGCCAGGTAAGTAGTTAGTAGCATCAGCGAGGCCAGAACCTCACTGAGGGAGTGTGCTCAATATAGTGCTGATGATGAGGGCTAGATGAGTTCCAGGTGTGTGTGATTACGTGCCAGAGAAGATGAATGTAAATGCAGTCCATGACAAATTTTAAATAAAGGTTGTAATAAAAATAATAATTAATTTAAAAATGGTTAAATAAATTAATAATAAATAAAAAAAAATAAAAAATAATAATATTAATAATTGTTTATTATTATTATTATTATTATTATTATTATTATTATTATTATTATTATATTTATTGGAAACTATAAATGGGATAATCTAAATATTGACTTTCAGTTTTCACAGTCACACACTTCTGTCTTAAAGGTGGGTTAAGTGCTTTCTGGTAACCGATGTTGATATTTAATACCCCAAAAGGGTCTCACCCCTATTTTGATAGCCCCACCCCACACATACGTACGCAACCAGGCAACGACTATGGCGGAATCTGCTGTGCCAGCCGGCCGAGGGTATGATATCATCAATAAGTGAAAGCAATGCGTGTTACTATGGTCGAATGTTCAGTGAAAAAGTCATCCCTTCCATCCCAAAAACACAAACAGTTCTCATTAACAACTCGATAGCATGAGCACGACAGTCCAACTAACGAACACATTACAATTATGACAAGATTAGAGGGTTATATCGATCACTATAAGAGGAACCAAAGGAAACAAACATACATTAGGAGTTTATTGTCTTATTTTTCAGACATACTGCGAGCTGACACTTGAAACAGTGGTTTATAGGATGTGGAAATTAATGTCTTTATCATCACTGAAATGAAATTACAATACGATTGCAAATGGACAAACAAGCAAACATGACACACAAGCATATTCAAGCAAAAGCTAGCATATATTAGTTCTGTGAAACAAAACAAAACCAATGTTACTCGCCTAACGAGAAGAAATAAAGCAACCTCGGCATCCGATTGCAGGCCTTCGCACTCCTTGAATTCTCTCCAGCGCTGGAAAGCTGATACTTCTTGCCTGATCATAAGCCTTCTTTTGTTCCATAGACATTTTCCATGTTTTTTTTGTAATTTTTTATCTGCCATCTCTCTCTTTCTGTCGTAGCTCAGCTAATGTCCATCCTGTGTGTTGTGTCTTTTGAACACCTTTGTGCTCTCTTCTCACCATCATTAGTAGACACGCCCCTTACTGCTGATTGGCTATCAGTTTGTTATGGTACTCGGCCCGAGTCACATTTTTAAAGCAGTTTTTAAATAACACTTACCCCACCTTTAAGCCTTGCCCACATTCAGTTCTATAGATTTACAGCTAATTTTGTCATCGCAATAGATACAGACACAAGGGTTGTGACAAGACACTTAGCTCACGAGACAAGACAAGACACGAGATTGGGTTCACAAGAACGAGACAAGACAAGATTTTTGCACAGTATTTTTAAGAAATCCTCAATGACAAAATTCATGGCTGGAAAAATAGTCTGCAGGTGATGTTGTAATTGATGCAGTATGTGGTCTGGCATTGTCATGTTGGAAAATGCAAGGTCTTCCCTGAAAGAGACGACGTCTGGATGGGAGCATATGTTGTTCTAGAACTTGGATATACCTTTCAGCATTGATGGTGCCTTTCCAGATGTGTAAGCTGCCCATGCCACACGCACTCATGCAACCTCATACCATCAGAGATGCAGGCTTCTGAACTGAGCACTGAGAACCACTTGGGTTGTCCTTGTCCTCTTTAGTCCAGATGACATGGCGTCCCAGTCCAAAAAGAACTTCAAATTTTGATTCGTCTGACCACAGAACAGTTTTCCACTTTGCCACAGTCCACTGGATTGTGTTCACTGACAATGTTTTCTGGAAGTATTCCTGAGCCCATGTTGTGATTTCCATTACAGTAGCATTCCTGTATGTGATGCAGTGCCGTCTAAGGGCCCGAAGATCACGGGCATCCAGTATGGTTTTCCGGCCTTGACCCTTACGCACAGAGATTGTTCCAGATTCTCTGAATCTTTGGATGATATTATGCACTGTAGATGATGATAACTTCAAACTCTTTGCAATTTTTTCTCTGAAACTCCTTTCTGATATTGCTCCAGTATTTTTGGCCGCAGCATTGGGGGAATTGGTGATCCTCTGCCCATCTTGACTTCTGAGAGACACTGCCACTCTGAGAGGCTCTTTTTATACCCAATAATGTTGCCAATTGACCTAATAAGTTGCAAATTGGTCCTCCAGCTGTTCCTATTCCTTATGTACATTTAACTTTTCCGGCCTCTTATTGCTACCTGTCCCAACTTTTTTGGAATGTGTAGCTCTCATGAAATACAAAATGAGCCAATATTTGGCATGACATTTCAAAATGTCTCACTTTCAACATATGATATGTTATCTATATTCTATTGTGAATAAAATATAAGTTTATGAGATTTGTAAATTATTGCATTATTTTTTTATTCACAATTTGTACAGTGTTTTTTGGAATTGGGGTTGTAAAAACAGTATAAACAAAAAATAAAAAACCTTTTTCTTAGTCTTATTAAATGCAAGCAATAAGTTTGTATGGTTAAGTAACCATAATCAAAGTACTCCTAGAGTCCAGAGCTAAGATTCGGTTACAACTACACAGCCCAGCCTAAGATAGCTTTGATACCGGGAGACTAATTTGTGCGAATCAGGGAGCTTGCATTTATTTTGCTTTCGATTTGCGATTGTACGTACTCCGTGTATAGGTAAAGGCGGTGCTGAGCGTGCATTCTACAAGATAAGACATTTATCAGACACTCTATCAGGCTCTGTTGCGAACAAATATTCCGCCATGGTCTTGTCAATCGTCTCACCTTACTCTCGTCACGTGATCAGTGAACTGACCCCTGCTGCACTGTGTGCGACTGCAGTTCAGACGCAATTGCACACAGTGCAGAGCAGATGTTTAAAATAGTTTCAAATTGAAGTGACCGTTATCCAACTGAATTAAATGTTTTTTATTTCTATAAACAAAAGCAAAACGACAGTGGAGGATGTAATGTAAACATAGCGGTGGCATATTCCTTGCTAATTTCACCCTCACGCTCCGTCATGGGGATATCGCACTTTTCACTCAACAAGAAATCTCATCACATTTTAATCTTGCAAGATCTCATGGCATGATACTGCAAATACACTAACTTATAATAAATGTCAGACTAATCTCAAGTTTCAACTCAAGAGCAAGAAGCTGCATATGCCATTCTAAACGTAATTGATATAAACTCAGTTGTTTTTCAGTCAGCCTTCATTAAATGCCCAAATGAACCATGTGACTTATTACACCACCATACACGACGCACTGCAGGGGACAGCTAAAACACTGAGTAATTGACCATTGCAGTCAGTCCGTATGGCTGACATGACAGAATGAAGTGGACAGAGGAACCGTGGCTGATTAACATGCCGAATGTTCAGTGAACTATCCCAATTATACATCTGTGGCTTTTTCCGCAGACACTCCTGCCAAGTTCCTCTTTGAGGTGAGGTCACATCCCACGTTAGTGAGTGTTCACACCTACCCCCACAATTACAGCTGTTTCAAGCTGCTCTGAAACAATATTTACACATTATTACAGAAGGGATTTACTAATACATTTATAATGAATTAAAAACATTTTTAAATTTAACTGTACTCTAATAGCATGGAGGAAAAGGATACACTTTAACGTAATGCAACGGTATTATTTTAATAATAATTTGCTTTATTATGACAATATATTGTTTATTTATATATATATGTATATATATATATATATATATATATATATATATATACACTCACCTAAAGGATTATTAGGAACACCTGTTCAATTTCTCATTAATGCAATTATCTAATCAACCAATCACATGGCAGTTGCTTCAATGCATTTAGGGGTGTGGTCCTGGCCAAGACAATCTCCTGAAATCCAAACTGAATGTCAGAATGGGAAAGAAAGGTGATTTAAGCAATTTTGAGCATGGCGTGGTTGTTGGTGCCAGACGGGCCAGTCTGAGTATTTCACAATCTGCTCAGTTACTGGGATTTTCACGCACAACCATTTCTAGGGTTTACAAAGAATGGTATGAAAAGGGAAAAACATCCAGTATGCGGCAGTCCTGTGGACGAAAATGCCTTGTTGATGCTAGAGGTCAGAGGAGAATGGGCCGACTGATTCAAGCTGATAGAAGAGCAACTTTGACTGAAATAACCACTCGTTACAACCGAGGTATGCAGCAAAGCATTTGTGAAGCCACAACACGCACAACCTTGAGGCAGATGGGCTACAACAGCAGAAGACTCCACCGGGTACCACTCATCTCCACTACTAATAGGAAAAAGAGGCTACAATTTGCACAAGCTCACCAAAATTAGACAGTTGAAGACTGGAAAAATGTTGCCTGGTCTGATGAGTCTCGATTTCTGTTGAGACATTCAGATGGTAGAGTCAGAATTTGGCGTAAACAGAATGAGAACATGGATCCATCATGCCTTATTACCACTGTGCAGGCTGGTGGTGGTGGTGTAATGGTGTGGGGGATGTTTTCTTGGCACACTTTAGGCCCCTTAGTGCCAATTGGGCATCGTTTAAATGCCACAGCCTACCTGAGCATTGTTTCTGACCATGTCCATCCCTTTATGACCACCATGTACCCATTCTCTGATGGCTACTTCCAGCAGGATAATGCACCATGTCACAAAGCTCGAATCATTTCAAATTGGTTTCTTGAACATGACAATGAGTTCACTGTACTAAAATGGCCCCCACAGTCACCAGATCTCAACCCAATAGAGCATCTTTGGGATGTGGTGGAACGGGAGCTTCGTGCCCTGGATGTGCATCCCACAAATCTCCATCAACTGCAAGATGCTATCCTATCAATATGGGCCAACGTTTCTAAAGAATGCTTTCAGCACCTTGTTGAATCAATGCCACGTAGAATTAAGGCAGTTCTAAAGGCAAAAGGGGGTCAAACACAGTATTAGTATGGTGTTCCTAATAATCCTTTAGGTGAGTGTATCTAGATCATGAAGATATTAAGGTACTGTTGAATGCTTTATTCATATTAGATTTTGAGCTTGTAATGTCAATGTTGTAATTTTGAAAAAGATTTGCCCGTGCACCTTTCAAATTACATGAATGAAATTTACTTCTCACCTGTTCCATGTTAATACTAACAGAAACAATGTTTTTGATCATGTACAAGTTTTAAAATGTCATCTTTGTTACAATTTTGAGTTTTAATCAACATTTAATTATTATTAAATAAGTTCAAGTTGAATTAATGAATAAATTACTTCTTTGATAATTTGAAAGTATTTGTGTAGCAATATTTGAAACTATCTGTGTCTTATCATTTATAAAACATACTTAACTGGTTTTCTTTTATGGGCTTTGTTTGCCCAAATATCTGCTTCCTGCATGAGGGACAGGTGATAATGTTCAGGAATGTGGGGTGTAATGGTGCTATTAGCATGATAGTAGAGGGCACAATAAGCTAGCCAGACTGTATTGTATTGATTCTGTGGAATGTGTGAATTCCTTAAATATATAAGTATCATTGGGATATGGAAAATAACCAGTGTTTTTTTTTTTCTTCATTTCAGAATGTCACCAGCCTGGAAAGAGTATTATCTACTAAGTGTATGATGTCATTGATGGCCTCCAAAATGGGAACAGGGATTTTGAAATGGATTCTGATAAAAGTTAAGAAGATGAACGTGGAGATGCCTGTGAACTGGAAAAATAAAATAAACAACCCATTGACCACCCATCTGATGATTAAGTGGACATCATGCCAACAAAATCAAGTCACTCGCTGGCTGATAAAGGATTTTTCAGGTCATGTCACTAATGATGCCATCTCCCTTAATACACCACTGGAGAATTTCTGAAAGTTTGTGTCAGAAGATATGAAGAAAAAAGAGGACGCTCCAGACACTGGTAAAGGCTACACCAACACACTTTGCCTTTGAGACTATTGTAACTGAATATGGCTATGAACAGAGCTAAATCACATAAATACAAAGTTCTCATTCAGTTCATCATGTTTTGTAAATACAATCTGAATTTTTTTATAATAAATAATTTTTAATAAAAATATGACTTGTCCAATTATTAATATTGTGTGATTATTAATGTATACATATGCTACTAATATAATCATTACACTCTGCAAATGAACCCTTAGATTATCTCTACATTTATTCAGACAGTGAGTGAAATCACTGAAATCTGCTACCCAACGTTGCAATATTACAACATTCCCTAAAAACTTATTAAAATGTCGAAAATGCAAAAATCCATTTATTTCTGCATTAGAGGCATCCTACAACAACATGTAAAAGGTGGAAAAAATGTGTAGTTTTTTTCTTCTATATTTGGCTCTTTCAGGGTTAAGGACAGACACAGTTTGTTCAGTAAGCCACTGTTTAATAACAAAAATTTTTTTAAAAATTTTATATTAATTTTTTTTTCCCCTGCTGTACCGAACCCGTACCGAACCGTGACTTTTTCATAAGCATCTTTTAAGATTTTTCCCATTCTAAAATGTTTGAACTTTTTCTTCACAAAAAAGTCAAAAAATTCAAAATTAGGCTTAATCTGCAAAAAATAAATAAATAAATAAAATAAAAATAAAAACACTTGCCTTGTCTACTTTTTCCTCTACTGTATTTATTTTTGCTAATGCCACTGTTTTCATCTAAGGTTTTTACAGAACCATGTAAAAAGCTACAGCTACATTTTGCCTTCCACTCAAGCTTGAAGTGAGACTCATACTGATTAAATGACCCTGTAGTGCTAAATAATGCATACTGCACAATCCCAGCAAAAAGGATTAGGATTTAGATGTCGGGTGCAGGTCATATCAGGTTTGTGTGTGGTTGTTTTGTTTTTTTCTTCATATGAGGATAGTCTGACTAAGCTCTCAGAAAGAGGAGAAGCCACACCAGTGAGGTGTGATAATTCCCACCAGGCAGCGTTCCCTCCTCCTGTCAGAACTAGATTTGTGCCACTGGATGACGGCGAGGACCCAAGGCTAACTGCTGAGGCATGCTGTCACTTTAGCGATTACATAAGACAACTATTAGACATATATGCAGCTACAAATAACAATAAAAAGAAGCTTTGCTGATGTTTGAAGGGGCCTGGGCCGTGCACTCTCATGATTAATCTGCTGTAAGCACATGCTGTTGGCATCAGGATAAGCAGCCCACATGTAGCTTTAAGACCAAGCATATCTTTTGTAATTTTATTCCAATTGTTCTTTCTAGAAGTTTTATTTGACCTCAGCGCTTCTAAATTGGTGGTAAAGAATAGTTTAAAGGTTCATAACACACCTTCAGTGCTCATTATAAGATTTACTTAAGAGTATTTATAAGATTACTTTGAGCAGAATTAACATGTTCACTGTGTAAAAATATACAAATTATTGGAGCATGTTTTAGAATAAATTCAGTCTTTCAATATTTTAACATTTTGTTAAATTGAATGTGTATCTGTCCATCTATCCATCATTCTGTCTGTCAGTCCGTCCAAATATCCATCCATCCATCCATCCATCCATCCATGTGTGTGTCTATCTGTCCATCCGTCCTATCCATCTGTCTGTCTGTCCTTCTGTCCAAACATACATCTGTCCTTCCTTCCATCAAAAAACATCCATCCGTCCGTCTATCAGTATGTCTGTCTGTCCTTCCGTTCAAACATCCATCCGTCCATCCATCAGTATGTCTGTCTGTCCTTCCGTCCAAACATCCATCCATCCATCTGTCCTTCTGTCCATCAGTCTGTATATCTGTCCTTCTGTTCAAACATCCATTCATCCATCCATACATCCATCTGTCCTTCTGTCCATCAGTCTGTATGTCTGTCCTTCTGTCCAAACATACATCCATCCGTCCGTCTATCCATCCATCAGTCTGGCTGTCTGTCCTTCTGTCCAAACATCCATCCATCCATCCATCCATCCGTCCGTCCATCTGTCTGTCCTTCTGTGCAAACATCCATCCATCCATCCATCTGTCCTTCCGTCCATCAGTCTGTATGTCTGTTCTTTTGTCCAAACATCCATCCATCCATCCATCCATCCATCTGTCTGTCCTTCTGTCCAAACATCCATCCATCTATACATCCATCCATCTGTCTGCCTGACTGTTCTTCTGTCCATCAGTCTGTATGTCTGTCCTTTCGACCAAATATCCATTCATCTATCCGTCCGCCCGTCCAACAGCCTGTTTGTCTGTCCTTCTGTCCAAACATCCATCCATCCATCCATCCATCCATCCATCCATCCATCCATCCATCCATCCATCCATCCATCCATCCATCCATCCATCCATCCATCCATCCATCCATCCATCCATCTGTCTGTCCTTCCGTCCAAACATCCATCCATCCATCTGTCCTTCCGTCCATCAGTCTGTATATCTGTCCTTCTGTTCAAACATCCATCCATCCATCTGTCCTTCTGTCCATCTGTATGTCTGTCCTTCTGTCCAAACATCCATCTGTCCGTCTGTCCGTCCATCAGTCTGGCTGTCTGTCCTTCTGTCCAAACATCCATCCATCCATCCATCCATCCATCCATCCGTCCGTCCATCTGTCTGTCCTTCTGTGCAAACATCCATCCATCCATCCATCTGTCCTTCCGTCCATCAGTCTGTATGTCTGTTCTTTTGTCCAAACATCCATCCATCCATCCATCCATCCATCTGTCTGTCCTTCTGTCCAAACATCCATCCATCTATACATCCATCCATCTGTCTGCCTGACTGTTCTTCTGTCCATCAGTCTGTATGTCTGTCCTTTCGACCAAATATCCATTCATCTATCCGTCCGCCCGTCCAACAGCCTGTTTGTCTGTCCTTCTGTCCAAACATCCATCCATCCATCCATCCATCCATCCATCCATCCATCCATCCATCCATCCATCCATCCATCCATCCATCCATCCATCCATCTGTCTGTCCTTCCGTCCAAACATCCATCCATCCATCCATCTGTCCTTCCGTCCATCAGTCTGTATATCTGTCCTTCTGTTCAAACATCCATCCATCCATCTGTCCTTCTGTCCATCTGTATGTCTGTCCTTCTGTCCAAACATCCATCTGTCCGTCTGTCCGTCCATCAGTCTGGCTGTCTGTCCTTCTGTCCAAACATCCATCCATCCATCCGTCTGTCCGTCCATCTGTCTGGCTGTCTGTCCTTCTGTCCAAACATCCATCCATCCATCCGTCTGTCCGTCCATCTGTCTGTCCTTCCGTGCAAACATCCATCCATCCATCTGTCCTTCCGTCCATCAGTCTGTATGTCTGTTGTCCTGTCCAAACATCCATCCATCTATACATCAATCCATCTGTCTGCCTGACTGTCCTTCTGTCCATCAGTCTGTATGTCTGTCCTTTCGACCAAACATCCATCCATCTATCCGTCCGCCCGTCCAACAGCCTGTTTGTCTGTCCTTCTGTCCATCCATCCATCCATCCATCCATCCATCCATCCATCCATCCATCCATCCATCCATCCATCCATCCATCCATCCATCCATCTGTCCTTCCTTCCATCCGTCAGTCTATATGTCTGTCCTTCCGTCCAAACATCCATCCATCTGTCCATCAGTCTGTCTGTCTGTCTGTCCTTCCGTCAAATCAGTCTGTATGTTACTACTGCGGTGAAACAGGTCAAAGTAGATGTTGTTCGTGGGCAGCCAATGAAGAACATAGGCTGGCATTGTGCAAAATGTGCTACATATAGGTTCAAGCAGGAAGTAAGACAGGAATTACTGACTAGGGTTGGGCCAATAGACGATGCCATCACGACAGACATCACAATGTGGAACACAATTTACACACTAAAGATTTTATTGTGCAAAAAAGGCCAAATAAATTATAGGCTACTGGATGTTTTACACAAATTAAACCAATGATATACAAATGGCGGACCATGTCACAGTTGTAAACACAACGGCGTTCTTCTTCCACGAGGGAGTTTGGCGTCACAGCATTTGTTTCCAGTCGGACCATTAAAGAACGCAACACACACATCTCGCGGACATCCTGTAGAATTCAACCAATCAGATGATGACTACGAAAGTGTTTCCAGATAAGTGTGCCATATGCATCGGTGCATGGGTGTGACATCTGAGGCTGAGACTAGACATCGCCCAACCCTGTTACTGACGACTTGTTTCAGGCAGTTTGAAACTGGTTCTTTCTTTTGGGAAACAACTTAATTTATCATGCATTTTGATCTTTGGAAGTTTGCAGAGCTTTATATAACACAATACTTATTTTCAATATCTGAAAAAGCATAATACAGGCACTTTAATTCTGCTTCCTCACATTCAAATTTAAATCGCAGTTTTGCATTGTATTTGGTATCTCAAATTCATTGGTATCTCATATTCAAATTCAATAATTAAACTGAAATTTAAAAGGCATTATCAGTTGATTCTGAATGGCACACATCCCTATAACCTTATAGACTAATGCATAAACAATGGGTTGAATTTCATAGACTTCATAATGTGTGTCTGGTCCGTGGCTGTTCTGATAACCCTTACGGTACAGTCTGTGCTGTTCAAGACTGAAGAAAAATGACAGCTATTCAAAACCCTTTCACTTCTTTTTTAGGGCCAATTTAGATGCTGTTCTCTCATATCCTCCTTTGATGTGCTGCTTGGGGGGAAACAAGATTTAGATTTTTGAAAAATTCAGGCCTTTTTATAAAAAAAAAAATTAAAAAATGAATGCCGATCATACCATGGAGACATGGTTTGCAGAAACAAAACAAATATCTTGCCAATTTTCTCTTTTGTTTCCTTTTCTGTCAAGCTGAGATCCAATTACTTTATCTGCGAGCACAGAAAAAAAAAAAAAAAAAAAAACATCAGGGGGAAGGATCATGCTCTATTTCCGATCCAATCTTTTATAGTTGGTCAACATACTGGGCACATGAATAAATATGAATAGAGCCTCAACCATCATTTCGGCTTCCTTTCCTAATGGTCTGAAAGAGAACATTCCTCATAAGGCTGATTCTATACAAGAAGAAAGAAATGTGGACTCTTGTCCTTGCAGCATGTAGCAGATGTTATGGCCGACTCTATTTATTAAGAGTTTGCTTTTATGTACGTGAGACAGGACTCGTGAATAGAGCCTTAAACATCATTTTGGATTCCTTACCTAATAACACAGTGAACACAGATTCTGAGGAAAACATTCCTATAAGAAACGTGGACACTTGTAGCTGTGCAGCAGATGTTATGGCTGAGTATTTATTTAAGACATCGCTTTTAGTCTAAAAATTAAAATCAATCCGTTTTGGCATCACAATGTTATAATGTAAAATAAAAAATTACTAAATGTTTAAATTGTTTTGAAAGAAGTATCTTATGCTCACCAAGGCTGCATTTAATTTATTTGATCAAAAATAAAGTAATAACAGTAATAATGTAAAATATTTTACAATTTAAAATAACTTTTTCTATTTGAATACATTTTAAAATGCAATTTATTAATGTAATGGCAAAGCTGAATTTACAGCATCATTACTCCAGTCTTCAGTGTCACATGATCCTTCAGAAATCTGGATAATATGCTTGTTTGGTGCTTAAGATACATTTCTTAATATTATCAATGTTGAAAACAGCTGTGCTGCATAATAATTTTAGGAAACTAAATGATACACTACCATTCAAATGTTTGGGGTAAGTAAGATTTAGTTTTATAAAATAATAATAATAATTTTATTTAGCAAAGATGCATTTAACTGATCAAAAGTGACAGTAAAGATATTTATAATGTTCCAAAAGATTATTCCTTTGAACTTTCTATTCATCAAAGAATCCTGAAAAATGTATTTTTGATCAAATACATCAACTGTTTGATCAAACAAATCAACCAAGCATAAGTATTCCTTTTGAGTATTGTAATATCAGTCAAAAAAAATAAAAAAAATAATATTTATTTTATTTTTTTGAATCCATTGCTTTTGCTGGACCTTCCTGCATTAGGCTACTGCTGATCATGAACCCACCACACCGTTACACAACTCTTGCAGGCCTGGGACCCAGGGATCCGCTATTACAACCCTCATGTTAGTCTTACTCATTATTTGCAATTGATGTGCTGCTTTTAATGGTCAGCGAGGGAGCCGCCCCCTCGCGCTGGGTAGATGAAGCAGAAGTCTAAATGACTCACTTAGTATCACTCTGTTCAGGCGTGAGATACAATAACACACAGCCGTGGCCTGTCGTGTCATTTGCTGTCGGGGGCGAAGTAAATGAATGACAACTTCACTGCTGTTTATGCATCCCAACAGCCTTTTAAGCCACTGCTTTGAAAGGACGAGACATTTATTCATCACTTACGGCAATGCCGCAGATGAAAGCAGGAGAGGAATGCACCTATTTGCTTTTTTACCCTGCGCAACCTCCCATTTCCACCGCATGCGCCCGAAGGATGGGCTGTACCTCACCACATGCATTTTTAACAGGTCCATTATTAACAGGTGCTTTGCGGTGTGGGATGCATGATTTATGCGTGCCATTTGCGAGCTCGTCCGGCTCCACTGGAAGCTAGAGAGCTCGGTCTCCATTAGTGAAGGGACTGGCCTTGACTGCACTATAGTGCAGCAGAGAGCCTATACAATAAGATCAGAGGCTTTGCAGTTAATGCACCACTATCAGAAACAAATTAGATCATATGCTGCTCATAGCCACCGGTGCCGTCTACCGCAGCCCCCAATGCCCTTTCAGACCTAGGGAAGAATATTTATGCCTGAGTCAATAAAATCACGCCTATGTGCAGGTACTGCACATAGAAATGGGAGCTCTAGCGTAGTTCTACCTGAAAGATTCAAATGTCACGTCATTCATTAATTATCTATCTAGCCAATCATTATTTGTCTTCTATAGTATATAAGTTCTGTTCCCACCCATTACTACGTTCGCAGATACTGACACCGGCGTTCACCCCCATCCTCCCCACCACCACCAGGTCAGTCCCTGTCCATGCATCAGGGGGTAGGCTCTGCCCCTGCCTTCATCTTCAGGCAGGAACTGCAAGCATCCGCTACCCTCCGGATTCGGACTATGGACGGGGCCTACGCCAAAGAACTTTCATTTCATCTATTCGATACTCGTTATATACAAACTGTAAATAAATCTTATTCAAATGTTTTTCACGCCTCCTGAGTCTATTGGGTAGAACAATGCATTCAGTATGTGCAGAATCAAGTTTAAAGTCAACGTCTTTTCGGTTTCAAGATTTGAATAAAATAATCATACAGACAAAAGTTGCATACAAAGATTTGTGCACTCTTCAAAGTGACCAGATGACATTTATTGTGTGAAATACACAAATTATGACAATTTTTTCCCCATTGAAAATGAATCAAATTAAATTTTACTTTGTGAAGATAAGTGTAAAGCAAATGTGGTCAGTGCACTGTAAACGCTAATGCTCAAAATAATTATATTAATATTAATAATAATTTAAATGGTTTGAGTAGAGCCAACTCAAATTGAACAAAATAGTTTAAACAAATTAACTTTTATGAGTATTTAGAACTTTCTTTTTCTTTTGAGTTCTCAAAACTGTCACATTTTATGTAATCTGTATTGTTTTGAGTTTTTTAATTAGTTTCTTTTAATTTAGACTAACTTAAATTTAATTTCCCGCATCAAGTCAAGTTTCCACTACAAAAATTGAGATTACATGAAATTTGAATGAATTAGTATGAATTAGCTTACTCAAATATTTCAAGTACAGAGCAATTAAAATGTAGGATTGCCTCAATTTTTGGAGTTTTGCCAACTTATTTGGGTAGTTTAGTGAATTTTCAGCATCATTACTCCAATCTGGTCACATGATCCTTCAGAAATCATTCTAATGTGCTAATTTTGTGCTCAAGAAACATTTCTTATCATTCTCAATGAAATTATCAATGAAAACAGTTGTGCTGCTTAACGTGGAAACGTATGTATTTATGAAATTTATGTATTTATTTATGTGGTTTGTGTAACATTTTAAGTGTCTTCATGTCACTTTTGGTCTTCTTAGAATAGTGCAAAAACCGACTCAAGGCCTTAGTAAAAAAGTTAAGTTTCTTTCTAACCCAAAACTTAAAAAAAAAAAAAAAAAAATTATTGCAACCTGTGCAAACCCATTTAAAAGTATTGTATTCTTCTTCACTTTACCTTGCCTCACTGCACTTTCTAAATAATAGGCTAGTTTCACCACAGATTTTGAGATATAGTGCACCTGGTTCCTACACATCACAGGTCCACAGGCAGTCCAAACCTCAGTACAAATCACTGAGCTTTGCCAAACCTGCATGTCTTTTCATGTCCAGTTTAAAATTGCTGCCAGTGGAAGACTTTCCATCTTGTTCTTCTATCAGAAAACACATAGTGTTCACTTCTAACCCCTCACCCCATCCTCTGAGATCCATTTCAATAAAGCTCCGAACTGTCAAAGTCATTCTCCCAACACTGTCACTGGAAACTCCAGCCAACTGGATGATCGCAGAGCCCCGGTGGCTTAGCTATGCCCACTCGTCCTATTTCTCTATCTCACACACACCACCACACTTATTGCGTCCCAACTTCCCTTCAGTCCCCAAGTGAGGAGACAAACCATACCTCGCTTGGCTTAATGTGATGGTCAGTTCATGCCTGGTTGCTCCTATGTGTCTGTCTTGTTGGAAAACCACTGAGCTCAGATTGGTCAAAATCACTAGGCCCTTTTCTAAGGCCCGTTGCAGTGAAGACAGAGCCAGCTAGCCTGCTGAGTTCGGTCTCAGTGCCCTGAGATTGAAAGCTACATCCTGAGTCTGCAATTTAACTCTGTTCACTCATCTAGACGAGTACTGCTTCATATTCCCATTGAAAAACTGAAATTACACGGTTCTCTGAAATGTTTGATTGGTCAGTCGCAAACATTCTGAGGTCAATTATTCCCAGATAAACAATAGCAACACTGCATAAAGACCACTCATCTAGATATTTTAGGTCGGTGCTTATTTCATATCTCTCATATCACACAGCGGACTGACTCTCTCTCTCTCTCTCTCTCTCTCTCTCTCTCATTTCATTCAAATGCAGCTGGTGCACCACAGTTATCAACTGTATTTATTGTATTTAATGAAACCAGAGTACTTCAGAATCAATAGTATGCCTATGGTAATATTGTTAAAGGGGTCATGAATTGAGAAATCAAATTTTCCTTGAGCTTTTGACATAAGAGGTCATCATACTATAATAATATCATGTAAGTTTCAGAACTGAAAACTTCCTTGTTAGTCCAAAAACAGATTTTATTTTAACCAAGACCAGAACGATTTGTTGTGGAATTTGCCAATCTATGAAAGACCACCTCTGCAGAAGAAAATCAGTCACCATTACAACTTTTGCCCCGCCCACTGGTGTGTTAGTAAGATGAAGAGGAGAGAAGAGCAATACAGCATCACTGGACTAAAAATAACATTACCAGGAATGTGGTTATTTATTTTTAACAATGTGAATGTCTAATTTTTTCACTGTGGAATCAAGTAATTTCACTGTGGAGTCGGCACAGGCTTTGCAAAAAGACTTTTATGATATGGTCTCAACAGTAATGTCACAACATGTAAGTAACTGTGTTCATTCTAATGCCTGATCTATGACCAGTGATTTCTGATATGTAATGATTCATGTCAGTCAGATGCTCTTTGTTAGCCTGGATGCCAGCTGAACTTAGCCCCGCCCACAACATTTGAGGTCGGGAAGTTCGGTCTGGACTTGCTGTTGTGGAGTAGCTATGCTCAAACAGGAGCTGTTCGGACCAATCAAATTGTCAGGGCGGGCTTTATACGATAATTGACATGTCACCAAATGGCGCTTGGGTTGAATTCGTTCTAATCCTAAACAGAACTTGTTCGTATCTGCATTCACCTTTCCTATTTCTCTCAAAAATGATAACTGTGTCAGTAAATACTCTGTATCCTTAAATTCTTTTTACAACACAGGCAAAGATTGTTTACACTCATCTTCTACTTCTTCCAGTGTGCGTGCAGTTGAGTTCTGTTGACAACTTTAGTGATGTGTCGTTCATGAGCGATACGTTCTTTTTGAACTAACCTTAAATATGACTTGGTAACAATGAGTTGTCTAAGAGAGCGATTCGTTCATTTTGTGTTGACCGTACACGTGCTACATGCCATCGGTTCTGTTCAGGATCTTCTGCGTTCAGTCTATGGGGTTATGAGTTGATGAATGAATGACTCGAACCAGAAGACTCGAGAGGTGAACTAATCAATTCTGTTTTTGGGACTGCACGCCATACGCAATGTATGGGGCTATCATGGCCCAGATCAGACACTGATGACGGAACTAACGACTCGAACCCAAAGACAGGAGAGGTGAAATGTTACTATTTCCAGGGAACAGATGTGATTAAATGTGAAGTGACAAAAGAAAGAACGACTCTGATTAGAAGGTGAGGTTAACTAACAGACTGTATAGCCTGAAGACCCAGCTAAGCAATTAATGAATCATTTCTTTTTTAAAGTTTGGCCTTGGCTGCATTAGCTTATTTATTTTTTATTCCAAATGTGATAAAAGTTTGCATAAGTACTAGATGTGTTGGGGAATTTAACATGTGACATATTATATTCTGCTGAAATGAACAAAATGACTTGAAATGACTGCTATGCTTCGCTCAACATACGTCACTTACTCAGTTGCTCTGATTGGTTGTAGGTCTATCCAATTGAGTGCAGAGGTGTTTTCTTTCCTGGTTCGGTTGAAACACGCCCCATAATCACAGCCCAACGGAGCAGTATCAGACTCATATTCTGACTAGAATTGAGTATGACGACGTCAGGCTAGCTCTTTGTCTATGTGTCAGCAAAACAAACCAGTGACTAAATGGTCAACTTCACATTGTTTCTCTTAGTAGGATGAAAATGATCTGTTATTTAAACTGTAAACAATGAGGAGATCACTGCTCCAGATTATGCTCTCAACAATGCTCATCGGCTACAATGCTCATCACTGCAACCTTCATTTCACAATCTAAATAAAATGCTATAGATCTAAATATAATGCTATAATTAACATGATTAGCTAATCTTGAGAGCAGTAATGGTAAAACGTGCTAAAATGTTTTTGAGAAAATTCCACATTTAACACTTATTTTATATGCAAAGATGTCGGCCAATCACAGCAGTGGGTGTTTACACTGGAGTCTCACAGCAGACACGTCCCTACAAACAGAGGGCTTTTTAAAAAAAAAAGAGGGCTAAAACCAGGGTAGAAAATTGCCTTTTATTTCTAAATTATGACAATTTTTGATGTAAAATTCATACTTACATTATAAGTGCACCTCAGACAATAAACAATACAACAATGCAGTTCATGACTCTTTTAAAGTGTTTGTCTTGTTGCTTTTTTATATGATTATAAACAGGTATGACTTAAACAAGGGTTTCTTCTCAAATCAATATGTCCCATCATTAAATATGCAGTGAAAAGCTGTGTAATAAGTGATAGTATCCCTTAAATGTCCACCTTGTTTAATTTTTTTGTTCCTCTAGGCTCAGAACCGCTTACTAAGAACTGTCTTCCTTTATAAAGCTTTGCGTTTAATGAGCTAATAAAATTTCAATTAAAATCAATATTTGGTGACAAATTATTTACTTATGTGGCAAATAGCCATAATAAGCAGGATAATGTACATCCAGCTGGTTGTTATCACAAAATAAAGCCCTTCAGGGTGATACAAGATCCTGATCACACTGTCAGGGTTTATTTTGTGATAACAACCAGCTGAATGTACATTATACCTTACTTAAAGTGTTATTAAGCATTAATAAACTGTTAATAATCAAGCAGGTTTCACAAATGCTGTTATTGCTTTACTGTAATTTCCTAAATGCATTCTGAGACTTGCATCTCAGTAGGACACCAACCATGATGTTTTCTGCTCCGTGACTCACTATGATAATAAAGTAATGAGGTTTCAGTATTTAAGGGAGTCACGGAGGTGGCGGAGGTCCCCTGCCAGTCATATATGGATTTGTTTTTAGGCATGGAGCAGCTCAGACTTCATTTCACATATCTGGCCGAGAATCTTCTCCATGTGATCTAATCAACTTCACCCCGATGTGGCAACCCATCTGTTTGCCCTTGACATCTTTTCACTTTTTCTCTTCATTTAGCCTTCTGTTTATTTCTCTATTCTGTTTTTCTCTACTTGTTTCCCCCCTCGTTCTCTCTTCCTGCTGCTGCCTCAATTTTCAGTTGTGACCTAAGGCAAACAATGTTTTGCACCAAATTCTCCCACTCAATTAGCCGGGCGCCTGTCTGTTGTTGATTTGTCACAGTGTTGGGTTGCTTCGTAACAGTTGTGGTTAACCGCAAGATGTGAGGTGCATGTTAAGTGAGCCGCTGGCTCAGGTTTTTAGCGCTTAGAACGGATTGGTGGCATGTGATTGCACAGTTGAACACACGCTGAAACATGACAAAGTGAAGACACTGTGACTACACTGCAGGTGAACACATCCACTGCAACTGATACCAAAACTACTCTCAGCAAATATAAATATGTCAATGTCAACTATTCTAAAGGATTATATACAAATGATAGGGGAGAGCAGGGCACAACCTAACGCTTTCTGACTTTCTCAGTTTGTGTAAATCCACTTGGGGTTCAGAGTATTTATTTTTTCCCACATCAATTTCCCACGTCTAGTACAAATATGTGATTTGTTTCATTAATACAGTGTATCCTTTTTTCTTAATTTACCCCGAAAGAATGGAAGTGAAATGTGACAACATGCCCCATAGGTGGGGTACATTGTAACATGTGAGGGGGCACATTGTAACATCACCCAACGACAGCTTAAAAAGTTACCTGATATAATAAAAAAAATATCCAAGACAAACTAAAATATTTTGTCAATAAAATACAATTATATATATATATATATATATATATATATATATATATATAAAATAATGGACACATTTTTGAGTTTGACAACAAACACATCGCTAAATACAGCCATACAGCATAGTTCAAAACATAATAATAATGAATAATTTCTGAATTTCAGTCATTATTCACCCTTTTCTCATGGCTTCTCAAAAGAATTCATAAAAGTTTAGAATATAATAGCGTAGTTCTAATAGGGGCTCATTGTAACGCAGTGTTACAACGCACCCCACCTGTGCAACTGGGATTTAAACCCGGCTCGTGTCTTCTGCTGTTAGATCTCAACTGTTAAATAACAGATATAAGATTAAAATAATATCAGATTTGTCTTATTTTAAATAAACAGAGATGAAAAATAAATGTAAGAAATTTGCTATGGTTAAATAAATTCAGTGTTCAGTGATATCTTCCAAAGATTTCTTAATTTTGGCGCTAAACTAGTGTTGATATGGCAACTAGTAAATACACTAAATTTCGTCATCCTGGCATGTGTGGAAAGTTTTAATGCGTTAGGTTGTGCCCCGCGCTCTCCTATATACAGTACTGTGCAAAAGTCTTAGGCAAGTTTTTTCACCAAAATAAAAAAATAAAAAATGGTTTTAAGTCAGTTAGATTTATATCTTTTGCTGTAGTGTGTCAGTAGGAAATATCGTTTACATTTCCATTTTGCCATTCATTGTAATAATCCAGTGAGATTTCTGTATGCAGAAGAAGCCAGACAACAACCGGTATGCTTCACACAGAGATATAATCTCACCATCATAGAGTACGTCTGGGATTACATGAAGAAACAGAAAAAAAAAAGAAAGAACTGCAGCAATGTCTCAAAGACGTACCTGCAAAACTACCTGAAAAACTATATGCAAGTGTACCTATAGGACAAAAGCTGTTTTAAACGCAGAGGGTGGTCACACCAAATATTGATTTGATTTAGATAATCGATAAATAAAATCTATTTATTACATTATTTTTCACTTTACAGAATTTTTATACAAGTGCCTAAAACTTTTCACAGTACTGTAGCTTTGCAGGTAGGTTTTTTAAATAACTGGCTTAAAACACCTAAAGCTGTTTGGTTTGATTTCTCACCATTTCCTCAATTTTAACACATTCACGGCGTTCGTCGTTGTCTTGTGGCTGTCAGAGCGGAAACGAAAGCTGCTGGTCTCCTTATGTTTTACTGTCATCTCCGGCCGCATTCATATGTAAAGAGCGCAAGCTTATTTTGTCCATTACTTCGAAAGTTCTGAAAAAATCCACACATTTACCCGTCCATAGACTCTCCCCTTAAAGAAAACAGGACAGAAGTGGTTGAAAGTGGACAAATAAGACGGAATAAAACCGTAAACGGGAATGTGTCTTCCTTGTTTACCTGTGAGCCGATCGACCAAAACGCATCTTAATACCAGGTGTAAACAGGGCCTATGTGTACACTGTATACCTAATAATAAGTTGGCAAACCTCAAAAATGTTGACTTTTTTGAATTTTGAACTTTTATTTTGTACTCATGCATTTTAAATATTTGAGTAAGCTAATTCATACATTTAGCTTAAAATGATCATGTAATCTCAATTTAAATATTTTAGTAGTGGAAACTTGGCTAGCTTTAATTAGCTAATTCAGTAAATATACCTTGCTAATTGATAACACAATACTTATTCATTAACATAGTATAGCACTTGCTGAATGAGTACAGCAATATAGAATATTTAATATATATTTGTTCTCAAACTAAGCTCATGCTGGACTTCAGGAAGAGACAGCAACGGACATACTCCCCCCTCATGATCAGCGGGTCACCAGTAGAGAGCGTGAGCAGCTTCAAGTACCTGGGTGTAAACATCTCCGAGGACCTGACCTGGACTGCACACATTCAGACACAGGTGAAAAAAGCCAGGCAAAGACTGTACCACCTGCGCCAGCTGAGGAAATTCAGGGTTTCACCAGCTATCCTGAAAACTTTCTATTTAGGGGCGATAGAAAGTGTTTTAACTCAGTGCATCACAGCGTGGTATGGGAACAGCACCAGTCATGACCGCAAAGCCCTGCAAAGAGTCGTGCGCTTATCCGAGCGTATCTCAGGGTCAGCTCTCCCGTCTCTGCAGGACGTTTACACCAAACGCTGCAAAGGTAGAGCTACCAAGATCATCAAAGACTCTAATCACCCTGCAAACCCTCATTTCACGCTGCTGCCATCTGGTAAGCGCTTCCGAAGCCTGATGGCCAAAACTGAGAGACTCAGGAGGAGCTTCTTCCCCAGGCCATCAGACTCCTGAACTTAACGTCACGTGACTTCACTTCAGGATAAAACATCGATACACTGTCATTGCACTGCACTTTCTGTTCTCGTTGTTACTGTGTAACAACCTGTTATAAACCTGTTTGCACATTATACTCTTTATACATTTGTTAACCACATATTTATAAGTCTACAGTTTACTCACTGCACAGTCTACTTCAATTATTTTATTCCACTTTATCCTTATTTTTACCTTTTTTTCTCTTGACTTGATTATTTATAATTCTACAGATATATATATATATATATATATATATATATATATATATATATATATATATATATATATATATATATATATATATATATATATAGATAATACTTTTTTATCCTATTTCTATATAATTTCCTCCTTGTGTTTTTAACTGTGAATTTGCACTGTCCATGGAGCAGACCTGTTTACATTTCACTGCCGGTTGTATATTCTGTATATAACTGTGTATGTGACAAATAAAACTCTTGAATCTTGAATCTTGAATCTTGAATCATGCTCTACTCGTCACCATGATGAAAACTATTCTAAACTAGCATAACAAAACATTAAACACTAATAAATCTCCCACTTAATGTTAATCTTGCACACACACACACACACACACACACACACACACACACACACACACACACACACACACACACACACACACACACACACACACACACTTAACACTTAATTTTAACATTTACTCTTTACCCTTTACATTTACCCTTTTGAGTGTCATGGCAAAGCATGCTGGGAAATGGAAATTCCAGCCCAGTTTCAGTTAAATTTAAGTTAGTCTAAATTAAAAGAAACAAGTTAATTCAACTCAAAACAATGAAACAATTCAGATGACTTAAAATGTGTCAGTTTTGTGAACTCAAAAGAAAAGAAAGTTCTAAATACTTATAAAAGTTGATTTGATTGAACTAATTTGTATAATTTAAGTTTACCCTACTCAAACCAATTAATTATTTTGAGCATTTGAGTTTATACAGATTTAAATGTAACACATTTCTGCATTTTCAGTACCTCTGCAAATGCACACCATTTTATATTGTGGTTTTTATAAACAAAAAAGAATTGTGACATGCAGGTGCAGTGTGAGGAATTGTATTCATGTTTTGTTTAATTAAAATGAATGCCTCCATGAATGTGTAATTAGTCCAGTTACAGTTTGTTACATGTCAGATCCTGTTTTGGCCTCACACTGAACTGAATAACGAAAACATAGGGCAGAACAAATTGCAATGCACTTCCTGTTTGCTTCATCAACCATACTGTCATTACCATACAGCTTATCAGCACAGCACATTAAACATGCCGCACGGACCATTTTAATCTGATACTCTATATCACAGTTGAGGGAGCAAGGTCAACAGCAGAATGCACTGATCTCACTTATCACTCACTCTCTCGATTCTACATTTAGATTTTAATGTGACTTTTTGAAAGAGACAAAAAGACCCCCTGAAAGTGTAATATGGAGGTAAGATGCAAGAGTGTATTCTTTTCTCAGCCCTGTCCTCACACGTTCTCTGGCACTTCACTGATAGTCCCTGTGAAATTCTCCAGTAAATCAAACTCTGCAGTCGATGCAAATGAGAAACTGTCTTAAATTAAAACTTAAAAGGATAGAGAGAAGAAAAGCTTCCATTAGAAATCATCTGTACCATCTCAAGACTTTGAAGATCTGTGAGAAAACTTGTCTTCGAATCAGCAACTCCTGACCTACTGTGAAGAAAATAACTGATATAACCAACTTTCCTTAGTCCTTAAATCATCTAAATTCCTTAGGAGGAAAGCTTGCCCAATTTCACACAAATTATCCTATCTGACAGTGTGTTGTTCGCAAAGTTTGCTACGGTATAGTACCATTCAAAAGTTTAGGGTTATACATTTTTTTTTAAAGAAATGAATACTTTTAGCAAGTATACATTTAATTGACCAGAACTTTTTAAAGGTGTCATGAACTGGCTTTTTAAAAAAATGTTATACTGTTGTCTGAGGTCAACTAATGACATTCGTGTGGTTTTTACATTCAAAAACATCATAATGATAATAGGCTAGTAATAGGCTATTTTGTACCCTAGTTTTGAGGCTCTCTCCTGCACGCTCTGTGTTTTGTTCTGGGTGTGCTGCACTGAAGATTTGGAAGTAAACGCCCACTGCTATGATTGGATAAGCTTTGCATATTACAATGAGCTCCGGCTCCCCCGTGAATACACGTGAGGGATTGTTTTGAAAGCGTGTGGAGAAACGGCAACCGGAATGATGATTCGCCCACGGTTCGCTCGCAAAAATGTCTTCCATGCATCAATAACACACACACGCCTCACTGCAGAGTCAGACAAAAAGCATGCTCAAAACCGCGATTGTATTTTTCCTTGAAATATCAAGTCAAGAGAGTGAACAACACACACCAAGAAAGGAATGTTATTTCACTATTTAAGATTCACCAGCCTGACGACGGGCTTTCGGTTTGGTACCCCATCTGGAAAACACATAATTTAGCCCCGGGGCGTTGGGCATTGCGAGCCCTGGCCCATACATGTCCGAGTCTGATCACACAATGAACCAATAACACCTCAAATAAAGGATTCTCCAGCCTGTGACAGCGTGCTAATGTTCAGTTAGACACGTACACATAATCAATAACGTTAGATATCAAACGATCTGTAACAATGCAATGCTATCACATATAAAAAATTTTTACTCACATTAGTGTTGCTTCATTCATTCATGTAATGCAAATCCAGTCTCTTGCTTATAAACGATTATGTGGTGAAATGAAGGAACAAACGTGCAATGTCTCCCCCACGTGAGCTGGATCTTCATTAAAAATAAAGTTCATCCACACATTTCTAACATTAGAATCCGAAGGAAGCTTATGCAGCGACTGTGTTCTTCCACAACCAGGCACAGCGCAATATCTTGCTATCTTCGGCATGTTTATTGCTCGGTTCACCACACATGCTGACGTCAAGGGTCGACATATTCTGAGATCGAGCGTTTTCTGGGTATGGTGTCAATGAAAGCTTTTCTTTGCAGCACATCTTTCAACGTTGATAATAATAAGAGATGTTTCTTGATCATCAAATAAGCACATTATAATGATTTCTAGAGGATCATGTGACAAAATATTTCACAATATTATTATATTTTTACTGTATTTTTAACCACGTACTGTACATGCAGCCTCGGTGAGCATAAGGCTTCTTTCAGAAACATTTTGCACAGCACCCAGCATTAAAAATTACAAAAATAGTAAACTAAAATTACTATTTGATCAAAGTACTGTTTAAATGGACTTGTAACTGATGATTTAATGCTTGTGCAGTGTCTGATAAACTCTGATATTCACAAACAAAAAGGTACATACTTAACATGTATCATACTTTTTCACAATTCTGTCAAAGTGACATAGAAAAGTCAAATAGAAACAGGACCAAAACCTAATATGAGTTAGTTGGCAGTGGTCAAAGGTTTAACCTCACTGTGATCACTGAAAATGACGAGCAATTTTGACAAAATGCGTGTTTAAAGTGAAGCCTCGGAGTTGCATTCAGGGCACCTGCAAAGAAGGCATTTAAAGGGACATGATGGGAAATCAAAGCGGAACTTCTCGCTTGTCTGATTAGAAGGAGAGAGGCAGCATCTCAGCTGGTGTGTTTACTTGCTTTTGCTGTGTCTGACTGTTTGTTTTGGAGCCTCTGGGGTTGTAAAGCTCTGCCGCTGTCACACGTTGGCATGTGTAATGCCACAAATCTTCACTGTTCTATTCAGCAAAAAGAAATGTATAAATAGCCAACCTCTATTGCTAACGCTGCATTAATCTGCCTTGATCCAATCGCACAACGAACAAGTCTGCTAATGATGATCATTTTATTCACACATCTCAACTGCATAGGCTTGTTATTCTTCCCCCTTTCACTAGATTATCATCTAAAGTGAAAAAAAAAAGAGAATTTTCTTTTTATGCACAATTGTTCCAAACCTGAATGTTACTTTTTTTGGTTGTGGAATACAAAAGGCGAATTTTAAAGAACCGATCTTGTGATCTTTAAAGATCTTGCAGCTTTTTTCCCCACATGCTAACCAAATGACAGTTTGCATGATGAAAAGGTTTGTTATTTTTCTCTCCAGTAAGCTGTTAATACAAGAACTGTTGCTACCAAACCATTGAGTCAATTAGTTGAACTTGTGAACAAATCAGTCCAATATAGGAATACGAAGACGGGCTGATACAATTCTCAAACGAAGTTTAATGCTTAAGGAATCTCAGGTGAGTCAATACAGGCAGGCAGGTACACGCATCTAAACATAACGGAGATCGGACAAGGAGTGAAAAGGAAGGACTAGAAGAAGTCCACACGAAGTCAGAGCTTTCCCTATCCAATCTTTTTTTTCCCCTCATTTCAAGAAATATCACACGTGAGCACTGAAACCGACTCAAAACGATGTAGTATACATGCTTGGCCAGTATGTGGCGCTGTAATTCTGCCACAGAAATACACTAAAAACAGAGAAGAAGTGTTGTGGCTAAAATGGGTACAGCAATGGTAGGAAGTGAGGCAAAGTTTCACAATAAAATAACAATAAATAAATTTGCTACTTAGCAGATGTGTTTTATTAACGCCTACACCTACCCCAACCCTAAACCCTTGCACAATAATGCAAATATAGTAATTAAATGACGCAATATTGATGTGTGCATGCCCAGTGCTGTATCCCTTTCTAGTCTTTCCCCGTGTGGGACGTGGTTTCACAAAATATACGGATTGGCTGTACACACGAAAACGTTTTCAGATTTATCCACTCTGGGACCCGGTTTCAAAAAAATATCGGTTTCATGCTCCCAAAATGGCGCATATTGCTAACATGCCTTTTAAATAATACAAAAAAAACCTGTGAAAATACAAAAATTATTTTGTTTGTCAATGGTGCAGTCGTTTTCAGTTGCCTCAAAATAGCAACGTGCCAACAATGCGCCTGAACACACCTTGTTTTCAGACCAGCACACCCATGGGCGAACAGATGGGCGCGAGTGCATTTGCTATTTAAACAACGTGGCGCTGGACGTGAAAATGATAACTGCGTCAGGATGAAACGAACAAAAAACACTTGCGTCGTGCCTGCCGTTGCACTGCACCGGGTGTATGATTTTTGATTTAACATTAAAGTGTTAGTTTTCCCAAAAATGTGAAATTTTATCATTATTTACTCACCCTCATGTTGTTCCAAACCTACGCAACGCAACTACCACTTTCAAGCCCCAGAAAGGAAATAAAGACATCATTAAAGTAATCCATGCGAGTGGTTTAACCTCAATATTATGAAGCGACACGAGTGCTTTGTTTGTGCAAAATATCAATCTACAACAAGCATTCACACAACAATGTCTGCTCTCACGACAACACAGCACGCATGCCGTCGAACATGCGTTGAAGATTAATATTAAGTGTTACGGGTTTGGAACAACATGTGGGTGAGTAAACAATGACAGAATTTTCATTTCTGTGACAAACTAACGCTTTACGGTTAATTCAAAATCATGTCATCTTTACTTATGTAGAGATTTATACAATACAGATTGTTTCAAAGCAGCTTTAGAGTGATAAACAGGAAAATAGCAATTTTCAAAATAGCAAAATCCAATTCTGCTGTAGAGCAGCTCAAAAAAGACAATAGTAAACAGTCATTAAACAGTTCAGTGTTGATTCAGTTCGGTTCAATAACTGTGTAAAGTTCATCAATTATGGAATGAGTTCGATTCGGCTATAAAGCAGGAGAAAACAGGGATGTCATCATTCAGCTTATTTCTGTTCTCATCCAATAATGTCAGAGCATTTAAGTCAGTAAAACTGCCATATTTTGTTCCCAACTAAGCAAGCCAAAAGGCTACAGTGGCAAGGAACCCAAAATTCCATCTGTGACAAAAATCAGAAAATATTTTAAATTTCTCACACACACACACAAAAAAATACTGTATAATTGAGAAGACTTGGAATGTAGCACATGATCTGCATGGAATTTGTGGTACTTTTTTGAGCTTTACAGACACTGTCAACTCTGGGGGGAAAAAGAAGCATAACATTTCTCCTTTTGTATTCCACAGAAGAAAAAAACAGCATTATATAGGCTTGGAACAACATGAGGGTGAGTAAATAATGACCTAATTTACATTTTTGGCTGAACTGTTTCTTTAATAATTCTTCCCTATTCCTCTCTCTGTCCCTTAAGGGTTAAGAAAGGCTTCTTAAATCTGACATCCCAATGACCGACAAATGCAATCCTCGTAATTTAGCTTAACAAATTTCCCCCCCAATTTCATTCCCGCACGTGCATCTGCTCCAACTAACCTGCCAAGTGTTGTGCTCAAAAATGCAAATCCTTTACCACTATCGTTTGCTCACACACACATGCAAAAAAAAAAAAAAAAAAAAACCTGGCTAAACCGTACAAAGAGGCTGAACTTTGAGTGATTTCACAAGCACAAACAGCAGAAAATAATTGTGTTATTGACTGAACACTCCTCTTCCTATCAACCAGACCTACCTATAATATGACACGTTGATGAACAGAGGAAAAAATAAATAAACAAGTGCTCCCATGTGCTTAGACCTCTGCGTATGCTTCAAAAATATCAAGTTTGAAAGTCAACAACACAAAGAATGCAAGGCTGTCTGAATGTATGAATTTATTTGCCCGCTTAATGAGATTATATTTTGGTGTGAAACCAATTTTGCGTAAATTAAATCTTAATATTGTGCAGTGGCAGGGGTGTTGACACAAGGTTATTTTATTCGCTATTGAGCATGACAGCCAATAAATTCTCTGTGGTGTTGACTGTCCCTCCTGTTTAACAGGACATCTTTCTAAGACCTTCAACACAACTTTAAATGCCAAACTATAATGTGACTAGCTGCTGTGTGGAAATAGTATTGTTTTGTTAGCCAATAAAATAACTGCACTGAATTAGTGAGGACAATAGCCATAATGCAGTACACCTGTGGAGTCCTAGTGTATAATAGATGTTCCCCTTTAGACATTCTGGTGACTTTAAGTAACATTACACCTACATGTTAACTAACTCTTTGAGTATTATTTGTCTGCTTAACATCTGCTCTCTATTTTGATGGACTATGTCGCTGTTTGGATTTAAATAGGCAAATGCTTATCTATGATCAAATCATTATTGCAGTGATTGTTATGTTTGTAGCATGTTATATGTTTGGCAGGAGTTCTTCTAACCCTAATTGATGGAGTGTGTAGCTTTTCATTTCTTAAACAGCCATGTAGGAAGACACATGGCCATGTTCCAGGATGACAATACCAAGATTCATCAGGCTCAAATTATGAAAAAAAAATGGTTGGGAGGGAGCATGAAGAATCATTTTCACACATGAATTGGCATCTCTGAGTCCAGACCTTAAATTAATTGAAAGTCTTTGGAATGTGCTGGAGGAGACTTTACAGAGTGCTGGACTCTTGCATTGTCAGTACAAGATCTGGACCAAAAATTGATGCACCTCTTGATGGAAATAAATGTTGCAATGTTATTTCCATCAAGGTGTGAAGTGCTAGAAACATAATCACTGCAATAATGATCCAATAAACATTTGCCTATTTAAATCCAAACTGGGTTTTATTTTTTTTATTTTGCCAGGAAGTGTGTGTGTGTGTATATACACTATATTGCCAAAAGTATTAGGGCACCCCTCTAAATCATTGAATTCAGGTGTTCCAATCACTTCCATGGCCACAGGTGTATAAAATCAAGCACCTAGGCATGCAGACGCTTCTACAAACATCTGTGAAAGAATGGGTCACTCTCAGGAGCTCAGAAAATTCAAGTGCTTATTGCCACCTGTGCAAAAAGTCCATTCGTGAAATTTCCTCATTACTTAATATTCCACGGTCAACTGTTAGTGGTATTATAACAAAGTGGAAGCAATTGGGAACAACAGCAACTCAGCCATGAAGTGGTAGGCCACGTAAAATCACAGAGCGGGGTCAGCGCATGCTGAGGCGCACAGAAGTCGCCAACTTTCTGCAGAGTCAATAGCTACAGACCTCCAAACTTCGTGTGGCCTTCAGATTAGCTCAAGAACAGTGCGTAGAGAGCTTCATGGAATGGGTTTCCATTGCCGAGCAGCTGCATCCAAGCCTTACATCAAGTGCAATGCAAAGTGTCGGATGCAGTGGTGTAAAGCACGCCACCACTGGACTCTAGAGCAGTAGAGACATGTTCTCTGGAGTGATGAATCACGCTTCTCTGTCTGGCAATCCGATGGACAAGTCTGGGTTTGGCGGTTGCCAGGAGAACGGTACTTGCCTGACTGCATTGTGCCAAGTGTAAAGTTTGGAGGGGGGATTATGGTATGGGGTTGTTTTTCAGGGGTTGGGTTTGGCCCCTTAGTTCCAGTGAAAGGAATTCTTAATGCTTCAACATACCAAGACATTTTGGACAATTTCATGCTCCCAACTTTATGGGAACAGTTTGGGGATGGCCCCTTCTTGTTCCAACATGACTGCACACCAGTGCACAAAGCAAGGTCCATAAAGACATGGATGAGTGAGTTTGGTGTGGAGGAACTTGACTGGCCTGCACAGAGTCCTGAACTCAAAACCTTTGGGATGAATTAGAGCGGAGACTGTGAAGTCAGGCCTTCTCGCCCAACATCAGTTCCTGACCTCACAAATGCGCTTCTAGAAGAATGGTAAAAAAATTCCCATAAACACACTCCTAAACCTTGTGGAAAGCCTTCCCAGAAGAGTTGAAGCTGTTAGAGCGGCAAAGGGTGGGCCAACTCCATATTAAACCCTACGGATTAAGAATGGGATGTCATTAAAATTCATGTGAATGTAAAGGCAGGCGTACCAAAACTTTTGGCAGTATAGTATACATTATATATATATATATACACACATATATATATATATATATATATATATATATATATATATATATATATATATATATATATATATATATATATATATATACACACACACACTCACCTAAAGGATTATTAGGAACACCATACTAATACTGTGTTTGACCCCCTTTCGCCTTCAGAACTGCCTTAATTCTACATGGCATTGATTCAACAAGGTGCTGAAAGCATTCTTTAGAAATGTTGGCCCATATTGATAGGATAGCATCTTGCAGTTGATGGAGATTTGTGGGATGCACATGCAGGGCACGAAGCTCCCGTTCCACCACATCCCAAAGATGCTCTATTGGGTTGAGATCTGGTGACTGTGGGGGCTATTTTAGTACAGTGAACTCATTGTCATGTTCAAGAAACCAATTTGAAATGATTCAAGCTTTGTGACATGGTGCATTTTACATTTCACTGCCGGTTGTATATTCTGTTTATAACTGTGTATGTGACAAATAAAACTCTTGAATCTTGAATCATTATCCTGCTGGAAGTAGCCATCAGAGAATGGGTACATGGTGGTCATAAAGGGATGGACATGGTCAGAAACAATGCTCTGGTAGGCCGTGGCATATAAACGATGCCCAATTGGCACTAAGGGGCCTAAAGTGTGCCAAGAAAACATCCCCCACACCATTACACCACCACCACAGTGGTAACAAGGCATGATGGATCCATGTTCTCATTCTGTTTACACCAAATTCTGACTCTACCATCTGAATGTCTCAACAGAAATCTAGACTCATCAGACCACGCAAAATTTTTCCAGTCTTCAACTGTCCAATTTTGGTGAGCTCGTGCAAATTGTAGCCTCTTTTTCCTATTTGTAGTGGAGATGAGTGGTACCCGGTGGGGTCTTCTGCTGTTGTAGCCCATCCGCCTCAAGGTTGTGCGTGTTGTGGCTTCACAAATGTTTTCCTGCATACCTCGGTTGTAGCGAGTGGTTATTTCAGTCAAAGTTGCTCTTCTATCAGCTTGAATCAGTCGGCCCATTCTTCTCTGACCTCTAGCATCAACAAGGCATTCTTTGTAATTTCTTCCTGATAATCCTTTAGGTGAGTATATATATATATATATATATATATATATATATATATATATATAAAACTGCATATAATTAATACTCACCCATGTTGTTCCAAATCCATATGCTTTTATTTATTTCATACACTTAAAGCATATGATGACCAGGAGCTGTCAAAAAGCACATTTACTACTTATGCACTATATACATTGTTATTTAAAGCCATAATATAGCATTATGTAAGAAATAGAACACAATTATTAACTAAATATCAGCATTTAAATCTCATTTGCTTTCTCGTTTATTTAAATTTGTCATGTTGTTTATTGTCACACTGTATATTTAATATTCTCCCCCTCAAACTAGTATTTTAAAAGCTAAAATAATAATTAAAAATGTAAGGCAGCAGCAATGATGAACCCCGTAATTATTAAAATAACAGATAATTAATATCCATTCATGTGCACCTACAGTTACATATAATGCACATACATCCCATTACCCTAAAAATGTAATTGTGCTATTCATTTTTATGTATGTGCCATATGTGTTGAGAGTAGCATCAGTTCCCTATTTTATAGTTGAATGTTCTGCAAGCACTGGATATTAGTATTCATCTGGCCCCAGACCTGTGCCTCAGAAGTCTGGACACAGCAGAAAGCTAGGAGTGAATCATTGCTTGCCCTCAGGGTGCTGGCAGCACCCACGATCCCTCTCACTGGAGAGCCGCCACATACGCGCATCCCTCCCGACGAGAAGAGAGCAAACAAACATCGGTGCCCCTGAAGAGCTCAGTCAGAACCGATGAAGAGTTCACTCCTCAGCTGCTACATAGTCATGAAAGGCTCCATGTCTGCCTAGAGAGAAAGACAGAGTCCAGGAAAGCAAACGAAAGTCCTGTACAAAAAAAAGTGTCCTTTCCTAGTCTTCGCTGTCCACAACAGGAACTCCCTGAGAGACGTTTAGCGAGATTTGGTTGACATCTCATGCATATATTCTATTGATTAGTTTTGTCTGCTAGTGACCAGTCTGGCCCAGAAGGGGATGATGTTTTTATGTGCAAGCGTGCATTTGCTTTATTTTTAGAGAGAACCTCACAAGGTGCTCTTGACTCATGCCGGCTCCAGAACCCATCGCGGCTGTGCTCAGCAGCATACGGGGAGGGCGGCGCTCCGCAGGACACTCTGTTTACATTCAGGTCATAAATCAATAGACCAGACGTTTCACACAGTGAGCAGACCTGCCAAATACAACATCAAAGTAGTTTATCGTAGGTAGCGTTTCGCAGTCAAGGAATGAACAATTGTGCAGCTGATTAGCACAGCAGCACTCAGTCTGGCACATGTGTATTTAAATCTTGGCCCAAATGATGCATATGTAAATACGCATACATTGATAAAGGCATCAAGAAGTCAATGTCGCTTCAGGAGCCCATTTAGACAGGAATGGACACCTGATTGTCAACCATCCAACTGGTGTGCCATTTAGGAGCAGGTTTATCTGAAACAGACACCAGAATAGATGAACAGATGGCCAACTTAAATACGGGTTGTAGAGAAACAATATTAAGAAAATATTTGAAAAGTGTTCATGGATTATAATTCATGTTCATCCAAAAGTAATAAGTATTGCTAATTTTATATTCATAC
Source organism: Paracanthobrama guichenoti (assembly GCA_018749465.1). Taxonomy (NCBI): domain Eukaryota; kingdom Metazoa; phylum Chordata; class Actinopteri; order Cypriniformes; family Gobionidae; genus Paracanthobrama; species Paracanthobrama guichenoti. The sequence goes on along the minus strand of CM031953.1, from coordinate 9,949,394 downwards.
ATTATCGTTCAAAAAAGAAGGATCGTGTGACATTGAAGACTGGGTAATGATGCTGAAAATTCAGCTTTGCTATCAAAGAATAAATAATTTATATATATATATATATATATATATATATATATATATATATATATATATATATATATATATATATAGAGAGAGAGAGAGAGAGAGAGAGAGAGAGAGAGAGAGAGAGAGAGAGAGAGAGAAAACAGTTAAAGCATCATGAAAATATATCAAAAGCCAGACCTGTTTATTGCTGCCAAAAAAATAGTTTTTAAGAAGATTGCAAAGATAATGTAGCTTATATGAGGTCAGAGTTCTGGATCAAAATTCATTTTGATAATGCATTACAATAAATAAACATTTTATTAATTTAGGATTTATATAATTTTATATTATAGAAACATTTAATTAACAAAGTATAAAATAAAACATTTTAAAATATTTTACAAAAATAAAAATAAAAAGCAAAGCAACATCAGCTATGATACCAGCAGCTTGCCCGGTTTCATAAAAAAAGTCTAGTCCCAGACTAAAATGCATGTTTGAGCGGTTTTAACTGAAAGCAACTTGCACTGACATATTTAAAATATATGTCAGTGCCATTGATTTGTCTCAAGATGTATGATAATGTTCTTTTTCCTAAAGCTATTTAAATGTCCTCATTTAACCCTTAAATGAACACGCTGACATTTTGGGACTTTGGCTTATTCACTGTATCCCCCAGAGTTAGATAAGTCCATAGATACCATTCTCATGTCCGTGCATCCCATAACTTTGACGCACCCACCGCTAGCATAGCTTAGCACAAAGACTAGAAGTAAACGGCTCCAGCTAGCCTACTGCTCAAAAAGTGATGCCAACATTTTCCTATTTACATGTTGTGATGTGTATAGTCACAGCGTGTACAAATCACAAGGTTACATGAGACACAGCCATCTTATAAACGTATCATTTGGGGACTATATTCTCAAAGGCGAAGCACAGCTACTTCTGCGGAGTGATTTGCTCGCAGCGCCTGAGAAGCACCGTTGTTACTTCCGACAACAAAACCAACGTGACTAGGTAGCTAGTAATGAACGTGACTGTTGATCATGGCTGACTTTGAGGAAATGTCAGAGGATTTTTACTTGGTATCAAACCAAAATCCAGAACCATATCGTTTTGAGCAAGAATACACAGACGAGGAGTTACAAACTTTGGAAGCTGATAGACAAGCCGAATTACCTCTAGCACCGCTCATTTGTTACTGCGCGTTCGTGGCAACACAATACTAACATTACAGGGGATACACAGGAACAACTGCAATACAGTAGTGACCACCCTATATCCATGTAATAGTGTCACTAATGTTACATTAGATCTAGCAAATGGCACTGTTTCAGTAGGCCAGTCCTCTAAAAACATAACGGAACACTTACCGCAGCTGCAGGTGATCCACTTTGTCCTGCCTGTACTACCGATGGGATGGCCGTATCCTTCAGCACACGTTTCATGGTCCGTGTGGCAAATTATTATTTATTTTTTTCAAAATAGTCGTCCTCGGGTTAAATGTTCTGAGCAAACGCAATGGTACTCGATGATGGCTACAGGTGTGTTTGGATCTATATCCAGAGCAAGCAGCCATAGATTCATCAGGTCAGCGTTTTGGATTGGAATTCTATGAAATATTATGTATTCCCTTTTTTTCCCCCTGTTTATTGTCACAGTTCTTTACAATACAGCGAACACCCATGATTGTAAACTATCTAGTAATTGCTGACTCTATTACTCCAACTCTGAGCGAACTCTCTGCTCCTCACCGCGGGGCTTCTCAGGCGCTGCGAGCAAATCACTCCACACTCCGCAGAAGTAGCAGTGCTTCACCTTCTGAGAATATAGTCCCCAGTATGTATACGTTTATAAGATGGCTGTGTCTCATGTAACCTTGTGATCTGTACACAATGTAACTATACACATCACAACATGTAAATAGGAAAATGTTGGCGTTATATTTTGTCACTTTTTGAGCAGTAGGCTAGCTGGAGCTGTTTACTTCCAGTCTTTGTGCTAAGCTAGGCTAGTGGTGGGTGCGTCAGACAGAGTTATAGGATGCAAAGAGATGATGAAAATGGTATGTATGGACTTATCTAACTCTGGGGGATACAGTGTATAAGCCAAAGTCCCAAAAAGTCGGCGTGTTCCTTTAAAAACATACCTTGGGTCTTTAGTGACCCAGGACGCCATTCACTACCCTCCACCTCATTCACTACCCTATTCCTCAATCAATTAATTATATAAAATAAAACAAGGGAAAATTATAATAGAATTCCTGTTTCCCATTAATTTTTTGTAAAAATGGTAAGGGCCGCTAATGACCCGAGGTGTGTAAAAGTGTAAGTATATTTATTCTGTGCAACAATAAATGAATCTTTGATGTTCAGTATAAGTTCAATTAATCTATATTCCACAAAGTGGCAATGTCTGATACACAATGATGAAGTGACGTTTCACTCAGTTACCACAGGCAGAAAACAATAGAATAGGAAGTATCAGCAAAACTTGAAATATCTTAGCTATTTACTGCAGAGCAAGTACTGAATGTGATTAAATACTGGTGTCACTGTCACTTGATGGTGGAGCTGGTGAAGAAGCTGTCAGCAATCAAAATATTGATTTTGAAGATGTTTAAAGGGATAGTTTGAGAATATGTTTGAGATGGTGAATATGAGCCAGGTGCTGAATGTACTGGGAAATGAGCTCTGACGAGGACAGTGATGATGGTATAAAACATCTGCTCAAACTGAACCCTTCCAAGCTCCAAAAGGAAAAAAAATATGCTTTATTTTATTCTTCTGTATTTGTTACTCTAATATTAGGAGTTTTTTTATATTTTTGCAACAGGTAGAGATCCATCCGTGTTAGATATAGTTCTGGGTCGCCAAAGACCCGGATATGTAATAATGATTGGCGAAATATTCATGCATTTAAGGGTTAACTAAGGCCTACTTCTGGCTTAATCTAAGCCTTGTCTATGAAACCATTATATATTTTAACCATATATTTTAACCTGTTAACTTGCGAAAGGGCACTGGCACACTGAAGCATTCTTTGTTTATATTAGTTCAAAGTTACTCTTAGTTTTAATGTAAAATAATGCAATTAACTTGACAAATTATACATTAAAAATGTCTAAGACTCAAGCTTCTTGACCTCTGTTTTAGTCTAAAAATCTAAAACATGGGTAAACACTTTAGTATGGGGAACACATATTCGCAATTAACTATGACTTTTGCCTTAATAAACTCCTAATTTACTGCTTATTAATAGTTAGTAAGTTTTGTAGTGTTCAAGTTTAGGTATTGGGTAGGTTTAAGGAATGTAGAATAAGGTCATAAGGAATAAAAAATGTGCTTTATAAGTACTAATAAACAGCCAATATCCTAGTAATACGCATGCTAATAAGCAACTAGTTAATAGCAAGAATTGAACCCTAAAATAAAGTGTTACCGAAACGTGAGACTCAGTAGCATCCATTGAGATGTGGAGTAGACAGAGCCTGTTCTTAACTCACCTAAAATACATCTTCAGATTAGGATCCTTGGCCTCACATTAAGCTAAATGCTTTAAGTACATTTGTAAAAAAAGAAAATGTCATAAAATCATAAATAAAGTTGTCACTTTATAAGTTTAGAAACAAGGCCACTTGTCAGTAACCTGATGCAGTGTTGATGAGGACTGCTGGCAGGGGAGCATTTAGAAAGCTTCTCAGTGCATTTTGTCGGCCTCCAGGGTAATCTTTGCAAGGACAAGTAAACTATGGGTCAGTGTTGAACAGAAAGCACTCAGAAGGATATCACGACGAACATGAGGATGACTATATAGATGCAGAATACTAATGGCACCATCCAACCACACCACTTCCTGGCACTCTCACAGAACCCTTATCTGCTTTAAGAGTGTTTGTGTTCTTGACATTCAGGATGGCAAATCATTGAACAAAAGTCTTGTTAATATTCCTTTAGATCTATGGCGCAGTTTGACATATTGGCTGTGATATTTGAACAACAACACGGACAAAACGATAATGAGCAGGTCATTCCAGCATTTTTGAGTGTTTGTACAATGAGGTTAAACAATGATTTTATGACAACGTAGGAATTTGAAAGCTGCTCAGGAGTCTTTTAATCTTTAATAAGCATTGAGCTTTTTGACATTTGTAAGTTGGAAAATGAATACAGTAAGCATAACGTGATAGCAGAAATGACAACCCACAAACAAAGGCTCATCTATCAAACAAAAATCCACGACTGCTCTTTTTGAAGCAGTACGGCTTTTTTAGTGCATTCGGTGAAAGAAGGTGCTAATTTTGTTTAAGAGAGCCGAGAAAACCATGGCAGACAATTTCAGGGGGAGGGTGCATCTTTTTTAAAGGTATGAAAAGCCCAGAGTAAAGCAGTCATTTAGGTTCTTGGACCCCATAATCTGGGAGATGAAGTTATCCGTTCCTATTCTTCATATTGTTATTTAACATGAAGCTGCTTTGATTTTAGCGCTTTAATTACTGTGGTATGGAGATGTTCAGGGGTCATGATGTGAGAGTGGTGTCGCGCTGCTAATAAGGTATGGATCCTTTCGCTGCTGCTGATTTACTCTAAATAAAGTGTTGTAGAGCAGACCACATGCAAATTAAGCCAAATAAATATGTGATATGAATAAAATTCATTCCTCTAACCATAGCCAGAAAAAATTAATGTTCATTTAAGGAATTAAGTATTGATCTACATGAAACAGAATCCATCTTGGGTGATGATTTGGTTTCCTCCAGTCATGTTCTGCACCAACACATTCTTAACCTAGTTACATACTCTACATTACAATGATCAATGACAATGTTTTCCATTTATGTTCCACTGCAGCCCCATCAATGAGACTCAAGTTTCCCTTTAATGTGCTTCTTTTATAATATTAGATATAATTTAGCATTATCATTAATATAATATAAAAAAATTCAATACAAAATGTTGGTGAGAAGTAAACTTGCATACATGTGTAGCACATATATTCATATCGATACATATAAATGTAACATATTTTATAATTTATTTTATTGTATATTGATTACATATAATATTTAATATTAATTAATAAGCATGTAAAGTGCGTAAACTGTCATTCACAAGTTTGGGGTCTGTCAAATGTATTTATGTTTTTGAAAGAAGTCTCTTATACTCACCACGGCTGCATTTATAAAAATACAGTAAAACAGTAATTCTGTGTAATATTATTACAATTACCATTTTCTATTTTATAATATATTTTAAAATGTAATGGCAACTAATTTTCTAACTAACTAACTAAACTAATGTTTATGGCAACTAATTTTCTCCAGAAATTATTATAATATGCAGATTTTCTGTTCAAGAATTTCTTTTTCTTTCCATTATTATCAATGTTGAAACGATTTGTGCTGATTAATATTTTTGTTTAAACTGTGATAGATTATTTGATGAATAGAAACTTACAAAACTTAAGAAAAATACAATACAAATAGCATAAAAATGTATATATTTTTTATGGTTGAAGTGGTAGGCAGCACACACAAATAGGAAAATACTAGAATAAGTCTTTAATACAAATAGCTGGAGAAACAGCTCAGGAACACAGGAGAATAAACATGCCACATCAATATAAATGCAAACAACACCGAACAAAGAGCTGTGAGAACTCAAGGCTTAAATACACAAGGGAGGCTAATTAACAGAACAGGGAACAGGTGAATGCTAAATTAACAACTGTGGAGACTAACTAGGAACACAGACGGGCAGGGAAAACCAAAACTAAAAAACAAACGGACTGAACATAGAGCCCCCCTATAAATACAGCAACAGTTCAAAAGCTGAGGGAGGGTGGGGGCTCTAGAGGTGGACGCAGAGCTGGCAGTGGAAAACATGCAGTGGAGATGATGGAGAGAGGAGCAATGGTGGAGCCTTCATGGACAGTCTGGGCGAAACCTGGCAACCAAACGACAGAGTTGGAAATGGGAGAGGTGAAGACCCAGGCCAGGCCGAGGAGACGATGTGTAATCATGACATCCTAGGTCCTGGAGGCCAAAACGGTGCTGTGGTGACGAGTGGCCGAGGTGGAGGCAGAGGGCCAGAGGACTGAGGTGCAGTCGGTGGGACAAAGCGCAGCTGAAGGCCTGGAAGTCCATGTTGCAGGCAGAGTGACAACTGACCGAGGGAGTGTGGTGCAGCCATGAGGACAACAGTCCTGGATGGAGCCGAGGGGTAGAGGAGCCGAGGTGGAGTGGCGGGCTCAGCGGCCCGGGGCGTAGACAGGGGAATCCACTTGCCAAGGCGGAACTGTAGCTCAAACAATAAGAGCGTGGCGCTAGCAACGCCAAGGTCATGGATTCGATTCCCAGGGAAAGCAAGAACTGACTAAATGTAAAAATGTGTACCTTGAATGCAATGTAAGTCACTCCAAGGCAGATCTGCGCAGCAGAGGGGCGTAAACAGAGGAGATGGAACTGAAGGGAGCCAGCGGAGGCAGGGCTGAAGAACTGGCTGTCTTGGGTAGAGTCATCAGGAGAGGGAGGCTGGGCAGGACCAGCCAAGGAGACTTGGAGATAGGTGGGACCAGTGAAGATGCAGGAGGCTTGGAGCTGGGCAGAACCAGCAGCGATATGAGACTTTGAGGAAATATCTCTTCCAGTTCCTCAAACCAAATAGGGATCTGGCACAGCTAACCCTTAGTGGCGGGAGTATGGGCAGGGTTCCATCCCATGCCCTCATACTCCACTAAAATACCCTCCTCACAGGATGTTGTTTCTGGCTCACACACCTAGTCCCGGGCTCCGGGACGAAGATGGCCTCAGTCCATGTCACAGGCAGAGTCACCCTGTCTTTGTGGCAGGCTCGTTATGTATAAATATTACTGACCTCAAACATTTGAACAGTTTAGTGTATTTCAAAAATAATGAAATGATTTGTTTAGAACCTGCTTAAGTTCCCTTAATTGGGAATCACTGTTGTATAATAGGACGTATAGACTCTCATTTTCAGCCGAGGTTGTGAGAAGCCCAAGTACATATTGCTATTGCTCTATTTTAAGGGTTGATTCTGTGTTGCTTGGTGACTGGGAATAAATATGGCCTCAACATTCTTACCCTGAAATGCAGCCAGGATATGATTGCTGTACCTTGCAGGCAGTTGGCCTTTTATAGGAGGTCAGGATTTTTGCCAGTAGTGTTAACTGTGGAGGCAATAGAGAAATGCAGCTTTTTGGAGGTGCTGCTGGTGAATGACTGTGGCTTTGGATTCTGAGCAGGAAAGCAGTTTTATTGACTTACAGGCCACTGGCTTAACGGAGGCCCCAACAGACAGTTTTGTTTAACTACAGTCGACTAAGATGTACTGAAGCCGGTAATGATACTTTTAATTCTGCAGCTCAATAAAATGCTAAACTGCTGCTTTCTGACAAAAGTGAGAAAACCCAAGAGTGATGGAGTAGCCTACAGCTAGAGTTGAAGAAAAACTAAGAGAAACCTTCAATAACAGAGAAAGAGAACCAGTGAGAAACATGAGGACGGAAGAGAAAGCAAAATAGAACCAGAATTAAAGATGAGCTATGCTATGAAAAACGATTCTAACACAGGCAGTACAGGGGTAAGTTACAGAAAGAAAGAATGAAAAGGCAAGTAAAACAATGAAAAAGAACACATGTAGGCTGTGGCTGGGAGAGAACAGATTAATGTTTGCTACTTTGGCTTTTTGCTTAGGAAAGGAGGTTAGAAAGTAAACAATTAAAATAATTACATTTCCAGCTCTGAGCTCATTCTTTAACTGGACTGATAACTCCTTGCTCTTAGTCTAAGACCATTAGTGCTCATTATACAAAAAGGGGACGCTAAAAAGCTAAGCTACATGATAATATTCTTCATTACCTATTCCTAGACCCTTAGTTGCTTTATATTAGAGAAAAAATTGGTCTGTACATTCATGATAAGATAAATTGAGAGTTTATACTATATAAATACTGCATGTGGACACCCAAGCTCACCGGTAAGTGTTTGTTGAGCATTTAATTTTAAAATAATGGGCATTAATAGGGAGTTTCTCCTCCCTAAAACTTGTATTGGTTCCACTCTTATTGGTAGGTTTTCCACTAAATATTGAAACATGAACGTAAGTATTTTGGTCTCATTCAGACGCATGAGCATCAGTGCAGTGGGCCCTGATGTTGGGTCTGGCTCATTGTTCCAATTTGTTCCAAATGTGTTCGATGGAATTCAGGTCTGGACTTTGAGCAGATCAGTCAAGTTTTTCCACACCAGACTCAGGGATATTGGCATGACGGGAAAAAGACTATATATTTGGAAGGAAAAAATTGTCTAGTATGAAAAGATGTCTGAACTAAATAATGGTCATTGGAAGGGGACGTCCACGTACTTTTGGATATATAGCGTTGACTTATGTTTTACATTTTAGCCTGTTATCTATATACCAGGTCCCTGCTTTCTTACGATAATAAACATAAAGGAGACATGTCATGTAATGAGATTAGATTTTTCATTTCCTTCAAGAAAACCATATGAGAATTTCAATATATAATGAAATAATATTATATAAATAGTATATATTACATATAATTATATCATATTTGCTTATATATGCTTTTAAACCATTCAAGCTCAACAAGGAAAAGAGTTCTCTTTTGTGCATGAACAAACAAGAACAAACGTAATTATGAAAATTTTATTATTTATGCCTGTTTTATTGGGTTTTATTGGGCATTCTGATAAGAGCAGTCTTAAAGGGTTACTTCAGCGATTAGCATTAAGCTTTGTATCAGTGGAAACCCGGCAGTAAATTCGAATGATTGTGCTTCCCCCTCATATCCCCTGAGACGAAAGATTTATGTATTTTATGTCTGGAAAAAAGCCTCAGATGACACAAATATCGTCATTTTGCATCATCGGAGGCTTTTTTGGCCAGAGGCTAGAAACTACAGCCAGTAGGAGTTAGTTTCACATGTTTTCAACCTGCCCTTAGGGGTGGGATCTCACTCACAGAATGTAAAATGCATACGGCCACCGGCATTCATAATGGAGCAGTGCGGAGCAAAGCAAGTGTTTTCAATGAAGTCCTATGAAAGTAAAGCTTCCATATGCATTAACTGAAAACGGGCCAGTGCACACACACCGTGAATGAATGTGCGGCCGTGAATGAATGACAGTGCGGCCAAGCTCATTTTAGTTTCGGTTTAGAATTAGTGCCAATTCGGGGGCGGTTGCTTGAATTGTGGGTTCATTAGCCTATTATTCTTAATGAAAAACACAACAACAAAACGGTACAGTGACAAACTCACTTAAATAACTGCTTTTATATTTCTCTTTGAAACCAAATCTCCCGCGATCATCTTGATTTGATTGGATTGTTGGATCGATGTTGTTTGCTATTGCTGTGATCTCATGTGAGTGACAGGTTGTCCTGCCCTCGTGCCAGTGAACACGTCATCAGAGAAGAGAAGAGATGTCACTGCAAGATTTTAAGGGCACATGAATTAAAAAATTATATATATATATATATATATATATATATATATATATATATATATATATATATATATATATAAATTATATGATATATTATAATCATTTATAATAAACAGCAAGCTGAGGGGGGGCCTCCATGTCCATTTTGCTTGGGGCCCCCAAATTCCTTCAAATTCCCTGGGTAAAGTTTAATCGAAATATTGTCAAAATCCTATTATAATCGCATTATGACGGAGCATGTAAACGTAGTCACTGTCAAGGTTTAAGCTAGTCTCAGACTAAAATGACTAAAGCTGTTTTCACTGAATGCAATTTGCACGGGCATATCTTAAAATACTTCAGTGCCATTGTTTTGTCTCAAGATGCACACCAGTAATGTTTTTTTTTTTTTTTTTTTAAGGCACTTTTATAAAAGCTTCTTAGATGTCCTAATTGAACTAAGGTCTAGTCCTGGCTTAATCTAAGCCATGTCTGTGAAACCGGGCCTAAGACTTTTACTCAAGTTTTATTGGAACTGGTAATGAACTTGTAATTTTCGTAAGGTATCTGTACTTTTACTGAAGTATGGTATTCAGGCACTCTTTACACCTCTGCTTTAAGGTCAACAAAAAGTTGAAGTTGAAGTTGAAGTTTATTTGTCATTACACATGTACAAGTACAGTATAACGAAATGAAGTTTGGAGCAAGCCTCCGGGCCGCAGCCGATTATTCAGGCGCCGCCCCACTGCAAAACAGTCATAAATAATTATGCTTGCTTTAGGTTTAAAAACCTTGACTAACATTATAAGTAGACTTTTAAAGGTGCTGTATGTAAGAATACCAGCTAGTGGTTGAAATGGGTACTGCAGTCCAAATTCAAAATATTGTATCTTATCTTCAGACTCGACTTGCCAGTTTGAGGACACATAGCAGGAACGAGCGCAATTTACAGTGGAAGGAGAGGAAACTTACACACTCTAAGTCGATGAGTTGATTAATCCGCATTTTAACATGCTTCCGTTCATAGAGGATGCCGAGGCTTTTTAGGTCGGGTAGAATCTGCGATCACTGACCCAGTTTGTTTGCTGGCTCCCATGGCAGCAAATCACTGTGTTTTTTTTTCGCTAACTGGCAACCTGTGGTGTCGAAATACTATTGGGTAAATTGGCAATGTTCAGTATCGCACAGACCAAAATAAAAACAGACATTCCCACACGGAACGCACATTTTAAAGTAGGAGAGAAGTAGGTGACTCTAGAAATAAAGTATGTGAACTCAGCATGTTTCCAAAATATCTGCAAACATATTATGGTGTTTTTATAATTTAGTAGTCAAAAACTTACATAGAGCACCTTTAAGAAATGCATTATCTGACGCCTTTAGATTTACTTTAAATTTAAAATGCTCATTAAAAACTAAAGAAACATGGTGATGGTAAAATTATAGTGGTGTTTAAGATCCTACTCCCAGCACCCAGGGTGTGTGACGTCTGCATTGGTGTACCGGCTGAAGACGAGAAGTAACCTTGACAGTGGTCCAGTGAAAAGATCTACGACCCATGCATACGTGCACTCAGCAACATATTACTCCCGAGCCATGCGTTTAATCTCGTGTAGTGGCCAGCCCTGCTTTTAAGAGCCAGTCTGCTTGACAGAATGCAGGGATTCAAGGCAGAAAGGTCAAGATTTCTCAATGTCCCTTCAATACAGTCACAGTCCAACAGCTTACAAACACACACGCACACACCAGGAGGAGGGGGCTGAGGCTGCTACAGCGCTGGACGCTGCATTCAGCTGTCACTGTCCTTTTGGCAGCAAAGACCAGCATCAATGTCAGCGTCCTAGAAGAGCACATAAATCACACACTCAAGCACTACATGCCCTAACATTTCAACAAACATTTGGAAGCATACATGAGTTTAATCTCAAGATTTTAAAGGGGTCCTATTATGCACTTTTACAAAGTCTTGATTTAGTTTTTGGGTTGTACTTGAATTGGCTTTCATTCTTGATTGTTAAAAAAAAAAAAAACATTATTTTTCACATTTTATATTATTACAGCACCTCTCTCCCCAGTCTGTCCCAAACGTGTTGTTTAGATCTGGTTTTGATGAAGCCCCTCCTTCTGAAATACAAAATGTGCTGTGATTGGTTAGCTGGCCCAGTGTGTTGTGATTGGCTCCGCTTAGCGTGTGTTCTGGAAATGTCACGCCCCTTACCATAACCGCGAGTTTCATCTGCTTATGCCGAGTTCGCACTGTGCGATTTTCAAGGTAGTCAGATCACAGTTCTTTTCACACTGCATGGCTATCTGGGGTAGCATTCAGTCGCTTGCACTGCATGATGGATTTGCATTGCGTGACTTTACAAGAGGAAGAATCGCTTACAACTCTGTCTTGTCCGCAAACTACGTTTCACAACCAAACAAGGAAACAACGTGAGATCACGCGTGCATCAGACTGGAGTTCTCTCACAAGGCTGGAATTGTTAGAAAAGAATGAAAAGAATGAAAAAATGTCTGTGCGCTGATTTGCAGCGAAAAGGAGAAAAAGAAAAAAAAAATATGGAGGAAATGTTTGGGGAGATGCGGGAGCAAGGATTCTGCAAAGAGAGTTGGAGATAAATAAATAATTTTGCAATGTGCTGCTGTTGTGGCTGGTCAAGCAAATGTTTGTGTTTTGTTTCTGTTTGATATAATTGTAAATATATCTATTAAAATACTGATATTCTGGTCTATAACTCCTTCCCGAACTTCCTGCTGTACTGTATCTTGCTCTCTCATTGGCTGTAGGTCATCGCAATGTTATTTTCAGTCAGAACACATTTCACACAGCAGGATTTTGAATCGCTGACAGGTCCAAATTAATCAAATAAACCAGATAATTAACATGCCAAATATCTCACGGGCGTGGGCGACTCATCTGCGATTGTCTTTGATAATTCACACTGCGTGATTGTCACTTATGTGAACGAGCACTGATTTGCCAATGATTTCGCAAAATCTGTTGAACAGTGTGAACATGGCATTAGGTGTAAATATTAAAGGGTTAGTTCACCCAAAAATGTAGTGTCTATTTACACCAAGTGCAACTAGCATGTTCACAAGAGACCGACGTTCTAGTGTATGGTGAGAATATGCTAGTTCTCGCAAGAACCAAGCTTTGTTTTGCTCTATCCTCTGCGCTTCTGCGTTCGTCCCGGAACTTACACCACGCCTGCGTCCTATGTTAAGTTTTCAATATGGATATTTTTGGGTGAACTATCCCTTTAAGGTTTTTTAACCAATTCAGACTTAAGAATGTTACAGTAAATGCTGGCTAGCAGGCGAGCTAAGGCAAACAGCTTTGACATTAGTTTACATTGTAGCAACAACATAAAATTATAATTAGAACTGTTAATAGAAAACACAACTACAAATAATAAGACATACTTACAAGTTGTGATCCACAAACAACAGATTTTCCCGACAAAGTGGGAACTGCTCCATTTCAAGAGAAGCTTTTGTGCATAGCCTGCGTTACTCTTTTAGCTTCTGGAAGCTGTTCTCCATAAAATGTGCCGCACACAGATAAACGTTGGAGTTATTACGTTCAGGAACAGTGTTTAAAATACATTTTAACCACTCTAAGGCCCCATTTACACTGCATGGTTCAAGTGACCCAATTCCGATTTTTTCCTCTCATGTGGCAGAGATTGGATATGACATGTGAACGTGTAAACAGGAAAAAAAACACATGAATTCCGATATCCTCCGATTCAGGCCTCATTCATATGTGGTAATAAATCCGATATGATTCAGATATGTGCATTTGTGTCTGCCATGTAAGCGGTCAAATTGGATATTCCCCAGTAAATGTGAGGAACGTAATTGAAAAAGGGACGGAGGAGAATGACGTCAACTCAGGTGGACACGAATTGCGATTACATGCAACAAGGGCTCTCTTTTTTTCTCCCCCTTACGAGAGCAATGTTTTGCTGACCTTTAAAGATAAGATGCAGTAATTGAATAATTATTTTGTCTGCATCCATTGCGTCCATTGCATATCGTGTCGTTTTACTTTATTTTCCGGGTCAGAACGTCTTGGGCTGTTTCGCCAGTGTATAGTGTAAATGCAAATATCGGATACGGGTTTCTTTTAAAAGATGATGTAAGCGGGTCCTCAAAAAAATCGGATATAGTCACTAAATCGGAATTGTGCAAATGTGGCCTAAGTTTGTCAGCCAAATGAGGTCAAACTAATGAGTTTTGGAAACGGGGTGGAAAAAAACAAATCGGGTGGTCTCTCTTTGCCATACAATCTAAAAAATGCTGGGTTAAAAACAACCCAATTTGGGTTGAAAATGGACTAACCCAGCAATTGGGTTGTTTTAACCCAGTAAATGGGTTGTTTTAACCCATCGGTTAAAACAAATGTAGCGACAACACTGTCTTCTCTAATGCAGCTCAACCAGGGTCCCCGTTATTTTTGCATATTCCGTTTAAATGTTTAAAAGCCATTAGTTTTGTTCTTGGAAAACAACCCAATTGTTGGGTTAAAACAACCCAACAGCTGGGTTAGTCCATTTTCAACTAAACTTGGGTTGTTTTTGAGTGTAGCGACAACACTGTCTTCTCTAATGCAGCTCAACCAGGCCTCACACAGAGGGCCGTGATACTTTTTGCATATTAACTCATAATGAGGGTGATACAGGAGTGGGCGGAGAGTAACATTATGACTTCACAAGATCCGGGGGAAAAAAGTATAAAAGCCATTAGTTTTAGTTCTTGGAAAGTGGATTCTGTTAAATAGAATATCTCACATTGGAGTGGACTTTGAGCTTTGTAACCTTGCAGATCTTATTTATTTAGTGCAGGGTGAGGAGACTGGCAGTTTTTTTAATGCTCAAACAGCAACATTACACACTTACTAAAGTTGAAAAATTGAAAAAGCATAATAGGATCCCTTTCATTTAAAGTTGGTAAACTTTGAAATTGAATGCCCAGAGACTTTATATACTTTTAACCTGGTCAGACGCCTCGCTGTGGTCCGGCTCCGGGCGATGATCCTCAGGCTTTTGAGTTTGAGTTAGTGAGATTTCCTTCTCTGTAATGGACCTTAACTGACAGGTTTTTTATGACAATAAATATGCTAAATATGAAAATGGTTCTATTTGTATTATATATCAAAACAATGACTTCCAAAATAAATAAAATAATAGAAGAAAATCTTGTGACTTGACCTATTTACATTTGTTTGTTGATCACAAACTCGGGAAACAAAAAAACACCAAAAAGACACATTATTGTAATAAGACTATTTAATATTATAATATTTTAATATGTATTATTTTATAAATTTAATATGTAATATATTATGAATCAATAAACAAATATTAATATATATACAGCATGTCACATAAAAAAACATAAAAGACACTTATTGTAATTTTTTAGATTATATATATAATCTAAAAATATTATGAATTTAAATATATACAGCATGTAAAAAATTCTTATAGATATATATATATATATATATATATATATATATATATATATATATATATATATATATATATATATATATATATATATATATATATTAATTTCTTAATTTTGTAATTAGTTTAATAATAATTTTTTTTCTTCTCTGTGTTTTAGTTATGTTTAGTTGTCAGTGACCAATATTAATACATTTTCTCTCAAAGATTCAAAAATATGTAAAAATGCTGATAGATATAATGTAAAAAATTGGATGTGATTGTGTTGCACCGTTTATCGTGACAGTAGCATTTTCAGCATAAATGTGGACAAGCAAATTATTTTTCTGGCAGATATTCTACACTTTTAAGTTACATCGTGTAAACAAACTTAATGACTCGCTTTCTTTAAAAGAAAACTACAGTCAAATCCCGTTATTCAGTGGATGTTCAGTGATTAAGCAGTCATGTGGGGTTGCAAAAAATTGCTTGTTTCTGCATATCTGCAAAGGGGAAATTATGTTTTCAATAAATCTTTCTTCAGATCTCCACACCGCTGCTGAAATGTCAGTACAGATGGATATAATTAATAATTTAGGCAGGAGCTCAATAATCACTTTAGCAAAATATTTTCACTCGTTTTCCCTCCCAAGAACCGAAAACTGTTCTTTTTCATCTCACTTGATGAATACTGTAATTAGCTGTGTTTGCCAAGTCAACCATCACTTTAACTATTACTCACACTGTACACAGGCTTGGGGATTTGAACAAACCCCAAACTCTAAATACTAAATTCCAGCATGCAACCCCCTCCCTCCCTCCAGGTTGCTCATGAATGCTGTTGAGGAGAGGCGTGCTATCACTAGTGAGAAAAATCTAAATCTGTATAAATCCAGCATCCAAACATTAGTGTCTATTTCAAATGAAGATCCTCAAATGCAGCTTTTCTGTTCAGTTTGCTCACTGCTGCCAAATGCCATTGCCAAATGTCATCAGAGTAATGTTACATAATTCAGTCAGAGCTCAGAGGGGGCACTTCTCTCACCTCATTCAATCCTCCTGATGGTGAACTCAGTAATGCGCTAATTGCTATGTTTCATGCCAGGAGTAACGGAGGAGGGCCGTGTGTGTCTAATGCGCCTGTAATGTTCCTGAACCTATGGAGGGATAGAAAATTTGAAAAAATCCAAAAGGCACAACCAGCATAACGAGACACGACACCAATTACAGTGCACAAAGATGTAAATTCCCTCTGTCCTTGGAGAGCGCTAGATTCCCACAGGCAATCGAGGAGTTTATCCAGCCTGTCTAAACTTGTAATGAGCTCCAGCTGGCCTTCATGTCATCCTCATGGTGGAGGACCCAAAAATATGTCAGCAAATAGATGATGGTCATCTCATTTAAACCGTTTACTGGAGGAAACAATTAAACTAGTGTCCCTCAAGGAGACACTTTCACGGACTAAAGAGAGCTCAAGGTTTATATAAGACTTTATAAAACATGTCAGACCTTTTAATTCGATTTTTTTCTCTGTTGAGTTCTAAGAATAAATAATAATACAAATACAGTCAATAATAACAAAAACAACAAGAACAATAATAATAATAATTATAATTATAATAATCTGTGAATATGCAATTGATCTGATATGGTATGCTATGCCAAATATTGGCTCATTTTGGATTTCATGAGAGCTACACATTCCAAAAAAGTTGGGACAGGTAGCAATAAGAGGCCGGAAAAGTTAAATGTACATATAAGGAACAGCTGGAGGACAAATTTGCAACTTATTAGGTCAATTGGCAACATGATTGGGTATAAAAAGAGCCTCTCAGAGTGGCAGTCTCTCAGAAGTCAAGATGGGCAGAGGATCACCAATTCCCCCAATGCTGTGGCCAAAAATAGTGGAGCAATATCAGAAAGGAGTTTCTCAGAGAAAAATTGCAAAGAGTTTGAAGTTATCATCATCTACAGTGCATAATATCATCCAAAGATTCCGAGAATCTGGAACAGTCTCTGTGCGTAAGGGTCAAGGCCGGAAAACCATACTGGATGTAATGAAATGGCCAGCCTGCAGTCCAGATCTTTCACCCATAGAAAACATTTGGTGCGTCATAAAGAGGAAGATGCGACAAAAAAGACCTAAGACAGTTGAGCAACTAGAAGCCTGTATTAGACAAGAATGGGACAACATTCCTAGTCCTAAACTTGAGCAACTTGTCTCCTCAGTCCCCAGACGTTTGCAGACTGTTAGAAAAAGAAGAGGGGATGCCACACAGTGGGAAACATGGCCTTGTCCCAACTTTTTTGAGATGTGTTGATGACATGAAATTTAAAATCAACTTATTTTTCCTTAAAATTATAAATTTTCTCAGTTTAAACATTTGATATGTCATCTATGTTGTATTCTGAATAAAATATTGAAATTTGAAACTTCCACATCATTGCATTCTTTTTATTCACAGTTTGTACAGTGTCCCAACTTTTTTGGAATCGGGTTTGTATAATTGATCTGGTATGGTATTTCACACAAAAGAAAAAAAAAAAAACTAAAATATTACATTTAATAGTGGGAAGTCCCACCAGACTCACTCAGAAACGACCAAGTTATGAATGTCACAACTAAACATGTTAACCTTTTTGTGCCCATTATGCCCTTACCCACCAAAGTACCTGCACAACTGGCCCGAGGTCATTTGTTTTCATCTCCCTTGTATTTACCAGCGGTCGTGCCGGTGAGAGCTCTATAACATGTGCTGTGTGGGCTGTCACAGCGAAAAGGAATATGAGCTATTAAATGTTTCAGTGACTGGGCACAACCTGTCCAACAGACTGGCAGCCACTCACTATTAGTCAGCCATGGTGAGTGGGCAGGACACTTTCATGCCACTATGAGAGAAAGAGAGACCGGAAAGATGACATTCACACTCCAGCCTTGTCTCTAAGAAACACGTTCGCCTACTATGTCCCTCGCAGGTCTTCTGTTGCGGTCTTCTTAAAGATTGGGGAGAGATTCGCATGAGTTAAGAGAGAGGAAGACGTGTCGAACAAGCACGAGTGTGTCTCTGTATGAAACAGCTGTGCTGTAATCAGCATACTGCGCTCTGGACGGGGAAATGTAATTGTTGTTTAACTGAGATGAAAAGCAATGACCCTTTCCAAGACAAACAAGATGCTGTTTAGTTTAGCGTGCTTTGCCGTTAGGCAACTCACTAGCAGAGACAAAAGCCTGCAAGAGCACCTACTAATACAGAGGCTTGAATGACAAGCACCATTCACTGAAAAGACCATCACATTTGTCCTCCAGTGAAGCGGTATTCATGAATGTATACATTGTATGCCAACTATGGAACCCTACAGAATAGCCACTTCTTATCCGATGACCACCTGCTACTGCTTGTACTTGCATGGACCTTCAGCCAGTAACTGAATAACAAGTACACTGTCCTATTTTATTACTGTATTATCACAGCCTCTGAACTTTCACATCCATTTCTGCAACTCTTTTTCTCCCTTCCCATCTGTGCCTTTCCTCACAATTAAAAGTTAAAGAAAGCTCTACTGTAAAAAAAAAAAAAAAATTACAATATTGCTGCCAGTACAGAATTGAGTACTGAATACAGAATACAGAGACCACATGAAACACCCACACATGCATGAGCATACTGTATATATAGTAAAAGGCGAATTAGAGCATTTAACCACTATGGTAATTGATTAGTTTATACTCACATGGATGGATGGATGACAGACAGACAGACAGACAGACAGACAGACAGACAGACAGACAGACAGACAGACAGACAGATAGATAGATAGATAGATAGATAGATAGATAGATAGATAGATAGATAGATAGATAGATAGATAGATAGATAGATAGATGGAGACAGATGGATGGATGGATGGATGGATGGATGGATGGATGGATGGATGGATGGATGGATGGATGGATGGATGGATGGATGATGGAAAACAGACAGACAATGGATGGATGGATGATGGATGGATGGATGGATGGATGGATGGATGGATGGATGGATGGATGGATGGATGGATGGAAGACGGACAGACAGACAGAGGATGGATGGATGGATGGATGGATGGATGGATGGATGGATGGATGGATGGATGGATGGATGGATGGATGGATGGATGGAAGACAGACAGACAGACAGTCAGATAGATAGACAGACGGATGGATGGATGGATGGATGGATGGATGGATGGATGACAGACAGATAGACAGACAGACAGATTTATAGATAGATAGGCAGACAGACAGACTATGGATGGATGGATGGATGGATGGATGGATGGATGGATGGATGGATGGATGGATGGATGGATGGATGGATGGAAGACAGACAGGTGATGGATGGATGGGTGGAAGACACAGACAGACAGAGGATGGATGGATGGATGGAAAACAGAGACAGAAAGACAGATAGATAGACTGACAGATAGATACAGACAGACAGACGATGGATGGATGGATGGATGGATGGATGGATGGATGGATGGATGGATGGATGGATGGATGGATGGATGGATGGATGGATGGATGGCAGATAGACTATGGATGGATGATGAATGGATGACAGATGTGGATGGCAGACAGACAGACAGACAGACAGACAGACAGACAGACAGACAGACAGACAGACAGACAGACAGACAGACAGACAGACAGACAGATAGATAGATAGATAGATAGATAGATAGATAGATAGATAGATAGATAGATAGATAGATAGATAGATAGATAGATAGATAGATAGATAGATAGATGACATGGACGGATGAGTTTATTATTCTATAACCAAGACCCAGAAGTTGTGATAAGAAAACTCATTGTTTTTTTGAAGTCTCAAGGACAAAGTTAGATTTGCACAGGGCAACTGGGACACAGTGGCATCCAGAAGGGCTGACCCAGCGACTGGTGGTAATAGATATTAAGGCAGCCCAGCTGTTCAGTCTGGGATCATTTATCTGACGAGGCTGATGTTCTGCATGAAACAAGTGCTCTCAGGCATTAGTCAAAAGTGGAGAAGGAGGAGCTGTCTGCTGCTCAGGCTTTGATCTCTGAAACCTCAAGCGAGGAGGGCACTGGGGTCAGAACCATGGCCACATTAACATAGCTCCAGTGCACAGATAAACAAAGACAGAACGCTTTTCTAAACACAAATTACATAACAAATTCCTTTGACTGGCTATACTGTGACTTTTTCTAATAATTTTTTTACGTTTAAAACAACACAAGGATGAGTAAATTATAACAATTTTAATTTTTGGGTGAACTATCCCTTTAAAAATGAACATGTACATTTTTAACAATATATTAGCTTCATAATACATTTCTAAATGTGAATTAAACACTCAAATACCTAATATATACAGCATAAGGTATACATTAGAATAAAATGTATATATTTTATCAGCATGTATTCCTTGGGAGTTGAACCCATGACCTTAAAGTTACTTTTTGAACTATGGAAATATGGGTACTATAAATATGCATTATTATCACCTACTATCTATAAGAAAATGTAAAAGTTTCTATGGCACCTTAATCCTTAGTGATTAAGTAAGTCATTCTGTTGATGAAAATATAGAACATACAGTATATGATGTACATAATAGAGGAATCCATCTTTCGTTAGTCGTTTAATAGAAGCATAGAAATAACCATCAACATCATGTCTCTGCAAGGGCAAACTATACGTCTAGCACTATAGCCCCATGCTTTCAAAGTGCTCTATAGATAAATTATTCCTTTGAGAGTGACCTAAAACGGTCCCGCGCTACTAAAGGATACAATTACATGATTGCGGTTCTCTACTTGCCAGAAAGAGTCATTTTGCGTATAAGTCCACAATGATGGTCCGCTTTACAAGCGACCTGACAGGAACTTATCACAACGACTCGTCAAATTGAGCGTAAATATTTGATTTACACTGCCATCTACAGGAGTAGAGCTCGAGGGGGTGGGTGGTGAAAGAAAGAAAAGCTCCACCTGTGTCAGTCATATCCGAACTGTCCTCGCTTGAAGAAGAGAACTAAGTAGGTTTAGCCTTCAAGTCCACGCCTCACCATTTCTCTGTCCATGGTGCTGAAATACATTAACCACTGCCAATGTATTTCAGCACCATGGACAGAGACCGTCGTTAGTATTCACAGTGAAAGATAGTAAATGTAACCCTTTTCAATATTAATTCTCCTGAGAGAAAAACATAGGCAGATAATTTAACTGAAAGCACAACCGTGCTCGGACAGAAAACATACAGTGCAAACATACATTCCAAACGAATAATGTGACCTATGAGTGGGTTCTCTTTAGTAAATCAAAACCATACAGCGCATCCAGTGCAGTCAGATTCATGAACGAATGAGTCCTTTGAGTCGGTTCTTTTGAGTTAATCAAACCCACTTATGAATCAGAGCAGTTACGTGTTGCGTGTTGTGAAGCGTGTTGTAGTCTCACTTAAAATGAACCGAAGACAAAGTGATATGTTTTACTTAAGCTTGTTATAAATCAATGTTAAACTGACTGTTCGCTATAAAGCCATAAAAAAGTGAAAAAGCGTTAAAAAAATGTATAACTGTTTAAATTAGAAATGATCTCATCATTTGGCAACAAACTGTTGAGGGCAGTAAATGCAATAAGCATTTACTTACCCCCTCAAATACAGTAAATCTTCCTCAAAAGTACTAAAACTAATGGAACCCCAGTCGTTTAGAGGGAACAGGATCGTTCCTTACGATTTCCATTCCTAATAAACAATACTTAAGCCGTTTTCATCCAGCACGAGCATTTTCAACACATAGCCTATGCATTCCAAAAATGATTGCTTTGACTGATTTAGCCTACCCAACAACTACTTCAGCAGCACACTTTTACGATATAAATACGGGTTTGTCCATTAAAAACGCGACATAAATGCTAAAACATCGATGGTCAAACCTACCTCAGTTTTTAGTTAAGACAGAAAGATGTTGGTCTGCGTGCAATAGGACATAGTCTATTCGTGACCCATTAAATCCTTTGAGTGTGTGAAAGAAATTCGGTGAGCGAGACAAAAATCCCAAACGCACACGATGCTTGTGTTGATTCAAATGAGCTTCGGCACGAAAGGAGCGGATGAGAATCCGGTGAAACATTCACGAGAGCGAGTTCACATGTTCTCACTGAAGCTCTGTGGAGTCTCGAGACGTTAGCCAAGTCTCAGTTCGAACCATCTTTTCTCTCTAAAGTTTCAGTGCTCCAGCGGTCGATGATTTTGACGGTGTCCAGGTTTGATAGAGCACATCTGGCGTTAACAGTCTCCTAGGGTTGTTTCTATAGTCCGTAGCCGGATACAAGATAGTAAATGATGCACGGAGTTTGCAGTTTATTATAGAAAACGACCCTTCAGATGAGCGACCATGAAGAAACAGCGTCTTTCTCTCCTTCCAAGAACTGGAAAGGATTCTGCAGAAACCTCTGCGTAGATGAGGGAGTGACGCACAAGATGTTTAACAAAGCAAAAAGCTGCGATAATGTAGGTTAGTGGGTATGATACTGTATTGACATTGCAGCTTCGCTAATCAATGTAGTCTCGTAGAAGTGCATTTTAACCACTAACTTGACAGCTAAAGATTTAGAAATCTAATGCCACGGTGGACTTTAAAAAAAAAATCACTCGTTTTAATAAACTGCAATGGGTTAAAAAAAGAAAAAGAATAGGCTAATAAATACTAAATAAGATTTAATAAAGATGCTAAAATAAATACAAAATAAACACTATTTCAATATGCAACACTTTAAAACCAAACAATTTAGCAAATAGTATAGATCACTGCCCATATTTTTCTGAATGACATTTTTCTGTATGGTGTACTACATACAGTTGTGGTCAGAATTATTGCACCCCTGGTAAATATGATCAAAGATGGCTGTAAAAATAAATCTGTACTGTTTATCCTTTTGATCCTTCATTTTTTAATTTTTTTAATGCAAAATTCTAACCTTTCACTGAAGTAAAATAATTGAAAGTGGGGGGAAACTCACATTGAGAAAAAAAATGCTTTTCTCCAAAACACGTTGGACACAATTGTTGGAACCCTTTTATTAAATACTTTTTGAAACCTCCTTTTGCCAAGATAACAGCTTTGTGTTTTCTCAATGCCTGGTGAGTTTGGAGAACACACTCCGACAAGAGATCAGAGACCATTCCTTCACACAGAATCTCTCCAGATCCTTCAGATTCCCAGCTCCATGTTGGTGCTCCTTTTCTTCAGTTCACCCCACTCATTT
This sequence comes from Paracanthobrama guichenoti, assembly GCA_018749465.1. Classification (NCBI taxonomy): domain Eukaryota; kingdom Metazoa; phylum Chordata; class Actinopteri; order Cypriniformes; family Gobionidae; genus Paracanthobrama; species Paracanthobrama guichenoti. The sequence continues at coordinate 9,926,119 of CM031953.1, read as the reverse complement.
TCTATAGGGTTCAGGTCAAGGAACTGGGATGGTCATGGCAGAAGCTTCATTTTGTGCTCAATGACACACTTTTGTATTTTGATTTTGATGTATGTTTTGGATCATTGTCCTGATGGAAGATCCAACCACGGCCCATTATAAGATTTCTAGCAGAAGCAGTCAGGTTTTGATTTTTGATCTGTTGGTATTTTCTAGAATCCATGATACCATGTATCTGAACAAGATGTCCAGGACCTCCAGCAAAAAAAAAAAAAAAAGCCCACAACATTAAAGATCCAGCGGTATATTTAACCATGGGCATGATGTACCTTTTATCCCTGTTTGCACCAAGCCTATCTGCTGGTTTGCTGCCAAAAGCTTTTTCTGTTGTTTGATCTGACCATAGAATCCGGTCACTTTTGATATTCCAGTTGTGTCTGACAACTGAATAGCCTGGAGTTTGTTCAACTAATCTCTACAATTCTCCATCTGTGATCCTTGGAGAGTCTTTAGCCACTCAAACTTTCCTCCTCACCATGCATTAAGACAATATAGACACACGTCCTCTTCCAGGCAGATTCGTAATACAGTATCTTTAGTTGATTGGAACTTCTAATTATTGCCCTGATAGTGGGAAAGGGGATTTCAATGCTTTAGCTATTTTCTTACAGCCACTTTCTATTTTGTTTTGTTCTCAGATGAAATATATTGACACCATGCCAGAGAGATGTGCTGCTGTAATAGCTGCAAAAGGTGGACATACAAAAGATCTGTCAGGTCCATCCATCCATCCATTATCTTCCGCTTATCCAGGGCCAGGTCGCAGGGCCAACAGTCTAAGCCGAGACGCCCAGACTTCCCTCTCCCTAGCCACTTCCTCCAGCACTTCCGGGGGAACCCCGAGGTGTTCCCAGGCCAGCCGGGAGACATAATCCCTCCAGAACAGCATGCCCGGAACACCCCCCCGGGAAGGCATCCAGGAGGCCTCGAAATAGATGCCCGAGCCACCTCAACTGGCTCCTCTCGATGTGGAGGAGCAACAGCTCTACTCTGAGCTCCTCCCAAGCAACTGAGCTTCTCACCCTATTTCTAAGGGAGTGCCCAGCCACCCTGTGGAGAAAGCTCATTTCGGCCACCTGTATCCGGGATCTTGTCCTTTCGGTCATTACCCACAGCTCATGACCATAGGTGAGAGTAGGAACGTAGATTGACCGGTAAATCGAGAGCTTCGCCTTACAGCTCAGCTCCTTCTTTACCACGACAGACCGGTACATCGACCGCTTTACTGCAGAAGCTGCACCGATCCATCTGTCAATCTCCCATTCCATCCTTCCCTCACTCGTGAACAAGACCCCAAGATACCTGAACTCCTCCACCTGAGGCAGAAACTCTCCACCAACCTGAAGTGGGCAAGCCACCCTTTTCCGACTGAGAACCATGGCCTCGGATTTGGAGGTGCTGATTCTCATCCCGGCCGCTTCACATTCGGCTGCAAACCGTCCCAGTGCATGCTGAAGGTCCTGGTCTGAGGAGGCCAACACGACAACGTCATCCGCAAAAAGCAGCAACGAAATCACGTGGTCCCCAAACTGGACACTCTCCGGCCCTTGGCTGCGCCTAGAAATTCTGTCCATAAAAATTATGAACAGAACCGGTGACAAAGGGCAGCCCTGCCGGAGTCCAACATGCACCGGGAACAAGTCTGACTTGCTGCCGGCAATGCGGACCAAGCTCCTGCTCCAGTCGTACAGGGACCAAACAGCCCTAAGCAAGATGCCCGGACCCCGTACTCCCAGAGCACCCTCCACAGGACACCACGAGGGACACAGTTGAATGCCTTCTCCAAATCCACAAAACACATGTGGATTGGTTGGGCAAACTCCCATGAACCCTTCAGCAACCTGGAAAGGGCATAGCGCTGGTCCAGTGTTCCACGACTGGGATGAAAACCACACTGTTCCTCCTGAATCCGAGGTTCCACTATCGTCCGAATTCTCCTCTCCAGTACCCTGGCATAGACTTTCCCGGGGAGGCTGAGAAGTGTGATCCCCTGTAGTTGGAACACACTCTCCGGTCCCCTTTCTTGAAAAGAGGGACCACCACCCCGGTCTGCCAGTCCAGAGGCATTGTCCCCAACCGCCACGCGATGTTGCAGAGTTGTGTCAGCCAAGACAGTCCAACAACATCCAGAGACTTGAGGTACTCAGGGCGGATCTCATCGACCCCCGGTGCCTTGCCACTGAGGAGCTTTTTAACTACTTCGATGACTTCAGCCCGGGTGATGGAAGAATCCACCTCTGAGCCCTCAACGGAAGATGTGTTGGTGGGATTGAGGAGATCATTGAAGTATTCCTTCCACCGTCCGACGATATCCCCAGTTGAGGTCAACAGCTGCCCATCTCCACTGTAAACAGTGTTGGTAGGGCACTGCTTCCCCCTCCTGAGGCGGCGAACGGTTTGCCAGAATCTCTTCAAGGCCAACCGATAGTCTTTCTCCATGGCCTCACTAAACTCCTCCCAGGCCCGATTTTTTGCCTCCACAACTACCAGGGCTGCAGTCCGCTTGGTCTGCCTGTACCTGTCAGCTGCCTCAGGAGTCCCACAAGCCAACCAGGCCCGATCATCGACTTCCGGTCTAGGGTGTCCTGGTGCCACGTGCACTGATGGACACCATTATACTTGAACTTAGTGTTTGTTATGGACAAGCCGTGACTAGCACAGAAATCCAATAACAGAACACCGCTCGGGTTCAGATCAGGGGGGCCATTCCACCCAATCACGCCCCTCCAGGTGTCACTGTCACTGCCCACGTGTGCGTTGAAGTCCCCCAATAAAACGATGGAGTCTCCAGTTGGAGCACTTTCCAGCACCCCTCCCAGAGACCCCATGAGGGCCGGGTACTCCGCACTGCCGTTTGGCCTGTAGGCACATACGACAGTGAGAGAACTATCCCCTACACGAAGGCACAGGGAAGCGACCCTCTCATTCACCGGGTTGAACTCCAACACATGGCAGCTGAGCTGAGGGGCTATAAGCAAGCCCACTCCAGCCCGCCGCCTCTCACCATGGGCAACTCCAGAGTGGTAGAGAGCCTCTCTCAAGAAGTGTGTTTCCAGAGCCCAAGCTGTGCGTCTTAGTCTGGCCCATCACCAAGGACCTGTTTGCCTTGGGAGACCCTACCAGGGCCATATAGCCCCAGACAACATAGCTCCCAGAGTATCATTCGGGTACTCAAACCCCTCCACCACGATAAGGTGACAGTTCAAGGAGGGGATCTGTCAGGTGTTAAAAAAAAAAAAAAAAAAAAATTTATTAGAACATCTGTCAGGTGTTCTAATAATTTTGGCCACCACTGTATGTACAGTATATCTATGGTTAGAGGGCTACAATTTAGTAAGTGAGAAAAAACACTAACCTGTCACTTAATGTATTTCAATCCCATTAGAAGGTTAACTATGACATTGATGCATAAATGTATGTGTAACCTAGGGTGCTTTGAATTGACAATAGTGTAATCAAGATTGAAAATAAGATATTGGCTGTTCTGAACAAATTAAATGCACATAAGTTCTTATTCTTCTGTCTCCACACTGTCCAGTAATAGAGTCTGTGTTACTGTGCTAAAGGTTAATCAATTGTCTAACGAGTTTGGTTGATGAAATCAAATTAAACAGCTGATTGATAAGGGTCAAATGTGTGTGGTCCATCTACATAAAGATCAAAGAGCAATGAGCTGATCATTCAATGGTTTCTGCGCTCACTGAAACCATTGATTGGTTTGTGACTGCACTGTAAAAAGTGGTACCCTGTCATTATTACCTTAAAGAGCTATTTCAACCAGGTTTTGGTGGCATAATTTGATTTCTATAGGTTGGTTCATTAATGTTAAATAATAATTTTGACTTTAATAAAACTAAGATGCTGCAATGTTTAAGTTACTGGAGGGTTTTTTGTATCAAACACTCTAAAAAATGCTGGGTTAAAAACAACCCAAGTTGGGTTGAAAATTCACTAACCCAGCGATTGGGTTGTTTTAAGCAAACATTTAACCCAACCGCTGGGTTAAAACAACCTATTTACTGGGTTAAAACAACTCAATCGCTGGGTTAGTCCATTTTCAACCCAACTTAGGTTGTTTTTAACCCAGCATTTTTTAGAGTGAATGAAATGTACAAGGGATCTGTATTACTGTCAATAATAATTATATAAGTCTACTTTCAATTATGACATTTAGCCTCCTTTTTTTTCCTTCAAGACACCTATTATTTGATTTCATTACTCTTCCATTCATTCATTTATTCATTGCAACAGCCAACATAGTATCTGACCTTCACACACACAACCATATTTATTGACTGAATCCGTTTTTCTTTACTCCCACTATGTCATTACTGTTCCTTATTGCTTCTTTTCCCCCAAAGGCATACAGAGCTTTTCAAAGATGGCTGAATTGCTTTTAGACATATACATGAGGGCTATTTTCAAGGTAAGTCAATAATCATACCATCATTTACAGCTGAGATCACCTCATTACGGATGCAACAGGGTCACTGTAGTCTGTGAGCTGTTCAGTAGAATTATCATCCAGGAATGGAAAGAAAAAGTAGATGTTTTCTCATACTGTACGTGCTTATCAAAGTTAAAGGGATAGTTCGCCCTGTAAGGAAATGTATACAGGTTTGAAACCACATGAGAGTGAGTAAATGATGACAGAATTTTCATTTTTGGGGGAACTATGCCTTCAAGGCATGCAATGTTGTGTTTTTATTTTATCTACAAATATTAAAGGCAACAACTTGGCCGGCATGTTTTCTGATCCGAAGATTACAACCCACACAGAGTAGTAAACTATGTTGTTTGGCAAATTGGTTGTTGAAGTTTTATTTAAGGATATGCAGTTGGCAAGCCATATTTTGAGTTTATATTTCCTCCCTGGAAAAAAAACAACAACAACAACAACACAGGACTATGAGCAAATTTGAAAGGTGAGATGAAACAGATCGCTGTTGAGTTATTGATTCTCATGCATGTTTTACGCAGTGCGACTGTACAACTGCTACTAATCTCTCGAGTCACGTGACATGCGCGTTCTCGTGAAGTCCTTCATTTTTAAAGCAGCATTTATTGTTATTGGTATTTATATTTGCTGCGTGGGGAAATTTATGAACCCATCTGTCTGGTGTAAAGCAGTTAGAAATAAGTGAATTGCAAAAGCAGAGTGTTGTGTGTCAGGGTGAAATATGTCTTTCGACTGCTCATGGCTGCACAATGGTGTGAGTTTCATTAAAATGAACGCGAGGCATAAGGACCAATCAGAAGCTCATCACTCTGTTTTGGCTGTTAAACCATGCAAGGGAGAAATGACAGACAGTGTGATTTAATGCCTGAGAGGACCTGAATACCAACATGGCACTATGTATATAAATATATAAATGCATGAATCACAATTAAAGCTTCCTTATACATGAAGACATTACTTGAAGTGAACTCAAGAACACCAATGGTACTGAATACCAAACTTAGCACAGCCAGAACCTGTTGGCGTAGCATCATTAGCAGGGGGTCTAACAAAGGAGAAGGACAGTGTGTCTGGTAGACAGCAACGCCAATTCATTTCCATATTAACCCAGTCAACCCCTAAGCAGATGCATACTGTAGTCAGGTGAGTCTCACAAAACATGTCAAGAGCCTGTCTAGGTCATATTTCAACCCAATATCAAACAAAAACATGAATTCAATTAAATTTTGTTTATTTTAAGAACATTACGGCTTCAAATTTGTATCAACAATTCAACAATTAATATATATATATATATATATATATATATATATATATATATATATATATATATAGGGTACAACGGGCTAAAGGCTCCACGGGGTAAAAGCTCCTTTGATTTTATTTTCCTCTAAACCATTAGATGGCACAAAATCTTGCCTCGCACTTTCCAAAACATCCGCTTTTCAAGATGCACGTGGAAATTTGTCTGATCTTTGACGTGATCACGGGCAGCAGCGCAAAGTTGATTCTGTGCTCATTTGATCTAATATTTGATGTTTTTAAAAATTTAAGTAGCAAATAAGAATCGCTAAAAGGATTGAATATATTTTGAAACAAAGGTCTTGTTAATGTTTGTCAGTTTTGTTCAAGGTAATTAAAGCAACAGATTTTCAATAACAGAAGAATATGTATAAGTATGGTATTTGGGGTAAAAGGCACCCCTGCTGTTGGGGCAAAAGGCACCATATTTAACATGATAATAAACAGCCGCTGACTTTAACATTTGTTGACATGACATGGTTAGATTCAGATTGTAAGTATTATTTATTAAGTTGGGTGTCCACCTTATCTCTAGATAATCGCCATATTTATAATGAAACCATCAGATTTAAAAATGTGATATAATCATATCATATAATAAAATATCATTTATTGTCACTACTGTAAATCTATATTAATTTATTTTGGGATCTCCTTCAATGCTTTCAGAATCTTTACTTTTTAAATGATTTTGTTTCTATATTTTTCAGATATATTTCTATATTAACGTATTTTAATGACAGCATATTTACTGATCAAAAATGAATTCTTTTATTCATTAAAATAAACAGAAAATAGTTCAAACTTTGCTAAAGTGATTGTTTTGAACAAGTATTAAGTTAGACATTATTACAAACTTATTATTTTAGCTGAAGTATTTATATTAATACTGTGTGCCTTTTGCCCCGTGCTGGTGAGCCTTTTACCCATGTGTGGAGTAAAAGGCCCCCCTCGACACCCCATACATTTTTAAGATTTTTAAATAAAAGAAACCACTTTTAAAATTTATATTCACACAAAATCTGTTGCTCCATAAATGTTAAATACAAACATATATATTTTTCTGTATGTCATTATAGGAGTAGTGAAAAGCACATATTTCTTAAGATTTGCCTTTAGCCCCGTTGTACCCTATCTGTCTATATAGATAGATAGATAGATAGATGGATGGATGGACGGACGGACGGACGTTCCCGGTCTGCAGTGGTCAGTATTTATCAAAAGTGGTCCAAGGAAGGAACAGTGGTGAACCAGCGACAGGGTCATGGGTGGCCAAGGCTCATTGATGCACATGGGGAGCGTGCTACGATTTTTTTCTGAAACCTGACTGATAAACTGTGTGACAAAACATTATGTTCAGTTTAATATGAAGACAACCGTTCAGTAATAAGAGTTTCAAAAATAGTTTAGAAATCAGCCTATGATTATCCATGTTTGTAGGATCTCCTTTTAATAATAGAATAACAAAAGCAGATTTCCCAATTTTTGGAATTTCATTTAAACAGATTTTTTGCAACTAATATTAGGGATAGTGGTTCTAATGATCAGGACCAGCTGTGTAAGCACAAAAATCCACACAAAATCAATTTTTTTCATATCCGATCTGAGCTACTTCTAAATGTGGTTTTAAATCAGATACATATCTGATATCTGGACATCCAACATCTGAACATGAATATGCGATTCCCAAGCCACCACAAGGCGAGGTCGACACATTTGCACTCAAATATAGCTTTTTAATGTTGTATTATGAAGCAGATGTGCCTGTATGTGCTCGCTCACAGTTTTTTCATTGAGGTGGGAACTTTATAAAGGAAAAAAATAGCGTGTACACAGAAACATTTATGAGTTGATTAGCAACCTCTGCCTCATGAGTTTAATAAATAAAACAGCTTCACAACTGAAAGCTACACTATCTCAGCAATGAGGTGATAACTTTGCTGCAATTAAACCAACAAGCTTCACTATTAGGCTACTCGCTCTCTCTCTATCTATCTCGTTCTCTCCCTCTCGTTAATTAATTCAAATTCATTTCCCAGTCTATATCCGTTCAGTCAGATTTTGCACTGCAAAACATCCATGAGAGCTGTTATCTTGTCCATGCTTGCAAATAATCATGAACATTTTAAGCAGACAGTCTATTAAAATTCTAATGAGTGGTAGTTAACATGTAGTTGCAAAAGTTACTTATAGTTAGTAAAATGTCTAAGTGGACTAAAGTGGACTATCGAAATAAAGTGTTACCAAAATATGTAGAGTATTGAAAAGGCCTAATTGTCTTAATGAAAAATATAATCATTTTTTTATTTTATTTTTTATTTTATTTTTGGGTAACGTGTTTGTGGGATGTAAAGTATATTTTGACTGTTATACAATTTTAGTTTCTATCATTTTCTATAATTTAATTGTCTATAAATATCTGTTTTAATTTAATGGTGTCACTAATTGCGTTCCTTCATTATTTTTATGCTTTCCAGAAAAAAAGAGCAATTGCTCAGTTTATATTTCACAATCTAGACTTCATAATTCTTAACTATGAGTTTATGTCTCACAATTCTGTAAAAAAAAAGTCTATATCTTTATAAGTCTAAAGTTTATATCTCACAATTTTGAGTTTATATCTCACAGTTTTGAGTTTATATCTCACAATTTTGAATTTATAGCTCACAGTTTTGAGTTTATATCTCACAATTTTGAATTTATAGCTCACAGTTTTGAGTTTATATCTCGCAGTTGAGTTTATATCTCACAGTTTTGAGTTTATATCTCACAATTTTGAGTTTATATTTCACAGTTTTGAGTTTATATCTCACAATTTTGAATTTATAGCTCACAGTTTTGAGTTTATATCTCGCAATTTTGAATTTATAACGTCTCGGTTACGTATGTAACCCTCGTTCCCTGAAGGAGGGAACGGAGACGCCACGTCGGCGCACCGACGAATAGGAATCTCGCTCGCGAGAGCCAATCTACTTCGAGTGTAACTAAAACGAGCCAATGCACATTGGCATGCAATGATTGCACCAGGTGCTCATGCCATGCTGTGCGGGTATAAATGAGACACAGGTGATTGCATCAAATTAGCCTTTTGCTGAGGAGCCGAGTAGGTAGGCAGGCACCCCAGCAGGGTACAGAGGACATGGCGGCGGACGTGGCGTCTCCGTTCCCTCCTTCAGGGAACGAGGGTTACATACGTAACCGAGACGTTCCCATTCAGTCGGTCACTCTCGACGCCACGTCGGAGTACCGACGAATAGGAATCCCTACCAAAGTGCCATGGCCTCTGCCCCCTTCCAGTGCCCAGTGTGAGCCACCTGAGCTCTCTTACCTGATGAGACGGGGCTCACACCAGGAAGTCCATCACTGCTGTTCCGCATGACCCTGTTCAGTGATTATTGGATGACACTGGGAAAGCGTGCCTAGAAAAGGGGGCAGCTGGAGCCCACATCGTACCCCGGAGGAGTTATGTGGAGTACAAAGCTGAGCTGTAGCCCGCAAGGGAGGAGGGGGCTCAGTCCCGGTGACGGGAAGGCTCTCCCAAGGGAAAGACACGGGCTTCCCGTAGGAGCGACCGTGGAAGAAATATGGGATCCCCGCAGGGTCACTCATATAAGCCCAGCCCATTACCGGTTCTCAAGGATTCAGCGGCAAGGGGCCTGATGCCCGACGTCCCGCGACGTCCGGCACCGAGGGAGATGGAGGACTCACAGAGTTTGCTTCTGGAGAATAAGAGCGCCGGAGCGCAGCAAGCCGACAAGAGCCGGGCCTCTCAGTGCTTCTACCCGTTTGAGGTGAGAACACAGGAGGAGACCGGCTCTACACGTAGGCTATAGAATCTAGCGAATGTGTTGGGTGTCGCCCAGCCCGCAGCTCTACAGATGTCTGACAGCGAGGCGCCACGTGCCAGCGCCCAGGAGGATGCAACACTTCTAGTAGAGTGTGCTCGCACTCGAGCGGACAGGGCACACCTTGTGCTTGGTAAGCCAAGGTGATGGCATCCACTATCCAGTGGGCCATCCTCTGCTTGGAGACAGCCTTCCCCTTCTGCTGGCCTCCGTGACAGACAAAGAGCTGATCTGAGGTTCTGAAGCTTTGAGTTCTATCCACGTAGATCCGCAGCAGCGCGGACGGGACAGAGCAAAGCTAGGGCTGGGTCTGCCTCCTCCGGGGCAGCGCTTGCAGGTTCACCACCTGGTCCCTGAAGGGAGTGGTAGGAACCTTGGGCACATAGCCAGGCCGGGGCCTTAGTACCACGTGGGTATTACCCGGCCCGAACTCTAGGCACAATTCGTCGACCGAAAATGCCTGCAGGTCCCCTACCTTCTTGATGGAGGCCAATGCAGCCAACAGCAAAGTCTTCATAGACAGAATCTTTAGCTCTGCTGACTGCAAAGGCTCGAATGGGGCATTCTGGAGTGCTCGGAGCACCAGAGCAAGATCCCAAGAGGGTATGGAGGGGGGTCGAGGAGGATTTAACCGTCTCACCCCCCTAAGGAACCTGACGACCAGGTCGTGCTTCCCAACCGACTTACCTTCTACGTGGTCGTGATAGGCGGATATAGCAGCAACATAGACCTTGAGGGTGGAGGGTGACAGCCTACGCTCCAACCCTTGTTGCAGGAAGGAAAGCACAGACGCGATCGAACATCTTCGGGGGTCCTCTCGGCGAGAAGAACACCACTCGACGAACAGGTTCCACTTCGAGGCGTAAGCCTGTCTTGTAGACGGTGCACGTGCCGAAGTGATGGTGTTAACTACCTCTTGGGGTAAGTCACCTAGAACCTCCGCGTCCCGCCCCGGGGCCAGACATGAAGCTTCCACAGGTCTGGACGCGGGTGCCACAGGGGTGCCCGTCTCTGAGTCAGAAGGTCCTTCCTCAGAGGAATCGGCCAAGGAGGGCTGTCGCGAGGAGCATAAGTTCTGGGAACCAGGTCCGGTTGGGCCAGTACGGCGCCACCAACAGGAGCTGCTCCTCGTCCTCCCTGACCTTGCACAGTGTCTGTGCAAGTAGGCTCACTGGGGGAAACGCATATTTGCGCAGCCCCTGGGGCCAGCTGTGCGAGTGTACCCTCGGTCAGCGAATAGAACCACTGGCAGTGGGACGTTTCTGGGGAAGCAAACAGGTCGACCTGTGCCACCCCGAACTGTCTCCCGATCAGCTGAACCACCTGGGGGTGGAGTCGCCACTCCCCTGGGAGCGCAGCTCGTGAGAGCTCGTCGGCCACACGGTTGCGCACACCAGGGACATGAATGGCCTGAAGCGACCTCAGACACTTCTGACTCCAGAGGAGGAGATGGCGGGCGAGTTGCGACATGCGACGGGGCGCAGACCACCTTGTCGGTTGATATACGCAACAGCGCGCAGTGTTGTCCGTGTGGACCAGTACATCTTTGCCCGTAACCGCCCTTTGAGGCGGCTCAGAGCAAGATGTACTGCTAGCAACTCGAGGCAATTGATGTGCCAATGCAGGTGCGGGCCCGTCCAAACCCCTGACACTGCATGCCCCGTTATGCGTGGCTCCCCAGCCCATGGCAGAGGCATCTGTGAAAACCACAGTATGCCTGGACACCTGTTCCAGGGGCACTCCAGCCCGAAGGAACGAAGGGTCTGACCACGGACTGAAGGACTGGCGACAGGCGGTGTGATGCTCACCCGGTGAGTGCGCGTTGCCACGCCCATCTCGGGACTCGGCCGTGTAGCCAATGCTGAAGCGGTCTCATATGAAGCAGGCCGAGCGGCGTTACTGCTGCCGCGGCTGCCATATGCCCCAGGAGCCTCTGAAACCGTTTCAGTGGAACCGCCATCCTGCCCTGAAACGTGTTCAGGCAGTTCAGCATCGACTGGACATGCTCCTCTGTGAGCGCGCGCTGCCTGCTCGACCGAATCCAACTCCATACCGAGAAAAGAGATCCTCTGCCCGGGGCGTAGTTTGCTCCTTTCCCAGTTGACCGAAGACCCAACTGGCTGAGGTGTCTGAGCACCAGGTCCCTGTGTTCACACAACTGATCCCAGGACTGTGCTAGAAAGAGCCAGTCGCCGAGATAGTTGAGGATGCGAACGCCCCGTTCTCTCATGGGCACGAGGGCCCCCTCCGTGACTTTCGTAAAGACATGGGGACAGGGCCAGCCCGAAGGGCAGGACTTTGTACTGATATGCTCAACCCTCGAACGCAAAGCGCAGAAATGGCCTGCGTCGAGGAAGGATCGAGACATGAAAGTACACGTCCTTCAGGTCGACCGCTGCAAACCAATCTTGGGGACGGATGCATTCGAAAATGCGCTTCTGCGTGAGCGTCTTGAACGGTAGCTTGTGGAGGCTCCGATTCAGGACTCGCAGGTCCAAGATTGGCCGTAACCCACCGGCTTTCTTGGGTACAATGAAGTACGGGCTGTAGAGGCCGGTCTTCATATCGGCTGGAGGGACCGGCTCTATCGCGTCCTTCGCCAGCAGGACAGCGATCTCCACACACAGGACATGGGCATCTGCAGCATTCACCGAAGTGAAGCGGATGCCCCTGATCCTGGGGGAGCGCCAGGCGAACTGAATCGGCGTGAGCCGAGCCTGATGGTCCGAATGAGCCAGCGAGACGGACCGAGGAGCACTAGCCAGGCTCCCAGGGACCGTACAAGCAGGACCATAGGGACCACCGGCGTACTCCACCGTGGGGCAGCGAGGTGGAATGCAGATACCGGACTGGGGCGGCTGTCTCGTGGAGGCGCCCGCAGCGAGTGAGAGTGTGCCGTGCAACACTTACCTTATTCCACAGGTGGGCAGCAGGAACATGAGGGGTTGTCCACTGCTGCCCGCTGGCGAAGAGGAGGATGAGTGTGGTCCGGCGCTTGACCGGCCACAACTCTCCGAGCCCCTGCGGACCCGGAGATGGAAGGAACTGCTCTTGTTGAGAATTTGGGTACTGCTGGGGCTGAGCCCAGCGGCGGAACAGAGACAAAATGGAACACAAGATTCTCCTCCCGGCCCTCCACCGGGGATGGAGCGGTGTGGTCACCATCTCCAGAAGAGCAGTCCTCCTCACCTCCGGTCGCCCCGTCTCGTGGCAGCCTGCCCTTGGCCTTGCCTCCCCTCTTGGCAGGCGTCTGGACGGGTAGGGCGGCCTGCTTGCGCCCGGCCCACAACGCCGGCAGGTGGAGGCTGCTGCTGCGGCGCGGGGAGCGGAGGCAGACGCAGGCGCCGCCCTCGGCGACGAGCAGGCTGAGGCGCTGCCGGCGCGGGTGGAGACAGCAGCTGACCGCCGAGGCAGAATGTGACTGACCGCCTCAGTCTGCTTCTGTGTGCCAAGAACTGATGGGCGAAGTTCTGGGCCGCGTCGCCGAAGAGGCCAGTCTGGGAGACGGGGGAGTTAAGGAACCTGACTTTGTCGGTCTCCCTCATGTCCGCCAGACACAGCCAGAGGTGGCGTTCCTGGACCACCATAGTGGACATCGCACGACCCACGGCCCGCGCTGTAACCCCGTCGCCGCACGGCGCGAGGTCCGTTGCGGTTCTCAGTTCCTGGAGAACTGCGGGATCGTGACCACCCTCGCGTGCAAGGTCTTCAGAACCGGGCCTGATGGACCTGCAACAACGCCAGCGTGTAAAGCGGAGCCTGCCTCTCCACAAGCCAGGTAGGCCTTCCCGATCAGATCGGATGAGTACCTACAGGCCCCGGAGGGAAGACACGGGTTCCCCCTGGAAGTGGAGTTAGGGCACAGTTGCATAGCAACGGCCCGTTCCATGGGGGGAACCTGCGTGTATCCCTTTGCAGGTCCGCCATCGAGGGTGGTGAGGGAGGAGGATCCACTAGGCCGGTTTCGGGCAGTAAAAGGTGCCGTCCACGACCTTGTGAGCTCCTCGTGCACCTCCGGGAAAAAAGGCACCGGGGTGGGGCGCTGAGAACCAGCACGGGCCACCCCGAGAAACCAACCATCCAGCCTTGAGGATTCGGGACACGGTGGAGGGTTCCACACGAGCCCGACTCTCTCGGCGGCCCGGGCAAGCATAGCCATCATCTCCAGATCAGTATCGGGCACAGTGGGTCTACCCGGAGGAGCCCCCTGCGCCGACACATCCTCTCCAGAGAGTTCTGACCCTCCCTCCGATGCAGCGATGGACATCTGGTCCTCAAGGGGAGCCCCAAAGGATACGGATGGTGCACATCTCGTGGATGGCCCACCGCGTTCCAATGGCAGCTCTACTGGCTGCGGAGTGCGAGAGGATGAGGGTTCCCCGGGGGTTGGTTCCCTGGGGGAAACACACTCACCGTAACCCTCAAATCAGCCGGCCTACTGCCTGAAGTAACTCTCTGAGGAGAGTTAGATCGCGGCAGAGGCACAGAGGCTCCGCCCCTTGCGAGACGGAGCCGCGATCGCAACTCCGAGATGGTCATGTTCCCGCAGTGAGAACATGATTCATCCACCAGCGCTGCCTCAGCGTGCTGAACGCCCAAACACGAGATACAGCGCTGATGACCATCCCTCGGTGACAGGAAACCACCGCATCCAGAAACACACAGATAGAATGTCATCTTGAAAAAGACGCAAGCTCTATCTGTGTAAGCTCTTTCAGAAGGACGCTCTCCTTGGTGCTGAAGCACGCAGGGGGAGGGGTCGCGGCGACACAGTCAGGGGGTAGTGCAGCCTGACGTGCGCGCTCTCTCACACGAAGGCGCTCTCTTACCAGCCGTGGGAACGGCTTTTTAGCGCTCTCCACCTAGCGCACCGAACCGGCTGTGAGAACAGCCTTTGTGATCGTTCTGTTCAAACAACAAAGAGAGATGATCGGAAAACCACACGACCCGCTGCTGTGCCGTCACACCAACACCGAATGAAGAGATCGCTTCCGAAAGGCGGCTTCCGTCTTCAGTCAGGACTGCGAAGTAAGGAGTGATATCTGTAGTAACCATCTACCACTCGGCTCCGAAGCAAAATGCTAATTTGATGCAATCACCTGTGTCTCATTTATACCCGCACAGCGTGGCATGAGCACCTGGTGCAATCATTGCATGCCAATGTGCATTGGCTCGTTTTAGTTACACTCGAAGTAGATTGGCTCTCGCGAGCGAGATTCCTATTCGTCGGTACTCCGACGTGGCATCGAGAGTGACCGACTGAATGGGAACTCGCAGTTTTGAGTTTATATCTCGCAATTTTGAATTTATAACTCGCAACTGTGAGTTTATATCACAACTCTGAGAAAAAAGTCTGAATTTCAAGATGCAGTCAATTCTGAGAAATAGAATTGCTAAATATAAACTCGCAATTGAGTTTTTTCTTGCAATTGCGAATTCATATTTCACAATTCTGACATTTTTCTGTGAGTTATAACATCAGAATTTCAAGATATATATACACTCACCGAAAGGATTATTAGGAACACCATACTAATACTGTGTTTGACCCCCTTTTGCCTTCAGAACTGCCTTAATTCTACGTGGCATTGATTCAACAAGGTGCTGAAAGCATTCTTTAGAAATGTTGGCCCATATTGATAGGATAGCATCTTGCAGTTGATGGAGATTTGTGGGATGCACATCCAGGGCACGAAGCTCCCATTCCACCACATCCCAAAGATGCTCTATTGGGTTGAGATCTGGTGACTGTGGGGGACATTTTAGTACAGTGAACTCATTGTCATGTTCAAGAAACCAATTTTAAATGATTCAAGCTTTGTGACATAGTGCATTATCCTGCTGGAAGTAGCCATCAGATAATGGGTACATGGTGGTAATAAAGGGATGGACATGGTCAGAAACAATGCTCAGGTAGGCCGTGGCATTTAAACGATGCCCAATTGGCACTAAGGGGCCTAAAGTGTGCCAAGAAAACATCCCCCACACCATTACACCACCACCACCACCAGCCTGCACAGTGGTAACAAGGCATGATGGATCCATGTTCTCATTCTGTTTATGCCAAATTCTGACTCTACCATCTGAATGTCTCAACAGAAATCAAGACTCATCAGACCAGGCAACATTTTTCCAGTCTTCAACTGTCCAATTTTGGTGAGCTTGTGCAAATTGTAGCCTCTTTTTCCTATTTGTAGTGGAGATGAGTGGTACCCGGTGGGGTCTTCTGCTGTTGTAGCCCATCCGCCTCAAGGTTGTGCGTGTTGTGGCTTCACAAATGGTTTGCTGCATACCTCGGTTGTAACAAGTGGTTATTTCAGTCAAAGTTGCTCTTCTATCAGCTTGAATCAGTCAGCCCATTCTCCTCTGACCTCTAGCATCAAAGCGTTTTTAGTCCACAGGACTGCTGCATACTGGATGTTTTTCCCTTTTCACATCATTCTTTGTAAACCCTAGAAATGGTTGTGCGTGAAAATCCCAGTAACTGAGCAGATTGTGAAATACTCAGACCGGCCCGTCTGGCACCAACAACCATGCCACGCTCAAAATTGCTTAAATCACCTTTCTTTCCCATTCTGACATTCAGTTTGGAGTTCAGGAGATTGTCTTGACCAGGACCACACCCCTAAATGCATTGAAGCAACTGCCATGTGATTGGTTGATTAGATAATTGCATTAATGAGAAATTGAACAGGTGTTCCTAATAATCCTTTAGGTGAGTGTATATCTCAGAATTTAACATGAGAGATGTTACTTCTTAGAAATCTATATAACTCGCAATTGTGAGTTTATATCTCACAATTCTGACTTTATAACTCGTAATTGCGAGTTTATATCATAATTCTGAGGAAAATCGTCTGAATTGTGAGATGTAAACTGTAAAAATTGTGGTTGAACTACTTTATATTATGAGTAGCTTGTAGTTTGACAAGCCAGTTTCAGTCTCACCCTAAAACTGTATGCAACAGGAAGAAATTAGCAAAAAGCAGTTCCTGTCCCGTCTCCAGTTTTATCTAGTTATCTCAACTAACAAGTATGTGTTAAATTTAATTTTAGCTTAGTACCATTAGCATTAACAAATATAGTAACGGCCTCTTTGTAACCTTAGATTACACTGTAGTTTCACAGACCCATATAAGCAATTTCCCCAGCAATGATCCTCAGCAATGATGGAAGAGTCCCTATCGAGAACACACCACCCCAATCCATTATTGCACTGGTGAATTGGTCTATAGAGTCATTTAACATGCCAGTAATTAGCGTCCCTCAGGAGACCCAGAGTGAGCGGTGTTCACTGCACCAATGTGGAGCTCGGCGGGCCTACAGCTCTATCTATAACTCTGACAGAAGCCTCAGCGCTGTCAGTCCCTCTGTGGCACCCTCCCCAATCTACAGAGAGGATGATGAATGCCCCATCCACTCTGACATCACAATCAGAGCGCACTTGCAGTGCCTCTCTCTCTTGAACTCTTTTTGTCCTCTTGTCTTTCACTCTATCATTCTCTCACTTTGTCTCTCCCTTCAAACACATTCCTTTCCCTTTATCTCACTCGCTCTCTTTCTCTATGAAGTGCCCCCTCTTTTTCGCCCATGAGCCACCTACTTTCCTCTCCTGTTTACTACTGCTCTGATGGAAAACAAATTCTGTGACAAATCCAGGATCAGACATCGACTTGATTATTTCATTCTAAAGAGCAGACGCTGAATTATCAGCTATCAAATTCCACCTATTGTGTACAAGCACAATTTGGAATTCAAAAACTGCTGCCAACCTCCGCCACAACCCACAGAAATCGATTCCATCTCATCAAGACCTTTAGAATATGTATGCGCTGGCCATCTATTGTATAGTCAGGGCCAAAAGTTGAGAAATGTTTGCACCGCTCCGACCCTTCCCACACCAGAACATTTGCCAACTTCTCAAGGCCATGTTTTGGTCTTTATGGTGCATTGTTGCACTAAATAATTCCACACACACAAACTTAGACGGTGGCTCACAACCGATTTGGCTTCAGGACATCGAAAGTACAGTACCCAACACTGTACCAAACTTGTATTTAATGCAGTCTGGTTCATATTTATTTAATTATTTATTTGTTCATGGTTTGAGGGGTCAACAGACAGATACCAAAATTCTGTAGAGTTTGATTGGATGCATGACTTTTGACATCAGTAACAACAGATAAGGTAAACATTTCCTGTTCCCTTGAGAAACTTTGCATTTGCTCACAAAATTAGATGTAATTTTAGTCAGAGTAAAATGAACAAATATGACATAAACCAAACTAATTTTAACTACTTTTAAATATTAACACTGACTATATTTAAATGTTAACAGACATGCACCTATACTGCACATATTTCCCTTTTTCAATTTTATTAAAAACAAACAAAAAAACCTCAAAACTCATCATCTCATAGAAGTGATTGTGACTGCGCTTTCCACCTCCATCTGTCAGAGACTGTCTGTCTTTAATGTCCATCTGTCTCTCAGTGCCTGTTTACTCTAGTCCTTTGAGGTTGCACTGAAGTTTTTTCATGCCCATTTGCACATTAAGGGGTTTGTAATGCCAACTCAGTCTCTTAGAGGATTTAGCTTGTAGTCACGGATCCACTAGAGGCACTGCAAAAAGATTGTTAAATGCAAAAATACAAACAAAAGGTGCAATCAAGCTTTAAAATATGTTTTGGGTGCCTGTAGAGCTGATCTCTGAAGAAATACTATCTGGGACGAAACCCTACTGAGTGTGAGAACTTAGTAAATATTATTAGTGAATTGTGTGTGATTTTAATCATGTAAATCAAATGAACTTCTGTAAAAAACAAAAATAAATATATTACAAATTTAACTGGTCACTCTTTCCCATACACTTTAAGAAAAAAAAAAGGTTCAATGAGGTTTTGTATAGAACCACAAAGTTCTTGACTCAATTTTAAAGTATTTAATATTTATGAGGATCTATTGACAGAAATGCAATATAAAATACATAACTAATGTTTTCAGTGGTGTATAAAGACCTTACACAATGAACCGTTATGTTTTTATTACCTTAGAATGAGCCATTTCTACCTATATACACCGCGGGTCCCCTTACAGTGAAGTCACCATTTTTCACCTCCATGTTTCTACAGTAGCCCTAAATGGACAAACTTCTCTACAGAGCGCTAGCTATTGCTGTCTTTAAACGATGACATCTTTGTTCTGTGTCGGCCACCGTAGCTTCTCTATGTGTTTTGAAAGGGAGGGGTGAGC
This sequence comes from Paracanthobrama guichenoti, assembly GCA_018749465.1. Lineage (NCBI taxonomy): Eukaryota > Metazoa > Chordata > Actinopteri > Cypriniformes > Gobionidae > Paracanthobrama > Paracanthobrama guichenoti. The sequence goes on along the minus strand of CM031953.1, from coordinate 9,907,221 downwards.
GGTGGGTGGTTGCAATTCACAACCTCACTGCTAGATGCCGCTAAAATTTACACAGTGCACCATTAAAAACAAAAAGGTTTTATATAAGGGGATGATTGCATGATACCGCTTAACAGGCTTTTTTTCTAGTGATGTTTAAGGTATGTTTACGAGCTGTTTAAGTAGAAAAGTAGAAAAGGAAAAAAAAAAATGTATGAAAACCAAATATTTAACTAAAACTATATATAAAAATCTATATTTATAAAAATCTATATAATTAATTTTCAATTACTCCCCACTAAACCCACTGCATGATTTGGAGGGTCTGGTAAAACTCAATGGGCTCAGGGGAGGCAAGAGACGCAGACTCCCACATATATATACATACACATATATATGTTTGAGTGGGAGTCTGCGTCTCTCTTGCCTCCCCTGAGCCCATTGAGTTTTAACAGACCCTCCAAATCATGCAGTGGGTTTAGTGGGGCGTAATTGAGAATGAATGGGGGAAAGTCACATGAGAGGAGGCAACACCTTCATCGCACTATAATTGGTTATGATTGGTTTGTGTGATAAATCTCGCCCCTTTTGTTTTTGTGCGTGTTCGCAGTCTGAATTAACAAAATGATAGCTCTGTGAAGACTAATCAAAAAGACCCACTTAGATATCACTGCTTTTTGCCACGTCAAAATCAAACTTGAAATGGCCTGAAAACACGATGCGCAAACATCATGTGTTCCCTGTCAGTCAACGTGTATTTGCATACCACAGCGCAGCCTGTTCACGCAGACATCATACGCCATCAGCGCGTTCACTTATGACGGAGATTTGCAGGGAGGGTGGGATCGTATGCTTTCAATGCTTGCAGGCTAAAGTTAGCATTTTCCAGATCACCTATTGCACCTTTAAACCAGATGCTAATTTGGGCTGCTCTTGGTAGATTGTGGTGGTCATTATGGAAATGGTCCGACTGCGTCTGTGTTCTGTAATTTGCGGGATGTCACTAGATCACACACAGAACTTTCCACTCCTATCAGTTCTTTTTTGGAATTGCACTCTCACACAAATTTGCCCTGTTTAGTAAATCTGGCCCTACATGTGACTGGGACATGAATTTACATTTGATTGATAAAAATAAATAAATAAATAGTGCCTAATTTCAGAACAACACACACACACACACACACACACACACACACACCTAAAGGATTATTAGGAACACCATACTAATACTGTGTTTGACTCCCTTTCACCTTAATTCTATGTGGCATTGATTCAACAAGGTGCTGAAAGCATTCTTTAGAAATGTTGGCCCATATTGATAGGATAGGATCTTGCAGTTGATGGAGATTTGTGGGATGCACATCCAGGGCACAAAGCTCCCGTTCCACCACATCCCAAAGATGCTCTATTGGGTTGAGATCTGGTGACTGTGGGGGCCATTTTAGTACAGTGAACTCATTGTCATGTTCAAGAAACCAATTTGAAATGATTCGAGCTTTGTGACATGGTGCATTATCCTGCTGGAAGTAGCCATCAGAGAATGGGTACATGGTGGTCATAAATGGAGGGACATGGTCAGAAACAATGCTCAGGTAGGCCGTGGCATTTAAACGATGCCCAATTGGCACTAAGGGGCCTAAAGTGTGCCAAGAAAACATCCCCCACACCATTACACCACCACCACCACCAGCCTGCACAGAATCAAGGCATGATGGATCCATGTTCTCCATGTTCTCATTCTGATTACGCCAAATTCTGACTCTACCATTTGAATGTCTCAACAGAAATCGAGACTCATCAGACCAGGCAACATTTGTCCACTCTTCAACTGTCCAATTTTGGTGAGCTCGTGCAAATTGTAGCCTCTTTTTCCTATTTGTAGTGGAGATGAGTGGTACCCGGTGGGGTCTTCTGCTGTTGTAGCCCATCCGCCTCAAAGTTGTGCGTGTTTGTGGCTTCACAAATGCTTTGCTGCATACCTCGGTTGTAATGAGTCATCCATCCATTCCATCCATTATCTTCCGCTTATCCGGGGCCGGGTTGCGGGGGCAACAGTCTAAGCAGAGACGCCCAGACTTCCCTCTCCCTAGCCACTTCCTCCAGCTCTTTCCGGGGAACCCAGAGGTGTTCCCAGGCCAGCCGGGAGACATAATCCCTCCAGTGTGTCCTAGGTCTTCCCCGGGGCCTCCTCCCGGTGGGACATGCCCGGAACACCTCCCCGGGAAGGCGTCCAGGAGGCATCCGAAATAGATGCCCGAGCCACCTCAACTGGCTCCTCTCGATGTAGAGGAGCAACGGCTCTACTCTGAGCTCCTCCCGAGTAACTGAGCTTCTTACCTCTAAGGGAGCGCCCAGCAACCCTGCGGAGAAAGCTCATTTTGGCGGCCTGTATCCGGGATCTTGTCCTTTCGGTCATGACCCACAGCTCATGACCATAGGTGAGAGTAGGAATGTAGATTGACCAGTAAATCGAGAGCTTCGCCTTACAGCTCAGCTCCTTCTTTACCACGACAGTACATCGACCGCATTACTGCAGAAGCTGCACCGAACCGTCTGTCAATCTCCCGTTCCATCCTTCCCTCACTTGTGAACAAGACCCCAAGATACCTGAACTCCTCCACCTGAGGCAGAAACTCTCCACCAACCTGAAGTGGGCAAGCCACCCTTTTCTGACTGAGAACCATGGCCTCGGATTTGGAGGTGCTGATTCTCATCCCGGCCACTTCACACTTGGCTGCAAACCGCCCCAGTGCACGCTGAAGGTCTGAGGAGGCCAACATGACAACGTCATCCGCAAAAAGCAGCGACAAAATCATGTGGTTCTTGAAAATTCTGTCCATAAAAGTTATGAACAGAACTGGTGACAAAGGGCAGCCCTGCCGGAGTCCAACATGCACTGGCAACAAGTCCGACTTGCTGCCGGCAATGCGGACCAAGCTCCTGCTTCAGTCGTACAGGGACCAAACAGCCCTAAGCAAGGGGCCCCGGACCCCGTACTCCCAGAGCACGCCACGAGGGACATAGTCGAATGCCTTCTCCAAATCCACAAAACACAGGTGTTGGTTGGGAAAACTCCCATGAACCCTCCAGCACCCTGGAAAGGGTATAGAGCTGGTCCAGTGTTCCACGACCGGGACGAAAACCACACTGTTTTTCTTGAATCCGAGGTTCCACTATCAGCCGAATTCTCCTCTCCAGCACCCTGGCATAGACTTTCCCGGGGAGGCTGAAAGTGTGATCCCCCTGTAGTTGGAGCACACTCTCCGGTCCCCTTTCTTGAAAAGAGGGACCACCACCCCGGTCTGCCAGTCCAGAGGCACTGTCCACAGCCACCACGCGATGTTGCAGAGGCATGTCAGCCAAGACAGCCCCACAACATCCAGAGACTTGAGGTACTCAGGGCGGATCTCATCGACCCCCGGTGCCTTGCCACCGAGGAGCTTTATAACTACCTCGATGACTTCAGCCCAGATGGATGAATCCACCTCTGAGCCCTCAGCAACTGCTTCCTCAATGGAAGACGTGTTGGTGGGATTGGGGAGATCCTCAAAGTATTCCTTCCACTGTCCGACGATATCCCCAGTTGAGGTCAACAGCTGCCCATCTCCACTGTAAACAGTGTTGGTAGGGCACTGCTTCCCCCTGTAGTGTATGGACGGTGCTCATAAATGATCAACGGACCAATACTTTGATTAGTTATAATGACTCAAACAAGACCGGCGCCGTGAAGTCTACAGACCGACAGGTTAACGGTGCTAAAAGGACACAAACCATGCCTCGTGCAGCCCACGAGAGACCGTCATAAATAACAGCCCCCACCCTCACACATACCAAAGGACATCCGAATAGATTATATGACTTTTAACTGAGGTATTTTTCATTTTAGGTGTGCCTGTGTGCCCTGTATGTATGCATGCTTTTTGTTATAACCATTTTAGATGTGTTTGATAGGTTAGAAACTTTCCGTTCCTTTAATTCTTAAGTTAAACTCCCCATGCTTGGTCTCGAAATCTTTGTCTCGCCGGGTAGGTGTGTTGTGTGGTACTATGATGCATCAAACTCTTTCTTTTATGCCAAAACCCCAAAGTCTACATACCAAAACCCCCAAGTCTGCTTATCTAAGAGAGCCATAAACATGTTAATGAGGCGAGACCCAAGACAAAGGGAGATTTCCCGCTTCTGAGTTCCTTCGCTCTGATTGGCTGTTCCGACAAAAGAGGCGTGCCCCGTCATGGCCCTTTAAGACGGTCTACGAATGCTTCTTCGGTCTCTTCTCCTTGCTCTTTTTCTTGCCCTCTCTTCTTCTTCTTGCCCTCTTCGCTCTCCTCTTCATCCCGCTTCGCCCTTCGCCTTCTTCGCCATCTTCCAATGGATCTCATCACACAAAGGAACCAAAGTTGAATTTCCCACGGACTCCAAGGACACACCCTGCAAGATTCAAACACGGACCGGATTGCGGAATTTCCCCACACGCACAAACTCGCGATCAAGGAAACATATGCAAGTATCCCTTAAGCTGTCGTTATAAAGTCTTGAGCTTATACCAATAAGTTGGACTGATTTCTTGCTTGTGCTCATAGGTTGTGTCTGTAATAACACAGTTTCCTTGTCTCTCTCTCTCTCTCTCTCTCTCACACTCTCTCCCTCTCTCTCCTTCCTTCTTTCAGTTAATTTGTGTATGTTTGTTTATTGTTTGTTGATTTATTAAAATATATATATTCACACGTGATTGTGCTTGAGTTGCTCATCCATAGGTCCCTTTTATGTTGAACCAACCCTGTTACAAATTAAAAGAAAGATACTTCTCCTGGCCAGAGAAGTGTTGTTTAAGAGTTATTAAAAGGGAGATATTTGGTGGACAATTATCCGTCCTTTGAACTCAATTCTAGAATCAAAGACATTTCTAAAAGTTAAATCAAGCCCTAGATATTAATAATTGTTATAATCCGTTATAATCAACTGTTAATATCCAAATTCCCCTCTGTGCGGATCTGTGCATGTTTGACCGTAACACGATTAAACGCATGCATAAATCCCGCACCATTTCCCCTGGGGCTCGATCTCGCTACACCCCTCCTGAGGCGGCGAACGGTTTGCCAGAATCTCTTCGAGGCCAACCAATAGCCTTTCTCCATGGCCTCACCGAACTCCACCCAGGCCCGATTTTTTGCCTCCACAACTACCCGGGCTGCAGTCCGCTTGGTCTGCCTGTACCCGTCAGCTGCCTCAGGAGTCCCACAAGCCAACCAGGCCCGATAGGACTGGTGTTACTTCCGGTGTCCACCACCGGGTTCGGGGATTTCCACCTCGACAGGCACCGGAGACCTTACGGCCACAGCTCCGAGCAGCCGCGTCGACAAGGGAGGTAGAGAACATGGTCCACTCAGACTCAATATCTCCAGACTCCCTTGGGATCCGGTTGAAGCTCCGTTGGAGGTGGGAGTTGAAGATCTCTCTGACAGGGGGCTTGGCCAAATGTTCCCAACAGACCCTCACAGTACGTTTGGGTCTCCCGAGTCTGTCTAGCTTCCTCCCCCGCCATCGGATCCAACTCACCACCAGGTGGTGATCAGTTGACAGCTCCTCCCCTTTCTTCACCCAAGTGTCCAAGCCATACGGCCGGAGGTCAGATGAGACGACCCCAAAGTCGATCATCGACCTCCGGTCTAGGGTGTCCTGGTGCCACATGCACTGATGGACACCCTTATGCTTGAACATGGTGTTTGTTATGGATAAGCCATGACTAGCACAGAAATCCAATAACAGAACACCACTCGGGTTCAGATCAGGGGGGCCATTCCTCCCAATCACGCCCCTCCAGGTATCACTGCCACTGCCCACGTGTGCGTTGAAGTCCCCCAGTAGAACGATGGAGTCTCCAGTTGGAGCACTTTCCAGCACCCATCCCAGAGACCCCATTAGGACCGGGTACTCTGCACTGCCGTTTGGCCCGTAGGGCTGAGCCCGGCCGAGCGATGTCTCGGTCCTGGTTTTAATTAGACTCATATTGGGTTTGTGAACTGCTCTTAGTCTGGCCCGTCACCAAGGACCTGTTTGCCTTGGGAGACCCTACCAGGGGCATATAGCCCCAGACAACATAGCTCCCAGGGTCATTCGAGTACTCAAACCCCTCCACCACGATAAGGTGACAGTTCAAGGAGGGGTAACGAGTGGTTATTTCAGTCAAAGTTGCTCTTCTATCAGCTTGAATCAGTCGGCCCATTCTCCTCTGACCTCTAGCATCAACAAGGCATTTTCGCCCACAGGACTGCCGCATACTGGATGTTTTTACCTTTTCACACCATTCTTTGAAAATCCCAGTAACTGAGCAGATTGTGAAATACTCAGACCGGCCCGTCTGGCACCAACAACCATGCCACGCTCAAAATTGCTTAAATCACCTTTCTTTCCCATTCTGACATTCAGTTTGGAGTTCAGGAGATTGTCTTGACCAGGACCACACCCCTAAATGCATTGAAGCAACTGCCATGTGATTGGTTGATTGGATAATTGCATTAATGAGAAATTGAACAGGTGTTCCTAATAATCCTTTAGGTGAGTGTATATATATATATATATATATATATATATATATATTACACACGTGTGTGTGTGTGTGTGTGTGTGTGTGTGTATTTATATATGAAATGCCTGCCAGAACCCTTCAAGGTTCTATAACCTTTTCTTCTAGTGTGTACAGTTACACTGAAATGAAACTGGAGCTTCCAAGTTTCAAAAATAATGCTTGATCACCATTAAAGTTTCATGAAAGTAGTTGTGTACGAGTTGTGTGCTATATTCCAAATATTGTGTGATGACAAAAATAAATATTAAAGTCATTGAAATGCTTGACATTCACCCTGAATCTTTATTAAACATTCATGAGAAAAGTAGCAAAATAAATCATTCTTTTGTGACTAATCTTTACAATGAACTGGTTGATCCAGTTTCCAAAACTGGCCTGAAGAATTAGTTCACAAATCAGACTGAATCCGATTGTCAAGTTCAACTCACTGACTCAGTGATCCGGCAATTCTCTAGTTAACAGCTCACTGGAAGAGAAGATTATAATTGAATAATGAAATAAATTTGACTTTGATTCTCCTCTTGTAAGAGAAAAAATAATCATAAAGGTTTGGAATTACATGAGGAAGGAAATAATAAAATAGCTTCAATGCAAATAATGACAACTTATTCTTTGATAAACTATCCCTTAAAGAATTAGAGATAAGTACAAATCTGCAGGTTTCTATTCACTTCATTAAATAATTAATTTATTTTTATAAGATTTAACCAAGTCTTTCCCTGCAGAGAAAATATATGAAGTGGAGGATTGTGGGTCTCTCAGCGTGGCCCTAAAACATTTTCTAATCCACTTTTATTCCTCACCAAGGTCTATTAATCTGGGGAGCAGATACTTATCCTCCTCTGATTTATCCGCTTATAAATGAGCTGACATATGGATGAGATTAAGCATTGGCATGGTGTAAGGTTTATAGTTAAGGTTTATGATTTAAGCTGGGCCTATGAGATTCCAGTAGCATAATGAGAGTCCACTAGTGTAATGTGAAGCTCAGCCCAATGGATTTTAGCCTTCAGGCTTGAATGAGAGTAAACATAAGAAAGAAAGAAAAGTCAAGAGTTTGAATGAGCTCATGCAATTTCTTTAAACATAGAACTAACTAATTCCATAGCGGTTGCTTTTCATTTTTTAATTTTCCGTCCACATTCTCTGTCTCTCTGTCTGTCTGTCTGTCTGTCTGTCTGTCTGTCTCTCTCTCTCTCTCTCTCTCTCTCTCTCTCTCACACACACACACACACACACACACACACACACACACACACACACACACACACACACACACACACACACACACACACACTGAGAGCATCAGTAGAAGACTCATAACTCCCTCGGGGTTTGTGAACTTCACCTTTAAACCAGGCCATTGTGTGCAGTAATGATCTCCAGATAGTTACATAATTTATCAGGAAATATTCTTTTTATTTTTCCATTCTCCCCCTCCACTACTTTCATTTAATTCTTTTGTGAATTTAAAGAGGCGAGAATACTTTAATTAACAGCACGAGAGACACACAATGGCAAAAATGCTTTGCTAGAGAAACTCTCTCTGTGAACCAACAATATATTATGACAGTTGGCCTGTTTAACTAATGCAAATTCTAAAGCGCTTCACATCATTGGGTCGTAGCCGGGTACAGAAACAAGAATGGAATCCTGTCAGCCTGTGCATTCAACTAACAAATCATTCAATTACAAAAGTCAAATACCTTGAAACTCACTAGTGGACAGTGTTGACAGTGTCAAGACTTCCTCCTTAATCATAAATGTCTTTCTTCAAACCAAGCCTTATTTCAGTCACAAAACAATCTATTTATTCATGTTTTTCTTCTCTTTTTATGTTTTTGCACTGCCTCTCTATTCTATTTTCACTTTGAACCAACCAAGAGTAAACAGGCTCTCAAGGTTCCGGAAATAATCTGGATTAATATGGATGAGACATCTCATTAACAGCAAAAGATGGGGGGAACATTAAAGCGGTCCGTAAAAACAGTATCTCCATGCTTTTCCTTAAAGTGTGGTGTATGACAGCATGGCCGTTTGTAATAAATGCCTTCCTGAAAAATTTTGCTTCTTAAAAATAAGAAAAAAATGTTTTGGGCTGAGCTGTTCCAAATGTTCCACTTCACTGTGGTCACATTGAAACTATTCAAGACGTCCTTTAGTGGAAGACTAATAACTCAGGTCTGCGGTCTTCGTAAATTGTTGACGACACCGGGTGGATTCACTGTCTGCCGAGAAAAGCAGAAGTGGTACATGATGGATAAACGAATAAGCAGCTATTTATATGCATCAAGGGTGAACAGGAGAGAGTGTGTTCGTCATCCGGTGCTGATTGTCCAAGCCAGACGCTGAGACAACGTGCACTGATGTCTGTAGAGTTTATTGCAGGGGAACACAATAAATTGAAAGGTGCTGGCTTTGTCTTAGTGGCTGTGTGTGTGTTTGTGTGTGTGACACTGAATGGACACTGTCACTGACTCATGGGGACTCATGTCAGCCTAAATTGAGGTCCCCATGAGGAAACAAGCTTATAAATCATACAGAATGAGTTTTTTTGAAAATGTAGAAATGCAGAAGGTTTTCTGCAATGGGTAGGTTTAGGGGTAGGGTTAGTGTAAGGGGATAGAATATACAGTTTGTACAGTATAAAAACCATTATGTTTATGGAGAGTCCCCTCAAAGATAGCGAATCAGTGTGTGTGTGCGCATCTATGTATGGATAATGTACACAATTGCATGTTGGAAAATCAATGCTGGAAATTCTAGATATAAACTAAACCCAGTTTATACTGCAACAGACAACTCGCAAACATTCATCTGTATAACAACAGTAAACCGCATCTTAAAGGTGCTGTATGTAATTTTTTGACTGTACTAAAGCACAAAAATAGCATACATGTTTGCAGAGATTTAGGAAACATGCTAAGTTCAAATACTTGTTTCTCTGAAAAGCAATGCTACAGCCAATTCTTTACTTTGAAATGTGTGTTCCGTGCTAGAATGTCTGTTTTTGTTTTGATCTGTGTGATCCCGCCCACTGCCAATTTACCCAATAGTATTTCCACACCCCGGGTTGCCAGTTGGGGGAAAACACAGCGTATTGCAGCCAAAGGAAGATATCAAATGAACAAGGTCAGATATCGAGAATTCTACCTGACCTAAAAAGCCTCATCATGCATTTAAAAGGATCTATGAACGGGAGCATATTAAATAGTGGATAAATCAACTCATCAACTTACAGTGTGTAAGTTTCCTCACCTTCCATTGTCATTTGTGCTCATCCTGTTGTGTGTTCTAAATCTGGCAACCCGCGTGAGTCTGAGGAGGAGGGAACTGGGGCGGGAGAAACAACCCTCTCCAATATTTTGAATTTGGACTGCAGTACCCATTTCGACCTCTAGCTGTCAATATTACATACTGCACCTTTAACCTTACTCTGGGCTAACCAAAAAATAAATAAATAAAAAGTGTGGGGTCAATTTTTTTTCCGCCTTTGTAATTCATACTTAAAAATTTAAAATTCATACATACTAACTGATACAGGCATGACATGATACAACTGTCCTGATATCATAATGAAGAAAAACAGTTGACGCTCTGGAGAAAGTCAAAGGTTTCTATTTACAATATGTTTTTGCAGCGTTCAGCAATGTAGCCAATCACAAACGTATCTGTTGATTTCTTGAATGCAATGTCCAATCAGAGGTGTTTAAGTTAGCACTAAACAAAAACTCTGGTGAGTGAATTCTGAGTTCTGCACGCTCACAAATTATCTCATTATAACAAGCAATTATGTAAATAAGAGATTAATTGTGCAGTCAGCTTCATTGATTATAATGGAACTTTGTGAGATTGCAATGAACTAAGATGAGTGACAGCTTTTTATAAAGGGAACGCTCGTTTAATACTTTCTGCCATGCCACATCCCGCATACAGTATGCTTGCTGTGGTTTGCGAATGTAGACGCTTTAATAACAAATAGTTTATAGGGAGCATTTATGCTAGGATGTGTCGAGCGGCGACACACTTGAAACTCTTTCATGGAATAAAAAAAAAAATGTTTTGAATGTGTTATAAAGGGGAATTGCATCATCTTAGCTTTACCTGATGGAGTTGGATCAGCACAAAAAAAAAAAAAAAAAAAAAAAAAGAAAAAAGATAACGCATTGATCCAACCAACATGCAGAAACCAATATTACACATTTGACCTTTTAAAACAAGGCAAGATCGTTGTATGTTGTAAAATATAATGTCCAATATAATGTATATAATGCTCCCCCACTTAATGTCCAATAACTTGTTGAACTTACTTAAAACATATGTGTGTGTGTGTGTAATTAATATATGTATATTTGTAAATGAATGAATTAATGATATATAACATAACATAACTATATTTCATGTCAAATAATGATCTTTTAACATTGTATTGCTAACACTAAATGACATAAACTTTTAATTGGGTTGATATAATCCTCTATATTTGTGACAATATCTTGCAACTTACCATGATTGAGTCACACAGACTTCAACATTCAGCATGCAAAACACAAAAATGGTAACAAGTTTTTTTTTATTATTATTATTATTATTTTTACTTAAGACCATTACAAGTTTATTTACTGTCATTATTGGGGTTTAATAATGACAGCATTATGTTGAATTAAGTTGAACTTAAATGGTTTAAGTAAGAACAACTTGATGCAATTATGCTTACTTAATTGAGTGTTAAGTGCATTCAATGCTAGTTGAACTATTAAAAATACATTCACTTTACTTGAAGAAAATGTGGAAAGCAATTGCACATCGTTTTTAAGTCGCCATAGCTTTTTTATTACTCAAGTAATTACTCAAGTAATCTTAACTAACTAATATTTAATATTACTTAATTTACTTGGGAAGTGTTAGCTTTCTTTACTTTTAGCTTATTATTAAATTAACTTCAGTTTCCCTTTAAGTTTGCTTTGCAAAAATAAGGCAATCGGTTTCTTATTAGAATTTACAGTGTATGAATTAATAATATTTGCGAAAACAACTTTAAAAAAATTAAGATTAAAATGTGAACACTCACATACAGTGTAATGAAAATACCCTTTTTTAACTTGATTACACATTTTTGGAGTCATTATATTTAACATTTTCTTGAAAATGGTACAAACGTTTTGTCAAAACCATATGAAAAATGAACATGAATATAAAGAGTGCATTTCTAAGAACTTGACATGCTTTAAACTGGATATCCCCTTCTTTCCTTTACCATTGACAACTAAAATCCTATGAGCTTTGGGCTTTGTTGAACACCCTTTAAACTCTGACATAGAAAAGCATTATGAGATATTTGTGATTTCTTTTAGCACTTCTACTTCCAGTTGTTTCTTCTTCTTTCTTTCCTGTTGCACATATGAAGTCCCTTCTAGGTTTACCATCTTCTGGCACATCCGCAGACACAGTTTATTTCCCCCCAGGCTGTAAAACACACACACATACACTGAAGCCCATACACACACAGTCTTATTTTATAAAGTTGGCATTCCAATAGGGACTGCTGTCCTCCTCATGGAGTATGAGAGACAAGTATTTTATTGTCAGAAGAAAACATTACCTCATCGTCACCTTACCAGCAATTGACATACTGTTTGAGCGATGCTCATTGTCAAGGTTAATCGAAACAGACAGTCTTATGAAGATTTAGCACAGCAAAACAAGAGCATAGCTATTCGTCTGGCCACCGGCGGAGAAAAGAAATGATTAATGATTATGTTATGTTATCTATAGCTATATAGTGAGTTCATAACTCGGTAAACAACTGTATAGAGAATCTGTGTGCAGTTATTGGTAAATTGATCACTGTTTAGCTTTTATTCCGATAACATATGTCTAGTTCATATAAGAGAAAGAAAGGGTAATAAGAAATGAAACCAATACAGGCAATCTTATGACACTGACACATTTAATTGGGCCTGACAGACTAGGTGTCACAACACCCCAGTGAATAAAGAACAGGAACTTACCATTCCCTTCACAGCACTGTAACTGTAATTTTGCACACACACACACACACACACACACACACACACACACACACACACACACACACACACACACACACACACACACACACACATATTTATATTCACATATACACTCACCTAAAGGATTATTAGGAACACCATACTAATACTGTGTTTGACCCCCTTTTGCCTTCAGAACTGCCTTAATTCTACGTGGCATTGATTCAACAAGGTGCTGAAAGCATTCTTTAGAAACGTTGGCCCATATTGATAGGATAACATCTTGCAGTTGATTTGTGGGATGCACATCCAGGGCACGAAACTCCCGTTCCACCACATCCCAAAGATGCTTATTGGGTTGAGATCTGGTGACTGTGGTTATAGTCAATTTAATAATAAGCTAAAAGTAAAGAAAGCTAACACTTCCCAAGTAAATTAAGTAATAATAAATATTAGTTAGTTAAGATTACTTGAGTAATTACTTGAGTAATAAAAAAGCTATGGCGACTTAAAAAAACAATGTGCAATTGGTTTCCACATTTTCTTCAAGTAAAGTGAATGTATTTTTAATAGTTCAACTAGCATTGAATGCACTTAACACTCAATTAAGTAAGCATAATTGCATCAAGTTGTTCTTACTTAAACCATTTAAGTTCAACTTAATTCAACATAATGCTGTCATTATTAAACCCCAATAATGACAGTAAATAAAATTGTAATGGTCTTAAGTAAAAAAAAATAAAATAATAATAATAATAATAATAATAATAATAATAATAATAATAATAAAAAAACTTGTTACCATTTTTGTGTTTTGCATGCTGAATGTTGAAGTCTGTGTGACTCAATCATGGTAAGTTGCAAGATATTGTCACAAATATAGAGGGATTATATCAACCCAATTAAAAGTTTATGTCATTAGTGTTAGCAATACATTGTTAAAAGATCATTATTTGACATGAAATATAGTTATGTTATATATCATATAACACAGTCCATTTTAGTACAGTAAACTCATTATCATGTTCAAGAAACCAATTTGAAATGATTCGAGCTTTGTGACATGGTATATTATCCTGCTGGAAGTAGCTATCAGAGAATGGGTACATGATGGTCATAAAGGGATGGACATGGTCAGAAACAATGCTCAGGTAGGCCGTGGCATTTAAACGATGCCCAATTGGCACTAAGGGGCCTAAAGTGTGCCAAGAAAACATCCCCCACACCATTACACCACCACCACCAGCCTGCATAGTGGTAACAAGGCATGATGGATCCATGTTCTCATTCTGTTTACGCCAAATTCTGACTCTACCATCTGAATGTCTCAACAGAAATCGAGACTCATCAGACCAGGCAACATTTTTCCACTCTTCAACTGTCCAATTTTGGTGAGCTTGTGCAAATTGTAGCCTCTTTTTCCTATTTGTAGTGAAGATGAGTGGTACCCGGTGGGGTCTTCTGCTGTTGTAGCCCATCCACCTCAAGGTTGTGCATGTTGTGGCTTCACAAATGCTTTGCTGCATACCTCGGTTGTAACGAGTGGTTATTTCAGTCAAAGTTGCTCTTTTATCAGCTTGAATCAGTCGGCCCATTCTCCTCTGACCTCTAGCATTAGCAAGGCATTTTTGCCCACAGGACTGCCACATACTGGATGTTTTTCCCTTTTCACACCATTCTTTGTAAACCCTAGAAATGGTTGTGCGTGAAAATCCCAGTAACTGAGCAGATTGTGAAATACTCAGACCGGCCCGTCTGGCACCAACAACCATGCCACGCTCAAAATTGCTTAAATCACCTTTCTTTCCCATTCTGACATTCAGTTTGGAGTTCAGGAGATTGTCTTGACCAGGACCACACCCCTAAATGCACTGAAGCAACTGCCATGTGATTGGTTGATTAGATAATTGCATTAATGAGAAATTGAACAGGTGTTCCTAATAATCCTTTAGGTGAGTGTTCATCACAGCACCTGTTAGTGGGTGGGATATATTAGGCAGCAACATTTTGTCCTCAAAGTTGATGTGTTAGAAACAGGAAAAATGATCAAGTATAAGGTTTCAAGTGAGTTTGACAAGGGCCAAATTGTGATGGCTAGATAAGCATCTCCAAAACTGCAGCTCTTGTGGGGTGTTCCTGGTCTGCATTGGTCAGTATCTATCAAAAGTGGTCCAAGGAAGGAACAGTGGTGAACAGGTGACAGGGTCATGGGCCAAGACTCATTGATGCATTGATGCATGAAGGCTGGCCAGTGTGGTACAATCAAACAGACGAGCTACTGTAGCTCAAATTTCTCAAGAAATTAATGCTGGTTCTGATAGAAAGGTGTCAGAATACACAGTGCATCACAGTTTGTTGTGTATGGGGCTGCATAGCCACAGACCAGTCAGGGTGCCCATGCTGACCCGTCCACCCCCGAAAGCACTAACAGTGGGCACGTGAGCATCAGAACTAGACCACGAAACAATAGAAGAAGTTGGCCTGGTCTGACGAATCATGTTTTCTTTTACATCACATGGATGGCCGTGTGCGTCGCTTACCTGGGGAACACATGGCACCAGGATACACTATGGGAAGAAGGCAAGCCGGCGGAGGCAGTGTAATGCTTTGGGCAATGTTCTGCTGGGAAACCTTGGGTCCTGCCATCCATGTGGATGCTACTTTCACATGTACCACCTACCTAAGCATTGTTGCAGACCATGTACCCTTTTCATGGATACGGTATTTCAGCAGGATAATGCACCATACCACAAAGCAAAAATGCTTCAGGAATGGTTTGAGGAGCACAACAACGAGTTTGAGGTGTTGACTTGGGCTCCAAATTCCCCAGATCTCAATCCAATCGAGCATCTGTGGGATGTGCTGAATAAACCCCAGTCTGATCCATGGAGGCCCTACCTCGCAACTTACAGGACTTAAAGGATCTGCTGCTAACATTTTGGTGCCAGATACCACAGCGCACCTTCAGGGGTCTAGTGAAGTCCATGCCTCGATGGGTCAGGGCTGTTTTGGCAGCAAAAGGGGGACCAACACAATATTAGGAAGGTGGTCATATGTTATGCCTGATATATATATATATATATATATATATATATATATATATATATATATATATATATATATATATATATATACACACAAACCCAATTCCACAAAAAGTCTCATAAACTTATATTTTATTCATAATAGAATATAGATAACATATCAAATGTTGGAAGTGAGACATTTTGAAATGTCATGCCAAATATTGGCTCATTTTGGATTTCATGAGAGCTACACATTCCAAAAAAGTTGGGACAGGTAGCAATAAGAGGCCGGAAAAGTGAAATGTACATAAGGAATAGGAACAGCTGGAGGACCAATTTGCAACTTATTAGGTCAATTGGCAACATGATTGGGTATAAAAAGAGCCTCTCAGAGTGGCAGTGTCTCTCAGAAGTCAAGATGGACAGAGGATCACCAATTTCCCCCAATGCTGCGGCCAAAAATACTGGAGCAATATCAGAAAGGAGTTTCTCAGAGAAAAATTGCAAAGAGTTTGAAGTTATCATCATCTACAGTGCATAATATCATCCAAAGATTCAGAGAATCTGGAACAATCTCTGTGCGTAAGGGTCAAGGCCGGAAAACCATACTGGATGCCCGTGATCTTCGGGCCCTTAGACGGCACTGCATCACATACAGGAATGCTACTCAGTTTTCTATGCTATTTTCTCAGTTTAAACATTTGATATGTCATCTATGTTGTATTCTGAATAAAATATTGAAATTTTAAACTTCCACATCATTGCATTCTGTTTTTATTCACAATTTGTACAGTGTCCCAACTTTTTTAAATAAATAATACTGATAATAAAAGATTTATAATACCAGTTTCAGTACTACATCAAAAAAAACTAAACATTTACATGCTATTTAAATTCACTTCTTTTAACTATTTTAACTATTAAAATGCGAAATATTAAATCACAATAAATTAAAACTATGCATGTAGCCTTTTTCGAGTATTTTTCAATAAAGTAGTAAATATTGCTTCAAAGAGACAAGTAAAAAGTAACTATTTGTAAAGTAAACTAATATTAAAGTTAGTAAACTATGCTTTTTTTTTTTTTTTGTATTGCTCTTCACAGATCACAAATGAGCATGTGAGCATTTGAAAGCAACCAGACGGCACGCAAGACACAAAATGAGTACTGTTGTAAGACTATCATATATTTTGGCATCATATTAAGCTAAAAATATAGAGACATATTTCGTAGCTGAGAGAAATTAACTGAAATATTAGGACCTAAATATGTCAACATATATGTGTAGTATAGGCCTATAATACTATAAATGTAATGTATATATTAGACTGTAATATAAATTAATTTATGCAATGTTTTAAGCAACTGGCAGACTATCCTTTGAGACAGCGCTCCGCATCTGTCGGCAAGCTGTCAGTGATGGTAGATAGAGTTGTGTTCAGCTCATTATCAGTAATGAGAAATGCAAGAAGTTGACAACCATCTTCACACATCATAATAACAAGCTTAGTTTTAAACAGTGCGGACATCAGTTTTTGGGCAAGAACTGATTCAAACGTTGACACTACACATATATCTGACTGTCGCTTTAGCTAATTATTTCAACCAATCAAAGCACAGAATTCATCTTGAGTTACAGAGATCAGCAGTGGGGTTCCAGATGTAAAAATCCCATTAATTTTCTCCATATAGGAAGTGATTTTTAACGATAACTTAAAGTCTTAAAGTCTGTTTTTATTATTTATTTATTTGCCATCAGTGGAATTCCTGGTAGAAAATGACTTTTCTCATGGTTCTTCAATCAATCAATCAATCAATCAGTAAATAAATAAATAAATAAATAAATAAATAAATAAATACATTCTCCACCAATCAGAGAATCAAACAAACAAAGCATGGCAAAATAACTCTTTAGTGCCCACCCACTTCTATTTACTGTAAATGATGATCAGGTCAGTCTCCGTACACTCTTAAACTACTTCAATATTTGTTCATAAATATAAGTGTGCCATAAATGTCTGTATTCAATTATTTATTTATTTTTCAATTAAAAAGAACTTAAATATGTGTGTACGTATGCATATTTTGTGTTAAACATACAATATATTGTTTCTTCATACATACTCAGCATGTTTAAATCAATAGTGTTATATGTATCCATAATTTTAATTTCGATTATGTCATTGGAAATGCTTCATGTGATAGTAATTCTTTCTCTCGTGAACCGTTAAGCACACAGCCTTTGTCTTTTTTTTTTCTTTTCTTTTTGTTGAATTATCAAATGTCTTTTACTTCAAAATAAAAGTTTGTAATGTTGTTATTCACCTCATAGCTGGTAGGTTTGGTTCATGGTTTATAACTCTTTATAAATAATAATAATAATAATAATAATAATAATAAATAAAAAAAGATCCCAATGGGAAGAATACTTCCGAAAGCAGCTGAAAAAGTGGGCGGGCACTGTTGCACTCTATCAGTCCTGATGCTCTAATCTGATTGGACAACACAGCTCCATAAATTGTGTGGTGATGTCAGCGTTAGAATGTTATTCTTCAAGCATTCAAAAGGACACATTTCGCTATGAAAACTCAAAGGTAAGTCAAGTTTAGCATAATCAAAGATTATTCAACAGAAATATATTTACTTTAAAGTATATTTACTTTATATGTACTGTAGTTTCAGTCATACTTATTTCCTCAAATTCTGTATATATAAAGATCAATAGTAACTTCATATATAAACTTATTTATTGCCACCTAGTGGGCACTACAGTGAATCCTTATCTAGTCCCCACACCTCTTCAATTTGGCCTATTGTACCAAAAAATTATTTACAAGGAAAAAAGATATATCTTTCTCCCCACACGGTAGTAACACACACACACACACACACACACACACACACACACACACACACACACACACACACACACAAAGATGGCAGAATTTGCAGTCTACTCTTAAAGCAAGAGCTCGGCCCATTGCCAACAGGTGTATATGTCACAGTGACCTTTTCCTAAGCACATCTCAAGAGCGGCAGTGAATCAGCACCCCGGCCCTCTACATTATTTAAGTGACTTCTCTAACAGTACACTAACAGCAGCGCTCTTACAGAAGAATAATAGCAGCAAATGTATTAAAGTTTCAGCCCGCTTAAAGAATTAAGAACTTGTCTGTATGCGGAGAACAGGCCTTCATTGAGATGTAAAACACATATTTCCTGGGCTGTTTGAATTCATGGGGAGTAACCCATATGAGTGGGATGCCCTGCGTTTCAGGTGTCTGTTATTTCCAAATTTTCTATGATTGCTTTGACTGCTTTATGAAAAGCATAGCATTAATTTTAAATCTTTTTTAGGCACATCATGGCAAATTCGACTGGAAGCACAGAGCTCCAGGGACTACATCAGACGGTTTTCCTCGGGTACACAGAACATCCAACGCCTGTCACCGTCCGGTCAAACCAGCCTGAGGAAAAGGGCCAAAACAAGAGAAAAGAGAAAAGGACAGACAGTGGTGCCCCAAAGAGGAGCAAGAAGAATGACACCCGAGGAAAAGATGGATCGCTGGACGACTGTGTGGAGGCAAATAATGAACGAAGCCCCCTTTCTACACCCCCTCGCATTTCTCTAAGAGACCTGATGGAGGCTGAGACAAAGTTAGTGTTCGGTGACGAACAGGACATTACCCACAAGTCCCTGGCCTGCACCGCCACACAATTAATGTGTCAAGCGGCTGAAATAGGAGGGCCTCCGAGTGGACCTAATCTCAGCTTTCTGCCTCAAATTGACAAATGGCTCGATGTTGCTTTACAGGACGCCAACTCGTACTACCAACTGAAGAAATATGCCACTGCAGCCAGCCGTTTCACTGCTGCACTAGAGGTACTCGATATTCAAATTTTACCACAGCCTTCCCGACCTACAGACCTTTATATGTTCATTTAACCTTTATATGTTCATTTTTGGAAAATGCATGTGCACTGTTATAAGGATCCTAAGGTGATTGAAGTCATGTTTGCTATATAGAGCTAGCCTGGTCCTACCAGACTCTCATACATTTCATTTGTACAGAGAGTCTGGCCACTCTCCATTGACAAGCGTTAACTTCCTTGATAGCCGGCACTCTGTTGAAGTTTAACGCTTTCATGCATGAATTATGGAAAACATTATCTAGATTTTTGTAAGATTCTTTTTATTACTTTAATATGATGCTAAAATTGAAATCCATTTTCATTTTTACAAAATTCTGTTTTATTTAAAAATTATTTAACTGTCCACGTATGTGGACACCATGCAACAAAGGCATAAAATGGGACAAAAAGCCACAGATGACAATTTGGAACATTGTGTTTTTATTATGTCATGTTATGCTATGTATATCAGCTAAGTTATTAAAAACATTAATATTACAATATAACAACGGTAAAACACATATTGTAGGAACTATAATGGTAGTTACATATATGCGAAAACCTAGTAGCAATATGGACTGGGATTTGCTGGCACATACTCCTCATCACTGCTTTCACTGTCACTTCCACTGTCCTCTGGGATATTCTATATTATTCTGTACTGAGTGCTTGACCTGTGCTGTCCCTATTTGGAAGGCAAAATGCAAATGTGTCTCAGTATGTAAGTGTAAAGTTACCATTTAATGCTGTAATGTGTCATTTTGAATGGTTATTTATTTTAATATATATTTGTTAAATTTCTGTTTTATTACAATATAAGACAATTCAAAACATATTTGCAAAAATAGAACAGATATACTAGCAGGTTGCAATCTGCAATCTGACTCCACTGTTGCATGACGTCCACATATGTGGTTTTTGGTGTATAAAAACTACATTTTACTCTAAATTTTAGTTTATAAAATACTAACATATCATACTTTACTGTACAAACCCGATTCCAAAAAAGTTGGGACACTGTACAAATTGTGAATAAAAACAGAATGCAATGATGTGGAAGTTTCAAATTGCAATATTTTATTCTCTATACAACATAGATGACATATCAAATGTTTAAACTGAGAAAATGTATCATTTTAAGGGAAAAATAAGTTGATTTTAAATTTCATGGCATCAACACATCTCAAAAAAGTTGGGACAAGGCCATGTTTCCCACTGTGTGGCATCCCCTCTTCTTTTTCTAACAGTCTGCAAACGTCTGGGGACTGAGGAGACAAGTTGCTCAAGTTTAGGAATAGGAATGTTGTCCCATTCTTGTCTAATACAGGCTTCTAGTTGCTCAACTGTCTTAGGTCTTCTTTGTCGCATCTTCCTCTTTATGATGCACCAAATGTTTTCTATGGGTGAAAGATCTGGACTGCAGGCTGGCCATTTCAGTACCCGGATCCTTCTTCTACACAGCCATGATGTTGTAATTGATGCAGTATGTGGTCTGGCATTGTCATGTTGGAAAATGCAAGGTCTTCCCTGAAAGAGACGACGTCTGGATGGGAGCATATGTTGTTCTAGAACTTGGATATACCTTTCAGCATTGATGGTGCCTTTCCAGATGTGTAAGCTGCCCATGCCACACGCACTCATGCAACCCCATACCATCAGAGATGCAGGCTTCTGAACTGAGCGCTGAGAACAACTTGGGTTGTCCTTGTCCGCTTTAGTCCGGATGACATGGCGTCCCAGTTTTCCAAAAAGAACTTCAAATTTTGATTCGTCTGACCACAGAACAGTTTTCCACTTTGCCACAGTCCATTTTAAATGATCCTTGGCCCAGAGAAAACGCCTGCGCTTCTGGATCATGTTTAGATATGGCTTCTTTTTGGACCTATAGAGTTTAAGCCGGCGATGGCGAATGGCGCGGTGGATTGTGTTCACCGACAATGTTTTCTGGAAGTATTCCTGAGCCCATGTTGTGATTTCCATTACAGTAGCATTCCTGTATGTGATGCAGTGCCGTCTAAGGGGCCGAAGATCACGGGCATCCAGTATGGTTTTCCGGCCTTGACCCTTACGCACAGAGATTGTTCCAGATTCTCTGAATCTTTGGATGATATTATGCACTGTAGATGATGATAACTTCAAACTCTTTGCAATTTTTCTCTGAGAAACTCCTTTCTGATATTGCTCCAGTATTTTTGGCCGCAGCATTGGGGGAATTGGTGATCCTCTGTCCATCTTGACTTCTGAGAGACACTGCCACTCTGAGAGGCTCTTTTTATACCCAATCATGTTGCCAACTGACCTAATAAGTTGCAAATTGGTCCTCCAGATGTTCCTTATATGTACATTTAACTTTTCCGGCCTCTTATTGCTACCCGTCCCAACTTTTTTGGAATGTGTAGCTCTCATGAAATCCAAAATGAGCCAATATTTGGCATGACATTTCAAAATGTCTCACTTTCAACATTTGATATGTTATCTATATTCTATTGTGAATAAAATATAAGTTTATTAGATTTGTAAATTATTGCATTCCTTTTTTATTCACAATTTGTACAGTGTCCCAACTTTTTTGGAATCGGGTTTGTACTATGCGTCAGTAAATAGTTAATTATATGCTAAAGTCCGCCCTGACCTGATTGGTTACAAGGTAGTTTGTGATGTCAGAAGCACCAGCGATTTCAAACCACGTTTTTGGTTAACTGCGGTTTTAAAGAGAAAATACTCAGCAATGGTGTTGACTGAATTTGCACATGGTTTGTCTTAAAGGATATTAAAAACACCACATAGAAATGTAAACAACATTAAAAATATGATTGTCACCACAGGGGGACTTTAAAAAAGGATTTTATTTACAACAAAATACACAATTTGATATATTATTCAAAGGGCAAATAAGGCAGGAGGATTTATGCCTTAATATGTCTGAGGATTGTTTAAATGCCTAAAAATGAAGCCTAAACAATAGAAATAACTGTGAGAGTACAATGATAATGTAAATAAGGTAATCATTCAGTACCAATCATTTAGTGCCGTGACATTGCCATCTGATACCATGGTACTGTCACTGTACTTTTAGTCTTGTTGAATAGACTAGGGAAGTACAATATTAAAATTGGCCATTAAAATCAATAACAATCTTATTAATTAATTCAATAATTTAATTAAAGTTTTAGATGGCAGCAAAGGTATGACTAATCTAAATGTAAAAATATGGGAAATGAAGATGCACAATTAAATGAATTAAAATAAACTAATAAAATTATGTCTGACTCTGCTGCTCTCTGTATGTCACCTAACAAAAGGTTATTGAAGATATTCCGAGGCACAGAGCAGAGCTTTAATTAATGTTTACAAACCGTTGGAGCTCAGAGACTCTTTAAATCATAATTCTGACCTGTTATTGCTGTTACCTGGATCCCACATTACCAGACTCTCAACGTGTTTATGTGGCTCTGCAGAGTCTTAAACGTCACAGATGTTCTTTCTTTTGTCATTTCTCGCCACTGAGATTAATACGATTTGTTGTTGTAGTACAATACATGAGGTCAAATGAGATAAAGGCCATCAAGAGAATATTTGTACACGCTTTGTTGTAAAGTGGAAAGTATTTTGCTTATGGTATGATGGTATGTTCATCGCTGAGCCGACAATGCATTCAAACAATTCAGTGCTCAAGGTAACATTCTTTGTATTTGTCAAAGTATTCTATCAAGATTCTTGAAATGTAACAGTGATGTTATGTGCCTGAGCTCAAATGTAACACTTTCCACTCCCTTTCATTACATTTCATTTAACAATGCATCAACTTCATCTTACAAGCAGGATTATAACTTGCCGCAAATACATTTCTGTTAAAAAAAATCACTTTTAAAACTGTGAACAGCAAGGTTTTAATTAATGCAAGCTACCTTGAATTTCTCCCTCCTTTCTTTCTCTCAGCTGTGTTCCAAAGGTGCTGTGTTTGAGAAACACTTGAATGCTGATTATGAAGACATTTGTAAAGTTGTCAGCTTCATTGAGTCCAGGATTGTTGCCTGCTATCTCCGAATGAAACGGCCAAACCCAGCATTGCTGCATTCCTACAGGTACATCACAGACACACCATGAACATCTACAAACCCCTGGCCTTCAAAAATGACTGTTGTATGCTATTCTAGTTGTTTAATTACTAAAACAGTATATAGTTACGTTAATTTATGTAGACTTTTTTTGTTGTTGAAAACATTTGTTGTATCCTTGCTGTTATTGATCGAAACTGACGGTAAAGATTTTTATCAAGGGTGCTTTCACACTAGCACTTTTGGTGCGCACACGGGTTCGATTGACGTCAGAGTTCGGTTCGTTTGGATGATGTGAACGCTGTCTTCCGAACTCGGGTGCGTACCCGTGAACCGCACCTGAGTCTGCTTAAAGGGATAGTTCACCCAAAAATTAAAATTAACCTATGATTTACTCACCCTCAAGTCATCCTAGTCATGACATTCTTCTTTCAGACAAATAAAATCTGAGTTATATTAAAAAAGTCCTGGCTAATCCAAGCTCTATAATGGCAGTAATTGTTGTTTTTGAAGTCCATAAAAAATGCTAATTTAACTGCTATAATGCGTTTGTGAATATAAAAAATATTTTTCATATTTTTCCATTTTTTTATGGACTTCAAAAATGACCCAACAATTCACTGCTATTATAAAGCTTGGATTAGCCAGGACTTTTTAAATTTAACTCTGATTGTATTCGTCTGAAAGAAGAATGTCATGTACACCTAGGATTTTTGGGTGAACTATCCCTTTAAAAAGGTGGTCGGGGGTTTGGTTCATTTGAACTCTGGTACGGTTCGCTGCTGATGTGAATGCAATCGTACTAAATCACGGAAGTGAACCACTATTAAGGACATATGATTTGATAAAAATGTGTGTTTTGTGTGTGTTTCACTCATTTTGAGAGCTGTAGATCTCATTTCTGCTCGTCTTCAGCGTTCTTTAGTGCAGTGGTTCCCAACCTGGGGTCCGAAGGGTTAGCAATAAAGTTCCTGGATTATTACGCAGGAATGAGAGTATAGTCCCTAGCCATTTCGATTTAGAAAATTGCAACTTTTCATTTTCCGTTGATCTTAGTACACAATGTAACTATGCACATCACAACATGTAAATAGGAAAATGTTGCCATTATTTTGTCACTTATTGAGCAGTAGGCTAGCTGGAGCCATTTACTTCCAGTCTTTGAGCTAAGCTAGGCTAGCGGTGGGTGCGTCAGACAGAGTTATGGCACGCACGGAGATGAGAATGGTATGTATGGACTTGTCTAACTCTGGGGGATACAATGAATAAGCTAAAGTCCCAAAAAGTCGGTGTGTTCCTTTAAATAAGCGCAGCGCTGGTGCTGCTTTGTTTCCAGAGGTAACCAAGGAAACTCTATACACTGCAAAAATAATTTTCTTATTTAGTATTTTAGTCTTGTTTCCAGTCTAAATAGCCTATATTAGAATTCTTAAATCAAGATGCATTTACTATATAAGTAAAATGACATAAGATATTTTTCTTGTTTTCTGGAAAGCAAAATGATCTGCCAATGGGGCAGATTGTTTGTGTCCCAAACAGAAACGAGATCATTTTCTTACCCCATTGACAGATCATTTTGCTTGTTTACACTTTTTGATTTTTTCCCAACAGAAAACTAGACAAAATATATATTTTTACACATCTTCCATATTTGGACACATAATATGTAGCAGTAATTAATATTAGTCTTTTGCTTGATTACACACACCATGTTCTCATTGCTTTTCGCCATCTTAGTCTGCTTTCTAAAAACCAGTATCCTAATAAACGCTTTGAACAACTTAGAATGTCAATGGAGAAAGGCATATAGTTTATCATAACATTGTAATATACATAATTCACCCTGCGATACTGTGATAACCTGGCTTCTCTTGAGACTCCCCTACTTTGCAGCATAGTAATGATATGCTAAAGCCCGCCCGCACATTGATGTGATTTAAAGAGAAAGTACTCAGCAATGGTGTTGACTTATGACTTTAAAAAGCATATTAAAAACACCACATAGACATATAAACAACATTAAAAACTTGATTTTAACCACAGGTCTTTAAAAACAGAAAATTAAAACATAATAAACTACTTCTGGAATAAAAAATTAAGTGGAAAATGCTCTTAATAAGGACAAATTGTCTTTAGGTTATGCATATGGTTTACTGAGATAAGAATGAGATGCTGCGTTAGTTATTCGGACACCTAAAATGTGCACCTGTGTCTGAAGCACGTGTACACTCACGCCAGGGTTGCCATACAAAAGCACTATTCGGATGGTAATAGTTTCTCATGGGGTTGTAAGGTATTTTCATCATTGACAGGGGCTAGTCTGTGATTTTACTGCCGTCCGAATCCAGAATGTCAGTGTTTTTCTCCCACCACTCGCGTAAAAATGACCTACTGTTTTTAGACAAACACCAAGGTCATGTGGTAATTTAATTGCCGTCCGAATTCACATCTCTGAGTTTTCAAGAATATATCACTTCAAAATTCACTGTTTATATCCTTTTTGACCACTGCAGAGCACCGTACGGTTGCACTTCGCTGTAATTTGGATGTATTTTAAAGATCTAGACTTTTATTACTGAAATGCTCTTCCTATTTTTAAACAGATTTAAATAATTAAATAATAATTAGGATATTATTTTGTGGAAGTGACCAAAGGTTAACACCTAGAGGCATGGACGTACCGCAGCTCTGATGACCCTTGAAAAGAGCACCAGGGGCAGAGCTGACCAGGGACAACAACTTCCCTCTTAAAGAGGACGGGCTAACGTTCCACTACATTAGCCATCCCCAGGGCTAGGCAATTGCAAAGCTCCTTAAAAACAACACAACCAAGAAACTGGGAAGACTGCAAAAGAGAGAGGGATGTCATCTAGCACTCGACCGTCTGCTCTAAAAACGAACTACTTTTAATTCTGAAAGCTCTGCTTTCCTAATTAGCAGGTCCCTTAAGGAATGTGCTAACATAAACATATATTTCACGGTGTCTATCTTTTACCTCCAATCACCCAAGACTGGAGGGGACAACTAAGAGAGTGCAACAGCATCCACCACTCTTCTGCAAAGTAACCCATACCTAGGCTTAATGGTTACTTATTCTGATCTTGGTTCCAGCAAAGAAGACTTAGGCCCCGATCAGACAGAATGCGTTTTTGCAGTGTGAGGCACCTTTTTTAAATAGTTTTTTTGTTGGCAGTGAGCGTTATGCGCGCTCTTTGTGCGGTCCGGGCCTGAAAAACGCGTTCTGTCTGATTGGGGCCTGACTGTTCTGGAGGGGTCCACAACATTACCTTGCCTCCAGAGTTGCTGTTCTTGGAGGGGGGCGACATATAAGAAGTGGGATCCTAATGGTCATGAGTCCACTCATCTACTCTAATCTACCCATTCCTGGCGAGTCTTTTCCTTTATCCCAGAGAGGTTCAACCACAGATCCCTGTCTGTGGCAACCATAGCAGCTGTAGAATGGCCGATGGTGTGGGCTGTCTGCTTGGTGGCATGAAGAGCTAGATCTATGGCTTTGCAGAGTTCAAAGACTGCCTTTGGAGGCTGTTCCTCTCCTTGATCCAGGGCCTTCAGGAGGTCAGCCTGGTAAGTCTGGAGCACGGCCATAGTGTGCAGGGCTCACGTAGGCCTTGCCCACCTGCCAAGATGACATCTGGCATGACATTAGAGGGCAGAATTGGAGCCTTCAGGGAAGATTCTGCACCAGGAGAGAGATGGCTTGAGAGCGCCTCTTCAACCCAGGGCATCTTCTCATAACCATGCTCACGCAGTCCCTCCACATTCTAAAAATGTGAAGCAGTGGAGGTTACCACGCAAGCCGAATTTGGTTTCCCCCACAATCTCGACGTCTCACCATGGAGATCAGGGAGAAATGTTGTGAGGGATAAGCGTCGAGGACCCGCCAGGAAACGCACATTGTGTCTGCTTCGAATGACTTCCTGTTTATTCTCTGCTAATCAGTTTAGACTGAGTCTAGCTGTGACATGTGTTATGAGCTAGATCAGCTCCTCCTACGCGGGGCTAATGGAGAAGATGGGCTCACTAACAATGTCTGCCTCAACTCCTGTTACTTTACTCAACACCTTAGTGCCAAAAGGCAACAACATGCTCTCAGCCAGATCGGAAGAGGCCATTGAGTGGGCTTCCAGATCCAGTGTGAGAGCACTGGAGCTAGCGGGTGAAGCTCGAGAAAGGGATGTGTCCGTCTCAAACTCCATCTGCAACCTGCAAGAAAATGTCTGACTTCCATCCCCCACAAAGAGAGCCAGGTGGGTGCGGAGCTTCCTCACTGTGAAGTGATCATAGTGAGCTAACTGAGCATGCTCCACTCCTAAACAAAACACACAGAGATTGTATGCATCTTCAGCCATAATAAAGTAAGGACACGGCAAAGCACACTTTCTAAATCTATGCATGCTCTCTTGCACTACCATCAGATTATTCATTTTTTGGACAGACAAAAAAATAAATAAGACTCACAAGACATTTATAGTACTTCCTGAAGACAAAGAAGCTGATGACATTTTATGCAGGCGCCCTTTTATAGTCATGCTGGCACGCCAATGACATCATATGACTGCCGTAGCCAATTGCATTGCCGTGAGTGTACATGTGATTCAGACACAGGTGTATGCTAAAGGTGTCCCCATAGCTTCAGCAAGTAAGGCAGCGTCCACAAGTAAGCTCTATGCTACATAAGTAATCTCAATGCCCTTAAATTAGTGCTAGATGATTATCTAAATCTTAAAATAGGTAGAGGAAATACAGAATATTGGCCAATGGAGAGAATAATGGGCGGTACAGATAAATAAGTGCCAACTTCAGCTGATAACTTAAATGGTGCTGAAAATATGTGCATACTTAACTATAATATTGTAGTTTATAAAAACAAACTCATGTACTGCTGAAAAAAGACATCTTAAATCTGTAAACTCAAAAGTGGCCATGACAGTTTCATCTAGGTTCAATCAGCAATGTCTACAAATGATCAGCAACTCTTACTCAAATAGATGGATGTTGATTGGTGTGTCTGAGTGTAGTGTGACAACAGTCATTTTTTAAGTGGACGGTGAGAGTAAAGCCTCCTGACCTCCAGTTAACTGAGTCTGCTGTATCCAGTTAGACATGCCCCTGTACTGTTCTCCTTTGCTCCTCCATTAGCGAGAGAGAAAGAGAGAGAGGGTTTGTGGTTTCTCTGAGCAATAACTCATCCTGACTGCATTGTACCCTTGAAAAGTTCTGAACAGCTTAAGAAATGAAATGCAAGCCTTTGCAGCTCCCTCTGCAGACTAGAGGACGAGCAGAACAGGCAAAGTAAACTGACGTAATACTAGATATGCATTTATTCTAAATTAAAACTATAGTTAATGTGAAATCAAAAATCAATTGATCAAAATGTAATAATTGATTTCTCTTTGACACCAAGTAGGCAGGTAACACCCAAATTTAAATCACCAAATCAATCTCCAATTATAATCAAGACTTGCCTAACATTTATTTTTGAATATCCTGATTCATTTAGAAATATATTTTTATATTTTAAAAAGTTGTTCACATTTCAATCATGTGTCTGAATATTATAGGTATCTTAAAATATGCATAACCAAACTTTATTATCATTATGTTTTGTCAAGAGGTTTGAATTTGGTAACACATGCCTGGTTAACGTGGAGGCCATGCCTTAGAAATAGAAACACATGCTACAACATGTAATGTCTGCAAATCTTGTCAGCCTGTGTCCCATCTGTCAGTGTTGTTGCAATGTGCTATTTATTATATATATATATAGAGAGAGAGAGTGAAAATGCTTTTCAGTGAGAGAGCACTGGGAACATTAAAAATAAACCTGACATTCAAAACAGCCTAGAAATGAAATCATATGTATGGAAGGTAGGGGAAAATATTACATGTAAAACATATTAATACATATGTACTGTATATATATATATATATATATATATATATATATATATATATATATATATATATATATATATATATATAGTTGAGGTAGGAAATAGGATGGGAAATATGCATTTAATAGAAGCAGATGGGTTGTCGTGGCAACATTATGGTGTAATGCAACAACAATTCTCTGGTTGAAATCAGGTTCCTGGTCCACAGCATATCAAAAGCACACTGTCTAAAGGCTAGTTAGAGAGCAGTTTAAGTTGTTCAGTTTTGCAATTGAACAATTTTGGAGGAAACAACAGTATACAAAATAAACATGGGAACATGATTTGGCTGGCATTGACCTTGTTCCTTTCTTTTATTTAACTGAAAGGCTATACACTTTAAAAGTATGTGGTACATATTTAATTTCATGTATTTTATCTCAGCTCATAAAATCTTAATGTAGTTAGTGTGTGTGTGTGTGTGTGTGTGTGTGTGTGTGTGTGTGTGTGTGTGTGTGTGTGTGTGTGTGTGTGTGTGTGTGTGTGTGTGTGTGTGTGTGCTTTCAGAAGCCAAGATATAATAAGAACAATTTTGGTTTCAAATAAATGCTTCTTTTTTTTTAATTTTTTTTTTATGCTCTACATGTCCAAAAATCCTTTAAAAAACACAAATGTATTATGTTTTATACAAAAATATTAAGCAGAACAACTGTTTTCAATGCTGATAATGATAAGAAATGTTTCTTGAGCACCATATCAGCATATGATTATGATTTCTGAAGGACCATGTGACACTGAAGACAAATGCTGAAAATTCAGCTTTGCCATCAAAAGAATAAATTACATTTTAAAATATTATATTTTCAATTGTAATAATATTTGACAGTATTACTGTTTTGTTTTTGTTTTTGTATTTTTGAACAAATAAATACAACATTAGCGAGCATAACGTAAAATATCTTACCAACTCTAATAATTTTGAAAGGTAGTAAAGACCTCCACTACACTATAGAAAGGAAAAAAGGAAAATAAATAAATAAATAAAAGCATAAATATCTTACTTTTCCTGTATTCTGCCTATATTAAGTCAGACAGCCCTAACATTGGAAATTTTGCAGTTAAATACAGTTACTAATTTAGTATTAAAGCACCATATTTTTAGATTTAAAAAGACAAATTAACCTTCACTTTTAAGAAGCATGAGAACAAGATGACACCAAGTTGGAAATACATGAAAAAAGTGACTATATAATTCACACATACTGTAGTATGTCACAAGTTTTTGGTTTGCTCATTTAAAGTTTATATGTTGAAGTTATGTGTTGATGTACAGAATATCTGTACAGAATTCTAAGATATAGTCCTTCAAATAAGGACTCGACACAGCATTTAGCTGCCCATCCAAAGCCAAGACTGCAACATTGCTGTTAATGTACATACACAAACATTCCTTCGCTGTCAACGCAGAAGTTTTAGAGCAATAAATAAACACTTCTCGTACACCTGAATGGTTGCAGACAGGTGTGTTGAATACAGCACATAATATAAAGAAATTGAAATCATGTGTACAGCTGTAACTGTTTACTACTGTGATTTGGGCATGCACTATTCTTTCTAAGGGCATGTGATGATGACATCTACAAAGATAACTGGTTTGTGGAGAGATCATGATTACACTTTTCCATATTTTAGCTATACTAGTTTATCAAACACAGTTTATGTGCACATATTTGATTGCAACTTATCCAATCAGATATAGTTATGCTTTAAATATAGATTAAAGATGGGCTGCAGGAGTTAATACAGGTATGTCAGACTACACTCACCTAAAGGATTATTAGGAACACCATACTAATACTGTGTTTGACCCCCTTTCGCCTTCAGAACTGCCTTAATTCTACGTGGCATTGATTCAACAAGGTGCTGAAAGCATTCTTTAGAAATGTTGGCCCATATTGATAGGATAGTATCTTTCAGTTGATGGAGATTTGTGGGATGCACATCCAGGGCACGAAGCTCCCGTTCCACCACATCCCAAAGATGCTCTACTGGGTTGAGATCTGGTGACTGTGGGGGCCATTTTAGTACAGTGAACTCATTGTCGTGTTCAAGAAACCAATTTGAAATGATTCGAGCTTTGTGACATGGTGCATTATCCTGCTGGAAGTAGCCATCAGAGAATGGGTACATGGTGGTCATAAAGGGATGGACATTGTCAGAAACAATGCTCAGGTAGGCCGTGGCATTTAAACAATGCCCAATTGGCACTAAGGGGCCTAAAGTGTGCCAAGAAAACATCCCCCACACCATTACACCACCACCACCAGCCTGCACAGTGGTAACAAGGCATGATGGATCCATGTTCTCATTCTGTTTACGCCAAATTCTGACTCTACCATCTGAATGTCTCAACAGAAATCGAGACTCAGCAGACCAGGTAACATTTTTCCAGTCTTCAACTGTCCAATTCTGGTGAGCTTGTGCAAATTGTAGCCTCTTTTTCCTATTTGTAGTGGAGATGAGTGGTACCCGGTGGGGTCTTCTGCTGTTGTAGCCCATCCGCCTCAAGGTTGTGTGTGTTGTGGTTTCACAAATGCTTTGCTGCATACCTCGGTTGTAACGAGTGGTTATTTCAGTCAAAGTTGCTCTTCTATCAGCTTGAATCAGTCGGCCCATTCTCCTCTGACCTCTAGCATCAACAAGGCATTTTCGCCCACAGGACTGCTGCATACTGGATGTTTTTCCCTCTTCACACCATTCTTTGTAAACCCTAGAAATGGTTGTGCGTAAATATCCCAGTAACTGAGCAGATTGTGAAATACCGGCCCGTCTGGCACCAACAACCATGCCATGCTCAAAATTGCTTAAATCACCTTTCTTTCCCATTCTGACATTCAGTTTGGAGTTCAGGAGATTGTCTTGACCAGGACCACACCCCTAAATGCATTGAAGCAACTGCCATGTGATTGGTTGATTAGATAATTGCATTCATGAGAAATTGAACAGGTGTTCCTAATAATCCTTTAGGTGAGTGTATATGACCAGTGTTAAGGACAAATTAATAAACTATGCTTTCCCCATCAGTCATTTCCCTTTGCTTCATTGTGTCTTATTCATAGTGCTCACGAAAAATAGCGTTGCACACCACTGAACATGCATTCATGAACACATCCCGAATGAACTCATTATGACAATGGCGGGAAAACTGAACAAAGGAACAAACTCAAAGACAAGCAAAACAGACTAGACATGTAACAGTTGTTCCTCGGCTTGGTTTTTCTATTTTAAAATATTGGTCAATTTGATATTCTTTTTAAATGTAAAAAAATACTTTAACACTTTAGTTTAGGGTCCATTTCTCACTATTAACTTGTTGTTTATTAGCATGCATATTACTATGATATTGACTGTTTATTAGTACATATTAATACCTTATTCTGCATGACCATATTCTACATCCCTTAATTTTTACCAATTCCTACCTAATCTAATTTTTAATAGTAAACTACCGTACTATTAATAAGCAGTAATTAGGAGTTTATTAAGGCAAAAGTTGTAGTTAAATGGTTAGTTTACCCAAAAATTAAAATGATCCCATGATTTACTCACTCTCACATCTTAGGTGTATATGACAAATAAAATCGGGCGTTATATTAAAAATGTCCTCTTCCAAGCTTTATAATGGCAGTGACTGTTGGATCAATTTTAAAGTCCATAAAAGTGCATCTATCCATCATAAAACTCTGGGAGGTTAATAAAGGCCTTCTAAAGCAAAGTGATGCGTTTGTGTAAAATAAATCTATATTTAAAACTTTATAGACTAAAATAACTAGCTTATATATATATATATATATATATATATATATATATATATATATATATATATATATATTTTTTTTTTTTTTTTTTTTTACATTATTGACAATGAAAGTACAATCTAAAAATTCTTCTGTTTGCAGTTTGGCCCCCTTGTGTTACATTCAGATAATATGGCCAAATGAATAAAGTAGATCAAGATCCCTAGTCTATGGTCTCTCAGATATGGATCCTGCAAAATAGTAGGCGAGCTGATGTTCTGAATATTTTCAAACCCTTTATAGATTACTCCTTGGCTTGTGCATTTATCTGTCTGTTTCAGTGAAGAAAATACGGAGAGAATACCTTGGATGTCAATTGTTATCTCTCCATTCTCCTCGTAGAAACTTGCTTTGAGCACCGTGAGGATGTGGGTGGAATCCCATCAAAGACAGCTTTGTTGATTCCTGTCGAACAGATTTTGTATATATTAGCTC
Organism: Paracanthobrama guichenoti; assembly: GCA_018749465.1. NCBI lineage: Eukaryota > Metazoa > Chordata > Actinopteri > Cypriniformes > Gobionidae > Paracanthobrama > Paracanthobrama guichenoti. The sequence goes on along the minus strand of CM031953.1, from coordinate 9,873,460 downwards.
CGTGCACGACAAGCAGGAATGCAACAACACAATTCAGATAAAAATACAAAGGTAGCAGCTTTTGTGTTCTATGTGATGACAATGCTTCTAAAGCGTTTAAAGTTGTAGGGCTACATGCCTCTTCCTGTCATGTTCTCAGGTTGGAGGTGCAATTTTCGAACAATGTTCCTTTTCAGTCTGTCACCGTGCAAAACTAAGTTTGTGATCTACAAATAATTATTGTTAGGCTTCTTGAGCAACCTCTAAAAGGAGACAAAACTAAAGGAAGACAGAGCAACATCAAAACCACTTCCTCTCATGACAGATTACACATTTCAAATAAAAGTCGTTTTAACTGTCAATATTTCAATTACTAATTAGTAATGATGCAAAAGTATATTCGGTACATTTTCCTCCTCGCACTGAAGACACACTATTTTTGGGTTAGACCTTATTCTATATACCAGTAAAGCATTCACTCTAACCTTTTACTTTTGTCATGTCACAGATGTTTTAGCCCTGAGCAGAAGGTTAATAAAGGTCAATGTTATGCACAAATGTAATTCAATATGACAACTCTGAGTAGTTTTGGCATGTTAATGAAATGTTAATATATCTGGTCTAGATCTTCTATGCTACTGCTAAAGTAAAAGTATTGACTTGCTACTGTGCAAGATACACAGACACACTGTGAACATGTAAGACAGGGGTAAATCCTATAGCAGATTGGGGGAGGTGGAGGATTTCAGAGGAACTAGCTTACAACGAACAATAAACCAGAATATTTAAATGGTGAGCAAGCAATCTCATTTGGTTGCAGAATCAGCAGAGGCCAATCAGCTTGTGCCATTTAGTAATGGTGTGATTGCTTGCGGATTGCATGTAAAGAACCTGAACCTATCAGACTCGCCATCTAAAGTATCATGACGGAACTAAATATTTGTTCATATGCCCAAACATGCCCATCATGTGTCAACAAAAAAATGGAGGAAATGCTAATGTGAAGGGCAAAGTCAAATTGCAATTTAGTTTAGAGTGGTTTCATTAATATTAAATATTATTTACATGTCATGGCCAACATTAAAATGTTATACAAATTTGTCATAATGAATTTAAAATAAAATACTACAAACTAAAAGCATTCATTTTAAATGATACAAGTGAATTTAGGCATCACAACATTACATTGTAAAATATAAAAATTTTAGATTACACATTTACAGTGCATCCAGAAAGTATTCTCAGCGCTTCACTTTTTCCACATTTTGTTATGTTACAGTCTTATTCCAAAATGGATTAAATGGATTATTTTCCTCAAAATTCTACACACAATACACTATAATGACAATGTGAAAGAAGTTTGTTTGAAATCTTTGCAAATTTATAAATAAAAAAACAGAAAAAAAAAAAAGAAAAATCACATGCACATAAGTATTCACAGCCTTTGCCATGACACTCAAAATTGACCTCAGGTGCATCCTGTTTCCACTGATCATCCTTGAGATGTTTCTACAACTTGATTGTAAATTCAGTTGATTGGACACACCTATCTATATAAAGTCCCACAGTTAACAGTGTATGTCAGAGCGGAAACCAAGACATGAAGTCAAAGGAACTGTCTGTAGACCTCCGAGACAGGATTGTGTCAAGGCAAAGATCTGGGGAAGGGTACAGAAAAATTTCTGCAGCACTGAAGGTCCCAGTGAGCACAGTGGCCTCCATCATTCATAAATGGAAGAAGTTTGGAACCACCAGGAGCTGGCCACCCTGCCAAACTGAGCGACCGGGGGAGAAGGGCCTTACTCTGACAGAACTCCAGTGTTTCTCTGTGGAGAGAGGAGAACCTTCCAGAAGAACAACCATCTTTGCAGCACTCCACCAATCAGGCCTGTATGGTAGAGTGGCCAGACAGAAGCCACTCCTCAGTAAAAGGCACATGACAGCACACCTGGAATCTGCCAAAAGGCACCTGAAGGACTCTCGGACCATGAGAAACTAAATTATCTGGTCTGATGAAATAAAGATTTAACTCTTTGCTCTGAATGCCAAGCGTCATGTCTGGAGGATACCAGGCACCGCTCATCACCTGGCCAATACCATCCCTACAGTGAAGCATGGTTGTGGCAGCATCATGCTGTGGGGATGTTTTTCAGTGGCAGGAACTGGGAGACTAGTCAGGATCGAGGGAAAGATGAATGCAGCAATGTACAGAGACATCCTTGATGAAAGAGCCCAGACTTGAACCTGATCTCTAGAGAGATCTGAAAATGGCTGTGCACTGATGCTACCCATCCAACCTGATGGAGCTTGAGAAGTCCTGCAAAGAAGAATGGGAGAAACTGGCCAAAAATAGGTGTGCTTGTAGCATCATACTCAAAAAGCCAAAGGTGCTTCAACAAAGTATAGGGCAAAGGCTGTTATATACTGTCATTTTTGTTTTTAGTAAATTTGCAAAGATTTCAAACAAACTTCTTTCATGTTGTCATTATGGGTATTGTTTGTAGAATTGAGGAAAATAATACATTTAATCCATTTTGAAATAAGGCTGTAACATAACAAAATGTGTAAAAATGTATGCGCTGTGAATACTTTCCGGATGCACTGTAACAGTGTTTAATTATTAGTGTTTTTTAAAGATTAACTTTAAGTGTTTAACAGAAAAAGATTAACTAACAGTAATCAAAATTAATTAGATTAGAGGAAATTAGCATGTACAATTAAATATTCAATATCAGCTGAAATGATTAAGAAAATCTAACAGTAAAATAACCAATATGGTATGGATATACACTCACCTAAAAGATTATTAGGAACACCTGTTCAATTTCTCATTAATGCAATTATCTAATCAACCAATCACATGGCAGTTGCCTCAATGCATTTAGGGGTGTGGTCCTGGTCAAGACAATCTCCTGAACTCCAAACTGAATGTCAGAATGGGAAAGAAAGGTGATTTAAGCAATTTTGAGCGTGGCATGGTTGTTGGTGCCAAACGGCCCGGTCTGAGTATTTCACAATCTGCTCAGTTACTGGGATTTTCACGCACAACCATTTCTATGGTTTATAAAGAATGGTGTGAAAAGGGAAAAACATCCAGTATGCGGCAGTCCTGTGGGCGAAAATGCCTTGTTGATGCTAGAGGTCAGAGGAGAATGGGCCGACTGATTCAAGCTGATAGAAGAGCAACTTTGACTGAAATAACCACTCGTTACAACCGAGGTATGCAGCAAAGCATTTGTGAAGCCACAACACGCACAACCTTGAGGCGGATGGGCTACAACAGCAGAAGACCCCACCGGGTACCACTCATCTCCACTACAAATAGGAAAAAGAGGCTACAATTTGCACAAGCTCACCAAAATTGGACAGTTGAAGACTGGAAAAATGTTGCCTGGTCTGATGAGTCCCGATTTCCTTTGAGACATTCAGATGGTAGAGTCAGAATGTAGCATAAACAGAATGAGAACATGGATCCATCATGGTGTGGGGGATGTTTTCTTGGCACACTTTAGGCCCCTTAGTGCCAATTGGGCATCGTTTAAATGCCATGGCCTACCTGAGCATTGTTTCTGACCATGTCCATCCCTTTATGACCACCATGTACCCATTCTCTGATGGCTACTTCCAGCAGGATAATGCACCATGTCACAAAGCTCGAATCATTTCAAATTGGTTTCTTGAACATGACAATGAGTTCACTGTACTAAAATGGCCCCCACAGTCACCAGATCTCAACCCAATAGAGCATCTTTGGGATGTGGTGGAATGGGAGCTTCGTGCCCTGGATGTGCATCCCACAAATCTCCATCAACTGCAAGATGCTATCCTATCAATATGGGCCAACATTTCTAAAGAATGCTTTCAGCACCTTGTTGAATCAATGCCACATAGAATTAAGGCAGTTCTGAAAGCGAAAGGGGGTCAAACACAGTATTAGTATGGTGTTCCTAATAATCCTTTAGGTGAGTGTACTGTGCATTATTCTTAGTCTTGTTATGGCCAGTGGTCAATCTGGTTATCAGGTTAATCTATTCTCATGATGCTTATTTCATTTGAAAATTATATTACCTTGATGAATATTCTTGTGCAATAAATGTTTAATGGATAAGTTGGGGTTTATTTGGGTTTTAAATAAAAAAAGAAATATATATATATATATATATATATATATATTCCCAAGATTAAAACACTAGTACCCAACAAATAAAGCTTTAACCAAAGTCTCACCAGCTGTAGACAAACACAATTATATTTATGAGCTATTTAGGTAACAAGCCACAGGTGAACATAATCATGAGGAGCAGAGAAACAACCATGCAGAAAAAAATTAAGACTTTAAAATAAAAGACAGAAATGAGACATGAAAATTGAACAAAAGATCCTCAAACTCTTTCAACAGGCACATATTTGTATTTCAAAGCAGCCAATGAAACAAAAACTCCACAACACAGTCCAAATGTAAGTGCATCAGAACACATTTTATATAGTCTGACCTCTCTGCCCTCTGTGACTTTTAACTTTCAAAATTCACAGATGGATCACTTATAAAAAATGTATAATGGACATTTCTATTAATTATTAAACTTTCTGTCATCGTCTTCTGGCCTTGTCTCACAGGTTGAGGCCAGAAGATCAGCCAGTGAGGAGGCCTCAAAAAAAAACCAAAAAAACAATGCACTGCATTATTTTTCCACAGTCAAGCATAATGTTGGCATCAGAGAAACATTCCTGATATGATTCTGCTCAATGTCTTTCATTATTTATAGGTTTAAGTGTATAATTATGAAGCTTTAAACCACAAACAGAAACTTTGACTCTTGGTAGAAGTCTGCTGCAGAGCTCGCTTCACTGTGGGCTGGGCAAAAGTGCGCATCGAAGGCACATATCGACTGCAAAGGGGGCACTCGCGAGCACCCTTCAGAAACGTACAAATGGGACCCTACGGTCTCATGGGCTAAATCCGAAATCGCCCTCTAAACCCTCAACCACTATTTCCTTAGAAGTCCACTAATACAGTTCACTTGAAGGAGTTAATGAAAATGAATGAGTGAATTCAGACTGTTCATAGTGTTGGAATGGCACAGAATGGGATAGTGCACTCGATAACGTCCACTTTGGTTTCGGACATTACTACAAATGGCTGTCCCCTCAAATAATGCCCTATTTGAGGGTATAGGAGGCGATTTCGGATTCAGCCATGGAGGTTAAACACACGCACACGGCAGCCATTGTAAGTCCACAAGACCAAAAGTGCACATGAAGTGTGCTATTTGGGACAGGGCCGAAGAAGCGTCAAGACTTAACCCTCACACCTAATTTTTTTTCCATTTACTTCTTATATTTCTCTTTTTATGACAGGCTGCATGAAACCCACTCAAAACCTACCCTGTCGCCTATAAAACCCTTTTAATCTGAAACCTACATACTGAAACCCACCTAAAAGCTACCCTTAAGCCGAAGAACCCTTTCAGTCGGAAACCTACTGTATAAGCAACAAATCAGGTTTTCGAGGCAAAACTGGGATGGGGAGTTACAAATTGAAGTTTTGGATGTGGGATGGGGTTGGATGCAGGATGCAGCGAGACCTACTTGGAGAATCCTGAAGACCTCGATTAGCTTGTTCAGGTGTGTTTGGTTAGTTGAAGCTAAACTCTAAAAATCTAAAAATAGACCGAAGGCCAGAGTTGAGAACCCCTGTTTTAGACCATACATGGAATGATGACTGATGGTACATTTACATAAATTTCTTTGTACAGATGCCAATGTTATTAAAATAATCCCCATTCACATGATCAGCAAAAACAACTAAAAACGCTGTATTATGCTGCCAGGCCAGTAGTTGGCGATGTCAATTTGTAAAGAAAAACTACGCAGCTGACTAAGCACATTTTTGCAGTTTACACAGAGACAATAATGGTCACGTTTTCAAAAACTTGCACTTTGATTTTCAAAAGCCCCCAAAATGACATTGTCGTGTAAATGAACGACGAGCAACGTTTGGAAAATGCTTGATAAAGTTAGTGTGGACAAAGAGTGTTTGGAGAAACGAAAACTCAAATTTATTCAGTTAACAGTAATACTTTATTTTAGGGTTCAAGTCTTACTATTAACTAGTTGCTTATTAGCATGCATATTACTAGTTATATTGGCTGTATTTATAAAGCACATATTAATGCCTTATTCTGCATGAACTTATTCTACATCCCTTAATCCTACCTAAACTTAGACCTAAAAAAAGCAGTAAATTAGGAGTTTATTGAGGGAAAAGTCATAGTTAATAGTGAATATGTGTTCCCCATACTAAGTGTTATCGACATAACCTCAAATCCGATTGCCTGGCTAGAGAATGCTTGTGTTTTTGTATCTTAATCTGTTAAAATGGTTTTAAAAAAGTTATTTTCAGATGGCCCCTTCCTGTCTAAATTGACTTTCTTGGCCAGAATATGTTGCAATAAGGACCAAGTCATTAGCTGGGTTGGCTGTGGTTTTAAAGTGTCATTCTGACATTAGGTGGTTATGGAGCACAAAGAAGAAGAAAATCCAGTTTTTACAGGTTAATAGGGCTCTAGTTTAATAACTGTGATGTTTCAGCTCTGTAAATTATTAAAGAAGTAGATAACAGAGAGAAAGTGCTGGCCAGACAATGAGTAAGGCCTGGCTGTTTTCACACTCTGTCTCTGTCTGGAGGAAGCTCTGCGGAGATTCATCTGCCTCGTCAAACATACGGCGCCGGCTCTTCAATTACCAGCGACCTCGGCTGTAACCAGCACATGTAAAGCACAAGGAACATGCAGTTAATTTCACCAAGCATTAAAAGGTTGAGTGAAAGAGAGCGTGTGTGCGAAGTAACACCCCACATGTTGAGACAAGTGATGACGGAAAGGCAATTAATGGAGCTTCAAAGTTGGCTATGATCGCTGGCAGGCAGCTGTTTTTTGTGTTTTTGTTTTTTTAAATGAGATATCGCTGCTTCACTGAGGTCTCTACGCCTGTCTTCCTGTCTGTCTGTCTCTCACTGGCACACCTATCAGAGATTACTTAGAATTTAATGAGTAGTGAGGAAATAGCGTTTGTTTGTTCCTTAACAGTAAACGGCTGATCAGGCCAAGAAGCATTAAGGAAACGTTTTTGGTTGTTGTTGTTGTTTTTGGTGTCATTCATGATTTATTGCAAGGGCGATAAGGACAAATGAGATGGACAAATGAGATGATTAGTGATAACACAGCATTCAACTGAAAACGGAAAACGTTTTATGCGTTTTGATCAATCATTTACACGACAACGGCGTTTTGGTGGCCTGAAAACGCAAGCTTTTGAAAACAACAGAAACGTGAATTTGTCAAAACGATGACGTCATGCGCAAGCTCAAGCACATGGTAATGCATGTGTATTACGTGTTCGCGAGGTGTTTCTTGATAAAGTGACATCTCCAACTACTGGTCCGGCATGCATAATACAGCCTTTTTAGTCATTTTCGCAGATCCATGTGAACGGGGGTCGTTTTAAACATGTCATCTGTGTTTAGTACATCGTTCAAGTACACCCGGTCCAATCAGGGTGATTGTGACATTGACAGAAGAAACACATTCAGTCTGGTTGTCAGTTTTGTGGATATTTCAGCAAATGTTAAATAAGTTAAAAATAAGTTTATAAGTTAAAATTAAGAAAGTACATTTTCTAGCATGCCTAGTGTATTTTAACTTGTCAGGTAATGTCAATTGTATATGACCCATTTTAGGTGTGGCCAAAATTACTTTTTTTTACTTAAAAGGTAAGAATGACAGCTAGTGGTTGAAATGGGTACTGCAGTCGAAATTCTAAATCTTGTCTGCTCCAGCCCCCGCCCCCTCAGACTCGAAGTTCACGCAGGTTGCCAGTTTGAGGACACGTAACAGGAACGAGCGCAATTGACAATGGGTATTGCAGAAGGGGCGAAGGTGTGGAGACTTGCACACTAAGTTGATGAGTTGATTTTAACATAGAGATTTTTAGATGGATGCCAAGGCTTTTTAGGTTGGATAGAATCTCCGATCTCTGACCCTGTTGTTATGGCTGCAATACATTGTGCTGTCCACCAACTGGTAACCTGTGGTGCCGCAATACTATTGGGTAAATTGACAGCGTGCTATTGCCCAGACCAAAACAAAAACAGACATTCCCACACAGAATGCACATTTCAAAGCAGAATAACTAGCTGTAGAATTTTTTTTTTTTTTTTTTTTTTTTGGAGAAACGAGTATGTGAACTCAGCATGTTTCCTAAATATCTGCAAACATATAATGGTATTTTTATGTTTTAGTACAGTCAAAAACTTACATACTGCATCTTTAATCAGATCAACGAATGCCTTATTTAGGGCAGTCGAGAGTAGAATGAGATCTTAGCCAGGATGCTCCTCTAAAAGAGATTCTTAATCTTAGTGGGACTTTTCCTGGTTAAATAACGGTTTAAAAAAAAAATACAAGACACGGACAGACAACAGTCATAGGGTGACCAGTCCCAAAACTGGGAGCTTTGTCCCACGTCCCGCAAGACGTAATCAGTGTCCCACATTTAAATTATGTCTGTATTATTTTATTTCTTCCCTGAAAATACGATGTCACAATAAGAAATATAATACAAAAAAAAATGCTATTGGCATTTAAAAATCTATTTGCGCAGCCATAATGTTGTTGTTACAGTGGGAAAATAACCAACCAACACATTCAAAGAGAATGCTGATGACGACTGCGTGGATGAAGCAAAGGAACCGTGTGGACCTCATCAAAAGTCATTAAACATAGCTACACCAGCTAGGACAACAAAAACATACGTTCATAAGTTCAAGATGCACTGAATAAAAACACATTTATTGTTTGCAAAGTCTAATAAAGGAAAATAAACTAGTCGCTCGCTACTTAAGAACATTTATCCTGTAAATGTATCTCTCGCATGTGTCCTGCATTGTCCCTCAAAATCCCATCTACTGTCCTGCAACAAAGCATGAACCTTGTGGTCACCTTACAGTTGTTATTTTAATTGTTTGTTCAGGACAGTTGTTTGTTGCTAGGGACAATTCAGTAGTCGCTGGATATTCATAGGGACTTGTCCTTAGCTAAATTCTATACCCTTGAATGATTGACATTGGCATTGTTGGCTTTTGTTACTTACTTTTTTCCAAACTTCAAAACTGACTGATATGTTATATAAATTATTTGTTGTTGAAGTATATTCCTTTATTTTTTAATTCTGTTTTCATCATCATTCAGAATATGCCATCCATCTCATGCATTTTAAATGACTTAAAATAGGAACAACATTCTGAAGGGTTTTTTTATACTAATGGACATCAGTGTCTTACATTTTTTATTTATTTTATTTATTTATTCATAAATCCCATTATGGGTTATGATTGATCCGTTTTATGTAGTCTGGTTGCAAATTGTTCCTGGAAACATGATTTCACATTTTTCCCATCTCTCCCCTCTTGATTTGCAGGAGTATCCAGCTAAACCCCATTCGTTTTCAGAATCACCTTCGACAGGCTATGGCGTATCGACTGCTGGGAAACCCCTGTGAGGCATCAAGGTAAAATTGGCATTAATGGAGGGCTCAGAAAGGTTCCTTTCCTCAAAATGAAGACAGATTCAGTAGGAGAAAAGCTCCCAGTCATTTAGACAAACCCCGCAAACATGTCTGCCCAGTGGTTCGTTACAGCTCCCTCTGTTCTGTCAGCCTGTGCTGGAAAAATATGTTCTGGGCGATACATAAATACTGGTGGTTCAGTGGGGTGTGCATAGAAGAAGACAATTAGAGCTACAACTACATCCACTCCCGCCACTGCCAACTGACATCTTCCCCTGTAGCCTGCACACACGGATGTTCCATATGTGTTTTAATGATATGGTTACCAAATGCCTATGTTCTCATCATTGGTCTTTTACAGATGACAGCTACCATTAGTTATTGGACGGCAGTGGAATAAATCGTTTAGAGGCGTCAGTTACGCCAAATGCCATGGCCAACTGGTGGCTGCGTGGGCCATTTATTGCAAGGAAGTCATATTCTGTTTGATCATTATCAAGCCACATTAACCAAGTTGAAATAGATTAGAGCAAGAAACGGGTACTTTGGTATCTTTTTCTCTCTCGCTCGCTCACTCTCTCGTTGACACACACTTGTTCTTGCTTCCACCCCCTCTCGCATTTGAGTTTCTGCAAGCAGAAATAGATCAACTCCGCCACCCTGCCTACAAATTTAGTGCTACTATCCCAGTGGGGGAAGAGATGTTTTCTGGGAACATTGCAGAAGTGCATTTATATGAAGTTGGTACATTGCACTGGCACTATTTGATTCAGGCTCTTTATGTTCTTTCATTGCAATAGATACGGGTGAGATCTGGCCAACTTTGCTTACAATTGTGCAGGACAGTGGGAGTCATTAACTAAAGAAAAAAAAATTCCAGTAGTGGCCCAAGGAGTATTTGGACTGACAGCTACGACACACTTAAATGTCAATGCATTATATCAAACTAGGTAGCAACTATTTTAAAGAAAGAGAGCACAAGCACACTTCTCACAAAAATAAAATACCACTGTTCAAAAGTTTGGGGTTGGTAACATTTTTTGAAATGTTTTTGAAATAAGTGCTCATTAGGCCTTCATTTAATTTTTTTTTTAAATTTTTTAAATGAGGTAAAAACTGTAATATTGTAAAAAAAAAAAAAAAAAAGATGTTTTTTTTTCTGTTTTAAAGGGACAATATGTAACATTTTTGGATTCAAATATCCAAAACCATTACAATGTTATATATTTAGTTGACTTGTTCACTTCATTATCCCAAATGTTTCCAAGAATGTTTAAATCCAGAGAAATAAGCAGTTTTAACCAGGACACAGACCGTGTGTCACCTATCAATGACATCAAACCTGTGTTACCCTCAAATTCTGTATTACCTTAAAATTTATTTTTTAGAAACCATGGAAACACCAAAAGACACTTTTAATATATTACAAACCCGATTCCAAAAAAGTTGGGACACTGTACAAATTGTGAATAAAAAAGGAATGCTATGATTTACAAATCTCATAAACTTATATTTTATTCACAATAGAATATAGATAACATATCAAATGTTGAAAGTGAGACATTTTGAAATGTCATGCCAAATATTGGCTCATTTTGGATTTCATGAGAGCTACACATTCCAAAAAAGTTGGGACAGGTAGCAAGAGGCCGGAAAAGTTAAATGTAACCTCTAGCGGCGAAAATTACATATTGTGCCTTTAATATGTTTTCAATATCATTTATTCCTGTGATGAAACAATTTATTGTCCAGTTGCCCTAAGCCTCAGAAGACACCCACTGTCTGTATGAGTCACTGAGCCATTCAAACAACCAATTAATTAAAAATAATTATTTAGTAACAAAACACCACTATCGTAACACATTTAATGTTATTTAAATGTAGTATATTTAATAATTTTTAATTAAAAAATAAAAATGAAAACCCAATAACACCTGTTTTCAACAGTGGTGAAGCTACTTTGAATTGTGGCCCACCCATAGACTGTAAATAATATTAATAATAACACTTTAACCGCTGATGTTGCTGTGTGTCACTGGAATTTTTTTATTTTACACTTTTTAAATGTCATATTTCGTAACATTTGAGTTTATTTAATTTTCTCCTCCAATTGTATAAGAAAAAGATGCGCATCGTTACAGCCACTGTGACAGAATACCCATACCTTTTTTTGCTCCCCCCTCACAAATTAACCTACACCCTATCTAACTGCTCTGCCTCAAGCAGAAGGACCGTCCAATGCAGGACCACACTAGAGATTTTTTGGACTATCCGGGCTGCTCGCTCTGTGTTTTTTACATCACCTGCCTCAGCAAGTCCAATGCACGCCTCCCAGACAACGTGGAGTAGTTGCTGGTGAATCATTGATCGGCTTTCACCATCTGCCCTGCCAGCCATCACCCTGCCACACGGATATGATGCCAGAGCCCACCGTAGGCAGAGAGCCTAGGCCTGCTGCGATGCACAAGCCAGTGCCAGAGAAAAAGACTGAGCCAACCATCGCCCTGAAGCCCCACAGTGAGCCTGACCATTTGCGTGTGCCTTAGTGAAAGTACTAAGTTTGAGGAAATGGAGGAAGACCCCACCCACACTCCCACCATAGAGGGTGAGCTGCTGCTGACCTTTGCAAGTTATTTGGAAATGGAAGCGGATGTGTTCCTAGTTCTCCCATTCTCGCTGGTTTCGCCCAGCTCAAAGTCTCCTGTGCCCCTGCTGGTTCTGCCCAGCTCAAAGTGTCCTGTGCCCCTGCTGGTTCTGCCCAGCTTAAAGTCTCCTGTGTCGCCAGAGTTCCCATCCAGCCTCCCTCTCCTGCCTCCTCTTCCAAAATCAGCCAGTTCCTCAGCCCTGCGTCTGCTAGTTCCTTTCAGCCCTTTCACTCCTCTTCTGACACCAATCAATTGTGTGGATTTTCCTCAGGTCTTCTGCTCTCCAGCTCCACCAGTCAAGAGGATTCCCTGGCTTCGCCTCCAGCCGTCGATCCAGTCACTCCACCTCAGCTCGTCGACCTCTGCTTTTGGTCCTTCTTCCCTCTGCTCCACCTGGGATCCTCGTCCTTATGGCTCTACCGGGCTCTCTCATCCCTCTGGCTTTGCCTTGGTCAGATGTCGCTCACCTGCACCACAGACTTACGGGCCTTCAGCTACATATCCAGCTACACATAACTCCTGCAATCTCCTGAGTGTTCTGTTTTTGGTTTAATAAAGAATAAATATTTGTTTGTTTCTTTACTCCGTCGTGCACACCGTTACGCCCACCATGACTATGATGAGAGGATCAATTCGGTGTTAAAAATAAATCATCAATCTGCAACTAGGGGAGTGGGAAGTAGGGTTGCTGTTTTCACAGGTTTATAAATGCAAATTCATGCAAATAAATCAATACATTTTAAATCAGTAAACATTCAGTAGGGAATTTAACTGTAAATTGTAAGTGGGCTACAAACCTTTTCTCTTTTTAAACCGTTTTATTATTACATTGTTTACTTTCTCAAAACGGGATTAGTCTATTATAAAATTTTTCTTGGATCCTGATGGACACACATCAGGGACTTTTTTTTTGCCCCTTCAATGAAGGGCAAAGATGAAGGGCTTTGTTTGTGTGCGTCTGAGCAAAATGTTTTGTTCCTAAATCAGCGTTTCTGACCGAATTGATTTGAATGAATGATTCACTCTGGAGTGCAAGTCTGTAAGGTTGGCACAAGTGTCTATTTATTTATTTATTATTGTTTGTCCTATCCCATGCAGGCTTTTTGTGCAGGCATTTATTGAAATAATGTATTACAAATACATTCCTTGTTGCAGTTCTTTCAAAAATTTACTGTATGCTCAATCTAATTTAAACAAGCGTTTTTGGGGATTGTTTGTTATATATTTTATTTATACTATATATATATATATATATATATATATATATATAATAAGAAGAAGAATCATTATTATTGTTGCATATATATGGTTGGAGTTCATTTATTTTGTAAGGACAAACTTGTAGACTGCCACAGAATTCAAATCTTTCCCATCAAATGACAATGCTCAGTACAGTCCACTCCTGAAACTCCTCATGCTAGATTAAGGCAGAGTCCGAGTGCAGTTTGTCAGACCACAATGCATGGTTGTGCATTTCAAAGAAGCGAGCAATGCCATTGAAGCTGGCGCCACTCTTTAACCTAATCACATCCTCCCTCCAGCAAATGCTGCTCAGCCATTTGAGGTCTTTAAGAGGAAAATGCATCTATGTTTGAAGTTCACATGCCAGTAAATTTCACAGAGGCAATAGCTCTGCAGCACAAAGAAACCAAATTATTCTCCACATTTTCATCAATGCACCATTTTCTTCCTCATTCTGGTAATGGTTACTTACATCCATCCATGACTCCTTTATTGAGACGTCATTTCTTTTGTGAACAGAAAAGCTGTTGCTTCTCTTTTTTTCTGTAGGTAGTATCAAAGTCAGAATGTCAACACACACCATCAGAAAACATTAAAAAACAGTTACAGCTTCTCCAAGAAATATGTGCATATAGATTCATATGTTTAGTAGCACAGATTCACCTCCCATCGCAATCTTAACTGTCGGAGTGTGAGTGACACATCAAGATATTGAACTCGAAAACGGAAATTATTCTAGAAGGCAATATCGTTCCATTTGTGCTGGAGACAAGCTTTCTCAATGCAGAAATAAAATTAACAGTGTAACCTTTGCTCTTGATGGATCCTGGCAGAATTTGCTTTAGGAAAGTGGTATTCATTGCTCAGCGAGAGCCAGAACAACAGTAAACACTCCTAAATGCTCCGTCAGCATTTAGCACTGGGACGAAAAAAAAAATAAAAAATGTATCTATGGCTCATTTCCAGAAGTCAGGTTTGTTTTTCAGTAAAAAGTTTTTGTGCACGTTTTGACTGAACATTCAAGGGCATTTTAGTGCCTTTTTAGAAAATAAACTTTCTCTTAACACACTTTTCACTGTCACTTGTTTATTGGTCGACAAACATTGTCCAACAGTGGACATGCAAGCATCACAGGAGAAATCTGAAATGTTTTGGAACAGTTTTCTCTCAAAATATATTTTGATGTGATGGAAATGACAAAAAAAAAAAAACTTGTTGAAATTGTTGACTCCTTTTTTTCTTTCTAAGGTGAATTTCATTGCTGATATTTTATGTATCCTAAATAGACAATCAGTTATTTAATATTTTCACACATTTTCCATGTAATTGTTACAATGTAATTATACATTTAAGTACTGAGAAATATTAATTAACATGTATTTTAAAAGTAGTACAAATAAATTAAGGCATGATCAAAAGTTTGATGAATGTTTAAATATGACCTCCATTTTACAAACAGGAAAAAAATAAAAATAAAATGTCCATAGTTGATTACTGACCCTCTTCGATTTCTCTGTAACTTCTCTAGTTTCAATATAAATTAATTTTAAATTTGTGAATTAAGTGAACATACACTGCATCAATTCCATTGTTCGGCAAAGAAAGTTGTGAGGATTTCGAGCTCCTGCAGTGGTCTTAAGGTCATGCCCAGATGCAGCGCTATGTGTGATGGTTTTGACATTGAGTGCGTTTCCTGTCAATAGCGCCCCGTCTAGTGATTTGAATATTACAGGTTGCCACTTTAAAAGACTGAATAAGAATGTTTATTCAACCACCCCTGACAGCTCTTTGGTTAGCCAAGTTGCCCCATTCTCAGTGAAAAGTGCATTTGCGGGTGTATGTCTTTGGACAGCCAAATTAGTCCATTTTGGCTATTATGAGGCCAGATGCGTGCTGTCAGTGAGCCCGTTGACAGAGCCATCAGTCTTGAATGGGAGGTGTGCATGAAGAAAGATGCTCAATGAGCTAACGTTCTCTGCCAGCCCCATTTACAGCAATGACATCTCTGTCTCTGCATTAAGACGATGGTGCTTATCGCTTTCAAACAAGGTCAATTGTGGCAGCCCTTTACTCAATACTTACAGCTGTGTGAAACACTTTTTAATCACAATAATGTTACACACACGGATTGTTAAAGTGTGTGGGGTTGTCGAGTGTTATGGCACATTTATAAAGCAGTCTGCACCTCTTAAAAAGCCTACAAAACAGCATAGCCGATGCATTTCAAAAATACATTTTATCAGTATCAAATATGACATCATATTGCTCAGAAAATTTAAACGGCTTGATTATTGAGAGTGTTTCAGCTTTTTAAGGATTAAAAATATAAAAAGTAGTGAATGGATTATTATCATTGTAAGGTGGTTGTCTCCACACAGTGCAAACACATTTATATGCATGTCTTTTTTCCTTATTGTGATGTACACTCACCTAAAGGATTATTAGGAACACCTGTTCAATTTCTCATTAATACAATTATCTAATCAACCAATCACATGGCAGTTGCTTCAATGCATTTAGGGGTGTGGTCCTGGTCAAGACAATCTCCTGAACTCCAAACTGAATGTCAGAATGGGAAAGAAAGGTGATTTAAGCAATTTTGAGCGTGGCATGGTTGTTGGTGCCAGATGGGCCGGTCTGAGTATTTCACAATCTGCTCAGTTACTGGGATTTTCACGCACAACCATTTCTAGGGTTTACAAAGAATGGTGTGAAAAGGGAAAAACATCCATTATGCGGCAGTCCTGTGGGCGAAAATGCCTTGTTGATGCTAGAGGTCAGAGGAGAATGGGCCGACTGATTCAAGCTGATAGAAGAGCAACTTTGGCTGAAATAACCACTCATTACAACCGAGGTATGCAGCAAAGCATTTGTGAAGCCACAACACGCACAACCTTGAGGTGGATGGACTAGAACAGCAGAAGACCCCACCGGGTACCACTCATCTCCACTACAAATAGGAAAAAGAAGCTACAATTTGCACAAGCTCACCAAAATTGGACAGTTGAAGACTGGAAAAATGTTGCCTGGTCTGATGAGTCTTGATTTCTGTTGAGACATTCAGATGGTAGAGTCAGAATTTGACGTAAACAGAATGAGAACATGGATCCATCATGCCTTGTTACCACTGTGCAGGCTGGTGGTGGTGGTGTAATGGTGTGGGGGATGTTTTCTTGGCACATTTTAGGCCCCTTAGTGCCAATTGGGCATCGTTTAAATGCCACGGCCTACCTGAGCATTGTTTCTGACCATGTCCATCCCTTTATGACCACCATGTACCCATTCTCTGATGGCTACTTCCAGCAGGATAATGCACCATGTCACAAAGCTCGAATCATTTCAAATTGGTTTCTTGAGCATGACAATGAGTTCACTGTACTAAAATGGCCCCCACAGTCACCAGATCTCAATCCAATAGAGCATCTTTGGGATGTGGTGGAACGGGAGCTTCGTGCCCTGGATGTGCATCCCACAAATCTCCATCAACTGCAAGATGCTATCCTATCAATATGGGCCAACATTTCTAAAGAATGCTTTCAGCACCTTGTTGAATCAATGCCACGTAGAATTAAGGCAGTTCTGAAGGTGAAAGGGGGTCAAACACAGTATTAGTATGGTGTTCCCAATAATCCTTTAGGTGAGTGTATATATCAGAGTATACCAGCTTCTCGAACAAGAAAAAATGTAGGCTAGGAGCCTCCGATTTTAGGGCAAAACTATCAATGCTGAAATGAATCAGCAGTCAGTTGAAACAAGTAAGAGCTCTGTTCATTAATATTGTAATGTTATGTGCTTTGAGACATGAGGTATTTTAACGTCATCTCTCATGACGCTTTGCAGACTCTGCTCTTGTTGTGCAAAACTCTTCAAAACTCCTTCATGTGTTTTGAAGGAGGCGTGGCTTTGGAGACACTCTGAAGGGATGGGATGGGTGGTTTCTTATGATTTCAAAGCTAACTTTCTATTGCTAGCCTCTCCGAAATTGCCTACCCCTACCTGTAATTTTCTCATAATTTCCATATATTCCATACATAGCCAATCAGGCTTAAATGCAGAAGCGGTCATGCTTCGAGTCCATTACACTTCCCTCAGTATGTAGGCAAAGCTAGGTTTAGGGACAGTGTGTCCTCCTGATGCATGTTTGGTTGTTTTTTGGTTTTTCTCTCCATGTGTGAAATGCATAAACAGTCTGATTTGTCAAGCTTAGACCTTTGTTGTCGGGGGTATGAGAGGAATTGAGGGAGCAGTGAACCAAACCTCATGCCGCAGAGCCAAGAATGCGCTAAATGCTGACACTATAGGAAAACAATGCAGATTGCCTGATGCCAATCTTCAGTTTTTGCCTCACTGTGTGAATTAGGGGACATGCTGTTATTCACAGGCATAATACTCCTGCATATTTTAGCGCTGCTGTTCAGCAGGAATGTGGCCTTCTAAAAGCTCAGCGTTCCTGTGAAGTAGCTGTTAGAACACACAGACGCTCAAAAACTATCGCCCCAGGCACAAGGGCACATGGCGGCCGGTCAGACAGGCTCTGCCCCTGTCCGCTGGGGGCAACAACTAAGTCTTTACCCTCCAACACTTCTCACTTTTAAGGATGTAATAGTCTGTCTGACTTGTAGGCCTCACACATCAGCCCTAATGGCATGTTTCTCTCTGTGGCAGCCACAAAGGGCCTCCACTGCCAGACTTGTTATTATCTTGATATGAAGTGCCCTGCTTGGAAATCTCTCCACTTACTTTCCATCCTTCTATACCCTTGTTTCTTTGCTTTCATTTTTTTGTATCCCTTTGGCATAGATCTTATTGTTTGACACCCCCGTGTGGCCAAAGCCGGTGAAATAACAAGGACTTTGAAATTACCTCGACTCCCGGCCTACACACTGAATGTAACTTTGTCATCGATGCCTGCTAGTGGACATAAAAGTGATTTATGTGACAGGCACAAACATTGACAGCTGGGAAGTAGGGCTGCATGCAGAGTTTGAGAATGCAATACACTACAGTTGTGCACTGCTTCTATATATTTTTATATAGATGTTTACAAACGCTTGAGAACTGAAATCGGATCGGGTCATGCAATACAATTTCATGTCCCTGTGATATATGTGTTAATATTCTGTAGTACTTTTTGGCTTGTAACCCTTATCGCTTCAAATGCCCTTTTGACACAAAACTACACAATCTAATATTGTACTGGATATCATTTAGCAATATTTTTATTGTTATTATTACTCTTCCTATTCTTCTATTAATGTCGTAAATTATATTTAAAAGTGGCTATTTTATTTTTTCACTGATTCAGTTTAAAACTAAAAACAATCCCGTGGGTAAAGAAGAGATACTGTACAAAAGTAGCTTCCTCTCCCTTTAATGAGACATGAGCTTGTTTGACAGGTGTTTTTTTTTTTTTTTTTTTTTTTTTTTTTCTCTTTCAGTAACACTTTATTTTGATGGTCCTCTTTAGATGCTCAGTTGGCTATAACTAACATTGCACCTGCATGTCAGTTAACTTTAATTAGAGTATTAGTAGACTGTCTGCTTAATGTGTACTAACACTTTATTTTGATGGCCCCCCCCAACTGACATTCTCCTGACTATAAGTAACTTTGCAAGAAACAGTCTACTAATATTCTAATGAGAGTTAGTTGACATGTAGGTGCAATGTTACTTATAGTTAACAGAATTTTTATTATCCTAAAAAGTATAATTTTGAAAAAGTGTTAAAATATATGACAATAGAATAAAAAAACAACAAAAAATGTGAGTGATGAGGCTTGAAGAGCAGTTAAGTAGCATTTAAAGGAAAAGTTTCCCTAAAAATGAAAGTTACCCCATGATTTACTCAAAACGTATTCCACACGGCTCCGGGGGGTAAATAAAGGCCTTCTGAATAGCAAATAGCGAAAAAGCGATATGGTTGTGTAAGAAAAATATCCATATTTAAATTTTTTAAAACTAAAATAACTAGCTTTCAACTGATGGCCTGTGCAAGTCCACTTACGCCAAAAGAGTAACCTCGGACGTGAAGTTAGAATGGAGTAGCGTAAGATTTGACGCCTCTCGTGGTTTGCTGGGCAACAAACTCAAGCTCCTCTTCTCTTATATCATGAACTAATAATGAGCTGCACTTTTAAAGCATTTATTTATCATTGTTAATGTTAATTTCAACATGTAGGGTACAACGGGGCTAAAGGCACACCTTAAGAAAAATATGCTTTTCACTACTCCTATAATGTATGATATACAGAAAAATACACTCACCTAAAGGATTATTAGGAACACCATACTAATACTGTGTTTGACCCCCTTTCACCTTCAGAACTGCCTTAATTCTACGTGGCATTGATTCAACAAGGTGCTGAAAGCATTCTTTAGAAATGTTGAAATATCCCATATTGATAGGATAGCATCTTGCAGTTGATGGAGATTTGTGGGATGCACATCCAGGGCACGAAGCTCCCATTCCACCACATCCCAAAGATGCTCTATTGGGTTGAGATCTGGTGACTGTGGGGGCCATTTTAGTACAGTGAACTCATTGTCATGTTCAAGAAACCAATTTGAAATGAGTCGAGCTTTGTGACATTGGAAGTAGCCATCAGAGAATGGGTACATGGTCAGTCATAAAGGGATGGACATGGTCAGAAACAATGATCAGGTAGGCCATGGCATTTAAACGATGCCCACTTGGCACCAAGGGGCCTAAAGTGTGCCAAGAAAACATCCCCCACACCATTACACCACCACCACCAGCCTGCACAGTGGTAATAAGGCATGATGGATCCATGTTTTCATTCTGTTTACACCAAATTCTGACCCTACCATCTGAATGTCTCAACAGAAATCAAGACTCATCAGACCAGGCAACATTTTTCCAGTCTTCAACTGTCCAATTTTGGTGAGCTCATGCAAATTGTAGCCTCTTTTTCCTATTTATAGTGGAGATGAGTGGTACCCGGTGGGATCTTCTGCTGTTGTAGCCCATCCGCCTCAAGTTTGTGCGTGTTGTGGCTTCACAAATGCTTTGCTGCATACCTAATCACCCTGCAAACCCTCATTTCACACTGCTGCCATCTGGTAAGTGCTTCCGAAGCCTGATGGCCAAAACTGAGAGACTCAGGAGGAGCTTCTTCCCCCAGGCCATCAGACTCCTGAACTCTGAACACTTAACATCACGTGACTTCACTTCAGGATAAACATCGATACACTGACATTGCACTGCACTTTCTGTTCTCGTTGTTACTGTGTAACAACCTGTTATAAACCTGTTTGCACATTATACTCTTTATACATTTGTTAACCACATATTTATAAGTCTACAGTTTACTCACTGCACAGTCTACTTCAATTATTTTATTTTATTCCACTTCTTATTCTTATTTTTTACTTTTTTTTTCTTCTACTTGACTTGATTATTTATAATTCTACAGATATACACTCACCTAAAGGATTATTAGGAACACCTGTTCAGTTTCTCATTAATGCAATTATCTAATCAACCAATCACATGGCAGTTGCTTCAATGCATTTAGGGGTGTGGTCCTGGTCAAGACAATCTCCTGAACTTCAAACTGAATGTCAGAATGGGAAAGAAAGGTGATTTAAGCCATTTTGAGCATGGCATGGTTGTTGGTGCCAGAGGGGCCGGTCTGAGTATTTCACAATCTGCTCAGTTACTGGGATTTTCATGCACAACCATTTCTAGGGTTTACAAAGAATGGTGTGAAAAGGGAAAAACATCCAGTATGCAGCAGTCCTGTGGGCGAAAATGCCTTGTTGATGCTAGAGGTCAGAGGAGAACGGGCCGACTGATTCAAGCTGATAGAAGAGCAACTTTGACTGAAATAACTACTCGTTACAACCGAGGTATGCAGCAAAGCATTTGTGAAGCCACAACACGCACAACCTTGAGGCGGATGGGCTACAACAGCAGAAGACCCCACCGGGTACCACTCATCTCCACTACAAATAGGAAAAAGGGGCTACAATTTGCACAAGCTCACCAAAATTGGACAGTTGAAGACTGGAAAAATGTTGCCTGGTCTGATGAGTCTCGATTTCTGTTGAGACTTTCAGATGGCAGAGTCAGAATTTGGCATAAACAGAATGAGAACATGGATCCATCATGCCTTGTTTCCACTGTGCAGGCTGGTGGTGGTGGTGTAATGGTGTGGGGGATGTTTTCTTGGCACACTTTAGGCCCCTTAGTGCCAATTGGGCATCGTTTAAATGCCACGGCCTACCTGAGCATTGTTTCTGACCATGTCCATCCCTTTATGACCACCATGTACCCATTCTCTGATGGCTACTTCCAGCAGGATAATGCACCATGTCACAAAGCTCGAATCATTTCAAATTGGTTTCTTGAACATGACAATGAGTTCACTGTACTAAAATGGCCCCCACAGTCACCAGATCTCAACCCAATAGAGCATCTTTGGGATGTGGTGGAACGGGAGCTTCGTGCCCTGGATGTGCATCCCACAAATCTCCATCAACTGCAAGATGCTATCCTATCAATACGGGCCAACATTTCTAAAGAATGCTTTCAGCACCTTGTTCAATCAATGCCACGTAGAATTAAGGCAGTTCTGAAGGCGAAAGGGGTCAAACACAGTATTAGTATGGTGTTCCTAATAATCCTTTAGGTGAGTGAGTGTATATATATATATATATATATATATATAGTACTTTTTTATTCTATTTCTATTATAATTTCCTCCTTGTGTTTTTAACTGTGAATTTGCACTGTCCATGGAGCGGACCTGTTTACATTTCACTGCCAGTTGTATATTCTGTATATAACTGTGTATGTGACAAATAAAACTCTTGAATCTTGAATACCTCGGTTGTAACGAGTGGTTATTTCAGTCAACGTTGCTCTTCTATCAGCTTGAATCAGTCGGACCATTCTCTTCTGACCTCTAGCATCAACAAGGCATTTTCGCCCACAGGACTGCCGCATACTGAATGTTTTTCCCTTTTCACACCATTCTTTGTAAACCTTAGAAATGGTTGTGCGTGAAAATCCCAGTAACTGAGCAGATTGTGAAATACTCAGACCGGCCCGTCTGGCACCAACAACCATGCCACGCTCAAAATTGCTTAAAGCACCTTTCTTTCCCATTCTGACATTCAGTTTGGAGTTCAGGAGATTGTCTTGACCAGGCCCACCAGCACGGGCAAAAGGCACACAGTATTAATATAAATACTTCAGCTAAAATAATATGTTTTCAATAATGTCTAAGTTAATACTTGTTCAAAACAATCACTTTCAAAGTTTGAACTATTTTCTGTTTATTTTAATGAATAAAAGAATTCATTTTTGATCAGTAAATATGCTGTCATTAAAATATGTTAATATAGAAATATATCTGAAAAATATAGAAACAAAATCATTTAACAAAGTAAAGATTCTGAAAGCATTGAAGGAGATCCCAAAATAATTGAATATAGATTTACAGTAGTGACAATAAATGATATTTTATTATATGATATGATTAATATCACATTTTTAAATCTGATGGTTTCATTATAAATATGGCGATTATCTAGAGATAAGGTGGACACCCAACTTAATAAATAATACTTACAATCTGAATCTAACCATGTCATGTCAACAAATGTTAAAGTCAGCGGCTGTTTATTATCATGTTAAATATGGTGCCTTTTGCCCCAACAGCAGGGGTGCCTTTTACCCCAAATACCATACTTATACATATTCTTCCGTTATTGAAAATCTGTTGCTTTAATTACCTTGAACAAAACTGACAAACATTAACAATACCTTTGTTTCAAAATATATTCAATCATTTTAGCGATTCTTATTTGCTACTTAAATCTACAACATTTTTAAGAACAATCAAATATTAGATCAAATGAGCACAGAATCAACT
The DNA here is from genome assembly GCA_018749465.1 of Paracanthobrama guichenoti. Classification (NCBI taxonomy): domain Eukaryota; kingdom Metazoa; phylum Chordata; class Actinopteri; order Cypriniformes; family Gobionidae; genus Paracanthobrama; species Paracanthobrama guichenoti. Next base: position 9,850,131 of record CM031953.1, on the reverse strand, counting down.
TTGCGCTGCTGCCCGTGATCACGTCAAAGATCAGACAAATTTCCACGTGCATCTTGAAAAGCGGATGTTTTGGGAAGTGCCGAGGCAAGATTTTGTGCCATTTTGAGGAAAATAAAATCAAAGGAGCCTTTTACCCCATGGAGCCTTTAGCCCCGTTGTACCCTACTAATGCATTATTAAATTCTTGTTAACATTAGTTATTGCATTTTGAACTAACATGAACAAACCATGAACATCTGTATTTTTATTAACTAACATTAACAAAGATTAACTAATGCTGAACAGAGGTGTTGTTCATGGTTAGTTCATGTTAACTAATGCATTAACTAATGTTAACTAATACAACCTTATTGTAAAGTGTTACCAACATTTATCTTTTAAAAAAAACTTGTTTTAGACTCTAATTCATGTCTGGTGCTTTGTTTCACTCTATCCTCTGTGCTTCTGTGTTGGTCAATACGTCATACATCAGGTCAAAGGTTACTCTTTCACCATAAATCGATACACACAGCCATCTGTCGGAAGCTAGTTATTTTAGTTTATAATGTTTTAAATATGAATATTTTTCTTACAGATTTTGAAGGTTAAAAAAGCACATCCATTCATACACACCTAGGATGGCTGGAGGGTGAGTAAATCATGGGGTAATTTTCATATTTGTGTGAACTATTCCTTCAATAGAAATCAAAAAGAAGAAAAAAAAAAATCAAAGATACAACCCAGTTAGTAACGTTAACGCAAGATGAAGAACAGATGCTAACTAATACACAGTGGCAATGAGGGACAGGTGAGACTCAATTAACTGCACAATAAAACAATAAATAACTATGGCAACCAAGGAAACAGGAACTAAACACCCTGGAACTGAACACAGGCAATGTAAGACAAAAGAGTGTCAAAATAAGTCCATGGACCCAGACACATGGAATTCATGAGGGTATGCATTTGACGTCACTTTCCCATCCGAACACGCCCCCTCAGCCAGACTGAGTGGCAAAAGAGCTGCAGCATGACTGGATTTAATAGGGGAAACTGCGAAAGCTTGAGTAACAAACGATTATCAGTTTAAACTAAAGGATGGACTTGATAGTGTTCCTTACAACTTACCATATATCCAGACAGTGATCTGTGGATATTGACGTGCAGCCAGGAATCGTGTTTTCTGATATTTAGGCCTATATGTGCCGGATTAGGTCTAAATCGGGGTGATCACTTAAATCAATGTTACATATCGCGAGTGCGACTTATCGTCCAGCCCTAAAACTTGTATAGTTCTTGTCTGTTTATTTAAAAACATCCAATTATGCAGAATATAAAATGGTAAGTATTTAACTGATGAGTTGTCAATACAATATATAGGGTTACAATACACTCACCTAAAGGATTATTAGGAACACCTGTTCAATTTCTCATTAATGCAATTATCTAATCAACCAATCACATGGCAGTTGCTTCAATGCATTTAGGGGTGTGGTCCTGGTCAAGACAATCGCCTGAACTCCAAACTGAATGTCAGAATGGGAAAGAAAGGTGATTTAAGCAATTTTGAGCGTGGCATGGTTTTTGGTGGCAGACGGGCCGGTCTGAGTATTTTACAATCTGCTCAGTTACTGGGATTTTCACACACAACCATTTCTAGGGTTTACAAAGAATGGTGTGAAAAGGGAAAAACATCCAGTATGCGGCAGTCCTGTGGGCGAAAATGCCTTGTTGATGCTAGAGGTCAGAGGAGAATGGGCCGACTGATTCAAGCTGATAGAAGAGCAACTTTGACGGAAATAACTACTCGTTACAACCGAGGTATGCAGCAAAGCATTTGTGAAGCCACAACATGCACAACCTTGAGGCGGATGGGCTAGAACAGCAGAAGACCCCACCGGGTACCACTCATCTCCACTACAAATAGGAAAAAGAGGCTACAATTTGCACAAGCTCACCAAAATTGGACAGTTGAAGACTGGAAAAATGTTGCCTGGTCTGATGAGTATCGATTTCTGTTGAGACATTCAGATGGTAGAGTCAGAATTTGGCGTAAACAGAATGAGATTATGGATTCATCATGCCTTGTTACCACTGTGCAGGCTGGTGGTGGTGGTGTAATGGTGTGGGGGATGTTTTCTTGGCACCCTTTAGGCCCCTTAGTGCCAATTGGGCATTGTTTAAATGCCACGGCCTACCTGAGCATTGTTTCTGACCATGTCCATCCCTTTATGACCACCATGTACCCATTCTCTGATGGCTACTTCCAACAGGATAATGCACCATGTCACAAAGCTCGAATCATTTCAAATTGGTTTCTTGAACATGACAATGAGTTCAGTCACCAGATCTCAACCCAATAGAGCATCTTTGGGATGTGGTGGAATGGGAGCTTCGTGCCCTGGATGTGCATCCCACAAATCTCCATCAACTGCAAGATGCTATCCTATCAATATGGGCCAACATTTCTAAAGAATGTTTTCAGCACCTTGTTGAATCAATGCCACGTAGAATTAAGGCAGCTCTGAAGGCGAAAGGGGGTCAAACACAGTATTAGTATGGTGTTCCTAATAATCCTTTAGGTGAGTGTATATACACAATACAATACAATTGATGATTGTACATGTACATGATTGTACCCCAAAATTCAACATATTGACACAAAACGATAACTGCAAATCCTCTTTTCAATGCCTGGAGTCCAGTTATTTCTGTGAACTGGAGCGATCCATTTGCTTCTCTTTTCTGTAGCTTTCGGCATACTATAAAAATGCCACCTCTCAAATCTATTTGTACAGTCAATCTCAAAGCTCTGTCTTGTTTTAGATGTGTTTTGTGTGTTTTTCGCGGCATTCACAGTGAAAACCGATGCTGCAGCTTTCTTTTTGCCACTCAGTGGGTGTAATCGCAGTCACTCCGGCCAAAGGTAAATTCACATGCATACCCTCTATACATTTTCCTGGGCAAAAAAAAATGGGCCAAGCCCAAAATGGCTAAACACTAAGCTTTTAATTGTCTTAACCACAAATTATTGAAACTATATAGAATCCTTTCTTCTAAGAGTATACAAGGCAGAACTCAAATCATATATATATATATATATATATATATATATATATATATATATATATATATATATATATATATATATATTTTTTTTTTTTTTAAGCTACAGTCAGCAGTGAATGGCGTCAGTTCTCAATCTTTTTACCTAAGATGCTGGTGAAAGCGATTAGATGGTTAATTTACAAATCCAGCATGCTTCTTTTAAAGAAAAGGGATGGTGTCATGCGTTGATGGCATGACAGGATTTTAAATGGCATTTAAAGGGCGATCCAGGCCTGTTATGGGGGAGAGAAAGATAAGTGCTGCTTGTGCTCTGCAACATAATGACAAACACACACATACACACACACACACACACACACACAAGCATCCAGCTTCTCTGTGTACCGGGTCCCTAGTCAAGCTCACCGTGCCGCTCAGCACCACATCATACACAGACAAAAACAATTAGCATTTAATTTGATGCTTGAGCAAGAAAACAAGGGATGAGTGACACACCATGTCTCGGCTCTCATCCAAAAATCGTCCCATTTCAAAATGAGAAAGCAGCGTCACACACCAGGAATTCCTCTTAGAGTGAACGCCATCACGCTGCAGGAATCGTCTCTTCCGCCGGCGCACAACAGTGCGTGACTGTCGATTCAAAGCTGCAAATGTGGCACCTGAACAGATGCAGAAGTTGAAAGAGCGAGAAACACTTAACCAGCCCTGCTGTGTCCTTAACTGTAAATGTCATGTTTACCCACAACAACATTTCAACCCCTGAGGGGACAAGTAGGTACTGTGGTTAATTATTTGTAAACATTTAATTGGCATTTACACCCGAGAGAATTGCTCCGTTCACCCCAGCAGGACACTTGCACATCCTCATCAAGCATTAATCAAGCAAGCTAAATGAGGCCTCCCCACGATTCCTGGCTCAGTGCTATCGAGACAGGGGGCGATGCTGGATTGTTATTCAGTGATGCAGCTTGATGAAAGCAGAACGATTCGTTTACTGTCTGGGAATGCTCCAGATTAGCAGATCACCTAAGAGGCTTTGAGCTTGGCTGTTTTAGATCATTAGCCGCTTTTCCACTGTCGGGCCAGTGAGAGCCAGGGCCCGGGCTGGGCTAATAGCCTTGAACCTGTAGCACGCGCCCAAAACCATGCTGTGTTTCCACAGCTAGAAGCTCCACAGCGCTTCACTAAAACCCGCCGTAACACGCCTCTCTGGAACAGCATCACACAAACCCATCACACAAACCCATCATTTCACCAACAAATGGACATTTTATCAGAAAACTAATCTGAAAGAAATCACTGGAGGCTAGAGAGATCGAAAAACGAACATGATAAAAGCGTCCATTTGTTGCCATTTTTGTTATTTAAAGATTTAAAACCCAAGCATTGATGTTTTACCACAGCTTTACAATAATAATATGATACAGTGATCATAATTAATTAATTTGTGTCAAGATTGCACATTAGTCCCACAAAAATACAGTGATATTTACCGTTATTTCACACGTACTTATTCAGTCGCGTCTGATTCTGTTTATTTGTAGTCACAGGACAGTATGTTTGTTTTCAACAAATTTAGAAAGAATAATAGTTTCTACAAATTTTCCACCAAAAATACGACCTGAGGAGCTTTAGCACTCTCTCCAGTGACAGTCCCAATACAGTCAAGCAATATATTCAGTCAGAGAGACATAAGAAGCTCCCAAAAAACTTTATTTTATGACATATGCAGAGCTAAATATGGATATCAGACAGTCCGGTATAAAGAGACGTGGCGTACTGACAGATTAGAAATACATGATTGTGATACATAGCCTATATGATTTGTCTGATTTCTTCAAGCGGTTGTATTTATCATGTTTACTATAGCAATGGTTAGTGTGCATAGTCTTTTGCAGCGCATATAAATATTTTGGCCTTATGCGGTGATCAGAATCCACATCGGATCACAAACAGAAGTTATTTTGCTGTTGTCTGAAAGTGAGTTTTGAGCTCAAATTTGAGCTGCCGCCTCTAAACTTAGATAAACTCCGCCTTTGTTCATAACCACTCCTCAAGACCGTGCTGGCCCGCTTTTGACCAAGGTATTCAGCAGGCCGTTGACCCCCGAGGAAGCCCCAACAATGCCCGATCAAGCCCCAGAAGTGGCAGTGGAAATGTGACTGGCCAACGCCATCTCACGACCAATTTGTACGTATTTGTACGAGGTGGCTAATTCATATGAATTCGTATGACCTCACTCGTATGCATTTGTACGATTTGTCTAGACTGCAGTGATGGGTAGGTTTTAGGGGCAGGGTAATTAGGGGCAGGGTTTTAGTTAGGTAATTCGTACAAAATCATATGAATTGACCAAATCGATTTAGCAAAAATCGTACGAATTCTTATGAGTGAGGTCGTACAAATTTGTATGAATTAGCCACCTCGTAAAATAAGTACGAATTGTCATGAGATCGGTTTGGACTGGCCCTGTCATGCACTAGCACGCCCACATTCAGCCTGACAGTGGAAACACAGCTAGTAAATGACTCAATCATTACAAACATAGTAGCTGTTTTCTAGAACAAAACCAACTGTTTCTCTTCAATCAACCACCAATAAATACATAAAGAGATCCATAGATCTGAATAAAACAGCAGTTTAAGCAACCTACACAATCATCAGACTACAAATGGGGGTCACTGACAACTTTCTCACATAGGGTTTGTCATCATTAAATTAAGTAAAAGATCAGAAGCGAACTAATTGCAATTACACTGATTGGTGTAAAGATCAGAACTGGACGAATTACAAGGTTTATCATCAGGTCATCTGTACACATTGGTTCTAGTTGTAGATTAGCTCTCTGGAGGAAGCCACGGACTAGAACACTTGCTTGAATTATATAGTAGTTGGACAAACGACTGGGCAAGAAGATGTGTGTCTCTCTCAAGAAACATTCAATTAAAAGCCATTTTCACAGCTTTCATTTATATCATGGTAGGAAAACTAGTTTTAATTTCCAGCTTTATATACAGTAAAAGTGCCTATAGTGAATGTACCCTTCTATTCTCCTGAAAAAAACAAGCCATTTGATTCAGCCAGGCCAGATAATGTGTACTGGGAAATAGCATCTAATACAATCCAAGTCACACATTTATCAGTACACTTGTGAATATGGAGGAGTCTTAATTATATTTCATAGCGCAGTGTGATGGGGAAGGTAATAATTTATCCTTAACATTGCTATGCTGTTTTTTAACGTGTCTCTGCGGTTTTGCATGCAACGCGTAACTGCATCATCAATTTGAAGTTCACACATGCATATGCATGTCACCTGATGCTCTTTACTGACACATTTAAAAGATGCCCTTGACTAAGCAAAAAGAGTTTGTGTATTGAGATTCTTAAACAACATCACCACCATCCTAAACTAAAGGGTCTTGTAATTATAAATAGAATATGAAGAAGCAGAAGTAAGCAATATAACAAAAGACTGCAATTATTTTAATTAATCACAGCCATGAATGATATTCAGACCAACAGCATGACTGTGAGTATTGAAATATTGGTTTTATAAAGTTAAATAAAGTTAAATAAACATGAAGGAAATAATGAGTAACCTACATTTGAAATACAATAGTGGCATAGTTTGTGTATTTTTGCTCCGCCAACAAATATAGCTCTAAACGAAGAATCACTTTTTTTTCTTTTTTAAAAAAAATTAAATGACTCACTCAAAATCAGGGTTTTTAAACAAATCGATTCAGTTGAATAAATAATTAAATGAGTTCCTGAATTGGTTAATTGAATGATTCACTCATAAAGTCACTGCCTGCTGGCGTAAATAGCAATAATATTACACTAGAAAACAAGAACATTAGTTTTTTTGTACGTTTACTTTGGATAAGGGTCCAAAAAGGATTCCAGGTTTGTAACAACTACCTGACACTATACACATTATGATACAAATGTCACAGATTAAATTTGAATTTAATTTATTTAATTACGATATGATCATTGGATTGCAACCAAAACTTTAGCAAATATACAGTAGACCTCACAGAGAAAGTGTTTAAGTTATTTTTACAGTATATAGTATAGTATAGTAGAGTAGAGTGTAGTATAGTATAATATAATTAAAAATAATATGGGGACTTACAAGGAAGCATCAGTGCAATATTGTGTGCCAGGTTAGACTTTTTATATAAAGATATGTCATCATGGGTCAATTTTCACTTTCACATCTCTCAAGTTTGATAATGTGATGTGTATGTTGAATTTTTAGCATCTTTAATTTGAATCAATATTTAGTCAGATTGCTGAAAAACATTTTTCACAAAATTATATTAAAAAAGCAAATAAACCCTTTTATTTTATTCTTGGATGTTTTATTTCTATATTTATATTATATTTGTATAATTACAATAAATTTGATAGTAAGTTTTACAGTAAAATTATAGTAAACTATGATAAATATGATGCACAGTATATTGATGATAACGTCTCGGTTACGTATGTAACCCTTGTTCCCTGAAGGAGGGAACGGAGACGCCACGTCAGAGTACCGACGAATAGGAATCTCGCTTGCGAGAGCCAATCTACTTCGAGTGTAACTAAACAAGCCAATGCATATTGGCATGCAATGATTGCACCAGGTGCTCATGCCACGCTGTGCGGGTATAAATGAAACACAGGTGATTGCATCAAATCAGCCTTTTGCTGAGGAGCCGAGTAGGTAGACAGGCACCCCAGAAGGGTACAGAGGACATGGCGACAGGACGTGGCGTCTCCATTCCCTCCTTCAGGGAACGAGGGTTACATACATAACCGAGACGTTCCCATTCAGTAGGTCACTCTCGACACCACGTCGGAGTACCGACGAATAGGAATCCCTACCGAAGTGCCATGGCCTCTGCGCCCTTCCAGTCCCCTGTATGAGGCTCCTGAGCTCTCTTGCCTGGTGAGACGGGGCTCACACCGGGAAGTCCATCACTGCTGTTCTGCATGACCCGCTCAGTGATTATTGGATAACACTAGGAAAGCGTGCCCTAGAGAAGGGGACGCTGCGGAGCCAACATCGTACCCCGAAGGAGTTATGTGGAGTACAATGCTGAGCCATAGCCTGCAACGGAGGCCCAGTGATGGGAAGGCTCTCTCAGGGGAAAGACATGGGCTTCCCGTAGGAGTGACCGTGGAAGAATATATGGGATCCCCGCAGGGTCACTCATATAACCCCAGCCCAATACCATTTCTCAAGGATTCAGCAGCAAGGGGCCTGATGCCAGACGCACCGAGAGTGATGGAGGACTCACAGAGTTTGCTTCTGGAGAATATGAGCGCCGGAGCGCAGCAAGCCGACAGGAGCCTCTCAGTGCTTCTACCTGTTTGAGGTGAGAACACAGGAGGAGACCGGCTCTACACGTAGGCTATAGAATCTAGCAAATGTGTTGGGTGTCACCCAGTCCGCAGCTCTACAGATGTCTGACAGTGAGGCGCCACGTGCCAGTGCCCAGGAGGATGCAACACTTCTAGTAGAGTGTGACCAAAAATGCCTGCAGGTCCCCTACCCTCTTGATGGAGGCCAATGCAGCCAACAGCAAAGTCTTCATAGACAGAATCTTAGCTCTGCTGACTACAAAGGCTCAAATGGGGCATTCTGAAGTGCTCGGAGCACCAGAGCAAGATCCCAAGAGGGTATGGAGGTGTGGGGGTGAGTAGGATTTAACCTTCTCACCCCCCAAAGGAACCTGACGACCAGGTTGTGCTTCCCAACCGCCTTACCTTCTATGTAGTCGTGATGGGTGGATATTGCAGCAACATAGACCTTGAGGGTGGAGGGCGACAGCCTATGCTCCAACCCTTGTTGCAGGTAGGAAAGCACAGACACGATCGAACATCTTCGGGGAACCACTCGACGAACAGGTTCCAGAACGGCGCCACCAACAGGACCTGCTCCTTGTCCTCCCTGACCTTGCACAGTGTCTGTGCAAGTAGGCTCACTGGGGGAAAACGCATATTTGCACAGCCCCTGGGGCCAGCTGTGCGCAAGGCCATCCGTGCCGAGTGTACCCTCAGTCAGCGAATAGAACCACTGGCAGTGGGACGTTTCTGGGGAGGCAAACAGGTCGACCTGTGCCACCCCAAACTGTCTCCAGATCAGCTGAACCACCTGGGGGTAGAGTTGCCACTCCCCTGGGAGCGCAGCTCGTGAAAGCTCGTTGGCCACATGGTTGTGTACACCAGGGACATGAATGGCCCAAAGCAAGCTCAGACACTTCTGACTCCAGAAGAGGAGATTGCGGGCAAATTGCGACATGTGCCGGGAGCGCAGACCACCTTGTCGGTTGATATAAGCAATGGTCGCAGTGCTGTCCGTGCGGACCAGTACATCTTCGCCCTTTGCGGTGGCAATGTAGCATTGATGTGCCAATGCAGGTGCGGGTCCGTCCAAACCCCTGACATTGCATGCCTGTTGTACATGGCTCCCCAGCCCATGGCAGAGGCATCCGTGAAAACCACAGTGTGCCTGGACACCTGTTCCAGGGGCACTCCGGCACTCCAGGTCTGACCATGGACTGAAGGACTGGCGACAGGCCGGTGTGATGCTCATCTGGTGAGTGCTGCGTTGCCACGCCCATCTCAGGACTCGGCCGTGTAGTCAATGCTGAAGCGGTCTCATATGAAGCAGGCCGAGCGGTGTTACTGCCGCCGCAGCTGCCATATGCCCCAGGAGCCTCTGAAACTGTTTCAGTGGAACCGCCATCCTGCCTTGAAATGTGTTCAGACAGTTCAGCATTGATTGGACACGCTCCTCTGTGAGGCGCGCTGTCCGCTCGACTGAATCCAACTCCATACCGAGAAAAGAGATCCTCTGCACGGGGGTGAGTTTTCTATTTTCCCAGTTGACCGGAAGACCCAACTGTCTGAGGTGTCTGAGCACCAGGTCCCTGTGTTCGCACATCTGATCCCTGGACTGTCCTAGAATGAGCCAGTCATCGAGATAGTTGAGGAGGCGAACGCCCTGTTTTCTCATGGGCACAAGGGCCCCTTCCGTGACTTTTGTGAAGACACGGGAGGACAGGGACAGCCCGAAGGGCAGTACTTTGTACTGATATGCTCGACCCTCGAACGCAAAGTGCAGAAACAGCCTGTGTTGAGGAAGGATTGAGACATGAAAGTACGCATCCTTCAGGTCGATCATAGCAAACCAATCTTGGGGACGGATGCATTCAAAAAGAGCATCTTGAACGATAGCTTGTGAAGGCTCCGATTCAGGACTCGCAGGTCCAAGATTGGCCATAACCCACCGGTCTTCTTGGGTACAATGAAGTACGGGCTGTAGAAGCCGGTCTTCATATCGGCTGGAGGGACCAGCTCTATCGTGTCCTTCGCCAGCAGGACAGTGATGTCCGCACACAGGACATGGGCATCTGCGGCATTCACCGAAGTGAAGCGGAATCGCATAGCCGAGCCTAATGGTTCGAATGAGCCAGCGAGACAGACCGGGGAGCGCTAGCCAGGCTCCCAGAGACTGTATAAGCGGGACCATAGGGACCACCAGCGTACCTACCGTGGGGCAGCGAGGTGGAATGCAGGTACCGGGCTGGGGCGGCTCTCCACCTAGCGCGCCGAACCAGCTGTGAGAACAGCCCCTGTGATTGTTCTGACAAACAACAAGGAGTTATGATCAAAAAACCACACGACCCGCTGCTGTGCCGTCACACCAACACCGACTGAAGAGATCGCTTCCGAAAGGTGGCTTCCGTCTTCAGTCAGGACTGCGAAGTAAGGAGTGATATCTGGCATCTACCACTCGGCTCCGAAGCAAAATGCTGATTTGATGCAATCACCTGTGTCTCATTTATACCCGCACGGCATGGCATGAGCACCTGGTATCATCAATGCATGCTAATGTGCATTGGCTCGTTTAGTTACGCTCGAAGTAGATTGGCTCTCGTGAGCGAGATTCCTATTCGTCGGTACTCCAACCGAGAGTCACCGACTGAATGAAAACTGTATAACTTTTATATTGTGACAACAATGACACTAATGTTTAGAATGTTGGAAATAATGATTTTTGTTTACTTATGGAATGATGAACTAACTTAATGTACAGTATTGTACATTGTATTGTATTGATTTACAACGGTAAAATAATCTCATTGTGACATGACCTTATTACTGTACATTTTACTTAAAGGGTTAGTTCACCCAAAAATGAAAATTAGCCCATGATTTACTCACCCTCAAGTCATCCTAGGTGTATATGACATTTTTCTTTCAGATGAATACAAATCAGAGTTATATATGTTTTGAAGTCCATAAAAGTGCATCTATCCATTATAAAAGACATCCATACGGCTCCGGGGGGTTAATAAAGGCCTTCTGAAGTGAAGCGATGCGTTTGTGTAAGAAAAATATCCATATTTAAAACTTTATAAACTAAAATAACTAGCTTCTGACAGACGACCTGACGCATGGCCGAACACAGAAGCCCAGAGGATAGAGCAAAACAAAACATCAGTCATGAGTTAGAAGTCTAAAACAAGAATTTTTAAAGAGATATAAGAGAAGAGGGGCTTGGGTTTGTTGTCCAGCCCTATTTGTTTGAACTGTGAGAGACGTCAAAGCTTGCAATACTCCTACATCCTGTGTCATATATCGTGTTGGCGTTATTCTTTTGCCGTAAGTCGACTTGTGTAGGCCATCTGCTGGAAGCAAGTTATTTTAGTTTTTAAAGTTTTAAATATGGATATTTTTCTTACACAAATGCATCGCTTCACTTCAGAAGGCTTTTATTAACCACCCAGAGACGTGTGGAACACTTTTATAATGGATAGATGCACTTTTATGGACTTCAAAACAAATCAGCCATTCACTGCCATTATAAAGCTTTGGAGGCCCAGGACATTTTTTAATGTAACTTCGATTGTATTCATCTGAAAGAAGAAAGTCATATACACCTAGGACTTGAGGGTGAGTAAATCATGGGCTATTTTTCATTTTTGGGTGAACTATCCCTTTAATTGCATGCATGTGATTTCCACTTAGCATATCAGAAATAAATGCCATTATTTGTATAATTTTTTGTCAGCATGGGTCAATGGTGGTCACTTTCACATCTCTCAAGTTTGATGATGTGATGTGTCCACATTTTAATATTATTAGCACAACGCTAGTACACTGAGAAAGAATATGTCGGAGAGATAAATTTGTGCCTGCAACTGCACAAGTCTGCCCTTTCACTGTGTAGAGACTCTGCATGTGCACGTGTGTCTGTCGAGTGAATTCCCTTATCGAATATGTGCCATGTCTCTTGTGCCGTCTCCCTCTGGATGGTGTAACATCTTGATTGAAAGTTGTCTGATACTGTCTGTCTGTTTCTGTCCTTGTCATTAGGGGCGCCATGATTGCTGACTACATTTACTGGCTGTCAGGAGGCAACAACCAGCACATAAGCAAGCTCATCAAACTGTATTGGCAGGTGAGGATGGATAGGCTGCTGGATGCCCACTGCGGCCCAGCGCCCAATCAAAAGCTCAGTGAATGATTATTGCTTAAAAGAGTGCCGACTGAGGTAAATCAGTGTGTATCAATCACAAAAATGTCTGTGTGTAAAACATCATCACTATTTAGTGTTGTGTAATGTTCTTTTCCCCTCATATACTGCACTCACACTCATTATTCATGGGTTATAGCACAACAAATTCCTTTCATTGAAATCTGCAATATGTGTTTACTTTATTAAAGATTTGAAGATAGTGGACACTATGGAAATATTCATACTAATATAAGTGCTCTTAACCCAGACTGCCTCTCTCATCTGAACTCAAGGGAAAAGCGCTTTTTCTAATTTACAGAATATAAAATGAATGCATTTTGACCCTCTTAAAGTCTCATAATTTGCATTTGCTTGAAGTGAGTTGAGTGTGGGGTAGCTCTCAGTGTACATCAAGCCCTTTCCCTTTTCATTTATGTATTTTTTCTATTCATTTCCATCCCACGTGGATTGCAGTTCAACTCGTGTGTTTATTTTTATGGCCCAGAGTAAGGGTGAGCTTTTTCATCTTTTCGAACGGGTTTCATTTTTCCCTATTGAAAGGTTTTCACATACAATAGAAACACGTTCACCACTGATGCCATAAATATATATATGCGGTTTTGACCGATGTAAATGAAGAGAAGAGCATCTTTTAACAGGTTTAACAGTGTTTTCTAGAAAAGAGCAGGATCCTGCAGATGTTAGTGCTCAAAAGAGAATGTTACAAGTCTACACAAGATGTACATTATGTGAAAAGTGTCTTATCTAAGCCCTTGTCAGCTTTGTTTTTCACAATTCAAATAGGTCACCATGGGTTCTAAACGGTTATTTCAGAAGGATTAGTTCACTTCAGAATGAAAATTTCCTGATATTTTACTCACCCCCATCTCATCCAAGATGTCCATGTCTTTCTTTCTTCAGTTGAAAAGAAATTGAGGAAATAAGAGGAAATAAGTTTGAGGAAAACGTTCAAGGATTTTTCTCCTCACTATAGACATCCATGGCAACCAAAATGTTGGTCCAAATCAATGCGGTTTCAAAGGGCTTCAAAGGGCTTCAGAGGCTCTGTGCAATCCCAGACGAGGAATAGGGTCTTATCTAGCAAAAGGATAAGAATGAAGAAGAAAAAAAAGAATATACTTTTTAACCTAAATTAAAAAGCAATTTTTACTTTACTGGATTGCGCAATCACATCGGAAAGGTCACGTAGACATAGGCGGAAGTAGGTGAGAGTGGGGCACAACCCAACGCGGGGTTAGTTGAAACACGCATGGTTTAACACTTTCCACACATGCCAGGATGATGAAACTTAGTGTATTTACTAGTTGCCATATCAACATTATTTAGAGAAAAAATTGCGTCAAAATTAAAAAATCTTTGAAAGATACAGTATCACTGAACATTTATTTAACTATAGCAAAAGTACATTTCTTACGTTAATAATTTTTCATCTCTGTTTTTTGTGTTTATTTAAAATAAGACAAATCTGATATTATCTTAATCTTATACGTATTATTTAAGGGTTGAGATCATTCTTTAAAGCTGATCTACAGACGCGGGTTTAAATATAAATATAACAGTTGCGCAGGTAGGGCATGTTGTGACTGAGTTACAATGAGCCCCTATTAGAATTATGCTATAATAAAATAGAATAGAATAGAATAGAATAGAATAGAATAGAATAGAATAGAATAGAATAGAATAGAATAGAATAGAATAGAATAGAATATACTTTTATGAATTCTATCGAGAAACCATGAGAAAAACGTGAATAAAGACTGAGAGTCAATGTTCGGAAGTTATTAATTATTATTATGTTTTGAACTATGCTGTATAGCTGTGTTTTGTAGTGTGTTTGTTGTCAAACTCAAAAATTGTTATATTTTTAAATGATTAAAAATGCCATAATTTTATTTAAAAAAAGTGAATAACTATTTTATTGACAAAATATTTTTGTTTGTCTTGGATATTTTTTTATAATATCAGTTAACATTTTAAGATCATGTGGTCATGTTATAATGTACCCCACCTATGGGGCATGTTGTCACATTTCACTTCCATTCTTTCGGGGTAACTCAAGATAAAAGTATACACTGTATTAATGAAACAAAACCACATAATTGTACTAGACGTGGGAAATTATTGTGGGAAAAAATAAATATTCTGAACTCCAAGTGCATTTACACAAACTGAGAAAATCAAAAAGAATTAGGTTGTGCCCCGCTCTACCCTACACCACACGCACATGGCTCCGGGGGGTTAATAAAGGCCTACTGAAGTGAATCGGTGGGGTTTTGTAAGAAATAGACATATTTAAAAGTTTATAAAGTAAAATAACTAGCTTCCGGTGGACCGCCTTCCATATTCAACTTAAGGAAAAAGTTCAAGGCCTCTCGCCGCTCAAAACGCTTACGTCACCGTCACACCAGTTACACTTTTTCCGTAAGTTGAATACAGAAGGCAGTCTGGCAGAAGATAATATTTTACTTTATAAACTTTTAAATATGGATATTTTTCTTACAAAACCCCATCAACTTGCTTCAGAAGACCTTTATTAACCCCCTAGTGTCACGTTGTGCAAGGCAAGAAGAGGAAGACAGGCGAATTTGATAAAGGCAGGATGAGCACAACATCGCATAACAGAGATCGGACAGAGACTGAAAGAATGGGAGGAACTTAAATAGTGAACACAATGAGGATAATAAAGACACACAGCTGACATAGATGAACTAGTAACAATGGTAGGAGAAAGACGAGTGGCGGGAAACAGAACAAAGGAATATGTGACAGATACAAACAAACTGAAAGTCCAATCAAACTGAAACTAAATGTGACTGTGACACCCGGAGCCGTGTGGATTACTTTTATAAGGGATGGAGGCACTTTTTTGAGCTTCAAACTCAATGGACCCCGTCACTGCCATTATAAAGCTTGGAAGCGTCAGGATATTTATTAATATAACTCTGATTAAGGGTAATCAGAAAGAAGTCATATACACCTAGGATGGCTTGAGGGCGAGTAAATCATGGGCTAAATTTCATTTTAAAGTGAACTAAGTAAGGTGCCCTGTTTGAGAGTTGCCAATTGAGTGCATAGGAATCGGATCAGCTGATATCGGAGCTTGACTACATGGCCTGCCTGAACTAATGCAGAATGTTTGATTAACAGTACATTATTTATCATGCTGTTTACAGTACCTTCATGAATGATGCTTTCAAAGTTTCCCATCCAATAGTCTCAGCATCATGCAGCCCAAAAGTCTTTTTACTGACTGTCTGATACAAAATGTACAAAAAGCAACTGGCTGAAATCTGATTGGCTGCCATGTCCCTAAATGCTACCATGGTTGGTCACTTTTTATGTCAGGCAGATGGTCATTACCTGTCATGGTCAGAATATGTCTAAAATGAACTAGACTTCATGCCGATCAAAACTCTATAAGTGGTGTTATTGTTAAGTAAAACTATTAAAAATCTTGGTAAGACTTTACTTAAATCCTTTATTTCTAAAAGTATTTTAATGCATTAACTATCCTTCTTATAATGCATTGTATGGTCTCATGAATAATTGTAACAGTTATAATACATTATAATTCTTATCTATTGATTGAACACACATTTAGAAAATCGAATGCATTAAATGTATGTTACAAAGCATCTGCATTATAATGCATTTTAACTTTGGTTGCAATTATTTATGAAAAGATATAAAGATTATTATAATGCAATACATTATACATAAATGCTTTAAGTGTTACCAAAATGTATTGAAATAAAGCTGAAATAAAATATAAATACTAGATGAAAAAATGAACTGAAATGCTGATGAAGAAATGCTGCCTTGGCTACTAACTGAAATAAAATAGTACTACTGTAAAATAAAAAAAAATAAAAAAAGTTAAATAGAATAAATGATAAAAAGCAAAATGACTATACAAATACAAATACAAAAATACAAATAAATATAAATGAAACTAAAATAACTGGTCTATGTGAGACTACATTCATACTTGAAGCTGAATAAAAAGTAAATTCAACGTTTTTGTAAAATATTTATTTTTCATCTTCTGCTTGATATATTAATACTTGAAAATTATTATAATTGTATTATATTCTGACAGGAGGTGGCTGATTATCTCACCAGTCACACACCAAAGGCTTGAATAAAAAATCATAACTCTACATAAGATCTGGCAAACTCTTGATTTAATCACTTCACTTCAGAAAATATAATTATGTTTTACTTTAAAATGATCAAAACCATATGCCAGTCTAACAGAAGTGCCAGAACAATATATAAAAGCTAAATTATAATCAGGAAACATAATAAAATCACACTGTGCATTTCAGTAACATTTCAGTAGGTCTAAGTATTTATGATCTGATTATTTGTCAATTAAAAAAGCGTATTAAAAGAAAATCCTTTTCCTCTCACAGGGGCTCCTGGAGGAGGCACTGACTATAGAGGAGAATTTCTCAGTCATGTTCACTCCCTGCTTTGGAAAGCCATCCTCAAACACTATCAAGAAAGCAGAGAAGGCCTTCCGGAACCTTCACCCAGCCTTCACAGACTACATATTTACCGGTATGAGGAAATTAAGACACTACAAATTCAGTGTCTGCTTATTAAATAGTGAGAAAAAAGACCTCCAACAATGAAGCACTCGAATAGGAAGGCTTCAGGTTCACAGACATTAGATTGTGTCTAACTAATAGGTACAGCTTTGTCTAAGGCAGGTGTTGCCCTAGCAACAGGTCGTGAATTAGTGTGGTTTGCGGTGTGCGGAGATGTGAGGCAGCTCTCTTTGTTGTTCAAACACTGAGGCTTGAGCAGCTCACACAGGCAGGTCAAGAGCGCACCTTCATGTTTCAATTAGCCTGCTTCTTTTTTACACACCCCCATTATGAACAAATCTATAATGCAGTACTCAGTTTGTATATGTTATTGAAATCCTGACCTTAGACCTGAATTACTTCAAATTGCACACTTTGCCGCAATTTACCCAACCATTTACACAGTATACAGAATGCATGATTATAGCTCTGGGTGATTGTATGTGTGTTGGGTGAGTAGAGATGTTAATTTAATTTGTAAATCAGTGTTGCCTTTGAGATTGTCAGTTGAGGTCATATGCTTTGTAAGGCATGTAAAGTACACGCATGTCTAAGTTTTTGCTAGAAAGAGAAACGTCTCGGTTACGTATGTAACCCTTGTTCCCTGAGGAGGGAACGGAGACATAATGGAGACTGACGAATGGGGGTTTCGCCTAGAAGCCTATCATCTTCGAGATCTTAGAAAACGCCCAATGGCAGTGCCAATGCCATGGGCATGCGGAATTTGCATGCGTAGCTCCGCCCCACCGCGTGGGTATATAAGGAAGTATGCTGGCACATTGCATTATGTTTACCTGCTGAGGAGCCAAAACTGAACTCTGGCCATTCCAGCGGTACAGCGGAGTGGCAGAGGGATGTTACGTCTCCGTTCCCTCCTCAGGGAACGAGGGTAACATACGTAACCGAGACGTTCCCTTTCGTTCAGTCACTCCGAGTAACATCCGTGACTGATGAATGGGGGTCCCAATATAATCCCGCCACTCGGCTGTCTTCCAGTGCCCTGCGTAAGTGTGAGCTCCCTGTCGTAAGACTAGTACGGACGAAGGACTCCCACTTATCACAGGAATACCAAGGTACACTGGGAAGCATATTCCAGGAGGAACATGTGCCAGGATGCCTTAGAAATACACATATGACCACTAGGGGCTGCATATGGAAAATTCTGGGGAACCAGCCGAAGGTGGACTTTTAACCCCAGGGGTGGCGAGGTTGCCACGGGAAAACACCTGGAAATACGTGTGTGGGGGTTGCCCGAAGGGGGGACCATGCACACGGAGGCACCTGGTCTGACACGAGGGTCTGGGCGAGAGGGGAGACTTACTGGTGTCAGCGTTGACAGTGCTGGAGGAGCTCAGGGCTTCCGGAAAGCTCACCTGAGAAAATAATCGCACATATCCAGTCCGAGGAGTGGAATGGCGAGCAAGCAAAGACACCTGAGCCTAATCCACTAGTAGAGGCCAGTACATAGTCGGAAACAGGCTCCACTCAGAGATTGTAGAATCTGGCGAATGTGCAGCTCTGCAGATGTCTGTTAGCGAAGCGCCATGTGCTAAAGCCCAAGAGGAGGCCACATTCCGAGTAGAGTGGGCCCTGACCCCAAGGGGGCATGGATGCCCCTGCGTCTGGTAAGCCAAAACAATGGCGTCCACTATCCAGTGGGACAACCTTTGCTTTGAGAGAGCCTTCCCCTTCAGCTTCCCACCATAACAAACAAAGAGCTGGTCTGATGTCCTGAAACACTGCGTTCTGTCTATGTAGGCGTGGAGGGCGCGTACTGGACAGAGCAGTGCCAAGGCTGGGTCTGCCTCCTCCAAAGGCAGCGCTTGCAGGTTCACCACCTGGTCTCTGAACGGTGTGGTGGGAACCTTGGGCACATTTCCATGTTCGTCAACCGAAAATGCCTGCAGGTCCCCTACCCTCTTGATGGAGGCCAAAGCGACCAGGAGCGCTGTCTTCATTGACAGGAACTTAAGCTTGACTGATCGCAAAGGCTCGAAGGGAGGCCTCTGCAGAGCATCTAAAACTACTGAGAGGTCCCAAGAGGGTACGATGGGAGTGCAAGGAGGATGTAGTCTCCTGGCGCCCCTCAGGAACCTGATGACCAGGTCGTGCTGACTTAACTTCTTGTTCTCCAAGAGGTCTTGGTGGGCAGATATAGCGGCCACGTATACCTTGAGGGTGGAAGGAGACAGCCTTCATTCCAACCCTTCCTGGAGAAACAAGAGCACGGACCCGATCGGGCATTTCCAGGGGTCTTCTTGGCGAGAAGAGCACCAGGTGTGTAGTAGACTCTGCCCTAGCGGAAGTGATGGTAGCCACCACCGGAGGTGGTAGGGTACTCAAACCTGCCGCATCCCATCCAGGAGCCACACGTGGAGGTTCCAAAGATCGGGATGCGGGTGCCATAGGGTGCCCTGTCTCTGAGAGAGGAGGTCCTTCCTCAAAGAAATTGGTCAGGGAGGGGCTGTCGCAAGGAGTACCAGTTCTGGAAACCACTTCCGGCCGTGCCAGTACGGGGCGACCAAAAGGACCTGCTCCTTGTCATCCCTGATCTTGCACAGTGTCTTTGCGAGAAGGCTCACTGGGGGAAACGCATACTTGCGCAGGCCCCGCGGCCAGCTGTGCACCAGTGCATCCGTGCCGAGCGTGCCCTCGGTCAGGGAATAATACAGGCGGCAATGGGAAGAGTCGAGGAAGGCAAACAGATCTACCTGTGTGTCGCAAAAACTTTTCCCAAATCAGCTGGACCATCTGGGGATGGAGTCGCTATTCCCCCGGGACATGGACAGCACGAAGGGACCTCAGATGCTTCTGACTCCATAGGACGAGATGGCGGGCGAGTTGAGACATATGGCGGGAGCGCAGACCACCCTGATGGTTGATGTACGCTATTGTGGTCGTGTTGTCTGACCAGACTAGCACGTGTTGACCCTTGAGCAGCGCTCGGAAGCGGTGCAGGGCAAACCGTACTGCCAGCATCTCGAGGCAATTGACATGCAGGTGGCACTGGGTTCCTGTCCAGGAGCCCACGACAGCATGTCCATTGCACATAGCACCCCAGCCCATGGCAGAGGCATCTGTTGATACAACAATGTGCCTGGAAACTCTTTCTAAGGACATGCCGGCCAGTAGAATCTGAGGTTCGACCACGGGGTGAGGGTCTGCAGGCAGGCCCGAGTCACTGGGACCCGGAGCGTGCCCGACTGCCATGCCCATCTCGGGACTCAATCACGAAGCCAATGCTGAAGCGGTCTCATATGAAGCAATCCAAGCGGCATTACCGCAGCTGAAGATGCCATATGCCCCAGGAGCCTCTGAAATAATTTCAGTGAGACCGCACTCTTGCTCTCGATTTGACGGAGGCAAGTCAGCAATGACTGCGCGCTCGCTCATAAGCTGCGCACACATGACGACCGAGTCGATTTACATACCGAGAAAAGAGTTTTCTCTTTTCCCAGTTGACCTGAAGGCCCAGACGGGCTAAGTGTTGGAGCACTATATCTCTGTGTTCGCACACCTGCTCCCGAGAGTGACAGTCGTCGAGGTAGTTCAGGATGCGAACCCAGTGCTGCCTAAGCAAGGGCTGCCTCGACAATCTTCATGAAGACACGAGGGGACAGAGCTAGCCCGAATGGGAGGACTGAGTACTGATATGCCCGCCCCTCGAAGGCAAATCGTAGAAACGGTCTGTGGCGAGGAGAGATGGAAGTAGGTGTCCTTCAGGTCGATCGCTGCAAACCAATCTGCTGGACGAACGCATTCGAAAAGGCGTTTCGCTGTCAACATTCTGAACGGAAGCCTGTGAAGGGATCGGTTCAGGGCGCGCAGGTCCAGGATCGTTCGTAACCCACCAGTTTTCTTGGGTACAATGAAGTAGGGGCTGTAAAAGCCAGACTTCATTTCGGCTGGAGGGACAGGCTCGATCACGCCCTTCGCCAGCAGAGTGGCGATCTCCGCACGCATGTCTGGAGCATTGGGCCCCAGCATGGTGTACCGGACTCCCCGGAAGCGGGGAGGAGCCTGAGCGAACTGAATCGCATAGCCGAGCCTGATGGTCTTCGCGACCCAGCGGGACAGCCCGGGAAGCTCGGTGGAAGGAGTGGCCCTGCTGCCATCTCCTGGAAAGAACTGCCCATCCCTGAGCTGTCCGCGTCAGGAGCGCCGCTTAGTCTGGCGTTTTTTCGCTGGGCCGCGAGAGGGGCGAGAGCCGCAGGGGGCCGCCCTCGGCGGCGAGCAGGCTGAGGCAACTGTGCCGGTGGTTGGGTGGAGGCAGTAGCTGACCGCTGGGGCAGTATATGTTTAATGGCCTCAGTCTGCTTCTGGGTGGCTGAGAACTGTTGGGCGCAGCTCTCAACCGTGTCGCCGAATAGCCCTTCCTGGGATATGGGGGTGTTGAGGAAACGGGTCCGCTCGGCGTCCCGCATATTGGCCAGGTTGAGCTAAAGATGTCTCTCCTGGACCACAGCTGTGGACATCACCTGGCCCAGGGAGCGTGCGGTCACCTTCGGAAGAAAGGTATTGGGGGCGTGGTCTGACGGGTGTTCGGGTGTTGAGTCTTGACCACAGCACTGAGATGGTCATGTTCCCGCAATGAGAACATGACTCATCCACAAACGCTGCCTGAGCGTGCTGTAAGCCCAAACACGCTAGACAGTGATTGTGCCCATCAGAGGGCGGCAGAGACCGGCCGCACCCAGAAGCACATGGGGGAGACATCCTGAAAAGGACATGCCACGTGTGAGCTCTTTTGTGAGAGGAAGCCTCTCAATCGATGCCAAAACATCCAGGGAACACCGACTGGAAAGCTGCTCGTCTCGAAGAAGCTGACAAAATTAACTCAGAAAGGCTTTGCGGAGTGAAGAGTAGGTACTCTTGGCTCCGAAGCAGAAACAGAAACATAATGCGATGTGCCAGTGTACTTCCTTATATACCCACGCGGTGGGGTGGAATTACGCATGCCCATGGCATTGGCACTGCCATTGGGCATTTTCTAAGATCTCAAGGATGATAGGCTTCTTGGCGAAACCCCCAATCGTCAGTCACTGACGTTACTCGGAGTGACTGAACGAAAGGGAACTGGACAGTCTCTGTGTGTGCGACTTGGAATTAGTGTTTTTTAATTTATTTTTTAAACAAATTATTTTAGTTAAAGGTGGGGTAATCGATCCGTCTATAGCAGTGGTTCCCAACCACGTTCCTGGAGGCCCACCAACAGTGCACATTTTGCATGTCTCCTTTGTCTGACACAATCACATCAGATTTTGGAGTCACTACTAATGACTTGAATCAGGTGTGATGACTTGTTTTATGTCTGAATGAATCTGTTTTTGAATGTATAAATTGAATGAACGCTTCAATGATTCACTTATAGATACAGTCAATTGTTTTGTTCCTAATTGAATCAGTGTTTTTGAATTAATAGATTGAATGATTTTAAGACTCAACAAATTGATTCAACAAATTGGTCACTTGTTTCATGTTTAAATGAATCATTGTTCTTGAATGAATTGATTGAAAGAATGATTCAGTTAAAAGTCACTTGTTTTGTTCCTAGATGAATCAGTGTTTTTACCATATAGTTTGAGTGATTTAATGGCTCACTTCTTTTTTGAATGAATCACTGTTTTTGAATGAAACAAATGAATGAACGTTTCAGTGATTCATTAATAAACCCAGTCACTGTTTTGTTCCTTAAAGGGATAGTTCACCCAAAAATGAAAATTAGCCCATGAATTACTCACCCTCAAGCCAGGTGGGTGTATATGACATTCTTCTTTCAGATTAATAAAATCTGAGTTATATTAAAAATGTCCTGGCTCTTCCAAGCTTTATAATGGCAGTGAATTTTTGGGTCATTTTTGAAGTCCATAAAAGTGCATCTATCCATCATATAACATCAGTCTACTTGTGCACCGCTGACTGCCGGAAGCTAGTTATTTTAGTCTATAAAGTTTTAAATATGTATATTTTTCTTACTTAAACGCACCACTTCACTTCAGAAGGCCTTTATTAACCCCCCAGAGCCGTGTGGAGCATGGCTCCATCATTTTATGATGGACAGATGCACTTTTATGGACTTCAAAATTGACCCAACTTTCACTGGCATTATAAAGCTTGGAAGAGCCAGGACATTTTTAATATAACTCAGATTTTATTTGTCTGAAAGAAGAACGTCATATACACCCAGGATGACTTGAGGGTGAGTAAATCATTGGCTAATTTTCATTTTTGGGTGAACTATCCCTTTAATGAATCAGTGAATATTAACAAATCTATTAAGTGAATGCTACTGGACTACCAGCACTACTCTTGGAACGACACTCAGCCAATAAGATTTGAGGACTTATACAAAATTATACAATAATGTAAACATTTATAATAATGATATATAATATATATATATATATATATATATATATATATATATATATATATATATATAAACATTATCGACATATAACGCTTGTCCTTGCTCAGGAACAGTGGATTTTGAAGGGACAAGTGAAAGAGAATTTTACTTGCCAAGTAGCCTGATTAAAATGTCAATAACAAAAAATAACTAGGGAATCACTAGGATGCAAGAATGATTCAGCATTCATTTAGTGTAAGTGGCGATCGATAGTGGATAATAATATATAATGTATAATGGACTGACGATAACAATGTTGCGCTGTTGACGCTCGGGCAGTCTCTCCAGGAGAAATCGAAACAAATGTGAGCCGCTCACACAGAGAAACTCAGTTAACATACTGCGGTCAAAATTTCGAAATGTGGAGGGTTTTTAAAAAAAATATATTTATAACATATGATATTGTCGCAACATCACACTACCAAGAGTGCTGTTTTCCTGAATACCATCACGATTGAAAATGTGACACTGATTTCATGACAGTTCCACCAACAATTAATTAACATTAAGTCACTTACATTTTAGAAGCAATACTGACTGTTTTTGTTCTATTTCAGCAGCGAAAATAGTTCCAAACGAAGATCACAGCAGAACCATAACGCATCTCTCAGCAACATTGTGTTACTGAATGATTCAGCGTTTTGAATGAATCGGTTGAATTAAAGATTCAATGACCTAGCTGTTCATAAACGACTGCCTCATTCTTGAATCAATCAGCTGTTTCAACGAATCGACTCAATGACTCACTCATTAAGACGGTCCCCTACCGCCACCTACTGACAGTTTAGTTTCATGCTTAAACATTCTTTCCAACATTTCTTATTTGTATATACAACAATATTTAAAACAATCTCATAACGTTATTTAAAGTAGTTGTCATTTTTCAGTGTAAATTATTTAATTTGCTTGGTAACAGCCTTGGTATCAGTGTCTTATTCTAATTTAATTTATTGATCAAATTTAAGAATATAAAAGGAAAGCTGAAGCACACCCTATATTTAATAAGATTAGGGGGGAAAAATGCCCTTTATAAAAGGTAAAAATATCACAGATATGCAGATTTAGATATGTCAAAGCTGATTGAACACTGATGAGAATATTGCTTCAGAATAAATTCTATTTACAACACACAAAAAATAAAAAAATTCCAGACAAGCACATTATATATATATATATATATATATATATATATATATATATATATATATATATATATATATATATATACACACACACAATAAATAAGATACGGTGCATATAAATCTCCTATGACTAAGGAGAGTCTCTGGGTCATGGACCATGCAGAATCTGAAATTATACATTTATTCTGGACTAATTAATTATCAAAAGAACAGCTATTTGAAGGCTATATTTTTCTTTCAAAGCAATGCTGAAGAAATACACACTGGTGACGCAAATGTTATGCTTTCCCCTGCTTGGATCAAACGATTCAAAAGACGCCTCACAGAGACACAGTGGAAAAAACATATCTGAGAGCATTCCACTTTATTGAGCATAGATTCACCATGAAAATTTCGGAACACCCTGACACAGCAGGGTGTCTGTCCCCAGGAGACAATCTTATGATGCATTCCCACCGCAGCACAGACAATCTCCTGGACAGCCACAAAAACCTGGATAAGATGAAAAGCTGTATATTGTAAGGAATAGGTCAGTTAAAAAAGAAATTGTGTCATAATTTACTCACATCATTTAGTTCCTCCCAAACCACTGAGTTCTTACTTCCATAGACCACAAAAAGGAGATGTTAAACATGATGTTCACATTGCAAACAATCAAAGTGAAGGATTAACAGGGAGTGCCAGTCTTCAAAACACACTCACACACACACACACACACACACACACACACACACACGCAAACAAACATATAATACCGAATTGGAATGACATGAGAGTGAGTAAATAATGGCAGAATTTAATTTCAAGGCAAATGCTCAGTCAGTTGGTGAAATCTACAACACACGAGACAATGTAAAGATAATTTTTTTTTTACAGAGAGGATGACACAATCTTTTTTATAATCCACAAATTCCATTGAGGAGTCATCAATCCCCTGCTGTGCTCTATGTCTACATTCTCATTCCTCAGGGATGCAGCTTTCCTTTTTACCATGTATCCTCTCTTTTTTAACAAATTAAATTAGCATAATGTTCAACGTTGTGGAAAAATAATCCTGCATGACATGAATATGTGACACTGAAAGACACATTGGATTTAAATTTAGTACCCTAGAGGAGAACAGTCACTCATCACAGGGTTGTCAACATCCATGTCAGTTCAGCACTGCACTCTGAAAAAAAATGGTTGAGGTCCTTTTCTTTGACTATGTAAAGCCTTTAGCCATCTGTTGATGCAATCTCTTTGAAAGAAATATACGATTTGCATTAAAATAAGGCAAGTAAAAGAAGATAATGGCCTTTAGTGTGTTACTATGCAGTTGCTAGAGTGTTCCAAGCATTTGTTGTACAAAATTTAGAACTGAAGATTTGCTTTTCAAATCATAAGTTGGAATTTGAAGTGAATTGGCCACACTTCACAGGAAGTTGAAATGGAATGGCAGAAATTCAGCACATTGTGGAAAAAAAAAAAAAAGACAGACAGACAGACAGACAGATAGACAGATAGATAGATAGATAGATAGATAGATAGATAGATAGATAGATAGATAGATAGATAGATAGATAGATAGATAGATAGATAGATAGATAGATATAGATAGATAGATAGATAGATAGATAGATAGATAGATAGATAGATAGATAGATCTACAGATAAACACAGATCTTACAGATAAACATCTAAATGGCAATTACAATCGGATCAAACAAAGTTTACATGCATATGAAAACACAATTAAAAAAATAATCAAAATCCACTTGACTTCCCAACAGAGGTTGAAGAAGAATTGATGGTCCCCTAAGTAAAATGCAGAAACACTAATTATTTATTCATATACTTAGTTCAGGCTGTTTTCCTGGCATCTGGAGCCAAAGATATATTACCCAATTCACAAAAGTGGAGACACATTGGACCCTAATAATTTCAGAGGCATTTGTGTGAGCAATAATCTGGAAAAGTTATTTAGCAGCAATAGAATTGTAAACTTCCTTAAAGGGGACCTATTATGCCCCTTTTCACAAGATGTAATATACGTCTTTGGTGTCCCGTAAATGTATCTGTGAAGTTTCAGCTGGAGATACCCCACAGATCATTTATTAGCTTGTCAAATTTGCCCCTATTTGAGTGTGAGCAAAAACACACCGTTTTTGTGTGTCCTTTTAAATGCAAATGAGCTGCTGCTCCTGGCCCTCTTCCAGAAGTGTGCTTGTGCTTGGGATACTACAGCAACAACAAAACTGGAGAATGTCACGCAGCCAAAATGTCAGAAATTGTTAGTAGCGGTGTTCAGCCTTACATGTTCAAACCAGAGTCGGACACTGATAGAGAGACTCAGGAAGAAGTTATAACTTTTAAAATGCAACTGGAAGTTTCTGAATGGTTAGTGGGTAGGCTAAATGTATGTAGCAGGGCTGTAACCACCATAGACACTGAGGGGGACAAGTCCCTCCCCAATAATTAGAAATGGCCAAATTGTCCCCCCCAATATTTGACATTTTTGTACTGCTCTCCTGCACTCCATTACGCAGCGCTCTGTATGTTAGGATGACAAAAAGATTTAAAAGTTACATTTTTAGTCTGGTCTGTCTCAGCGGTCTAACAGCGCTCGTCAATGTCAAAATGATTGAGATGGCCAATCAAATCAAAGTAGGCGGGCGTGCACAGTCTTCACACACAGACGAGCACGTCAATCTATCGCTTAATACTGTTGCGGAGAGAGACTCTATCCTTTCCGGTGAAATCACAAAACAAAATGCACGCAAACGTGTCCCTGCTCTTAATACACAATCATTGATGAACATGATTGATTTTAATGAAGCAAAAAAAAAAACTAAATGAGGGCAGATTAGAACCGGAACCTTTGACACAGTTTACAAAAATTCTACCACCGGACCACTAGAGAATCCAAATGTCAACAGCAGATCTATGTATTTATTCACTAATGCGAAGAATCTCGAGATTAATAATATATTTGACTCAAATATTGTTTGCAAATAGTCCCAAAAGGATTATTTCCCAACTAGAATTAGACCTATAATTTCATTCACTATTCTGTTTCTTTATGCTTTATAAATAGTAGGCCTATATAAAAAAAGTTGTCCTCCCCAATGTTCAAGACATGGTTACGGCCTTGTTATGTAGTTGTTGTGGAGTTGATTCAACTCAACGAATGTACCGCCATGTTAATATAAAAATCTTTCAGAAACAACTTCTGTGCAAATCCAGCGTTGAACTGACCCTTGTTTGTGAAGCAGTCTGGCGTAACACTTTAACAACTTTCTTCCTTTAAATTCATCGACAGTGTCCTCACTGTCCTCATTACATTTGTAATGTTTTTTGGTGCATATATCCTGCTCCTATAATGGAAAAACAGAAATGGTGGCTTGCTACGGCTCACTCAGGGTGGTATCTATACTATTAGGGCAGCTCGTCACCAGTCATGGGCAGGGCCTCCACCCGTACTCTTATGTAAGAGTGGGGGAAATCTGGAACGGCTCGTTTGGAGGGACTGTTTATTATTTATGGGGATTATTAAAAAAGGAGTGGGATTTTACCACTATAGGCAGGTTGTTTACACACACTATGGATACACAACTGTGTTTAAACACCTTATAAAAGTGAAATCTGCATAATAGGTCCCCTTTAACACAAGTCAAATTGGCTTCCTTCCAAATCATAGAATTACTGATCACATTTTCACCCTACACACCCTAATCAATAAACATGTAAAACATCAAAAATGAGAAATTATTTGCATGATTTTGGCAAGCATTTGATGGCATGATGGATTATATTACAAACTTTTACAAACTAGAGTACGGGGTAAAGTTTATGACTCTATAAAATCAATGTATTCAGACAAATGTGCAAAATAAATTGTCAATAAACATACACAATTCTTCACCCAGAAGAAAGGAGTGTCCAACACTGTTCAACATTTACATTAATGAATTAGCAGTGCAGTTGGAAAAGGCTACAGCCCCTGGACTCACTCTACAAGACAACACAACTTTTGTTCTGTGCAGATGACCTGGTGCAGTGGTCAGCCACTCCACAGGGACTACAGCAGCACCTGGACCTGCTGGAGAACTACTGCCAGAAGTGTACCCTGGTAGTAAACCTCAAGAAGATAAATATTATGGTCTTTCAGGAAAAAGTCCAGAAGTCAAGAACTTGACCTGATTATCACTGCATGCGCTGTGAATGCTCACAAAGATAAAGCTTGAAGAATGCTTTACTACTTTAAGAAAAAAAAAAACACAATATTGAATTACTGATTCCAATTTGGTGCAATTTTATAGTGCAATTCAGCCCATAGCACTGCAAGTTAGGTGTGGGGTTCACTCAGTGAACAGAAGCTCTACATACACAATTCTGCAAACTTATTCTGAAATTACAAAAGAACACCCAATAATGTATGTAGGGTTGAATTAAAATCAAATTGTGAATTGCAAGAGAAGAGTATCTTCTGACTGTCAGCAGAGAAGTATCCTGACCAAGCACAGGCTAGCCATCAAGAGAGGCAGACACAGGAAGACATGGTTACCCAGAGAGAAAAGAGTGTGTGCTCTCTGTACGACAGGTGAGGTCGAGACAGAGGTGCACTTCCCCCTCAACTGTCACAAACTCAAAACAACAAGAGACATCTACATGGAAAAAATCACAAACATCATGAACAACTTTAAAGCCATGACAGAACATGAACAACTGAAAATAATGCTAGAAGAGGGACACATAGAAACAATGGCTGTAAGATACATGTGGCATGTGGCCAGCAGCCTCGTCAGTCCCGTAAGAGAAACCTGAGGTCCCGTCTGACCAGGTGTGTGAGCCAGCCATTACATCCATGCCTGTGGGAGTTTTAGTGGAGCTGGAAGAGGAGGAATGGCTTATAGACTGGAATACAGAGATAGTGCTTCCCACCCTGCCCATCGCAAACCTTCTCTGCCACTGGTCCCATCCTCCCTCGTCCCGCCGGCTCCACCTGGTCAGTCGCCGCCACACCATTGCTATGGACTTTCAGGCTGTCTGCTGCATTCCAACCGTCAATACCTCAGGCTTCATCGGGGTACTCGCTCACACCACCGTCGCCTCTGTCCACCGCCCCCCAGGCTCCATCTCGGCCGCTCGCCGCTTTCTTTTACCCTTGGGATTACCTGAGTCTACTTTGGTTTACTTTGTTTAATTAAAATAATTTATATTTGATCTTCTCGGACTGACAACATTACAACAGTGACCCTCCGTATATCGGGGTGAGCGGGGCACAAACTAACCAATAAATGGAGTTAGTTGTAACACACATGGTTTAAAACTTTCCACACATTACCAGCATGATGAAATGTAATGTATTTACTAGCTGCCATATCAACATTAAAAATTAATGTTTTGAGAAAATGAGAAAAAAATTAGCCAAAATAAAAAAATCTTTAGAAGATACAGTATCACTGAACATTTATTTAACCATAGAAAACGTACATTTCTAACTTGTTTCATCTCTATTTTTTGTGTTTATTTAAAACTAGACAAATCTGATATTATTTAAATTTTATATATATTATTTAGCCGTTTAGATAGTTGTTTAATGCTTATGTAACCAGCTGGGTTTGTACCCCTATTAGAACTATGCTATTCTATTCTATATTGAATTCTATTGAGAAACCATGAAAAAAGGTGAGTAAAGACTGAAAGTCAGTGTTCAGAAATTATTAATAATTATGTTTTGAACAATGCCATATAGCTGTGTTTTGTGGTGTGTTTGTTGTCAAACTCAAATGTTAGTTTATTTATAATTATTAAAAAATGCCATTATTTTATCTGAAAAAGTTAACTGTATTTTATTGACAAAATTTAGCTTAGTTTGATTATATCAGGTAACATTTTAAGCTGTCGTTTGGTGATGTTACAATGTGCCCTCACATGTTACAATGTACCCCACCTATGGGACATGTCACATTTCACTTCCATTCTTTTGGGGTAAATCAAGAAAAAATATACACTGTATTAATGAAACAAAACCACATAACTAGATGTGTAAAATGAATGTGGGAAAAAATAAAACCCCAAGTGAATTTACACAACCTCAGAAAGTCAAAAAGTGCTAGGTTGTGCCCCGCTCTCCCCTATGTACAGTATGTCTATATGTTTGTGTATGAATGTAGACATGTCATTGGTCTTCTGTTAAATACTGTCATTTCCAGATTTTCACAAATGCCCTAATTTGTTATATTGTTAAACTTCTGTCTAAATCATGTAATAAAACAAATAATATACTGTTTATTTTTTCTGCATATATAGCTTTTACAATATAGCATTACGTACAGTCATGCCAATAAATCCATTTTGAATTAGACAGACAGACATTAGCTGTTTCAGATGCTAAAAATGAGTTACTATTCTCCATCCTTATCTAGATCAGCGTGGAGGTCATTTGTTGCCCCAGACAACGGACTGGAGTCAGCCTTCATCCACACAGAGTTATTTCCTCACCCTTGGCTTCAGAAGGAGTATGAATGGAGACTTCCTAGAGAAACTTCTCCACAGGAGGTGTCCCACATTCACAGGTTGGTGTGGTCTCTACATCATTTGAAGGGAGTTTATAGTCTGCATTAACAGAACATAAGTTGAAGACTTTTAGCACCGCATGTTCCTAGTGTTAATAAAATGAAGGTTCTCAGAGTGTGCTGAACAGGACAGGTATAATCACGACTATACCATATATCTTTGACATCACAGGTTCATTTTCTTGGGTGACACCGTTAGAATCTCTCAGTGTGTACTTTCTCTTGTGAAAGAACATGAACGAGTATACACTAACCTCAGGCGCGCTAAATGGATCACAAAGCTTACGGCGTCGAATACGCAGCGCAAACAGACCTCTCAATCCTCACAGCCATTACAATGACAAAAATGTTTTAATATAAACCCTGAGGGATCTTTTCTATTCTGGTCACACTTTTTTCACCACATTGTCTTTGTTAGGTCAACAAAAAATGAATTATCTAGTAGGGCATGGAAATCGGTCCAATTGAAATCGAGGGCTAAGGCTGTGTCATATGTTAAATGTACGAATTTACGGACTGACCTCCAAGGTCACACCATCATCGTCTTTCAAGAATGAGAAATTCCTATTAACTCAGCCCTTTTCTGTTCTGTTTAAGCGGACAAGAGATTACAGGGACCAATCAATGTATTGACATCAATGGCATAAAATTTCTCAATTAACCTTGGTTCGTGCAAAGCCAGAGAGGCAAAGATGTTGAGGCTGTACTGCCGTCAACCGGCCTGCACAGCAGAGCTTGGGCTGCATTTGTGAATGATCTCTATTAAGAGGAGGAAAATCTATGGCATTTGTGTAATGTCTCAAAGGTACAGCCACTGCATCAATCATCCTCAAGATGCCGTGACAACTTCAAACTTCTGTTGCAAAGGTTCTATAACTGCATGATCTGCCACCCATTTACAACTCGTCATTATATTTTGTACATAGGATGTTCTCTGCAGCACATGTGCTTACCTGCAGCATCACTACTGTATATAGTATGAATAGCAGTGTTTAGTAGTATAAAGTAGGGCCCAGAGCCAGGGTTGGGGGGGCTCACAAACATTCCCCCGAGGACCCCCAGGACAGGGATTTCAGGGCCCGAAACCCCAGTGACAGCTCTGAGGATACATAGATATTAGGAATTAGTCTAACATTTCCTCCCGCTAGTGATTCTCGTCATACATAATATTAGGAAGAGTTGATGAAAATTCAACTTTCCTCAATGGATTGTAGATTATTCAGTATTATGGCACCTAAACTCTTGAACTCACTCCCACTGAGCCTTCATAAAACTACCTCCAACATTTCTTTTTTTTTCTTCTTCTTCTTCAATTTTCCTTGTTTTGCACCTTTTTGTGCCTATCTATCATCTTGAATGGCATGACTATTATTTTACTACATTATAGTTATTTTACTAAATCCTAAAATGTTCTGTTTATCTTCAAGTGTAAATCACAGGTTTTTGATTTGGTCTCAGATATTTGGTCCCTACTATAAATGATAAAACAAGTAATTTGCAAGACTTATTGAACATTTACTCAGTTTTGGTCTGATGACTTTCTTTTGCAGGGCAAATATCTCCATTCACCTCCCCCAGCTATAGAGACCTGGAAAAGATGTATGAGATGCAAGGGAAGAAGATTCTGCCTGTTCTAGATTTTATTCAGTGCACCAAGCTAAGTGTAGGTATATATTTATGTTATTGTGTGATACTTAATGACTGTCCAACAGGATATTTGTAAGTATTATACTTACTGGTTGCCAGGGTGTTCATCATCATCATCATCGTCATCATCATCGCAATCATCATCATCATCATCATCATCATCATCATCATCATCATCATCATCATCATCATCATCATTTATTCACCTTCATGTCATTCCAAACCTGTATGACTTTCTGTCTTTTCTGGAATAACAGTTCCCATTGACTTTTAAGATTTTTTGCATGTTGTTGTGCGGTTGCTTAGGGGTTGATAGGTGGTTACTTATTGCTCCAAATAGGGCTGGGGGATAAACAATATCGAGATGGAATATTCTCTATGGATTTATCTAACAGATCGCTAATAAGTGATTTCTGTGTGTCTCTGTGGGAATGAATGGACCGGTTTCGTCTGATACACAAACTCACATGGTGTTTTCAGCGTCTGCCATCTCGGTATATGAGGACATGAACAAATGAGTGATTCAGAATTGAATTTCAGAATGGAAAAGATTTATGGACACACATTTTTATCAAATAAAAGTTATTTTTAAACAATTTAATGTTGTAGAATTAGGAAAATGACTATGTAGGGCTCTTATAAATAAATGAAATATCACCAAAAAAAGTAGAATAAAATGATTTTTATTACACAATGATACATCATGGAAAAAATACACTGACTAATTTGGACAAGAATAAATCATGATTTTTAGCTATATAACCCTTTTACAGAAAATATTAGATTGTTATGGCCTGTAACAACATCTTGTTATCCATGATGAAAAAAAATCACCCAACTTCATCTCCAGAGCTGCTCTGAGAGTCAGTTCATGAGCTTTTCACCGTTTCACTTGAGGAAAAACTACTGTCAAATACACACTGAAACTGAAACTTAAAGATCTTCACAACAAACCATCAAAATAAAAGCTTGGTTTAACTTCAAGAAATCATGACAGAAATATATCACTACTGTGGCCTTTACCAAAATGTACTTCTCAAAGTGATGATGATAATAATAATAATAATAATAATAACAATAATAATAATAATTTCTAAGGAATATCATACAACCAAGATATTTTTTCATCCATGTTTTAAATTAATAAAGTTCTTTTGTGCAGCATCGTATTTGACAAAAAGCAGCATTGTTTTGTTGTAAATTTAATTGTTATATTTTCATTTGATTACAATTTAAAAGCTTGATTAAATTGTTATCCAAGTATGAGTAATAGTGCTAGTGATTCTTGCCTGAGCTAACACCACTAATTACACTTGCTATCAATGACTAACAAGCCCGTGCTGTCAGTATACCTTGCATATCCCACTATTAATTGCAATCTTCCTCTAACCT
The DNA here is from genome assembly GCA_018749465.1 of Paracanthobrama guichenoti. NCBI lineage: Eukaryota > Metazoa > Chordata > Actinopteri > Cypriniformes > Gobionidae > Paracanthobrama > Paracanthobrama guichenoti. The sequence goes on along the minus strand of CM031953.1, from coordinate 9,815,797 downwards.
CACAATGGACTACTGGAGACACAAACATGCCCAAAGATGAAGTTTTCATTTCATTTGGAGACTGAACTCTCAGGGTGTTTTATTTCAGAGGACAGTGATTGAATTAAAGCAGCAACAGCAAATGTTTGATTGGCCCAGACATGACGCTAAATTACATTAGTCGGTTATTCTCCAGCCGAGAACAGCCATCAGCTCTCGATTAAAACACAGAGTTGATTTCATCTCCACTATGATGAAATTTGCGGCAACACATTCATTCTGAGAATGAAGAACTCAACCTGTCAAACAACACAGAGGATCTCAGTTCTGGATCACACACACACGCTCCTTTGCTGACTTTCAGAATAATACAAATATATAAATTATAAAGTACTGTACGTCAATATTAAATCATCCCAGAGCATTTTAGGATTTGTTTCATATATCAAAGTTTCTGAAATGACAGCTTGACTGCATCCATGCCCAAACAGAAAGAGTATGTATCTTACACAGAAAAATATAAATGTATACAAATATAAAATATTAGAAGATTATTTATAAAATGTCATTTATAAATGTCATTTTATAATATACTTACTTATATATATATATATATATATACACAATTTCTCAAATTATTTAAAAAAATATATATATATAATTTATATTAATTGAATTTACTTAATATAAAAAAATTATGTGATAATTCTTCTACTATTGCAGTGATTGATGTGTAAATTCAAATTAATTTATTGATCAGCATATCTAAAAATTACATTAAAGTCATTGATTGAATGCCCTAATATATACTGTTTGCTCCTTTTTAATAATACATATTAAAAAAATACAGATTATATTACATTAATAATATATTTAATTTTTTATCTATAATCTAATATAATTTAAAAGAAATTCTATTAATAGAAAATCTATTAAATATATTAAATAAGAGAACCCACTATTCTCGCTTTCTTCTAACCAGCTCACTGTTTCCTCTGCTTGGCTTATGGAAAGTAAACAGTGTATTGTGATAAAAAATTGAAGGAAAAAAAAAACGCCCAAAAAAGACAGTAGTAGTGAAAAATGATGCATGCTGGGGGATATGTGTTGGTAATAAAAATGACCATAAAGTGGATGAATGACACTGGAGAGTAACAGAGCTCACACGAAATAAAAAGAGACTAGAAAGGCATGGAGTGGAGCATCATTTAGACAAGCGACCTTGACAGGCCAAAAACAGTCCGCAGGGGAAACCTGCAAAGAGGCGACCTTGGGATGGGGGGTGGGGTGGGGGTGGGGGTGGGTGTTGGGGGTGCTGAGCGTACAACAAAATAGCAGAAGAATAGCAGTTTTTCAACTTGACTTCCAACATTTTGTAGCCTTTTGTCAAGTTTCAGCATGAGAAGACTGTGTGTAACACAAGAAGCCAAAAGGTATTTGACATAATGAATCATCAGGGAACATGGAGTTGCTTTTGTAGCACTGAAGCGGCGTGTGTGAAACAGCTCTGAGGGACACTTTGGCACTGGGAGCTGTCAGTTTCAAACAAAAGTGCCGTATGCTGACACTTTTTAAAAGTGTTTGTTCTTCTTCTTTGTATTGTTACTCTCTGTGGAAAAGGTCAGCGTCCCCTTTTCAATTTATAATGACTTCATTTACATACAGTACAACTCAGGGCATCAAGGAAACATGACAGAGACACGCTTGTACACACACAACCCAATAAAAACACATTCAGGCACCATTACCATTTCATGGAATCCCTTCTGTGACATTATCTGCAGCAATTTTCATGTGGAAGTCAAAGCGATGCATGGCATTTGTCTTGAGAGACGAGTTAAAGTCCTAATGCGAGTTGTGTGATTTTGTCTTTGTACTGTTTGAATGAGTGCCTGCTTTCTCAAGGATTGGTTAGATTGAATGAATGTAGCACATTTTCAGTTAAATATATTCTGTGATTTGGTTCTCCCAAAAACAAAACATTCTGTCAGTATTTACTCACCCTAATGTCAGTCCAAAAAAAAGTCTGATATTTGAAAAATCTTAACAGGAAATTGTGGCAAACACCATTGCTCTCCTTTTGTGCCATTCACCTCTTCACACTCCAGTCCTGTAGGTGGTGGTGTTCATCTTCTGGCATTTCTACACAAGTACATTTACACCAAAATTAGCTGGGCTAATTTTCATTCATGGTTGAGCTGTTCCTTTAGAGGTGAAGAGTGTAATTTCTGCACCACTAAATTACCAAACTAAATGACAAAACTCAAACTCTCCTCCATCTATTATTGTTCAAAAAGCAAGCAGTACCACCCCAAACTCACGCCATTGGTTGAGCCAGTGTTGGGCCCAGGTGGTCTGCTCAAACAAGCAGATTGCAATTCCATTTGGTGCCACTAGAAACTATGGACCCTATTTTAACAATCTAAGTGCATGGTCTAAAGCAGGGGTGGGCACTTCCAGTCCTGGAGGGCCACTGTCCTGCAGAGTTTAGCCCCAACCCTGATCAAACTCACCTGCCTGTATCCTTCTAGTAATCCTGAAAACATTGATTGGCTGGTTCAGGTGTGTTTGATTAGGGTTGAAGCTAAACTCTGCAGGACAGTGGCCCTCCAGGACTGGAAGTGCCCACCCCTGCTCTAAAGCATTTGGCGCATTGCGCCGGGTGTATGATACGGCCCTATAAGTGTGTTTTTATATATATACGTTCATATTACATGTATAAATCAGCATGTGTTTTGGTTGGTGTCTAGGTGGGCTTTTCCACAGGATCTGGACTCATAGAGAGGCTTCAGTATGCTAATGTCCTGGGACAGCTGAATAGGTTCAGAGAGCATACACATGTACTACAGTACACACTGGCTGAGCTGGCGGTCGTACCCTACCTGCAGGACATCAGTCCTTCTGACACAGAGCTGGTGAGTCAGTCACTTTTTATTTCTCCCCTCACTCTATTAAAGTCGTCATGAAACGGAAGTCGAGATCATCTTTTCTTTGTATATACATTTTCTATGTATATCCTAGCGAAATGGCTTCTCAAACAAGAAAAACTGTAGGATGGGACTTGATTTTGTCCAACGGGAACTGCAATATTCCATAAAAATAAGATTTCATGTTGACTTTAAAAGATGTTTTTCTTCTATTGAACACTGAGAAATTTTTTTCAATGAGAAATTTTGAAAAATGTTGATGATGCTGAATAGGGAATAGGGACTTTAGGGACCAAAAAAAAAAAAAACATTGTAAGGCATCATAAAATTGGTACATACCCTTGTGATAAAGAAGCATGCTTCTACATTGTATTGAATGTTTAAAACTAAAATATTATTAGTGAATATTAAAAAGACAGCCAGAGCAAGAGTCTGCAAAGCGTCACGATCGATGGAGTTAAATTACCTCATGCCTCAAAGCACATGACATTACAATAATAATGAACCTAAACAACTCACAGTGCTCTAGTTGTACCACCTGACTGCTGCAGATTAATTTCACCATTGATAGTGTTGCTATAGAAATGCATAATTCCGAGTCTGAGGACGTGAACTGATTTATGCAATGTCACAGGCTGCCATCTCGTAATTACGGTTATGACATGGCGTGAACGCAGCATAAACTTGTTGTTTTGGTTCAGGTGGAACTGTTAAAGGTGGCTGCTGTTTGTTATTGGCGCTCATGGCTATCTGTCTACAACTCTGCATAGCCTTACGGAATGAGCTGATGACGTGTGATGTCTGCGTGAGCAGGTGTAGGACAGGCAGGTAGGACATCCTGTCATTGCATTCGGACAGTGCAATGATTGGATGAACATTTTTCTTTTGGGTCCTGAGGCTTCCACAGAAGATATCAGTATCAGTTTGATAGATATCAGTATCTATCAAAAGTGGTCCAAGGAAGGAACAGTGGTGAACCGGAGACAGGGTCATTGATGCACGAAGGCTGGCCTGTGTGGTCCGATCAAACAGACGAGTTACTGTAGCTCAAAGAAGTTCTGATAAAAGGTACACAAGAACACAAGAATACACAGTGCATCGCATTTTGTTGTGTATGGGGCTGCATAGCCGCAGACCACTCAGGGTGCCCATGCTAACCCCTGCCAACAGTGTACACGTGAGCATCAGAACTGGACCACGAAGCAATGAAAGAGGGTGACCTGGTCTGATGAATCATGTTTTCTTTTACATCACGTGGATGGCCGGATGCGTGTACGTCGCTTACCTGGGGAACACATGGCAGGATGCACTATGGGAAGAAAGCAAGCCAGCGGATGCAGTGTGATGCTTTGGGAAATGTTCTGCTGGGAAACCTTGGGTCCTGCCATCCATGTGGATGTTACTTTGACATGTACCACCTACCTAAGCATTGTTACAGACCATGTACACCCTTTCATGGAAACGGTATTCCCTGGTGTCTGTGGCCTCTTTCAGCAGGATAATGCACCCTGCCACAAAGCAAAAATGCTTCAGGAATGGTTTGAGGAGCACAACAACAAGTTTGAGTTGTTGTCTTGGCCTCCAAATTCACCAGATCTCAATCCAATTGAGCATCTGTGGGATGTCCTGAACAAACAAGTCCGATCCATGGAAGCCCCACATCGCAACTTACAGGACTTAAAGGATCCGCTGCTAACATCTTGGTGCCAGATACCACAGCACACCTTCAGGGGTCTAGTGGAGTCCGTGCCTCGATGGGTCGGGGCTGTTTTGGCAGCAAAAGCAGGACCGGCACAATACTAGGTCATGACCACAATAGTGGTCATAATGTTATGCTTGATCGGTGTATGTACATTGTTTAATATTTAGACCACTTCTATTATTGATTGCTATCAGGATATGAAGAGAGTTTCAACCAGAATAACAAAACGTGTTTATGAAAAAAATTGCATACCCTACCTTTAAGTGCACTTTGTAATTAAGTATATTTTAAATCTCTTTTTCTTTTCTTTTTTTTCTTTTTTGTTGTTCTTTAAAGTACACAAATTTTGATGTGTTGACTAACATACAATTTTTTATACTTTTAACTGTAGTGTTACTCAGTATATTGCATGGTCTGTCTGAATACTCAATTATGATTGGCTGGAAGAAGGTGTGCATTCAAAATGTGTAACGTTTTAATGTGCTGGCTTGATTGAAGCACACAGACACACACACACATCACTTGCACACATGGGAGACCTCGCGGCACACACAGAAACATGTTATCAACGCTGCTCAGAGACTTTTATTAATAAATTAGCTTCACTGCCGAATCTCTACATTATATGACTCAGCAATGAGGTGGTAAAGTTGCTGTTTTTTAAAGCATCGGGTGGTTCATTGCCTCTCGGTTGTACAGTCGATTGTGAATTATCCTTTAAATAAATTGCAACTTCAGTGCCCAAAATCCACATTCAGTTCACTGTATATTAAGTACTCTTTTTAAAAGAAAGCTAAAGTGCACTTCTCTTTCACACGGGCATGCAACCCATAGGCTATATTTCCAAGTCTTCTAAAGTCTTACAATAACTTTGTGAGAGAAACTTTTGAAGCTGTTATTAACTAAAAATCTTATATTAAACCATGACCATTCACTTTCATTGTATGAACAAGAGCAGCATGGGAATTCTGCTATTAATAACTCTGTTTGTTTTTCCTTAGAAGAGAAAGTGATAAGAGTTTCATGTGTCTGTATCCTCTCATGGCAGGAATGTTTTATTTTTTATTTTATTTTTTTATTGGGGTGAAACATTCCTGTAGCGAATTCTTGGATGCCGATTTTTACTTTTCTCTTGTGCTTTTTTAATGTCATTCGATGAAAGGGAAAAAAAAGGTTACATGAAAACAAAGCTATTCTCCTCATCTCCGACTTCAAACGAATGTTCCTCCAAAAGGCATTCATAATATGCAGATAAACTGCTGCACAGGGCCAAGCTTCCTCTCTGAGTACAGGTACAGGAAGCAGACAGCTGGAATGAGACGCAGTGGTGATCCCTGGAGTGTGCATCACTGAAAAATACAAGAATGAAATGAAATCAAAAGGATTATAAACATCCTCTATTGGATTCAGATCAGTCTGAAGTGGGTAATCTGGGAATTTAGCCTAAATGCACATTTACATAGAGATCATTCTTTTATTTCTTTATATCGCTATTTAAGTGTTCCCCTTGCTGTGAACAGGCTGAGCCACTTATGCAGATAGCTCTGGGCCATTCTAGGCACACTTAACACTGATCTGAGAACAGTTTTAGATGGTAACTGCTCTCGCTGGGCTCTACCCAAGCTGGTAGAGTCCAGTGTCCGATTCATAGACAAATATGAGCTGGTTCTTTTTAGTGAATCAAAAATGTATTGATTTCTGAAAACAGAAGCTTCCCCTCCAGAAACCTGCTGTCGGTAAGGAAGCACCATCACAGAGAGGCACAAAATCACTTTCAAAAACGTTTTTGTTCACTGTTGCATAATGGTGGAATGATCTTCCCAGCTCTATCCGGACAGAGAACAATATTCAAGAAATAGTTGTAAAGTCATCTCTTCTGCGAGCAATTTTACTGCATCCTGTTAAGAGCAAAAAAAAAAAAAAAAAAACACAATTCTTGAATCCCTGAAACCCCTGCTTGTACTATTCTGAACAATGTCTTAAAGGGGTCATGAACTGCACTGTTTTATTGTTTTATAATGTTCCCTATGGGTGGACTTAAAATGTTAATGTTATTTTAGAAATAAGTAATTTTTGCTACCCTGATTTTAGCCTGATTTAAACGCTCTGTTTGTAGGGGCGTGTCTGCTGTGAGACGTCAGTGTAAATGCCCACTGCTGTGATTGGCTGACATCTTTGCATATGAGATAGCTTAGTATTACATGTGGAACTCTCTCGAAAACTTTTAGCACATTTTTACTATCTCATGGTTATCATCAACACAACTCGATTCCTACACACTGACGAATGCTTTCATCATAACTAATAGTGCAAACACAATGTAAATAAGAGATTTGTTGATTATTTTGGCGTGAGTTGTGAACTCAGTCACTGATAAACTCACGCTGTTTAATTGACAGCTCCAGCGATTGTAAAGGGAGTGTTCTTTCATTGCTTTCTATATATAATTTAATCACAATTTAAATAACAGATTACTTTCATCCTACTAAGAGAAACAATCTGAAGTTGACCGTTTAGTCACTAGTTTGATTTATTAACACAGACAAAGAACATCTGACTATACAAAAATCATTACATATCAGAAATCACTGGTCACAGATCAGGCATTAGAATTAACAGGGTTACTTACATGTTGTGGCATTACTGTTGAGGCCGTATCGTAAAAGTCTGTTTGCAAAGCGTGCGCCGAAATTGTGACTGATTTACCAAAGAATCCACATTGAAATATACCGAATACAAATAAATAATGCTCAGCTGAGACATTCACATTGTTGAAAATAAATAACTACATTCCTAGCATTAGGATCCTTTGGAAGGTAATGTTATTTTTAGTCCAGTGATGCTGTATCGCTCTTCTCTCCTCGTCATCTCACTAACACACCAGTGGGTGGGGCCAAAGTTGCAATGATGATTTTCTTCTGATTTTCTTCTTATAGTATGATGACCTCTTATGTCAAAAGTGACAGTGAGGAAAATTTGATTTCTCAGTTCATGACCCCTTTAAACATTGTATTACTAACACTTCTTGTGTTTATTGGCACTTTAAGATGAATTGCTTGTTGTATTCTTCATTTGTAAGTCATTAATTTGCTTTGGATAAAAGTGCCTGATAAATTAATAAATGTAAATGTTAACAAATCAGTTCTTTTTTTAGTGAATCAAAAATATACAGCGTGACCAGTGTAGTCTGATCCTCGAACTCAGCTCTTTTGAAGTGGCTCTTTTTAGTGAATTAAAAACATACAGTTTAGAGTAATTCCCGAGTTAAAGGGATAGTTCACCCAAAAATGAAAATTCTGTCTATCATTTACTCACCCTCAAGTTGCCCCAAACCTGTACGAATGTCTTTCTTCTGCTGAACACAAAGGAAGACATTTGGAAGAATGTTTGTAACCAAGCCGATCTCAGCAGCCATTGACTACCACAGTAACGGCTGCCGAGATCTGCTTAGTTACAAACATTCTTCCAAATATCTTCCTTTGTGTACAGCAGAACAAAGAAATGTATATAGGTTTGGAACAACTTGAGGGTGAGTAAATGACAGAATTCTCATTTTTGGGTAAACTATCCCTTTAAGGACTTAAGGACTTCTATAAGTCGGCACTTTTTAGTGTATCAAAAACACGCTGCACAGAGTAGTCCAATTTCCCTAATGAATAACTTAAATGAGTCGATTATTTAAACGATTAGTTCAGAAGCTGAATTACCTGTTAGAATCACTACCCTGTAGCACTAGCAGAGAGACAATTTCTTACGTACAGCAGCAAATACACCCAAATGAATCTGAATTAATTCTAATTGAGTTGAGTGCTTGAGAATGAGAATTTAATTCAAATTGGGAAATCTGTATCAATACACAGTCCTGTTTAAAATTAGTTGAGTATTCTGACTAAATTAAGCCTGAATCTTTTTTTGGAGTGCTCGTAAAGGAATACAATTTTTCGATTATAGATTATAGATTATATCCTTCTGATGCAATGTTTTGAGGGAGTGATCATGTAACATCCTACCACAAGAGCAGAACCAGGCCAGCTTGTTTTAATAAAGTCTGGAATTATGCACAGCACTAAAACAGCTCTGTTGTGAATATTTATGAGACTGAAAGAGAAACTAGCGCAGACAAAGAAGACACTGCTATTGTGCATGCAGACATAGAAGTGACGGAACAGAATAGAGAAAATGAGCGAGAAAAAAGAAAGAATAGAAGAAGGAGATGGCATAAATCTCATTCTGGCATATAGTGCTGAAGCACCATAATTGCCTCTTTACTAGATTAGCGCTCCACAGTTGTGAGATTAGCCCAGATCAATAGAGCGTGATGTATGCGAGATTGAGACCAAATCTGTCATGAATGGAGAGCCACGGGGCGTTCAATTAGTGTGATGTTTGTATGGGTGCAATACAACACCTCCCAAAATCTGACAAATTACAAAGACCTAAAGGAGCAGTTAAATAGAAACCTACAATAGAGGAGCACATATATGTATATAGGTACTATAAGTAACTGTTGCTTTAAAAGAGCGTTTTTCTCGGCTTGGTGACTATCGGTTCAGAGCCGCATGCTGCTTCTGAAAATGGTATGCACTTATATACATGAGAAGAAAAGAGCGATTAGCACTTAGTAATGCAGGTGACCAGCCACTTGCTCCTCTTGTACACGTTTAGCACTTCACTCAGGTTTTGAAATTGAAAATATTAAAAAAATCTTGTTTAAAACACATGTGCCAAGTTATTAATAATCTTAGTGTTTTTCTTTTTGAAATCATTTAATAATAATAATAATTATTATTATTATTATTAACATCTTTCCAGTATTTAATTACATTTTTATAATTTCATAATGATCTAAAATCATATATATGTATATATATATATATATATATATATATATATATATATATATATATATATATATATATATCTCATTAATAACTGATAATAATAATTAACTAAATAAATAAAAAATGCATATATATTTTAGTTATTTACCCATACCTTCTTTCTTCTATCTCTTTCTCTTTCTTTGTGTTTCTTAGTGTCTTTTTACCCTTTAACTTCCTTAACACACACAGTTTCATGCAGTGGTGTAAAGTATTTGAGTAAATGTAATTAGTTACTGTACTTAAGTGTCTTTTTGGCTACTTTGTAGTTGTACTGAGTATCAAATAACTTTTATTCTCTACTTGATTACATTTTTGAACAAGTAAATGTACTTTTTACTCTAATACATTTGTGTTGAGTAATGCAATTACACATTGCATTTGCGTGGCACCTAACTTTTTCTGCAGCAGTTTGTTTCTGCTACAAAAGAATTGATATCGCCATCTACAGGGCATTGAAGGTACTATATCTTGTGCGTTTTGCCTTTACTCACCCGAACGTCAACAAGGCTACTTTACATGAATGCGAGTGCATTAGCAGGGAGTTGATGAATCGCATGTGTTTGATTGATGAGATTTGACTAGAAGGCTTTAACTATTTCATTTTACTTAACATTATTTTATTTATCCGCTATATTGACAAGACCTTTTTGAAGGATATTGGCTTACTTATGCACTTGAGCTTAACTGAGACTTGAGAGTTTGTAGACGTTTAAGAGGCTGTTGTGTCGACCTTGATTTATTGCAATGTTGAGGTGTTCAGTTTTATTTAGATTTTAGAAAATAATAATTTCTCATCTTACAAATCAATAGTTTCTTGTTTTCACTGGTATGTGTCTCAGGTGTTGAGGACTAGTGCATCGTTGAGCCTATATTTAGTATGAGTAAAATACTTAAGTACTGTTAAAATCAGATACTTTAAGACTTTTACTCAAGTTGAATTGGAATTGGTGACTTGTAACTTGTAATGGAGTCATTTTCGCTGTAAGGAATCTGTACTTTTACTCAAGTATGGTTTTCAGGTACTCTTTACACCTCTGGTCTCGTGTTAATTTTGAGTACCTATAGAGTAGTATTGCATCCTTCATATCTCCAAAGAGTCTTTAGTTTTATCATATTTATAAAAGACAGATATGCTGCACTGATTCTTTCCGAAAACAGCTGAACTCGTGGAAGCGTGGAGTGGACTGAGCTAAAGAGACATGAGCGCACACACACACACACACACACACACACACACACACACACACACACACACACACACACACACACACACACACACGAAACATCATGGCATTATCCCTGGATAACGTTTGATTCACTATACGTTCGTGTTGTTTACATTATATGCACTTACACTGCCAACAAAACACAGACATTTGATGCAGTTTCACTCACTGCCTGCGGTTTCAACTCATGACCGGGAACAAACAAACACACTTGCAGAACTCCTTTGGTGCACCGGAAAAACAAACAGCATCCACTGAGTTATTTGAGAAGTTGAACAAGGTTATCTTTCCATCAAAACCAAAAACACACTTCTTTAGTGACATTGTTGATTTCGTGGTCTAAAATAAAAAAACAGCGCTGACGACAGCTACTGTAACCGAATGAAGCTCGTTGATGGACGTGCTCTCGCTCTCGCTCTGGTTGATGTGCGCACATCAACGCAAATTTGGGAGAAGTGGATTTCATCCTTTATGATGTCATAAAGGGACATAATCTGAAAAAAAATTCTGAAACTTGTTTGAATCCTGAAGGAGTGTATTTGGCACAGACATATTCCGTCATACGTCCAACTCATTTTTTGAAATTTTGGACATGTTTAGCATGAGAATCCAACTCTTTAACAGTGCAAATAAGTCAGAATGCCAGAACACTATTTACACTCACCTAAAGGATTATTAGGAACACCATACTAATATTGTGTTTGACCCCCTTTCTCCTTCAGAACTGCCTTAATTCTACGTGGCATTGATTCAACAAGGTGCTGAAAGCATTCTTTAGAAATGTTGGCCCATATTGATAGGATAGCATCGTGCAGTTGATGGAGATTTGTGGGATGCACATCCAGGGCACGAAGCTCCCGTTCCACCACATCCCAAAGATGCTCTTTTGGGTTGAGATCTGGTGACTGTGGGGGCCATTTTAGTACAGTGAACTCATTGTCATGTTCAAGAAACCAATTTGAAATGATTCAAGCTTTGTGACATGGTGCATTATCCTGCTGGAAGTAGCCATCAGAGAATGGGTACATGGTGGTCATAAAGGGATGGACATGGTCAGAAACAATGCTCAGGTAGGCTGTGGCATTTAAACGATGCCCAATTGGCACTAAGGGGCCTAAAGTGTGCCAAGAAAACATCCCCCACACCATTACACCACCACCACCAGCCTGCACAGTGGTAACAAGGCATGATGGATCCATGTTCTCATTCTGTTTACGCCAAATTCTGACTCTACCATCTGAATGTCTCAACAGAAATCGAGACTCATCAGATCAGGCAACATTTTTCCAGTCTTCAACTGTCCAATTTTGGTGAGCTCGTGCAAATTGTAGTCTCTTTTTCCTAGTTGTAGTGGAGATGAGTGGTACCCGGTGGGGTCTTCTGCTGTTGTAGCCCATCCACTTCAAGGTTGTGTGTGTTGTGGCTTCACAAATGCTTTGCTGCATACCTCGGTTGTAACGAGTGGTTATTTCAGTCAAAGTGGCTCTTCTATCAGCTTGAATCAGTCGGCCCATTCTCCTCTGACCTCTAGCATCAACAAGGCATTTTCGCCCACAGGACTGCCACATACTGGATGTTTTTCCCTTTTCACACCATTCTTTGTAAACCCTAGAAATGGTTGTGCGTGAAAATCCCAGTAACTGAGCAGATTGTGAAATACTCAGACCGGCCTGTCTGGCACCAACAACCATGCCACGCTCAAAATTGCTTAAATCACCTTTCTTTCCCATTCTGACATTCAGTTTGGAGTTCAGGAGATTGTCTTGACCAGGACCACACCCCTAAATGTATTGAAGCAGCTGCCATGTGATTGGTTGATTAGATAATTGCATTCATGAGAAATTGAACAGGTGTTCATAATAATCCTTTAGGTGAGTGTATGTGTGTATGTATGTATATATATATATATATATATAATTTATTTTTTATTTTTTTATTTTTTATTAATGAATCAGTGCCACGTCATTTACCCCATAATTGTTTCTTCTATCAGGTTCTCGGTTTCTTATTGCCTCTCTATTTCCCCTTCCTTCTCTCTCTTCTCCTCCATCCTAGACCTTCAGCTAAATGGGTCTCAGCGTGCAGCCCTGTGTACATTCCCATCTGCTGTGCCTTGTGATGGACGAGTGTTGTTCCTCAATTTGTCCACATTGTTTCAGTTTCTAACCACCGGCCTTGTAAAATCCCACGACCATCCCTTCCCCTTTCCTCCACCCAAAGGGGAACAAGAAGGAAGTCCTCGTTATATGAGGGATGACTTATAAAAATCAGCTGCCAACAAATGATTTTTAATTAGCTTTTAAAGTGCAGTGTTTAGAAAAGTTATGGCGTTTGTGTGGACTGAGCAGTGATAATCTTTATCTCCTCCTGGCAGCTGCAGGCTCTAATGGCAGACACCATGGACACCCTTGAAGGCGAGCGGTCTGATCAGGAACGTGTGTGGAATGCAATGCAAAAGGTAAATAGACAGTGAAAAGGGAAAAGGACAATGACAGCGTGTGTAGATGGGGCACAAATGCCACTCAGTGTCCGTGCGCACACATACGCCATAGAGCATTGTTCTATACACACACTCCTCAGAATTCAAAAAAGACATTTGATATACCAAATCTGAAGGGGAAAATTAATTTTCCAAGGTGGTCTTCGGGGCCTGTGGAGACTTCTTGGCAGGACTGTCATCTCTATTATGGTTAACAAAGTCGTTTGGCACTTCAAAATGGCTTTTGATTTTCACTTTTGATGTGGGCAGGTCTTTGTACTTGTACTAGTACTTGTCTACAAATGAATTTCCCCCTGTTAATTAGCCTGGCTTAAGGTTATTAAAATTGCTACTGAGAGTAGGAAATCAAGCCAGGACCCTGGGAAGAGCAGAATTAGGCCCTAGAATCATGATTCATATTTCATAAAACACACTGAGCCTTTTGAAATGTTGTTCTGAAGCACCATGGAAACTATTGGCTGTTTACTGTCTTGTGCCTGAATGAATTGAATCTACCTCCCACTCTTGCGGAAGCCTGACCAGACTTTTAAAGGCAAGTTTGGGTAAACTTTGAAGGCTACATTATATAGAAGATTCCAAAAAAGGTATTTCCTCTCAGGGATTCATGCGTGTATTGAAATCTGTTATTACTATTGGAATTTTTATGCCTAAAGCTTGATAATGAATTTAGTTGGTGCTTTGGAGGTAATGCTGGAGATGCAATAGAATATGACGTCATGCTCTAGGACTTCTGTTTGTGATAAACAATTGCATCATCTCTATATCAGATTTGAGCGGTGCATGAAAATCTGTCAGATAATGATGATGCGCTGTAAATGTTTTATTTCTATTGATGCTTCCTTGTGTTCCTGATATATTCCAACTAACATTGCTAAAGGCAAATTCCAAATGGCGTTTTTGCACCCTTGAAGGGCACTTCGGGAAGGGGACCCCATTTGAAGGTGCGTTCCAAACGAAAGTGAACAACTGAATCCCTTCACGAAGGGCCCTTCCACAGGTCCGTTAGCGAAGGGAACGTGCAATTATCACTACAAGGAAGTCATTTAATCCTTTATGGTCATGTTCTGCCCTTCGGAGTGAGTAGGGTAAAGGAATGCTCAACTGGAATTTGCCCTAAAACTATATGAAAATTATTTTTGTCAATTGAAATAAGCTGAAATTAAATAAAATATAAATATTAGACTGATATAAAATATACAACTGAAATAAAATAAGTTTGTTAAAGTACTAAAATAATAAACTAAAGCTAAATATAAATGATTAAAAAAACACTATTGACAAAAGCACATACAAATGACTCAAATCAAAGCTAAAAATATAAAAATAAAATGATAATAAATTCTAAATATTAATAAGTACTATAGTAATATATAAATGATACTGAAATTGCCAAAATAAGAGTTTCCTCCTTATTTGATTCTCAGTAAATCTGTGATATTTAGGTCCTCTATTGATCTTTGCTTTATTGATCTTGGTCTTTACACTGTATGAATTCAGAGGTTCAACTAACCTGAACTCTAGTACACAACAATGAAAATTCAAAGTCTGTGGGTGAAAGACATGAGAACATTAGGTATGTTTGCATGGTCAACGTGATTTTGCTAAGTAAGTCAATTTTGTTGACCTTGGAACAACATTCCTGTCTGAAAATTTTGTCCTAACCATATCCCTCCCCCTAAACCTAACCCTAACCCATCCCTAAAATCAGAGGGAAATGACACTGATGTTGAAACACCAACCCTGGTTGTAAGCCTAAACTTGACTTAAACTGTAAACTTGTTCCTTTAAATCTGCTGGTTGATTGGAATGTTGTTCCAGGATCAACAAAGATGTTGATCCAGGAACATGTTGTACTTGGTGAAATTGCATTCACCACGTTTACGTCTACAAATTTTCATTAATCAGAATGAATTCAATTCAATTTCAGATTCTGAAAGTTTGCAATCTGATTCACATTTTCGTTTACATGTGCATTTATGTATTTTGAACGCATGCGCCGCGCACAATGTCACCGCGTTCAGAACCAGAGAAACCCACGGTCATAACATCACCGGAGCTACTGTGAGAATAATTATTATTTTTGCCTTGATGACATACCTAAAAGCTGACAGATGTCAGAAAAACTCTTTTTTTTGCAAATATTTAGTACATTTTCAATCTCCTTCTCCATTGACTGGCTGACCAGTTCATAAGACGTAAATAAACATGCAAATTTGTATGAAGTGGAACATATGGTATCAGTAATTTTACTATAAAAAAGCTCTAGTAAACATAAGCATCACAGAACTACACGTGCGTATGGATATTTCTGAATCTGACTGAGAAACAAGCATTTACATGATTCGTTTTTTCCCTTTTTAATCAATGTTGTTTTAGGTCTACACCTTTCAATCCAATCAAAAATGAGTAAGGATCGAGCTCAATTGGATCAATTGAGATGTTTACACATTTTTTATTCCGAATGAACCATCAGTAAATTGTGCAGTAGCACTAATTATGAGGGTGTTATGGATGGAGCATTTTGGATTTAGAGCAGTGGAGAACTATGTACATTTTGTGTGTCTCCCTAATCACCCTGCTGAAAAATCTAGACTAAACTAGCATGAATTCCATCTTGCTGTTATAGTGCTGGTCTAGCAAGTGGACCTGTTCTCAAGCAAAACTGAGCAAGCTGTTCCACCAGCCCATGTTGGTTCCAGTACGCAAAACATACCTTAAAGGTAGGGTAGGCAATTTCAGAGAGGCTAGCAATAGCAAGCTAGCTTTGAAAGCATAAGATCCAACCCTCCCTTCAGAGCATCTCCATAGCCACACCTCCTCCTTTGCAGAGTCTGCAAAGCGTCACAAAACAAGAGACAGAATTCAATTACCTCATGTCTCAAAGCACATAACATTACAATAATAATGAACATAAACAACTGACAGAGCTCTTACTTGTTCCGCCTGACTGCTGCAGATTCATTTCTGTGTTGATCGTGTTGACAGAAATGCAAAAATCTGAGGACGTGAACCGCTCCGGGCAGGGCTGGACTGGGGCTAAAATTTGTCCCTGGAAAAATTCAGTCCGAAAAAAACCTCCTACAAGTTCCCCCATGAATAAATAAAACTAGGAAAGGGAAAAATAATGATAGATATTATTGAATTTACTGCAAATGCAGTTAACAAACTTAATATTGCATTTTTGTCACATAGAAATGCATTTGACCATAAAACACTGATTTTGAGCTAGGATGCCGTCAATTACATCAATGTCAGCATTTACTCACCCTCATAGGTTTGAGTAGACATAAGTGATGACATTTTGGGTCCACCCCTTTAAAAACAATAACATCTGTAAAAAGTTAACATAATTGATGTAAGACACTGATATCTTATATCCACATATCTTTCATCAGGCGCTCGTTTAATTTACATTTTACTTCATAAAACATATTTAAAGAGAAAAAAGCTTTGTCCTTAATTTATGGGATCCAGCCTTAAAAGCTGTTTTGTTAAATGATCCTTTAATTGCCCTGATGAAATTCACCATTGTTCTTGCATAATCCAGAGTTTAACTGTAGTTTTATTTAACTGTAAGATAATGGTAGAGACAGGTAAAAACATGCTCCTCATTACCATGGGCATATGGTTTCTAAAATAACCATTTTAATGGTTTTAATCAATACAGTTCTGCCAAAACATAGTAACACAAGGTAAATTACTATAAAGGTGGTGGTGCTGGATTGACAAGCTTATAGTTGTGTGAATCTGCGTTTTCCAATTTACCTCGTCAAGTATTTACATGGTCGCAGGCTAGATTCACCACAGAACATTTAATGTTCCCATATCATACGACTGTGTAAAACAAATCAGTCAAAGCTGAATGGATCATGTTTATCACTTCATAGAGTGGGTAGTTCGCTTTACGGTTTCCCACGTGCTCCAATAAAAAAAAAAAAATATATATATATATATATATATATATATATATATATATATATATATATATATATATATATATATATATATATATATATATATATATATATATATATATATATATATATATATATTTTTTTTTTTTTTTTTTTTTAAAAACAGTGCCAAATATTAGAGATACACCGATTGCAATTTTCTTGGCGATTCCGATTTCCAGTTTTTTTTTGTAAGTGTGACCTGCCGATACATTTTTTTTTTTCTTTCTAAGAACTATAATTGACATCATAGAAACAAAAATCTACTTTTCTTCAATGCAAAAATGTATTTTTATTAAAAAAAGTCAGTAATAAAATAAGAACAAATAAATAAATTGCAAACAACAGCACAAATAAATGCAATAGAATAAAGACAGCTATGAAATAATCTACAGAAATTAAAGTAATCAAATGTAAAATAACACTGGATATTCATTGTAAAACTGAAATAGAGATTAATGCTTACAATGAAATAGTGTTGTCTTCGGTACCAAGTCGGTACTGAAATTTAAAAAATGTGATGCTTTGAGCGCTGTTAAACGGAACCATAAACACCTGATTGGCTATTGTGCTCACACGCTCACTGGATGTGTCTGTGATTGGCTACAATGATCAACGCACGGGAGTGTTTGTAAGCACACGAAAGTGTTTAAAAGTGTTTTGAAAGCGGGAGCGTTTGAAAGCACAAGCAGGGGTCTATCAGCTACCGGCTTTTCAAACGCTCTCGTGTGTATCTGTGTAAGCACTCGGTGAAGTCAGAGGTGTTTACGATTCCGTTCAACGGCGCTCAAAGCATTTTTAACATTTCAGTACCGACTTGGTACCGAAGTCGATACTTTTGACAACACTACAATGAAAGTTATAAAACTTATTCAGTCAAGAGCAGAGAGTGATTTTCTTTGTCTTTTGTTCTTTGATTAACATGACAGACAGCAGCAGGAATATTAAACTGCTGTCACTTTAAGAGTTTATGCACAGATCCAAAATACAATTACACAACATGTGTTCCAAATCTGACTGTGTTTAGCTGAATACTTGCATTTTGACAATTTTGTATGTATTTGACCATTTAAGTGCACTTTGCAACTCACAAGCTGTTTGAGTGACGGCTTGTGCATTCCACTTACCATATAGATAAAATGTTGCGCAAGCACTATTTAACAGGAGCGAATGAGTAAGTGAGAGGACGTGGGTGTGTGTCACTTCACCGTTGGAGAGGAGATAACAAGAACGCGCAGCTGATGTTACTGCCTGTGCCGCTAGCAACTAAATGGACCAGCTCTGAATCGGAAAGATGTGAAATTGACCGGCCGGTCACCAGTCCGTGCCGATCATGCAGAAAATCAGTCAATTTCAGTCCCTGGCAAGTCAATCGGTGCATCTCTACCTAATATTGGGGAGGGGGAGGTATCTCTTGCTTTGACCTGTCAGTTCAGAAGACAAACTAATGAGTTCGTGGAAAAGCATGCGTTGTATTGGCCCCAAAGTGCATTGGCCCACTGGGAAAATACCAATCCAGCCCTGGCTCTGGACAATGTCATGGGTTGCCATCTCATAATTACGGTTACAAAATGGCATGAACACAGCATAAATACATATGTTGACAAGCAGGTACCGGATCAAATGCAATTATTGGATGAATTTCTTTTGTTCCTGAGACTTCCACAGAAAATATATGTATTTTTTTTTTTTATATATTTAGACTACTTCTCTTATTGATTGCTATCAGTGTGTGAAGTTTCAAACAGTATAACAAAAACGACCCTACCTTTAAGCAGGTGACCAGCAATGCAGATTTTTTTCAGGTAGGCAAACGCACATGATTCAGGTCATCAGCTCATTATTAGAGGCTCCAAGACCTGAAATGAGTGTCTCAGTTATGCCAGGAACAGTCATTTCAAAGGTTATTAACTATTTTGGGGTTTCATTTCAGTGGTAGAGTGGAGGATGTTGTTTTCAGAGGCAGTGGGGTTATGGGTTGGACTCCAGGGCTCCGTTCAGTCGGGGATTGTTGGGTCTAGAAAGGGAATGTGTTGTCTGGACCGCGGCGGTGATGAATTACGCTGAGAAAGGAATGATGACACTCACACAGTCAAAGACAGTGCATCAGCAGGTCACTCGCTCTCAGCCACAGCAGCGCCTGTCGCCGAGGGTTACTGATGGACCCTTATTAATCACTCCATCAGCTGCCCACACCTCAGAGCCGCTCTGATTACATCACGCGTTGCTGCTAAAACACACTCTTCTTTAAAGCTCACACTCTCTCCAGTGGACGTGACCTTTCACTCCAGATATGTCTCATACATCATCCAGCCAGCATTAGGGACAAAGGGAGTGAGCGAGGAAGAGAGGGCAACGGGCAGAGATGAGGCCCCTCCCACAGCCGATGATGTTTAAATACTAAATCCAGGGGAAGGGGGAAAGACATTTCTGGCACAGCCATGGAGTTCATCGCAGTGTAATTGCTCAAGGGCTCAACCTCTGGAGGGACAGCTGGTTTGGAAGAAGGTTGCAATTGTGTGTTTTCTTTCTAAGATGAAAGATAATGGTCTGTAAAAGCAACAAGCCATATTTCCACACTTAAAACCATCACACCAGCATTCACGGCTCAAATTACTACTGCAACAGAAATCAGATTTTTTTTAGTCCTGAGAAATAACTATAAAAATAGGGGAAAACATATATATATATATATATACATACATACAGGTGCTGGTCATATAATTAGAATATCATCAAAAAGTTGATTTATTTCACTAATTCCATTCAAAAGTGAAACCTGTATATTATATTCATTCATTACACACAGACTGATATATTTCAAATGTTTATTTCTTTTAATTTTGATGATTATAACTGACAACTAAGGAAAATCCCAAATATATAGAAAATTAGAATATTGTGAAAAGGTTGACTATTGGAGACATCTGGTGCCACACTCTAATCAGCTAATGAACTCAAAACACCTGCAAAGGCCTTTAAAGGGTCTCTCAGTCTAGTTCTGTAGGCTACACAATCATGGGGAAGACTGCTGACCTGACAGCTGTCCAAAAGACGACCATTGACACCTTGCACAAGGAGGGCAAGACACAAAAGGTCATTGCAAAAGAGACTGGCTGTTCACAGAGCTCTGTGTCCAAGCACATTAATAGAGAGGAATGTGGTAGATGTGTACAAGCAATAGGGATAACCGCACCCTGGAGAGGATTGTGAAACAAAACCCATTCAAAAATATGGGGTAGATTCACAAAGAGTGGACTGCAGCTGGAGTCAGTGCTTCAAGAACCACTACGCACAGACGTATGCAAGACATGGGTTTCAGCTGTCGCATTCCTTGTGTCAAGCCACTCTTGAACAACAGACAGCGTCAGAAGCATCTCGCCAGGGCTAAAGACAAGAAGGACTGGACTGCTGCTGAGTGCTCCAAAGTTATGTTCTCTGATGAAAGTAAATCAGGGTCCCAGAGACTGGAGGAAGAGAGGAGAGGCACACAATCCATGTTGCTTGAGGTCCAGTGTAAAGTTTCCACAGTCAGTGATGGTTTGGGGTGCCATGTCATCCGCAGTCCACTGTGTTTTCTGAGGTCCAAGGTCAATGCAGCCGTATACCAGGAAGTTTTAGAGCACTTCATGCTTCCTGCTGCTGACCAACTTTATGGAGATGCATTTTCCAACAGGACTTGGCACCTGCACACAGTGCCAAAGCAACCAGTACCTGGTGTAAGAACCATGGTATCCCTGTTCTTAACTGGCCAGCAAACTCACCTGACCTTAAAATTTTGTGGAGAGGAAGATGCGATATGCCAGACCCAACAATGCAGAAGAGCTGAAGGCCACTATCAGAGCAACCTGGGCTCTCATAACACCTGAGCAGTGCCACAGACTGATCGACTCCATGCCACGCCGCATTGCTGCAGTAATTCAGGCAAAAGGAGCCCCAGCTAAGTATTGAGTGCTGTACATGCTCATACTTTTCATGTTCATACTTTTCAGTTGGCCAAGATTTCTAAAAATCCTTTCTTTGTATTGGTCTTAAGTAATAACTGTGAATGTTGCGTTTTCATTCTCCCAATTTTGAAGTATTTAATCTTAAACTAAACATTGTGGACCATGTTTTTGAAATGAAGTCATTGGATAAATCTCCACCCAGGGGTTTCGGGAGACCAGGCCAAAAGATTAACAGTTGCCAAAACATGCCAACCCAGCGCTCAAAAAGGATCCGAGCCCAAGAAAAACTTCTGTTATCAAACACTGAATACAGACAGATATCTCAGCACACATACATAAGTCTTGGACATGGATTCCTTTTGTTAATCTCATGATGTGATCCATCTACCCTTAGAACATAAAAATACTATCATAGCAACAGTACCATACAGTGGAATGACTGATTTACCGGAAGCCAAATTTTCGAAAAAGTAACCTAAGAAAAAAATGTGTAGTGAAAAAATGAACTGCTTCACATAAAGGCATAAAAAGCTTTAGTAAAATAGGCAGACATCAAATTTCATATGCCGCTCAAGTGCTTCCCAGCTCTTCATTTCCTTCAAATTACTGAGTAGTTAATTTATGAATCTCGGCAGCACGTCCTTCTCAGAAATAATCCAGCAGCAGGTTTCATTTCCAACCCCAATTTGTTCTACATGAATCAAAGGGGCATTAAATGACACATTCTGATGAGTGCTGAAGTTCACATATTGTGGCCGTACATGTATTGATTTGGCTGTTTGTTTCGGGGGAGTCATTAGATGCTGTGTTTCAGGCTGTTCTTTTCCACCACACTATAGTATAAGTGCACTCGTCCCTGCCCCAGCACATGGGCGTCTTCACATTTATGAGCATAAGCTACATGCTCTCAGCTCGTTTCATTCTCTGCCAGCTGCCATCCCATCTATTTCTGACTCCTCCCGTGGGAGGGAGAACAGATATGAGTAATCGTTACTACATTAATTCTGCGCTTTGGTGCTTGTCGATTCACTTCCAGAGCAGAGAACAATCTGACTTCTGAAAAGACCTCGCGGATATGTGACCTTTGACCTTCCGAGATGAAAAACTTCAGGCGGTCTAATTTCCTTAGTATACATAGGTTCTCATAATGTTCGCACATATATTTTTGCATGTTTAGATATACACTGAACACAGAGACAATATGAATATATATGTACAAAATAGCATTAACAGCAAATAAAATGTAAAAGCATACACACTATATTGCCAAAAGTTTTGGGACACCTGCCTTTACATGCACATGAATTTTAATGACATACCATTCTTAATCCGTAGGTTTAATATGGAGTTGGCCCACCCTTTGCAGCTATAACAGCTTCAACTCTTCTGGGAAGGCTTTCCACAAAGTTTAGGAGAGTGTTCTCCTAAAAGTGCATTTGGAAGGTCAGACACTGATGTTGGACGAGAAGGCCTGGCTCGCAGTCTCTGCTTTAATTCATCCCAAAGGTGTTCTGTCGGGTTGAGGTCAGGACTCTGTGCAGGCCAGTCAAGTTCCTCCACACCAAACTCGCTCATCCATGTCTTTATGGACCTTCCTTTGTGCACTGGTGTGCAGTCATGTTGGAATAGGAAGGGGCCATCCCCAAACTGTTCCCACAAAGTTGGGAGCATGAAATTGTCCAAAATGTCTTGGTATGCTGAAGCATTAAGAGTTCCCATTCTTTCACAAATGTTTGTAGAAGCAGTCTGCATGCCTAGGTGCTTGATTTTATACACCTTTGGCCATGGAAGTGATTGGAACACCTGAAATGAATGATTTGGAGGGGTGTCCCAATACTTTTGGCAATATAGTGTATGTTCACAGCTTTAGTAGTGTACAAATGCTTTGTTATTACAAATATATTTATATTATTACATTTTACGGACGGATGGGTGGACATTATTGTATAATGTCAAATAAGGAAAATGCATTAAATAAATGTAAAAAACCTAATAATAAAAATAAAAAAGTATGTTGCCATACAGGCAGAGTTCTATTAAAAAGAGTGAGATGGTGACAGAAATCGTATCTGAAGCAGCAAATACTGGATCCAAAATGTGATTTTTGAAAAGGCAACCAATAGATAAAAACTTAATAAGTTGGCAAAACTCAAAACACATACAAAGTTTTAGTAAACAGAACTGGCAGAATTTTATTTTGTACTCATACATTTTAATTGCTAACTTGAAATATCTGAGTAAATTAATACTTATTATCATGTAATATCAACTTAAATATTTTTAGTAGTGGAAGCTTGACTAGCTTTAACTAGCAAATTCGGTAAATGCTAACACAATGCTTTGATAGCATTAGCATAGCACTTGCTGAATGAGTACAGCAATATAAACCATTTAACATATATCTGTTCTCAAACCAAGCTTATGCTCCACTCATCACCATGATGGAGTTTTTTGAACTCAAAAGAAAAAGAAAGTTCTAAATACTCATTGGTTTAATTTAAGTGTACCCTACTCAAACCAATTAATTATTTTGAGCATTAGGGTTTAAAGTGTAGAAAGTCACTTTAGTAAAGCGTTACTATGATTTAATTTGCTCACATCAGATAACAAACAGCGAGAGACTTTCATTCAGCCTATTTAAACCTGTTCCATCAAAACGGCTTGAACTGCCAAAATTGGATTTTCGACCCTTAGTGCAGACTGTCTAATGCACAGAGGTGGCATAAATACACCTTTCATAATTGTTGCAAATAATGCATCACATGCTCAAAAGCTGATGGCTGATTCTCGTGCACAGCCACAGAAAAAAGCATGTACTGATTTTCTAAGCCATAATCATTTCTCAGCCCCCTTCCCCTCGTCTAGTGAGTAAGTGTCTAACTATGTAAACTGTTAAAAGGCCAGTAAAGGCCAGCAGGACTGACAGTCTGACTACATAATGAGCTTTACTGTATTCTGAAGCAGAGGATGGGCTCTTTGATCAGGTCTCTGTTTCCTCTCTGCCGAGAAGGCCTTTTGTTTTGGGGACTGAATGATGGGTGCTGACAGGTTTGATAGGCATTTTGACAGCTCTTGTATCGCTGCTGAATGCCTGAGTGGTAGCAGGAGCAAAAAGCCAAGACCTGCACATACACAAAACCAACAGATATGCACAGTAATGAGAGCTAATTGTTGCTGGGATAGAGCCGAATCTGTCCCGTTTATGAGTGAGTGGGCGGCCCATGTGCCCATTACTTACACGGAGTCGGACGGACCCAGAGCGTGAAGGAAAGAGAAAATGGAAGCGCATTTGAGTGAAAAAGTGAGTGAAAGGGGAGAGAGAATGCTTTTGAACGTGGAATGACTGTTCGGCCCTCTGCTGTGGAGCTTTCAGGCTGGTTCCCAGAGGAGCAAAAGGAAAAACCTTCCAAACAAACACACTTGGACTGAATTCGTAAGCAAACAGGACTCACTTACCCATAACTGCGTGTTTCTGAACTAAGCCTTTGACTCTCTCTCTCTCTCTCTCTCTCTCTCTCTCTCTCTCTCTCTCTCTCTCTCTCTCTCTCTCTCTCTCTCTCTCTCTCTCTCTCTCTCTCTTTCAACCTTGCTTTTCTTTTCCTTATCCTAACTCACATCCCACATTCACTTTCATATTTCACTCCCCCTCCTTCCCGTTCTCCGAGAGCAGACCTAATAAATTCCCATGCCAAGCCATCTACTCAGAAATGAGAGGCCGAAATGGGAGCCACGTCCCTGTTTTTGAGGAGGTAATTAAGTCTCTAAGGGGGGTGGGGTTACTTTGCAAGGTTGTGATTCTGTGTTGATCTGCAACCTTCTTGAATGTAAAAGATTGATAAAAATGATCTGTCATGTCCCTGTCCTCTGATAGTATGTGTTAGTGTATGCCTTAAAGCAACGGTTCATCCAAACTCCCTCATGTCATTCTAAACCAGAGGTGTTCAAACTCGGTCCTGGAGGGCCACTGTCCTGCAGAGTTTAGTTCCAAATTGCCTCAAAGCAACTGCCTGGAAGTTTCTATTAGGCCTGTAAGACCTTGATTAGCTGGTTCAGTTGTGTATAATTGGGGCTGGAGCTAAACTCTGCGGGACAGTTGCCACCCGGAAACAGGATTGGACACCCCTGTTCAAAACTCTTTTTTGGTGGATCATTATGTTTACATCATTCTTATAATGATTCTCATTACACAGTAAACAAAATTGTCACATAACCAAAAATGTGCCTCATGCAATTTAAGTAAAAACAAAGCACAATGTACTGTGACAATATGAAGTAATTTTCCGTATAGATTTTTCGGTGTTTGTCCGTATTTTGAATTACGCATTGCATTGTGTTGTGTTGTGATTAAGGAAATGTTCGGAACCTTAATCCTGGGAGAAAATTACTGTTTTTAATGGTAACATATAATGAATGAACTGATCTGATTCAAGTCAAAGATATTATTTTCAGATACTTTATTAGGACATTAAAGGTCCGATCTGGTAAAAATTGCTTAAAAAAATTAGTCAAAAACGTGATTTAAATAATATATATTTACATTTTATTTCATATTTTAAATTTCACGTTAAAATTTTATGTGATACCATTCATTAAATTAAGTTCATATTTTAAAATATGTTTACATTATAGCAATGAGAATGGGTTCAGTTTATATAAGAATCTTTGGATTTTGGGATGAAAATCAAATTTTGATGAATGTGCTGCTGGGAAAGCAGTCCCTGGACTGACAAGCTTCAAAAGGACCAAAAAAACATCATAAAAGTGCTACAAAATCCATCACAGCACTCAAATACAATTTGCGCATTTGCATACTCAAAGTTTGCATGTCAGGATTCAAGTTAATGTCGACAGACAGTTTTTGCTTCTTTTAATCAAACCACATTTAAATATGCAAAATGCAAATGAGATTTGAGAGATATAGCAAAGGAAAAACAACTTGATAAACATTTGAAAAGCTATATTATATGGTTTCAAAGGACGCCACATGGTGAACCGCTGAAAAATTTGGAAATTGCTAATATTACACATTGAATGAAATTACATTTTGAAGTAGAAAAGATCTCTCTTACTGTGCTTTTTGCTCTTTTTTTGACAGTACCTGCTCACTATATTATTTCAAAAAGAATAGCTATATTCTTCAAAATGTCTCTCAATGTTCCATTGGAACAACATGAGCGGCAGCAAATCATCATGTGTGGGTGAACTTTTCTTTTACAGGTGGAGGCAGTGAAGGATATGCTTTATCAGGTAGAGGAGATCTACCTGAAGAAGAAGGCACTGAGAGCCACCAGACAGCAAAAGGCTAAAGAGAAGAAAGCTCTAAAAAAGACGTCCCTCAGGAGTCCCGCCGCACCACCTCAGGGCGAATCAAATGCAGTGGCCGACCCTCAGCCCAGTCATCCAATAAGTGAGCACCTTCCGCCACCCCACAAACACTTATCTTCTGTCAGGAAGTAGGACACTCCGCTAGGCCATTACTCCACCCTGACGGAAATAAATGCTCTTTGCGGGCGAACCATCATTCAGATCCGTCTTTTCGCAAACCATCGCACATTCGTTTTACGACTCCCTCTTCGACACAAGAAAACCCCTTTCCCACATGAATGTACCTTCTCCTGGGTATCTACATTGGGTTGACATGAATAAAACAGCATCTTTTTTCAAGCATATGTAGCACTGAAAGCGGCCTGTTTCACTTATGTAACCATTCATATAGAATATGGATGAATCTCATGAACACATAGGAAACACAAATTCAATAGGAAAAAAGTAAGAAATTACTATATATTTTGTTAAAAGAAAATGAAGCCTGTTTTTAGTACCATTAATAGTTTTTTTCTTTGACAATTAAGCTAATTTTCCACCCAAATACTCATTACCATAATGCATTTGACATTTAACTTTCAGTTTTATGTAATCATTTTCTCAATGATGATCATCATTACACTGTTGTCACAGCCTAAAAATGCACTTCATATTTTTGTAAAATTATAATACATTTTCTTTATAAATGAAAATATTGTTTTAAATAAGCAGAAGATTATAACAAAATATTATCATGATGTTTTAAAGGCCCACTGACGTGCCTTGAAACATGCAGCATTATTGGCGTAATTTCCACTGAAACGGGAAGACGGGGCGAGACATATCAAATAGCCCCTCCCCTTTTTTAAATAGCCAATAGCGTTTCGTTTATATCACAGCTCGGGCAGAGCCGTTGAGCTCGGCAAAGCCGCAGTTTCCTCCTAATCTCTAACCGTTTCTCCTCCATATCGCTTTAAAATATAATTCTGTGCAGAATTCAAATGGCTCCGATACATTTTCTGGTCTACGCCGACTCGCGGATATGATCCGCTCTGTGCTGTTGTGTCTCTGGACCGGAGCAGACTCTGTGGTGGTTCGCATGACACAAACATGAAAACAGACTTCATTTGCCCCAATGGAAAGCATATTTACACTGTTCTGAATCGTTGGACTCCTATAAGCAAATAAGCAACAAAGAATTTGCACGCATATTTTTAAAGTAAATTTCACATATGAAATTAAGTAAACTCAACTAAACTAAGTTAAGTAAAATTAACAAAGAAAATAAGTAATTTTAACATCTAAGTAAATAATACAATAGATATTGTGTAGACACGAAATCTACATAATAGAAGTTATAAAGCACCTGAAAACAGAGACCTCAATACTTTGTGCACAATAGACAGTGACGTAACATTCAAGTGATCGTTTTTGAGTATGTATGTGTCACTTTGAGTAGAAAATTAACTCCAAATGTCACAACTGAACCATTGACCACCGGATCCTTTTTAACAATATGTGCCATTCACCATGTAGAAAATAGTAAATGTGTGAACAAGTTACAGATTTTAGCCTCAAGATTCAAGATTCAAGATTCAAGACTTTTATTTGTCACATACACAGTTATATACAGAATATACAACCGGCAGTGAAATGTAAACAGGTCCGCTCCATGGACAGTGCAAAATTCACAGTTAACTTCGCAGAGCGACCTGAACGGCGACCGAACACGGCGGCGCCATTTTGTTAATCCTCAGCTTCAGCTTCTATTTATAATGTGGGAGGGGACGTTTTCGATTCTAGAGAGCATTTGATTGGACAGAAAATCTGACGAGAAGCTGAAGTGCAGAATGATGTCGTCAAAATCATTGATCCATATTTGCGGAAGGGAAAGACTGTAAGATTTGAATGCATATATCTTCTAAATGCGAATTTTGTCATTGTTTTGAAGCACACTAGCTTATAGATAACCGTGGATGAACGCGGATGAATGCGGATGGCCGAGTTCGACACATGCACAGTACAATTGTTGCGACTCTTCTGACTTTCTGGCGCATGCGCTGTTGTATGCGCACCGTCCGCGTGGCCTCAAAAATTGGGCTGCACGTGGACGGAGTGTGCAGACGCCCGTGAACCCTCCTGAAAAATTACGTCAAGTGGACCAAAGTATACTTCTGCCGTCCGCATGATGTAATTTTTCAGGAGGGTTCGCAATTTCTGAGGCCAAGCGGATGGTACACGTACAACAGCGCATGCGCCAGAAAGTCAGAAGAGTCACAACAATTGTACTGTGCATGTGTCGAACTCTGCCATCTGCGTTCATTCTGTGGTTGAGTATACTTTGAAACCTGTGTGGACATGACTGCGCGTGAGACACGGAAATTGAAGTATACCCAGGGCTTAAGGCTAACATATTCAAACTGAAAGCCAACAAATGATTTCATGGGTAAAGTACAGTATTTACAAATAATATATTGCTAATTTCAAATTTAATATAATAAACAATGTATTAATGACGATAATAATAATAATAATAATGTCAGTTTTTTTAAATATATTATTAAAATCATATGTTCCCTTTCAGTCGGACACGCTCGACGTTACGTCGATGTCACCAACGTATTGGGCTCTCAGAAGTAATGTCTCCATTCCCTCCTTCAGGGAACGAGGGTTACATTTTAAGAATATATATTTCTCGGTATAAATCCTTTTTGATTTTGGTCTGAAATGTGCCTGTGAGATATAATGTTCTTCAAATGCACCACAAGCTGAACCAGTGAAACCAAAACAGCATGCCAAGACAGAAAACGCATCACTGAAGCATGACTATATTATTGTTTGCTGGGGAGTTAATGTTCTGAATTCACAGGTTACAGTCAGAAGTGGAGAAAGATTGATCAGGTGCTTCAAAACACAAGGAGTAAACACTCACACACACACCAAAGGCTCCGTCACTCACGTGCTGGGGGAAGATTGATCGCTCGCACGCACACAACAGGGGTCCCGCGGGAGGGGGCCGTTTTCAGCCATCCAGCCATATTGACAGCTGCGGAAATCTCTATGCACACACACATATGCACAGTGCTGATTCATTTAAGTCCTTGAGCTTTGCAACATACAGTACCTGCAATCTCCGTTAGCAGGACCCAATTATAGACCGTCCCAAACTATAGTGCTTAGCCCTGAGTTTCTGATGGGCCCGTCCGGTGTCCTTAGGCAATTAGGAGCCTTTGGTCGAGTCTGCACGGCCCCTACAGTGTTAGGGTCAGCAATTAGTGTGTATTCATTTCAATACATTAAAGGCGTTCATCGAGTAGGGTGAGAAGCGAAGACATTTGCATTGCACACTATCGGCATGTTGTAGAGATTAATTACCGCCGCGTGTTTTCTAAATGGTAAACCGTTATTGTAATCCACTCTTGCATGTAAAATTAAGAGGAATTCACTGCACAGCAGCAGCACTATAAAGAGAATATGTGATGCTGTTTTCGGTGGTGTTTAGATTGTATAATGATGTTTCTGAACGCTGTGGATTTTGATAAAGTGTGATAAACGTGTACTGATCCAGTTTTTACTTGTGAAAGCAGCTCGGTGTTACATCATTATATACTACAGGAGTGATTGAAGTATTCCCGTCCAGAGCTTGAGAGGAAAGGTTTTAAATTAAAAGGAGATGAGAGTTTTGCTCTTTATTCTACTACAAAATAACCGCCGCTCTGTGGTTCACATGATAAGCTATTAGTTTTCTATAACTAGAATGCTGTCCAATTTTATGCAGGAAAACCATCGATGTGGGTCTCAACACACACAGGTGCAATAAAAACATTTTTGTAGGTTTTATGTTTACTGTTTACATTAGTTGTATTAAAGTTGCATTTATCAAATGTCTTTTAGGTGCAGAATTTGGTCTTAATTTAATAAAGGCAGCAGCTATTTGTCTAAATAGAAATTTAAAAAATATTTTCTTTACACTAGTTAGATGCTATTTATAATTAGTGGAAACAGTGGCAGATACTATTTGCACCTTGTGTATTGTAGTATACACCGATCAGGTATAACATTATGACCACTGACAGGTGAAATTAAAAACACTGATTATCTCTTAATCAAGGCACCTGTTAGTGGGTGGGATATATTAGGCAGCAAGTGAACATTTTGTTCTCAAAGTTGACGTGTTAGAAGCAGGAAAAAAGGATTTGAGCGAGTTTGACAAAGGCCAAATTGTGATGGCTAGATGACTGTCAGAGCATCTCCAAAACTGCAGCTCTTGTGGGGTGTTCCCGGTCTGCAGTGGTCAGTGTCTATCAAAAGTGGTCCAAGGAAGGAACCGTGGTGAACCGGCGGCCAAGGCTCATTGATTCATGTGGGGAGTGAAGGCTGGCCCGTGTTGTCTGATCAAACAGACAAACTACTATAGCTCAAATTACTCAAGAAGTTAATGCTGGTTCTGATAGAAAGGTGTCAGAATACAGTGCATCACAGTTTGTTGTGTATGGGGCTGCATAGCCGCAGACCAGTCAGGGTGCCCATGCTGACCCCTGTCCACCACCGAAAGCACCAACAGTGGGCACGTGAGCATCAGAACTGAACCACGGAGCAATGGAAGAAGGTGGCCTGGTCTGATGAATCAGGTTTTCTTTTACATCACGTGGATGACCGAGTGCGTGTGCATCGCTTACCTGGGGAACACATGGCACCAGGATGTACTATGGGAAGAAGGCAAGCTGGCAGAGGCAGCATGATGCTTTGGGCAATGTTCTGCTGGGAAACCTTGGGTCCATGTGGATGTTACTTTGTACCACCTACCTAAGCATTGTTGCAGACCATGTAAACCCTTTCATGGAAACAGTATTCCCTGGTGGCTGTGGCCTCTTTCAGCAGGATAATGCTCCCTGCCACAAAGCAAAAATGGTTCAGGAATGGTTTGAGGAGCACAACAACAGTTTGAAGTGTTATCTTGGCCTCCAAATTCCCCAGATCTCATTCCAATCGAGCATCTGTGGGATGGGCTGAACAAACAAGTCCAATCCATGGAGGCCCTACCTCGCAACTTACAGTACTTAAAGGATCTGCTGCTAACATCTTGCTGCCAGATACCACAGCACACCTTCAGGGGTCTAGTGGAGTCCATGCCCTGACAGATCAGGACTGTTTTGGCAGAAAAAGGGGGACCAACACAATATTAGGTCATAATGTTATGCCTGATTGGTGTATGTATACAGTATGTAATAATAACATATTCAGTGTATATGATTATATTTATTAAAAATAATATGGATGCTGGGGTGTAGAGGAGAGCTTTATAGGGACATGGACAAGTAATATCCCAATAAAGACCTCCCCACCCCTACACCTACCCGTTAAACACTCTATTCTTACTATTAAGAATTTCACTTTTAGAATATTTTATTTATTTATTAAATAAATAAATGCCTCTTCAAGCTGATATGCGATGGGAAAAAGAAGAATGTGTTCGGAAAAAAGTCAGATTCGAACTTGGGTCGGTCGTGTCAAAAGCTAACGCCACGTGCCTTACTCTCCACAAGACTCAGTGGTGGGCGGAGCGAGTGTAAATAGCCTCTGCCAACAAGGCAGGCAAATTAAATTAAGACATTCTAAATTTTTTTGAAGATAATGGCGCGGCTATGCAAAACTCACCAGCACGATTCTAGGGTGTTGCTATGCAGCTGCTAAAACATTTGAAGTGTTTTTTGTTTTTGTTTAGCTCATTGCTATGTGGTTGCTAGGGTGTTCTGGGTTGTTTACTGGCCTTTTAAGTAAATAAAATCCACCTGTAGGTCTCTATAATATTTTGGTCTCTAGATACGACTCTAGATCGCTCCTTTAATGTACACTACTAGTAGAAAGTTAGGGGTTGGTAATAAAAATAAATAAATAAATTAATTAATTAATTAATTAACATTAACTTTTTCAGCAAAGATGCATTAAATGGATCAAAAGGGACAGAAAAGGCATTTAAAATGTTACAAAATATTTTTATTTCAAATAAATGCTGTTCTTTTGAACTTTCTATTCATTTAAAGAATCCAAAAATAAAAATAAAAAATAAAAAGTATTGTGGTTTCCACAAAAATATTAAGCAGCACAACTGTTTTCAAACATTGGTATTAATAATAAATGTTTCTTGAGCAGTAAATCAGCATTAGAGTGATTTCTGAAGGATCATGTCACACTGAAAAATGGAGTAATGATGCTGAATATTCAGTTTTACCATCACAGAAAATAACTTTTTTTATATAGATAGCAGTTATTTTCAAATGTAATAATATTTCACAATATCTATTATATCTATAATCTAACACGGATGGATCTCTACCTGTCGTAAAAAATATATAAAACTCTCCTGAATATTAGAGTAACAAATACAGAAGAATAAAAAAAAGTATATTTTGTTTCCTTTTGGAGCTTGGAAGGGTTCAGTTTGAGCAGATGTTTTATACCATCATCACTGTCCTCGTCAGAGCTCATTTCCCAGTACATTCAGCATCTGGCTCATATTCACCATCTCAAACATATTCTCAAACTATCCTTTTAAACATCTTCAAAATCAATATTTTGACTGCTGACAACTTCTCCAGATCCACCATCAAGTGACAGTGACACCAATATTTGATTGTGAAATACTAAGAAGATTGGTTGGAGGGTTACGAATGGTGTCCCAGGTCACTAAAGACCCGAGGTTTAAGGGTTAATGATCCCAAACTTTTGAAAGGTATTTTTTACATGTATTATCCAACAGACAAAAACTGTACATCCAATCAATTTGGTGTCCCTGTTACCATTCTTACAGTGTTATATTTTTAAATATCAAAATGTTATTTTATGTTTTTTGTTACAGTTTTTAAATTAAAAACTGTGTGTGTGTGTATATATATATATATATATATATATATATATATATATATATACATACATACATACATACATACATACATACATACATACATACATATATATACACACACACACACATATATATATATATATAGTGTTTAGGTGTATACACTCACCTAAAGGATTATTAGGAACACCATACTAATACTGTGTTTGACCCCCTTTTGCCTTCAGAACTGCCTTAATTCTACGTGGCATTGATTCAACAAGGTGCTGAAAGCATTCTTTAGAAATGTTGGCCCATATTGATAGGATAGCATCTTGCAGTTGATGGAGATTTGTGGGATGCACATCCAGGGCACGAAGCTCCTGTTCCACCACATCCAAAGATGCTCTATTGGGTTGAGATCTGGTGACTGTGGGGGCCATTTTAGTACAGTGAACTCATTGTCATGTTCAAGAAACCATTTTGAAATGATTCGAGCTTTGTGACATGGTGCATTATCCTGCTGGAAGTAGCCATCAGAGAATGGGTACATGGTGGTCATAAAGGGATGGACATGGTCAGAAACAATGCTCAGGTAGGCCGTGGCATTTAAACGATGCCCAATTGGCACTAAGGGGCCTAAAGTGTGCCAAGAAAACATCCCCCACACCATTACACCACCACCACCAGCCTGCACAGTGGTAACAAGGCATGATGGATCCATGTTCTCATTCTGTTTACGCCAAATTCTGACTCAGCAGAAATCGAGACTCATCAGACAAGGCAACATTTTTCCAGTCTTCAGCTGTCCAATTTTGGTGAGCTTGTGCAAATTGTAGCCTCTTTTTCCTATTTGTAGTGGAGATGAGTGGTACCCGGTGGGGTCTTCTGCTGTTGTAGCCCATCCGCCTCAAGGTTGTGCGTGTTGTGGCTTCACAAATGCTTTGCTGCATACCTCGGTTGTAACGAGCGGTTATTTCAGTCAAAGTTGCTCTTCTATCAGCTTCAATCAGTCAGTCCATTCTCTAGCATCAACAAGGCATTTTCGCCCACAGGACTGCCACATACTGGATGTTTTTCCCTTTTCACACCATTCTTTGTAAACCCTAGAAATGGTAGTGCGTGAAAATCCCAGTAACTGAGCAGATTGTGAAATACTCAGACCGGCCCGTCTAGCACCAACAACCATGCCACACTCAAAATTGCTTAAATCACCTTTCTTTCCCATTCTGACATTCAGTTTGGAGTTCAGGAGATTGTCTTGACCAGGACGACACCCCTAAATGCATTGAAGCAGCTGCAGTGATTGGTTGATTGGATAATTGCATTAATGAGAAATTGAACAGGTGTTCCTAATAATCCTTTAGGTGAGTGTATATATATATATATATAAGGTCTAAAGATACAGCCTGTTATTTAATAGAGCAAACATAGCGATCCATTATGAGAGCTGTGCATTGATATGGTATGCAATGATATCATTTACATTTCACTGCCGGTTGTATATTCTGTATATTACTGTGTATGTGACAAATAAAACTCTTGAATCTCTTGGTAAACTGGTCAAATAAATATAACACAAATGGAGAGTTGTACTGACCAATCGGCATCCAGGACCACCACTATCCACTATATATAATGATGAAACAGCAAACACAATTCATTAATAATTATATGGTAAAAATAATCATTCAGAAGCATCTTATGAAATCAATAATCACTGTAGAACATCAGTGAGGTCTGAAACTGACCGCCTGCTGTTCTGAACGCTGCCCAGCTCCTGGAGCCAGATATCAAACTGCTGAACTACGGTATATGATGAATATTTACAGGAACAAGCTAGATGCTGGATAAGCATGTGGATCGTCTCTCAACATGAAAGTAAAGAGCTTTAGTATATGGAAAGCCAAGCTGTTTGACTAACAAATATACAGTTGTCAGAGAAAGACGATGAACTTGGCTGACAGATCCCGGCGTGTGGAAGGAGTTGCTGGTTTTGCTGTGATTTCAGGTGGAATAAACTGTTTGCTCTGAGCCCAAGAGAGCATGCAGGTAAACATCTCTCCTGCCATGTTATTTTTTTTTTTCTCTAGGAAGAAGTTGGGAGATCTTTCTGATCAAATAGAGTGAACACAGAAGTGCTGCTTGAGGGACTGAAGGAGTACAATTTTTCATTTTTTCCTCTCTCCGTCTGTTCCCGTCTCCCATTTCCAAGAGGAAAGGTAGAGACAGGTGTGAATCTGTCACTAGAGTGTGGAGTACAAAATCTCATTTCAAACTATTCCACAATCAGAACAAACAGGGTTTTTCAGAAGAACTTGACGCTTTAAAGACGACACAAGCTTCGTGAAGGCTCTGTCTGGAAATAGGCTACTCTGTGTTCTCAAGCTGTCGTGAAACATTTTAAAGGGAATGGTTTAGCAGGAGACCATTCAACATCAAACCATCAGGCCACATTTAAACTATCCAGAGACAGATTAAAGGAATGCAAAAAAAAAAGAAACTTGTCATTTTTACTCACCCTCACGTCATCCAAAACTTGTAAGACGTTCTTTCTTCTGTGGAACTATAAAGGAGATATTTTGAAGA
The DNA here is from genome assembly GCA_018749465.1 of Paracanthobrama guichenoti. Lineage (NCBI taxonomy): Eukaryota > Metazoa > Chordata > Actinopteri > Cypriniformes > Gobionidae > Paracanthobrama > Paracanthobrama guichenoti. The sequence goes on along the minus strand of CM031953.1, from coordinate 9,779,946 downwards.
AGGTTCACCCAGTCAAGCTACATATGAGTATACAGAGTTCATACGAGTCTTGTGCTGTTTTCTAAGTCTTCTGAAGTCATACAAAAGGTGTCTAAGACATTTACTGAAATTTTAATTCTTGCTTATTTAAACTTGACAACACTTGCAAGAACCAATGGCATCCGGTGTTTCACATCAAGATTTTAATGACTTGCAACTTAGAAATATCAGTCTGTTCTTCATACAAAAGCTACATGCACGGCATAATGCAAATTAGTCATATACGGATTGCTTTTATGGTATATTTTGTATAGCTTTCCTCTCCATGGTCACCATTTACAATCATTGTACAGCAGCTTTGACATTTTGCAAGCACATATTTTATGTTTAAGAAAGTCTTTTCACATTCATTGTCTATTCCTCCATGGTTTTTGGTATTCTTAACTTCTAATGATTCGTTTTCTACAGCGGACGACTCGTCGTATATGATCAAAGAACCTGAGGGGGAAAAAGAAAAAATAATTCTCTCATTTGGCTTGATGATCACTGACAAAAATTGACCCTCAACCATTTTACATCACGATAAAAGATCAGTACGTTAGCAGAAATCAGACTTTAGGCCATTCCGCATGAACTTAAATGAGTGAATGTGATCTGGAGACATGATTTTTTGGTTACGTTCATACCCCATACAGCAGGGTTATGATCAAAGCACGCAGTGCTGAATTATGTAAGGGGCTTTCCAGTAAATCTGTGGAAAGGGTAATACTTCAGTTTTACAGCTCAGTTGTAGTAAATTACCGGCACTGAATGAGATTTATTAAAGTCCTGACTAATATTAACTTATAAACCTTTTTATTACAAAATCATAAAGTCTATAAAAAACAAAATTCCACGCAAATGGGAAAAACAGGAACCTAAGGGTTATATTCAAATCTCAAGCATTTAAAGCATATTTATGGCTATATAGAATATTAAAGCGCGGAACGCCTCTAATTAAGATTTTCATGATACCTGCAGCGTTTATGCCACCATGCAAACCATCAAAAAAGCTGTTTCGCGTGTGACCTTTAGCTGGTACACTTCAGTAACTGCGCTTTGTAAAAGGGATGAAGTATTTGTAGCACTGAAAAGATGAACAATTACAGCTTATTACGTAATTACCTCTCCTCAGCACGAACTATTGATCTTGTGCAATTTTATACTCAGAAATGCCTGCGGAAATTAGACTTTCTAATTATTTCCCCAAACAAAAGGGACGAGTTTGAATCCTCTGCTGGTGTTTCTTCACCGAGTCTTGGAGTAGCATCTTTGAAGACACCCACAGGGGATTCAGAAGACATAAACAGTCGTTCTGAAATCAGGCGCAGGGTGGCAGTCATTTAAATGATCTCAGACTGTGCCAGCACCGTCAATAACGGCGAATTATCAATGCTCTACGGCAAAAGAGTGGATGGAAATGGAGGTACAAAGGTTTTGCGCATGCATATCGCACATGACATTCAGTGAGCTGCCATAGCTGAGTAGTAGCCTGTCTGTACTCTAGATATCAAAAGGATTTATTTAACAGTCACTCTCCAGAGGCCGCGTGTTACATCTTTATAATCCTGACGGAATTTTCAAGGTTATGGTTTTAATGCTCGTTAGACGCGAGGAAGATTCCGAAAATATATTTAATTGGGCGCATTTATGAGGCGCGCTCTGATTTTGTCTCTCAGAGACCGAACAAACTCATTCTCTGAAACGAGAAGTGCCATCGGAATTTAAGAGGAGAGCGGTTTCGGGCTACAGTCATTATCGCAACCTTGTGAAAGTTAACGTGGTATGCGCTCATTTGGGAATAATCAGTCTTTTGAACATAACGAACACTTCAACGGACTTCCTAGTTCCTGCACAAAGCAGTTAGCTACAGCAGAGAAAGCACTGGTGGAGAAAAAGTTGGAAGGGAGGAAGAAAAATATTAGCATCTCGGCCCAATCTAAAGCAAAGGAAAAGTTTGGCTTGTTAGCACGGACCAGTTGAGTTAGGCCCTGCTGCTAGATGCCAGCTAGAACTACGGTGTCTTGTCAGCAAAACAACAAACAAAGACGACAACATATTCAATTAGTGATCATTTAAAATTAGCCATTTAATATTTCAAATTGTTTAAAATAATATTAGACAATATGCTTCCAACCAACACGCAGGGAAAAATAGCCAAACAATGCAAGTTTAGTTCAGGTTGTAAAATGTAATGTGATACGACTCCACAAAAACTTAAAAGATATTGTATATAATATTATAGATATTTTATATATAAATAAATGATTACACACTCACATCAAGGTGTCAGAAAAATAACTTTTTACTTTGTTACACCACATGACACTATATGGAAGCTTGTTTCCGCCACAGAATAGAAAAATAAAAAAGGTAATTGCGACTTTATCTCACAATTCAGACTTCTTTTCTCAGAATTGCGTGATATAGTCTCAGTTGCGATTTGTAGTCAGAATTGCGAGATATAAAGTCAGAATTGTGATTTATAGTCAGAATTGTGTGATATAAAGTCAGAATTGTGATTTATAGTCAGAATTGTGTGATATATACTCACAATTCAGACTTTTTCTCACAATTCAGTTTATATCTCACAATTCTGACTTTATATCTCTCAGTTCTGACTTTATATCTCTCAATTCTGACTTTATATCTCTCAATTCTGACTTTATATCGCTCAATTCTGACTTTATATCACAATTCTGACTTTATATCTCTCAGTTCTGACTTTATATCACACAGTTCTGACTTTATCTCACAATTCTGACTTTATATCTCTCAGTTCTGACTTTATATCTCTCAATTCTGACTTTATATCACACAATTCTGACTTTATATCACAATTCTGACTTTATATCACAATTCTGACTTTATATCACTCAATTCTGACTTTATATCTCACAATTCTGACTTTATATCACAATTCTGACTTTATATCTCACAACTCTGACTTTATATATCACAATTCTGACTTTATATCACTCAATTCTGACTTTATATCACTCAATTCTGACTTTATATCACTCAATTCTGACTTTATATCACAGTTCTGACTTTATCTCACAATCTGACTTTATATCTCACAATTCTGACTTTATATCTCTCAATTCTGACTTTATATCACAATTCTGACTTTATATCAATTCTGACTTTATATCACAATTCTGACTTTATATCACAATTCTGACTTTATCACAGTTCTGACTTTATCTCACAACTCTGACTTTATATCTCTCAATTCTGACTTTATATCACAATTCTGACTTTATATCTCACAATTCTGACTTTATATCACTCAATTCTGACTTTATATCTCTCAATTCTGACTTTATATCACAATTCTGACTTTATATCTCACAATTCTGACTTTATATCTCTCAATTCTGACTTTATATCTCACAATTCTGACTTTATATCTCTCAATTCTGACTTTATATCACACAATTCTGACTTTATATCTCACAATTCTGACTTTATATCACTCAATTCTGACTTTATATCTCACAATTCTGACTTTATATCTCAATTCTGACTTTATATGGCAATTCTGACTTTTATATTATTCTGACTTTATATCTCACAATACTGACTTTATATCTCACAATTCTGACTTTATATCTCACAATTCTGACTTTATATCACGTAATTCTGACTTTATATCACACAATTCTGACTATATCACTCAATTCTGACTTTATATCCACAATTCTGACTTTATATCGCTCAACTCTGACTTTATATCACTCAACTCTGACTTTATATCTCATCTCAATTCTGACTTTATATCTCACAATTCTGACTTTATATCTCACAATTCTGACTTTATATCTCTCAATTCTGACTTTATATCTCACAATTCTGACTTTATATCACAATTCTGACTTTATATCACACAATTCTGACTTTATATCTCACAATTCTGACTTTATATCACAATTCTGACTTTATATCACACAATTCTGACTTTATATCACAATTCTGACTTTATATCACAGTTCTGACTTTATATCACACAATTCTGACTATATCTTGCAATTCTGACTTGATATCACAATTCTGACTTTATATCTCTCAATTCTGACTTTATATCACAATTCTGACTTTATATCACACAATTCTGACTTTATATAACACAATTCTGACTTTATATAACACAATTCGGACTTTATATCTCGTAATTCTGACTTTATATCACACAATTCTGACTTTATATCACAATTCTGACTTTATATCACTCAATTCTGACTTTATATCTCTCAGTTCTGACTTTATATCTCTCAATTCTGACTTTATATCTCACAATTCTGACTTTATATCTCACAATACTGACTTTATATCTCACAATTCTGACTTTATATCACAATTCTGACTTTATATCTCTCAATTCTGACTTTATATCTCACAATTCTGACTTTATATCTCTCAATTCTGACTTTATATCACTCAATTCTGACTTTATATCTCTCAGTTCTGACTTTATATCTCTCAGTTCTGACTTTATGTCTCTCAATTCTGACTTTATATCACTCCAATTCTGACTTTATATCACACAATTCTGACTTTATATCACTCAATTCTGACTTTATATCACAATTCTGACTTTATATCTCTCAGTTCTGACTTTATGTCTCTCAATTCTGACTTTATATCACTCAATTCTGACTTTATTTCACAATTCTGACTTTATATCTCTCAATTCTGACTTTATATCTCTCTCAGTTCTGACTTTATATATCACAGTTCTGACTTTATATCACTCAGTTCTGACTTCATATCTCTCAATTCTGACTTTATATCTCTCAATTCTGACTTTATATCTCACAATTCTGACTTTATATCTCACAATTCTGACTTTATATCACACAATTCTGACTTTATATCACACAATTCTGACTTTATATCACACAATTCTGACTTTATATCACAATTCTGACTTTATATCACAATTCTGACTTTATATCACACAATTCTGACTTTATATAACACAATTCTGACTTTATATCTCACAATTCTGACTTTATATCACACAATTCTGACTATATCACACAATTCTGACTTGATATCACAATTCTGACTTTATATCTCACAATTCTGACTTTATATCACAATTCTGACTTTATATCACAATTCTGACTTTATATAACACATTCTGACTTTATATCTCACAATTCTGACTTTATATAACACAATTCTGACTTTATATCTCACAATTCTGACTTTATATCTCACAATTCTGACTTTATATCACAATTCTGACTTTATATCACAATTCTGACTTTATATCACAATTCTGACTTTATATCACACAATTCTGACTTTATATCTCAATTCTGACTTTATATCACACAATTCTGACTTTATATCTCTCAATTCTGACTTTATATCTCACAATTCTGACTTTATATCTCTCAATTCTGACTTTATATAACACAATTCTGACTTTATATCTCTCAATTCTGACTTTATATCACAATTCTGACTTTATATCTCACAATTCTGACTTTATATCACAATTCTGACTTTATATCTCTCAATTCTGACTTTATATCTCTCAATTCTGACTTTATATCTCTCTCAATTCTGACTTTATATCTCACAATTCTGACTTTATATCTCACAATTCTGACTTTATATCTCACAATTCTGACTTTATATCTCACAATTCTGACTTTATATCTCTCAATTCTGACTTTATATCTCACAATTCTGACTTTATATCACACAATTCTGACTTTATATCTCTCAATTCTGACTTTATATCTCACAATTCTGACTTTATATCTCTCAGTTCTGACTTTATATCTCTCAGTTCTGACTTTATATCTCTCAATTCTGACTTTATATCACTCAATTCTGACTTTATATCACAATTCTGACTTTATATCTCTCAATTCTGACTTTTATCTCACAATTCTGACTTTATATCTCTCAATTCTGACTTTATATCTCTCAATTCTGACTTTATATCACTCAATTCTGACTTTATATCTCACAATTCTGACTTTATATCTCTCAATTCTGACTTTATATCTCTCAGTTCTGACTTTATATATCACAATTCTGACTTTATATCTCTCAATTCTGACTTTATATCTCTCAATTCTGACTTTATATCTCTCAATTCTGACTTTATATCTCACAATTCTGACTTTATATCTCTCAATTCTGACTTTATATCACAATTCTGACTTTATATCTCACAATTCTGACTTTATATCTCACAATTCTGACTTTATATCACAATTCTGACTTTATATCACACAATTCTGACTTTATATCAATTTCACAATTCTGACTTTATATCACAGTTCTGACTTTATATCTCACAATTCTGACTTTATATCTCTCTATTCTGACTTTATATCTCACAATTCTGACTTTATATCTCTCAATTCTGACTTTATATCTCACAATTCTGACTTTATATCACACAATTCTGACTTTATATCTCACAATTCTGACTTTATATCACACAATTCTGACTTTATATCTCAATACTGACTTTATATCTCATAATACTGACTTTATATCTCTCAATTCTGACTTTATATCTCTCAATTCTGACTTTATATCTCTCAATTCTGACTTTATATCTCTCAATTCTGACTTTATATCACAATTCTGACTTTTATATCTCTCAATTCTGACTTTTTATATCTCTCAATTCTGACTTTATATCTCACAATTCTGACTTTATATCTCTCAATTCTGACTTTATATCTCTCACAATTCTGACTTTATATCTCTCAATTCTGACTTTATATCACTCAATTCTGACTTTATATCTCTCAATTCTGACTTTATATCTCTCAATTCTGACTTTATATCTCTCAATTCTGACTTTATATCTCTCAATTCTGACTTTATATCACTCAATTCTGACTTTATATCTCAATTCTGACTTTATATCTCTCTCAATTCTGACTTTATATCACAATTCTGACTTTATATCTCTCAATTCTGACTTTATATCTCACAATTCTGACTTTATCTCACTCAATTCTGACTTTATATCTCTCAATTCTGACTTTATATCTCTCAGTTCTGACTTTATATCTCTCAATTCTGACTTTATATCTCTCTCAATTCTGACTTTATATCTCTCAATTCTGACTTTATATCTCACAATTCTGACTTTATATCTCTCAATTCTGACTTTATATATCACAATTCTGACTTTATATCACACAATTCTGACTTTATATCTCACAATTCTGACTTTATATCACAGAATTCTGACTTTATATCTCTCAATTCTGACTTTATATATCTCAATTCTGAATTTATATATCACAATTCTGACTTTATATCTCTCAATTCTGACTTTATATCTCTCAATTCTGACTTTATATCTCTCAATTCTGACTTTATATCACAATTCTGACTTTATATCACTCAATTCTGACTTTATATCTCACAATTCTGACTTTATATCCCTCAATTCTGACTTTATATCTCACAATTCTGACTTTATATCACACAATTCTGACTTTATATCACTCAATTCTGACTTTATATCACACAATTCTGACTTTATATCTCTCAATTCTGACTTTATATATCTCAATTCTGACTTTATATCTCACAATTCTGACTTTTATATCTCAATTCTGACTTTATATCTCACAATTCTGACTTTATATCACACAATTCTGACTTTATATCTCACAATTCTGACTTTATATCTCACAATTCTGACTTTATATCTCACAATTCTGACTTTATATCACAATTCTGACTTTATATCACACAATTCTGACTTTATATCTCTCAATTCTGACTTTATATCTCACAATTCTGACTTTATATATCACAATTCTGACTTTATATCACACAATTCTGACTTTATATCTCAATTCTGACTTTATATCTCTCAATTCTGACTTTATATCTCTCAATTCTGACTTTATATCACAATTCTGACTTTATATCTCTCAATTCTGACTTTTATATCACAATTCTGACTTTATATCTCTCAATTCTGACTTTATATCTCACAATTCTGACTTTATATCTCTCAATTCTGACTTTATATCTCTCAATTCTGACTTTATATCTCTCAATTCTGACTTTATATCTCTCAATTCTGACTTTATATCTCTCAATTCTGACTTTATATCACTCAACTCTGACTTTATATCACAATTCTGACTTTATATCACTCAATTCTGACTTTATATCACAATTCTGACTTTATATCTCTCAATTCTGACTTTATATCTCTCAATTCTGACTTTATATCTCTCAAATTCTGACTTTATATCTCACAGTTCTGACTTTATATCTCTCAATTCTGACTTTATATCTCTCAATTCTGACTTTATATATCACAATTCTGACTTTATATCTCTCAATTCTGACTTTATATCACAATTCTGACTTTATATCTCACAATTCTGACTTTATATCTCACAATTCTGACTTTATATCTCACAATTCTGACTTTATATCTCACGATTCTGACTTTATATCACAATTCTGACTTTATATCACACAATTCTGACTTTATATCACAATTCTGACTTTATATCACACAATTCTGACTTTATATCACACAATTCTGACTATATCTCACAATTCTGACTTTTATATCTCACAATTCTGACTTTATATCTCACAATTCTGACTTTATATCACACAATTCTGACTTTATATCACAATTCTGACTTTATATCACAATTCTGACTTTATATCACACAATTCTGACTTTATATCTTGCAATTCTGACTTTATATCACAATTCTGACTTTATATCACTCAATTCTGACTTTATATCACAATTCTGACTTTTATATCTCACAATTCTGACTTTATATCACACAATTCTGACTTTATATCTCACAATTCTGACTTTATATCTCACAATTCTGACTTTATATCTCACAATTCTGACTTTATATCTCACAATTCTGACTTTATATCACACAATTCTGACTTTATATCTCACAATTCTGACTTTATATCTCTCAATTCTGACTTTATATCTCACAATTCTGACTTTATATCTCACAATTCTGACTTTATATCTCACAATTCTGACTTTATATCTCTCAATTCTGACTTTATATCACTCAATTCTGACTTTATATCTCACAATTCTGACTTTATATCTCTCAATTCTGACTTTATATCTCTCAATTCTGACTTTATATCTCTCAATTCTGACTTTATATCTCTCAATTCTGACTTTATATCACTCAATTCTGACTTTTATATCTCAATTCTGACTTTATATCACTCAATTCTGACTTTATATCTCACAATTCTGACTTTATATCTCTCAGTTCTGACTTTATATCTCACAATTCTGACTTTATATCTCTCAATTCTGACTTTATATTCACAATTCTGACTTTATATCACTCAATTCTGACTTTATATCTCTCAATTCTGACTTTATATCTCTCAGTTCTGACTTTATATCTCTCAATTCTGACTTTATATCACTCAATTCTGACTTTATATCACAATTCTGACTTTATATCACTCCAATTCTGACTTATATCTCACAATTCTGACTTTATATCTCAATTCTGACTTTATATCACAATTCTGACTTTATATCACTCAATTCTGACTTTATATCTCACAATTCTGACTTTATATATCACAATTCTGACTTTTATAGTCAATTCTGACTTTATATCACAATTCTGACTTTATATCACAATTCTGACTTTATATCTCACAATTCTGACTTTATATCTCTCAATTCTGACTTTATATCTCACAATTCTGACTTTATATCTCACAATTCTGACTTTATATCACAATTCTGACTTTATATCACACAATTCTGACTTTATATCACACAATTCTGACTTTATATCACAATTCTGACTTTATATCACACAATTCTGACTTTATATCACAATTCTGACTTTATATCACAATTCTGACTTTATATCACACAATTCTGACTTTATATCTGACTTTATATCACAATTCTGACTTTATATCTCACAATTCTGACTTTATATCTCTCAATTCTGACTTTATATCTCACAATTCTGACTTTATATCACAATTCTGACTTTATATCACAATTCTGACTTTATATCTCACAATTCTGACTTTATATCACAATTCTGACTTTATATCTCTCAATTCTGACTTTATATCACTCAATTCTGACTTTATATCTCTCAGTTCTGACTTTATATCTCTCAGTTCTGACTTTATGTCTCTCAATTCTGACTTTATATCTCTCAATTCTGACTTTATATCACAATTCTGACTTTATATCTCTCAATTCTGACTTTATATCACAATTCTGACTTTATATCTCTCAGTTCTGACTTTTGTCTCTCAATTCTGACTTTATATCACTCAATTCTGACTTTATTTCACAATTCTGACTTTATCTCACTCAATTCTGACTTTATATCTCTCAGTTCTGACTTTATATATCACAGTTCTGACTTTATATCTCTCAGTTCTGACTTTGTCTCTCAATTCTGACTTTATATCACTCAATTCTGACTTTACTCTCACAATTCTGACTTTATCTCTCAATTCTGACTTTATATCTCTCAATTCTGACTTTTATATCTCACAATTCTGACTTTATATCTCACAGTTCTGACTTTATATCTCTCAATTCTGACTTTATATCTCACAATTCTGACTTTATATCTCACAATTCTGACTTTATATCTCACAATTCTGACTTTATATCTCTCAATTCTGACTTTATATCTCTCAATTCTGACTTTATATCACAATTCTGACTTTATATCTCTCAATTCTGACTTTATATCCTCAATTCTGACTTTATATCTCACAATTCTGACTTTATATCACAATTCTGACTTTATATCTCACAATTCTGACTTTTATATCTCAATTCTGACTTATATCTCAATTCTGACTTTATATCGCAATTCTGACTTTATATATCTCAATTCTGACTTTATATCACTCAATTCTGACTTTATATCTCTCAATTCTGACTTTATATCACACAATTCTGACTTTATATCTCACAATTCTGACTTTATCTCACAATTCTGACTTTATATCACACAATTCTGACTTTATATCACACAATTCTGACTTTATATCACTCAATTCTGACTTTATCTCTCAATTCTGACTTTATATCTCTCAATTCTGACTTTATATCTCACAATTCTGACTTTATATCTCTCAATTCTGACTTTATATCTCTCAATTCTGACTTTATATCTCACAATTCTGACTTTATATCTCTCAATTCTGACTTTATATCTCTCAATTCTGACTTTATATCACAATTCTGACTTTATATCTCACAATTCTGACTTTATATCACAGTTCTGACTTTATATCTCTCAATTCTGACTTTATATCTCTCAATTCTGACTTTATATATCACAATTCTGACTTGATATCTCTCAATTCTGACTTTATATCTCTCAATTCTGACTTTATATCTCTCAATTCTGACTTTATATCTCAATTCTGACTTTATATCTCTCAATTCTGACTTTATATCTCACAATTCTGACTTTATATCTCTCAATTCTGACTTTATATCTCTCCCAGTTCTGACTTTATATCTCAATTCTGACTTTATATCTCTCAATTCTGACTTTATATCTCACAATTCTGACTTTATATCTCTCAATTCTGACTTTATATCTCAATTCTGACTTTATATCACACAATTCTGACTTTATATCTCACAATTCTGACTTTATATCTCTCAATTCTGACTTTATATCTCTCAATTCTGACTTTATATCACTCAATTCTGACTTTATATCACTCAATTCTGACTTTATCTCACTCAATTCTGACTTTATATCTCTCAATTCTGACTTTATATATCTCAGTTCTGACTTTATATCTCTCAGTTCTGACTTTATATCAATTCACAATTCTGACTTTATATCTCACAATTCTGACTTTATATCTCTCAATTCTGACTTTATATCTCACAATTCTGACTTTATATCTCACAATTCTGACTTTATATCTCACAATTCTGACTTTATATCTCACAATTCTGACTTTATATCTCACAATTCTGACTTTATATATCACAATTCTGACTTTATATCACAATTCTGACTTTATATCTCACAATTCTGACTTTATATCACAGTTCTGACTTTATATCACACAATTCTGACTATATCTTGCAATTCTGACTTGATATCACAATTCTGACTTTATATCTCTCAATTCTGACTTTATATATCACAATTCTGACTTTATATCTCTCAATTCTGACTTTATATCACAATTCTGACTTTATATCTCTCAATTCTGACTTTATATCTCACAATTCTGACTTTATATCACAATTCTGACTTTATATCACAATTCTGACTTTATATCTCACAATTCTGACTTTATATCTCACAATTCTGACTTTATATCTCTCAATTCTGACTTTATATCTCACAATCTGACTTTATTCTGACTTTGGATTTTATATCTCAATTCTGACTTTATATCTGACTTTATATTCAATTCTGACTTTATATCTCTCAATTCTGACTTTATATCTCTCAATTCTGACTTTATATCTCTCAATTCTGACTTTATATCTCTCAATTCTGACTTTATATCTCTCAATTCTGACTTTATATCTCTCAATTCTGACTTTATATCTCTCAATTCTGACTTTATATCTCTCAATTCTGACTTTATATCTCTCAATTCTGACTTTATATCTCACAATTCTGACTTTATCACAATTCTGACTTTATATCACAATTCTGACTTTATATCTCACAATTCTGACTTTATATCACACAATTCTGACTTTATATCTCACAATTCTGACTTTATATCACTCAATTCTGACTTTATATCACACAATTCTGACTTTATATCTCAATTCTGACTTTATATATCTCTCAATTCTGACTTTATATCTCACAATTCTGACTTTATATCACAATTCTGACTTTATATCTCTCAATTCTGACTTTATATCTCACAATTCTGACTTTATATCTCTCAATTCTGACTTTATATCACAATTCTGACTTTATATCACAATTCTGACTTTTATATTCTCTGACTTTATATATCTCAATTCTGACTTTATATCTCTCAATTCTGACTTTATATATCTCAATTCTGACTTTATATCTCTCAATTCTGACTTATATCTCAATTCTGACTTTATATCTCTCAATTCTGACTTTTATATCTCAATTCTGACTTTATATCACTCAATTCTGACTTTATATCTCTCAATTCTGACTTTATATCTCTCAATTCTGACTTTATATCACTCAATTCTGACTTTATATCTCACAATTCTGACTTTATATTTATATCAATTCTGACTTTATATATCACAATTCTGACTTTATATCTCAATTCTGACTTCATATTCTGACTGACTTATATCTCTCAATTCTGACTTTATATCTCACACAATTCTGACTTTATATCTCACAATTCTGACTTTATATCACTCAATTCTGACTTTATATCTCACAATTCTGACTTTATATCTCACAATTCTGACTTTATATCTCTCAATTCTGACTTTATATCTCTCAATTCTGACTTTATATCTCTCAATTCTGACTTTATATATCTCAATTCTGACTTTATATCTCTCAATTCTGACTTTATATCACTCAATTCTGACTTTATATCTCACAGTTCTGACTTTATATCACTCAGTTCTGACTTTATATCTCTCAATTCTGACTTTATATCTCTCAATTCTGACTTTATATCTCTCAATTCTGACTTTATATCTCACAATTCTGACTTTATATCACAATTCTGACTTTATATCTCACAATTCTGACTTTATATCACACAATTCTGACTTTATATCACTCAATTCTGACTTTATATCACAATTCTGACTTTATATCTCTCAATTCTGACTTTATATCTCACAATTCTGACTTTATATCTCACAATTCTGACTTTATATCTCTCAATTCTGACTTTATATCACACAATTCTGACTTTATATCTCACAATTCTGACTTTATATCACTCAATTCTGACTTTATATCACTCAATTCTGACTTTATATCACTCAATTCTGATCTCTCTTCTGACTTTATCTCACAATTCTGACTTTATATCTCAATTCTGACTTTATATCTCACAATTCTGACTTTATATCTCACAATTCTGACTTTATATCTCACAATTCTGACTTTTATATCTCACAATTCTGACTTTATATATCACAATTCTGACTTTATATCTCTCAATTCTGACTTTATATCTCACAATTCTGACTTTATATCTCACAATTCTGACTTTATATCACCCAATTCTGACTTTATATCCTCACAATTCTGACTTTATATCTCACAATTCTGACTTTATATCTCACAATTCTGACTTTATATCACAATTCTGACTTTATATATCTCAATTCTGACTTTATATCTCACAATTCTGACTTTATATCTCTCAATTCTGACTTTATATCACTCAATTCTGACTTTATATCTCTCAGTTCTGACTTTATATCTCTCAGTTCTGACTTTATGTCTCTCAATTCTGACTTTATATCACTCAATTCTGACTTTATATCACAATTCTGACTTTATATCTCTCAATTCTGACTTTATATCACAATTCTGACTTTATATCTCTCAGTTCTGACTTTATGTCTCTCAATTCTGACTTTATATCACTCCAATTCTGACTTTATTTCACAATTCTGACTTTATCTCACTCCAATTCTGACTTTATATCTCTCAGTTCTGACTTTATATATCACAGTTCTGACTTTATATCTCTCAGTTCTGACTTCATATCTCTCAATTCTGACTTTATATCTCTCAATTCTGACTTTATATCTCACAATTCTGACTTTATATCTCACAATTCTGACTTTATATCACAATTCTGACTTTATATCACACAATTCTGACTTTATATCACACAATTCTGACTTTATATCACAATTCTGACTTTATATCACAATTCTGACTTTATATCACACAATTCTGACTTTATATCACAATTCTGACTTTATATCACAGTTCTGACTTTATATCACACAATTCTGACTATATCTTGCAATTCTGACTTGATATCACAATTCTGACTTTATATCTCTCAATTCTGACTTTATATCACAATTCTGACTTTATATCACACAATTCTGACTTTATATAACACAATTCTGACTTTATATAACACAATTCGGACTTTATATCACACAATTCTGACTTTATATCACAATTCTGACTTTATATCACACAATTCTGACTTTATATCACAATTCTGACTTTATATCACAGTTCTGACTTTATATCACACAATTCTGACTATATCTTGCAATTCTGACTTGATATCACAATTCTGACTTTATATCTCTCAATTCTGACTTTATATCACAATTCTGACTTTATATCACACAATTCTGACTTTATATAACACAATTCTGACTTTATATAACACAATTCGGACTTTATATCTCGTAATTCTGACTTTATATCACACAATTCTGACTTTATATCACAATTCTGACTTTATATCACTCAATTCTGACTTTATATCTCTCAGTTCTGACTTTATATCTCTCAATTCTGACTTTATATCTCACAATTCTGACTTTATATCTCACAATACTGACTTTATATCTCACAATTCTGACTTTATATCACAATTCTGACTTTATATCTCTCAATTCTGACTTTATATCTCACAATTCTGACTTTATATCTCTCAATTCTGACTTTATATCACTCAATTCTGACTTTATATCTCTCAGTTCTGACTTTATATCTCTCAGTTCTGACTTTATGTCTCTCAATTCTGACTTTATATCACTCAATTCTGACTTTATATCACAATTCTGACTTTATATCACTCAATTCTGACTTTATATCACAATTCTGACTTTATATCTCTCAGTTCTGACTTTGTCTCTCAATTCTGACTTTATATCACTCAATTCTGACTTTATTTCACAATTCTGACTTTATCTCACTCAATTCTGACTTTATATCTCTCAGTTCTGACTTTATATATCACAGTTCTGACTTTATATCTCTCAGTTCTGACTTCATATCTCTCAATTCTGACTTTATATCTCACAATTCTGACTTTATATCTCACAATTCTGACTTTATATCACAATTCTGACTTTATATCACACAATTCTGACTTTATATCACACAATTCTGACTTTATATCACAATTCTGACTTTATATCACACAATTCTGACTTTATATCACAATTCTGACTTTATATCACAGTTCTGACTTTATATCACACAATTCTGACTATATCTTGCATTCTGACTTGATATCACAATTCTGACTTTATATCTCTCAATTCTGACTTTATATCACAATTCTGACTTTATATCACACAATTCTGACTTTATATAACACAATTCTGACTTTATATAACACAATTCGGACTTTATATCACAATTCTGACTTTATATCTCTCAATTCTGACTTTATATCACTCAATTCTGACTTTATATCTCTCAGTTCTGACTTTATATCTCTCAGTTCTGACTTTATGTCTCTCAATTCTGACTTTATATCACTCAATTCTGACTTTATATCACAATTCTGACTTTATATCACTCAATTCTGACTTTATATCACAATTCTGACTTTATATCTCTCAGTTCTGACTTTGTCTCTCAATTCTGACTTTATATCACTCAATTCTGACTTTATTTCACAATTCTGACTTTATCTCACTCAATTCTGACTTTATATCTCTCAGTTCTGACTTTATATATCACAGTTCTGACTTTATATCTCTCAGTTCTGACTTTGTCTCTCAATTCTGACTTTATATCACTCAATTCTGACTTTATTTCACAATTCTGACTTTATCTCACTCAATTCTGACTTTATATCTCTCAGTTCTGACTTTATATCTCTCAATTCTGACTTTATATCTCACAATTCTGACTTTATATATCTCACAATACTGACTTTATATCTCACAATTCTGACTTTATATCACAATTCTGACTTTATATCTCTCAATTCTGACTTTATATCTCACAATTCTGACTTTATATCTCTCAATTCTGACTTTATATCACTCAATTCTGACTTTATCTCACTCAATTCTGACTTTATATCTCTCAGTTCTGACTTTATATCTCTCAGTTCTGACTTTATGTCTCTCAATTCTGACTTTATATCACTCAATTCTGACTTTATATCACAATTCTGACTTTATATCACTCAATTCTGACTTTATATCACAATTCTGACTTTATATCTCTCAGTTCTGACTTTTATCTCTCAATTCTGACTTTATATCACTCAATTCTGACTTTATTTCACAATTCTGACTTTATCTCACTCAATTCTGACTTTATATCTCTCAGTTCTGACTTTATATATCACAGTTCTGACTTTATATCTCTCAGTTCTGACTTTATATCTCTCAATTCTGACTTTATATCTCTCAATTCTGACTTTATATCTCACAATTCTGACTTTATATCTCAATTCTGACTTTATATCGCTCAATTCTGACTTTTATATCACAGTTCTGACTTTATATATCACAGTTCTGACTTTATATCTCTCAGTTCTGACTTTATATCTCTCAATTCTGACTTTATCTCTCAATTCTGACTTTATGTCTCTCAATTCTGACTTTATGTCTCTCAATTCTGACTTTATATCTCTCAATTCTGACTTTATGTCTCTCAATTCTGACTTTATATCTCTCAATTCTGACTTTATATCTCACAATTCTGACTTTATATCGCTCAATTCTGACTTTATATCACACAATTCTGACTTTATATCTCACAATTCTGACTTTATATCTCAATTCTGACTTTATATCGCTCAATTCTGACTTTATATCACACAATTCTGACTTTATATCTCACAATTCTGACTTTATATCTCACAATTCTGACTTTATATCACGTAATTCTGACTTTATATCACACAATTCTGACTATATCACACAATTCTGACTTTATATCACACAATTCTGACTTTATATCGCTCAACTCTGACTTTATATCGCTCAACTCTGACTTTATATCTCACAATTCTGACTTTATATCTCACAATTCTGACTTTATATCTCACAATTCTGACTTTATATCACACAATTCTGACTTTATATCTCTCAATTCTGACTTTATATCTCACAATTCTGACTTTTATATCACAATTCTGACTTTATATCACAATTCTGACTTTTATATCACACATATTCTGACTTTATATCACAATTCTGACTTTATATCTCACAATTCTGACTTTATATCACAGTTCTGACTTTATATCACACAATTCTGACTATATCTTGCAATTCTGACTTGATATCACAATTCTGACTTTATATCTCTCAATTCTGACTTTATATCACAATTCTGACTTTATATCTCTCAATTCTGACTTTTATATCACAATTCTGACTTTATATCTCTCAATTCTGACTTTATATCTCTCAATTCTGACTTTATATCACTCAATTCTGACTTTATATCACAATTCTGACTTTATATCTCTCAATTCTGACTTTATATCTCACAATTCTGACTTTATATCTCTCAATTCTGACTTTATATCTCTCAATTCTGACTTTATATCACTCAATTCTGACTTTATATCTCTCTGTTCTGACTTTATATCTCTCAGTTCTGACTTTATGTCTCTCAATTCTGACTTTATATCACTCCAATTCTGACTTTATATCTCTGTTCTGACTTTATATCTCTCAGTTCTGACTTTATGTCTCTCAATTCTGACTTTATATCTCACAATTCTGACTTTATATCGCTCAATTCTGACTTTATATCACACAATTCTGACTTTATATCTCACAATTATGACTTTATATCACTCAATTCTGACTTTATATCTCACAATTCTGACTTTATATCTCAATTCTGACTTTATATCGCTCAATTCTGACTTTATATCACACAATACTGACTTTATATCACAATTCTGACTTTATATCTCTCAATTCTGACTTTATGTCTCTCAATTCTGACTTTATATCTCTCAATTCTGACTTTATATCACAATTCTGACTTTATATCGCTCAATTCTGACTTTATATCACACAATTCTGACTTTATATCTCACAATTCTGACTTTATATCACTCAATTCTGACTTTATATCTCAATTCTGACTTTATATCTCAATTCTGACTTTATATCGCTCAATTCTGACTTTATATCACACAATACTGACTTTATATCTCACAATTCTGACTTTATATCACGTAATTCTGACTTTATATCACACAATTCTGACTATATCACTCAATTCTGACTTTATATCACAATTCTGACTTTATATCTCACTCAACTCTGACTTTATATCTCACAATTCTGACTTTATATCTCACAATTCTGACTTTATATCTCACAATTCTGACTTTATATCTCACAATTCTGACTTTATATCACACAATTCTGACTTTATATCTCTCAATTCTGACTATATCTCACAATTCTGACTTTATATAACACAATTCTGACTTTATATCACTCAATTCTGACTTTATATCACTCCAATTCTGACTTTATATCACTCAATTCTGACTTTATATCTCAAGTTCTGACTTTATATCTCTCAATTCTGACTTTATATCTCACAATTCTGACTTTATATCTCACAATACTGACTTTATATCTCACAATTCTGACTTTATATCACAATTCTGACTTTATATCTCTCAATTCTGACTTTATATCTCACAATTCTGACTTTATATCTCTCAATTCTGACTTTATATCTCACAATTCTGACTTTATATCTCACAATTCTGACTTTATATCACACAATTCTGACTTTATATCACAATTCTGACTTTATATCACAGTTCTGACTTTATATCACACAATTCTGACTATATCTTGCAATTCTGACTTGATATCACAATTCTGACTTTATATCTCTCAATTCTGACTTTATATCACAATTCTGACTTTATATCTCACAATTCTGACTTTATATCACGTAATTCTGACTTTTATATCACACAATTCTGACTATATATCACTCAATTCTGACTTTATATCACAATTCTGACTTTATATCACAATTCTGACTTTATATCACTCAATTCTGACTTTATATCTCTCAGTTCTGACTTTATATCTCTCAATTCTGACTTTATATCTCACAATTCTGACTTTATATCTCACAATACTGACTTTATATCTCACAATTCTGACTTTATATCACAATTCTGACTTTATATCTCTCAATTCTGACTTTATATCTCACAATTCTGACTTTATATCTCTCAATTCTGACTTTATATCACTCAATTCTGACTTTATATCTCTCAGTTCTGACTTTATATCTCTCAGTTCTGACTTTATGTCTCTCAATTCTGACTTTATATCACTCAATTCTGACTTTATATCACAATTCTGACTTTATATCACTCAATTCTGACTTTTTATATCACAATTCTGACTTTATATCTCTCAGTTCTGACTTTATGTCTCTCAATTCTGACTTTATATCACTCAATTCTGACTTTATTTCACAATTCTGACTTTATCTCACTCAATTCTGACTTTATATCTCTCAGTTCTGACTTTATATATCACAGTTCTGACTTTATATCTCTCAGTTCTGACTTCATATCTCTCAATTCTGACTTTATATCTCTCAATTCTGACTTTATATCTCACAATTCTGACTTTATATCTCACAATTCTGACTTTATATCACAATTCTGACTTTATATCACACAATTCTGACTTTATATCACACAATTCTGACTTTATATCACAATTCTGACTTTATATCACAATTCTGACTTTATATCACACAATTCTGACTTTATATCACAATTCTGACTTTATATCACAGTTCTGACTTTATATCACACAATTCTGACTATATCTTGCAATTCTGACTTGATATCACAATTCTGACTTTATATCTCTCAATTCTGACTTTATATCACAATTCTGACTTTATATCACACAATTCTGACTTTATATAACACAATTCTGACTTTATATAACACAATTCGGACTTTATATCTCACAATTCTGACTTTATATCACAATTCTGACTTTATATCACACAATTCTGACTTTATATCACAATTCTGACTTTATATCACAGTTCTGACTTTATATCACACAATTCTGACTATATCTTGCAATTCTGACTTGATATCACAATTCTGACTTTATATCTCTCAATTCTGACTTTATATCACAATTCTGACTTTATATCACACAATTCTGACTTTATAACACACAATTCTGACTTTATATAACACAATTCGGACTTTATATCTAAGTAATTCTGACTTTATATCACACAATTCTGACTTTATATCACAATTCTGACTTTATATCACTCAATTCTGACTTTATATCTCTCAGTTCTGACTTTATATCTCTCAATTCTGACTTTATATCTCACAATTCTGACTTTATATCTCACAATACTGACTTTATATCTCACAATTCTGACTTTATATCACAATTCTGACTTTATATCTCTCAATTCTGACTTTATATCTCACAATTCTGACTTTATATCTCTCAATTCTGACTTTATATCACTCAATTCTGACTTTATATCTCTCAGTTCTGACTTTATATCTCTCAGTTCTGACTTTATGTCTCTCAATTCTGACTTTATATCACTCAATTCTGACTTTATATCACAATTCTGACTTTATATCACTCAATTCTGACTTTTATATCACAATTCTGACTTTATATCTCTCAGTTCTGACTTTGTGTCTCTCAATTCTGACTTTATATCACTCAATTCTGACTTTTATTTCACAATTCTGACTTTATCTCACTCAATTCTGACTTTATATCTCTCAGTTCTGACTTTATATATCACAGTTCTGACTTTATATCTCTCAGTTCTGACTTCATATCTCTCAATTCTGACTTTATATCTCTCAATTCTGACTTTATATCTCACAATTCTGACTTTATATCACACAATTCTGACTTTATATCACAATTCTGACTTTATATCACACAATTCTGACTTTATATCACACAATTCTGACTTTATATCACAATTCTGACTTTATATCACACAATTCTGACTTTATATATCACAATTCTGACTTTATATCACAGTTCTGACTTTATATCACACAATTCTGACTATATCGCAATTCTGACTTGATATCACAATTCTGACTTTATATCTCTCAATTCTGACTTTATATCACAATTCTGACTTTATATCACACAATTCTGACTTTATATAACACAATTCTGACTTTATATAACACAATTCGGACTTTATATCACAATTCTGACTTTATATCTCTCAATTCTGACTTTATATCACTCAATTCTGACTTTATATCTCTCAGTTCTGACTTTATATCTCTCAGTTCTGACTTTATGTCTCTCAATTCTGACTTTATATCACTCAATTCTGACTTTATATCACAATTCTGACTTTATATCACTCAATTCTGACTTTATATCACAATTCTGACTTTATATCTCTCAGTTCTGACTTTTGTCTCTCAATTCTGACTTTATATCACTCAATTCTGACTTTATTTCACAATTCTGACTTTATCTCACTCAATTCTGACTTTATATCTCTCAGTTCTGACTTTTTATATATCACAGTTCTGACTTTATATCTCTCAGTTCTGACTTTGTCTCTCAATTCTGACTTTATATCACTCAATTCTGACTTTATTTCACAATTCTGACTTTATCTCACTCAATTCTGACTTTATATCTCTCAGTTCTGACTTTATATCTCTCAATTCTGACTTTATATCTCACAATTCTGACTTTATATCTCACAATTCTGACTTTATATCTCACAATTCTGACTTTATATCACAATTCTGACTTTTATATCTCTCAATTCTGACTTTATATCTCACAATTCTGACTTTATATCTCTCAATTCTGACTTTATATCACTCAATTCTGACTTTATCTCACTCAATTCTGACTTTATATCTCTCAGTTCTGACTTTATATCTCTCAGTTCTGACTTTATGTCTCTCAATTCTGACTTTATATCACTCAATTCTGACTTTATATCACAATTCTGACTTTATATCACTCAATTCTGACTTTATATCACAATTCTGACTTTATATCTCTCAGTTCTGACTTTGTCTCTCAATTCTGACTTTATATCACTCAATTCTGACTTTATTTCACAATTCTGACTTTATCTCACTCAATTCTGACTTTATATCTCTCAGTTCTGACTTTATATATCACAGTTCTGACTTTATATCTCTCAGTTCTGACTTTATATCTCTCAATTCTGACTTTATATCTCTCAATTCTGACTTTATATCTCACAATTCTGACTTTATATCTCAATTCTGACTTTATATCGCTCAATTCTGACTTTATATCACAGTTCTGACTTTACTTTATATCACAGTTCTGACTTTATATCTCTCAGTTCTGACTTTATATCTCTCAATTCTGACTTTATATCTCTCAATTCTGACTTTATGTCTCTCAATTCTGACTTTATGTCTCTCAATTCTGACTTTATATCTCTCAATTCTGACTTTATGTCTCTCAATTCTGACTTTATATCTCTCAATTCTGACTTTATATCTCACAATTCTGACTTTATATCGCTCAATTCTGACTTTATATCACACAATTCTGACTTTATATCTCACAATTCTGACTTTATATCTCAATTCTGACTTTATATCGCTCAATTCTGACTTTATATCACACAATTCTGACTTTATATCTCACAATACTGACTTTATTATCTCACAATTCTGACTTTATATCACGTAATTCTGACTTTATATCACACAATTCTGACTATATCACTCAATTCTGACTTTATATCACAATTCTGACTTTATATCGCTCAACTCTGACTTTATATCGCTCAACTCTGACTTTATATCTCACAATTCTGACTTTATATCTCACAATTCTGACTTTATATCTCACAATTCTGACTTTATATCACACAATTCTGACTTTATATCTCTCAATTCTGACTTTATATCTCACAATTCTGACTTTATATCACAATTCTGACTTTATATCACAATTCTGACTTTATATCACACAATTCTGACTTTATATCACAATTCTGACTTTATATCTCACAATTCTGACTTTATATCACAGTTCTGACTTTATATCACACAATTCTGACTATATCTTGCAATTCTGACTTGATATCACAATTCTGACTTTATATCTCTCAATTCTGACTTTATATCACAATTCTGACTTTATATCTCTCAATTCTGACTTTATATCACAATTCTGACTTTATATCTCTCAATTCTGACTTTATATCTCAATTCTGACTTTATATCACTCAATTCTGACTTTATATCACAATTCTGACTTTATATCTCTCAATTCTGACTTTATATCTCACAATTCTGACTTTATATCTCTCAATTCTGACTTTATATCTCTCAATTCTGACTTTATATCACTCAATTCTGACTTTATATCTCTGTTCTGACTTTATATCTCTCAGTTCTGACTTTATGTCTCTCAATTCTGACTTTATATCACTCAATTCTGACTTTATATCTCTGTTCTGACTTTATATCTCTCAGTTCTGACTTTATGTCTCTCAATTCTGACTTTATATCTCACAATTCTGACTTTATATCGCTCAATTCTGACTTTATATCACACAATTCTGACTTTATATCTCACAATTATGACTTTATATCACTCAATTCTGACTTTATATCTCACAATTCTGACTTTATATCTCAATTCTGACTTTATATCGCTCAATTCTGACTTTATATCACACAATACTGACTTTATATCACAATTCTGACTTTATATCTCTCAATTCTGACTTTATGTCTCTCAATTCTGACTTTATATCTCTCAATTCTGACTTTATATCACAATTCTGACTTTATATCGCTCAATTCTGACTTTATATCACACAATTCTGACTTTATATCTCACAATTCTGACTTTATATCACTCAATTCTGACTTTATATCTCAATTCTGACTTTATATCTCAATTCTGACTTTATATCGCTCAATTCTGACTTTATATCACACAATACTGACTTTATATCTCACAATTCTGACTTTATATCACGTAATTCTGACTTTATATCACACAATTCTGACTATATCACTCAATTCTGACTTTATATCACAATTCTGACTTTATATCGCTCAACTCTGACTTTATATCTCACAATTCTGACTTTATATCTCACAATTCTGACTTTATATCTCACAATTCTGACTTTATATCTCACAATTCTGACTTTATATCACACAATTCTGACTTTATATCTCTCAATTCTGACTATATCTCACAATTCTGACTTTATATAACACAATTCTGACTTTATATCTCTCAATTCTGACTTTATATCACACAATTCTGACTTTATATCACTCAATTCTGACTTTATATCTCTCAGTTCTGACTTTATATCTCTCAATTCTGACTTTATATCTCACAATTCTGACTTTATATCTCACAATTCTGACTTTATATCTCACAATTCTGACTTTATATCACAATTCTGACTTTATATCTCTCAATTCTGACTTTATATCTCACAATTCTGACTTTATATCTCTCAATTCTGACTTTATATCTCACAATTCTGACTTTATATCTCACAATTCTGACTTTATATCTCTCAATTCTGACTTTATCTCACTCAATTCTGACTTTATCTCACTCAATTCTGACTTTATATCACTCAATTCTGACTTTATATCACAATTCTGACTTTATATCACTCAATTCTGACTTTATATCACTCAATTCTGACTTTATATCACTCAATTCTGACTTTATATCACTCAATTCTGACTTTATATCTCTCAATTCTGACTTTATATCACAATTCTGACTTTATATCTCACAATTCTGACTTTATATCACACAATTCTGACTTTATATCTCTCAATTCTGACTTTATATCTCACAATTCTGACTTTATATCACAATTCTGACTTTATATCACAATTCTGACTTTATATCACACAATTCTGACTTTATATCTCACAATTCTGACTTTATATCACAATTCTGACTTTATATCACACAATTCTGACTTTATATCACAATTCTGACTTTATATCTCTCAATTCTGACTTTATATCACAATTCTGACTTTATATCACACAATTCTGACTTTATATCACACAATTCTGACTTTATATCACAATTCTGACTTTATATCACTCAATTCTGACTTTATATCTCTCAGTTCTGACTTTATATCTCTCAATTCTGACTTTATATCACAATTCGGACTTATATATCTCAGTAATTTGACTTTATATCACACAATTCTGACTTTATATCACAATTCTGACTTTATATCACTCAATTCTGACTTTATATCTCACAATTCTGACTTTATATCTCACAATACTGACTTTATATCTCACAATTCTGACTTTATATCACAATTCTAACTTTATATCTCTCAGTTCTGACTTTATATCTCGTAATTGACTTTATATCACGTAATTCTGACTATATATAACGTAATTCTAACTTTATAACAGATAATTCTGACTTTATATCACATAATTCTGACTTTATCTCATGTAATTCTGACTATATCTTGCATTTCTGACTTTATATCACATAATTCTGACTTTATATCTCATAATTCTGACTTTATATCTCGTAATTGACTTTATAACACGTAATTCTGACTATATATAATGTAATTCTGACTTTATAACATAATTCTGACTTTATATCACGTAATTCTGACTCTATAACACGTAATTCTGACTTTATCTCATAATTCTGACTTTATATCTTGCATTTCTGACTTTATATCTTGCATTTCTGTGTGTTATAAAGTCAGAAATGTGAGATGTAACCACTCATGATATAAAAAGTCACAATTATCTTTTAAAATGTTTTATTCTACACTGTCAGAAAAAGGTACAGTGCTGTCACTGGGCGGTACCTAAGGTACAAAAACGAAAAGGTACTAATATGTACCTTTTAAGGTATTAATACACACTCTTAAAGTACTGATATGTACCTTTTAAGGTACTAATATGTACCATTTAGGGGTGAGTAAGGTACACAGATGTACCTTTTCACTTTTGTACTTTAGGGTACTGCTCCAGTGACAACACTGTACCTTTTTTTCTGAGAGTGTATGACGGAAACATGCTTCCATATGAAATATTCTTACCAAATCTTCTTACATTTTTAAATGTTTTTCAAACTATTTGAAACCAGCATGAATACAAAGAGTACATTTCTAATAACTGTACATTTTAACTAGATTTTCATGAGATCCTGCACTAGCTTAATCAAATTATAACCCTCCAACAAATGTTCCCCAGCTAAGCTAAGTCCCTACATTGCCCTTCAGTCTTTTCCCATTCCCACTAGAGTCTCACCTGTGATGAGATCTTCAACAGGAAGCCTGGAGCTCATTGGGATGCATCATCAATAAATCATTACAGTCTTTTTGTAGAGAAAACTCGCGGCATTCTAATGAGAGGTACTTACACAATCCGCGGTCCCACTACAAACAACCCAACAGCTTCTTATAGCTATTTGTACTCGGCTTACAAAAGCAGCTGTGAACTAATGCATCATTTAGCTGCACTTTTCTTCTTTATTGATTCCATGCAGCAAGCAAAGACGACGAAGAGGGATTGGAGAAACATCAGGAACTAACTTGCTGTACTAGCTTATTTGATGTCCTAAACAAACCCCCCAAGAAGAGTCCCACTGCCCTCCACCAGTCTCAGTCAATCTTAGTAGTGCGTGTGTCCATTAAGTCCATGAGACTGTAGGGTGTCCCATTTGCAAGTAGGGCTGGCTGCATCCTGTGTTAGACATCCAACCCTGCCCACATCCAGGTGTGACATCAGAAGCCACGCCATTGTCCAATATGGCGTAATGGTAGTTTTAGGTGGGTTTCAGTATTAAAAGGGATTTTAGGTATAAGGGTAGGTTTTGAGTGGGTTTCAGTGTGGTCCGTCAAAAAAAGATAAGTATAAGAAGTAAATGAAAAAGAATTAGGTGTGATGGTTAAGTGTTCTCAATGCTTCTTCCTGTTTCAAAGTTAAGGAGGAAGCCCTCCTTGGTTAAGGTTACAGTGACGGGTAGGT
Organism: Paracanthobrama guichenoti; assembly: GCA_018749465.1. Taxonomy (NCBI): domain Eukaryota; kingdom Metazoa; phylum Chordata; class Actinopteri; order Cypriniformes; family Gobionidae; genus Paracanthobrama; species Paracanthobrama guichenoti. The sequence goes on along the minus strand of CM031953.1, from coordinate 9,751,914 downwards.
TTAGGGATCAGTGTTTGGTGTAGGCAATCAGTAATTAGCCCCTTTCACACATACAGTCTTTACTGGTAAATTACCGGTAAGAGATCATGTGTGAACACGACCTTTTCAAAAATACTGGTAAATTAGTTTTGGCAATTTACCAGTAAGAGAAGTTGTAACATTATCTGTAAATTACTGGTATGATGCGCTGTGTGAACGCAGAATGGAGAAATCCCCTTGGGCCAATTAAAGTTCTTATGGAGATGACGTGATTACTCCGCGCTGTTTAGAGTAAGCTTTTTAATAGTTTTTCTATGCAAGTATGCGCTAAATGATCATCATCGACCGTTGCGCCACGTCGCCACAATGTGACGCCTTCTTTTCCATTTATCAGCACTGCGACTCTGCAGTTGGATACTATCATGCGCGTCTCGTGTTTTTAAGAGCAAAAGCGCTCTGTTTGATCATCCCTTATGCCTTTCACTCAGACGTCAAAAAAATTTCAAATTGAACAGATGGTGAAACTAAAGTGCTTCTCCTCATGCGGGCGGATAAAGACAACAGCGTAGCGTTTAAAGATGACTGACATCACAGAATTTACCGGTATTTTGGTGCTGATGTATGAATGGTCTCTTACGGGTAAAAAGCCAGAACACTGTTGCTTGTGAGAACAGCATATATTTGTATTTACCAGTAAAGTCATTCTGTAATTTTACGGTAATTTACAGGGATTGCTGTATGAAAGTGGCTAGTACTGTGATTGACATGCACGCACTGAAGCGAGCTCCGCAGCAGACTTCTTCCCGACATTTAAATTGACGTTATGTCACGAAAGTGCGGACTTATAGGAAGACAGCGAGTATTTAGGGTGCCATTAGGGACAGGACCTCTGTGTCACTGTGAGAAGTTTTGTGTGCGCACACATCCAAAGCACATGCCCGGAAAGTTGCGTTTTTAGCTGCTTTTTCACCGTGGGAACTTTCCCCTGGAATTAGGGACTTTGGGGTGGTACTCAGTATGTTTCGACCGCAGGAACCGGGGTCTAAATAAAGTTCTGAGTAAAGATTTCCCCCTCAAAACGTCCCTGCTTGCGAGGTAGTACTTTTTCAAAGTTCAGGAACTTTCGGGGGTGGGACTTGGGCACTGAACATGCTGATTGGTTGAGCTCACGCAGCATTTTATTTCAACCTAAAAGTCTGCGTGCAGTAAAAGTTGTTTGCTATTCAAATCAACAATGGAGTTTTAAAAAAATACGGCCGATGGACCGACGACGAGGTTCAGGCTTTATTAGGTTTATATGCGGAGGAACGAAATCCAGTGGGTTCTGGAAAGCTGCGTGCAATCCTACATCACCGGACTAATCTTCACGGTACTTTAGACCGCGATGGAAACACAGACTGCAACAGGTCTGGGGGGGGAAAAAGTTCCTGGGATAAATGGTTCCGGGTAATTTTGGTGGAAACGGGGCTTTAGACAGCATGCAAATGCAGTTTTTTATTTCACTTCTAATTCAAACATAATTATATCAAAATGCCCATCTTGGCGAGTATCCTTGTAAACATAGTCGGCTATGTCTTAAATAAACAAATAGTTGAGAAATAAAACGCTTGTGTATCAGTATATTGGATCCATGCAGCTCTTAAAGTGACAGCAGCCTAATATTCCCGCTTCAAGATTCAAGAGTTCAAGAGTTTTATTTGTCACATACACAGTTATATACAGAATATACAACCGGCAGTGAAATGTAAAAGAATGGCAGGAGGGGATGCATCTAGTCCTGTGAAGCAGGCTTGATCACAGCTGCAAAAATATGGAGCACTTCACGGATTGCGTATCATCCTTTCACAGGGGCCATGCTAATTTTCTCTGTATCCATCCAATTTTAGTATATATGCTGCTTTAGCTGTGCTACTGTCTGTTTTTTAATGTTAGTCAAACAACAAAAGACAAAAAATTTGCTCACTAAACTTGACTAAATAACTTTCATAACTTTAATAAAGATTAATGTATATTTAATTCATACAATGAAAAAATATATTTTACATTTGATTACTTTAAAACTACTGTTAGACCTACCAGAAAAGCACTTATTTCATATGCATCTTTGTTCATATCATATTGTCATATGCATGTTAGCTCGTTGAATGTTAAATGGATCCAATTTATTTTCAATAAAAATTATTTGATATTATACTATGATATATGCTACTAACTTCATGCATCCGTTTTTGCTAATGGTGTCCACTACAGTGGACAGATATTTGGAAGACATTTTAAACCATTTTTGTTTTAGTATCATGTCCCAACCACTAAGTGGCGAACCCCTAAAGTGTTGTCTACAATTCCATTTAATTATTGTCTTTGTATCTCTTTGTTGTTCTGAGATATTGCATCATACATTCAAAATGGACCTCAGGAATAAGTGTTAAATCCTTTTATTCTCAGAAAACCAGACAGAAACAAAACAACAAAAAAAATCATCTAAATAATATGTAACGAATACTTTTATCCAGATTTTAATATTTTTCTTGTAAAAAAAATTTCTGTGACAGAAAATACAGCTGTCCACTCCAGTGAACGTCATGCGCCAACGGGTATATTGGGCCTATGTTTAGATTCCACCTTTTATTAGTTTTAGTTAAAATTATGATATAATTTACACTTGAATAGTTTTATTAAACAGCAATATTAAATAGTCTTCATATTTTATAATTAATTTCAATGCTTACAGGCCATATTTAATTATTAGGTCATATAAAAGTGTAGGCATATACTTATTTTATATATTTCATAATTATTTTATTAATAGTTTTGATTGGTGGAAGAAGGTAAATTAAATGAGAGTAATTATGATACTGGTTTTAATTGGTTTCAAATAAAATGAGTTCCCATTCAGTCAGTCATGTTTGACGTTACGTCAGTTCTGACGCTCAAGGCCTAGAATGATATGTTTTTCAAATGTCCTCTCTATTGTTATTTAATGTTCTTATGTGTATTCATACCATTTGCTCTTAATAAATGTTTTTAAAAATATATATATATTTCTTTCAGACCAAACAATGAGCTCTATTGAATCACTTTTTATACCATTGATAGATTTTATACAGTGGTGTCCACTGCAGTGGACAGATATGTAACTCCTCAAAATAAAATATATTGGGGAAAAACATTTTTGGCATGATTTTTAACAGACATTTAAAAATATCTATTACTTTTTGATTCAATAAATCATGCATGAAAGGGTTAAAACATGTTTTCAAATAAAGAGCAACTGACAAACATCGATATTGGACTCAGCCAGTAGTTGTTTGTTAAAATCGGTATGGTCCAAAATATAATATCTAATCTTATTGGCTTATATATCTTGTGCATCATTGCGAGTTTTGTCAAAACAAAATGGTTGGTATGAAAAGGCTTCTCTGAACTTACAGTATGCAAAAATTTTACATCATTTACTACATTTTAAACATTCACAGAGAATTCAAAATGCTTTATTTTGACATCAGAAATAAGGTGTCTGGTCATTTCTACATTAAAGGATATAAATTGGTATTAGAAGCGAAGAAAAAGTTTTAAAACACCTAGAGTAAAACAGACCAGGAGAGACGTGAGTGAGGATTTGGGGAGAGATGTGAAAGATTCCAGTAGTCCAGAGAAATAATTCATGGGATATTAAATCGGTGATTGGGATCATAAGACTGCAGTGTCTGCTGTATTTCACATTGCGAGAATAGAATCAAAAGAAAAGAATCTGCAGCAGTGCTTTATATGACTTAAAAGAGCGCTGGCTATTGATTCTTGTAATATTAATGTCACATTAAAAACACCAAGTGCCACAATAGTTACAGATACAAATAAAGCATGATGGAAAATTCACAACGTAGTCTGTCAAAGCAATCGTTATTTGAACTGCAACCTCTGGTGAGCAACCTATTCACATTCACAACTTCGTCGAATGTGGTCAGAATCTATCGGGATGAGGCTTCAGCAATCCGAAATGATATTGGGTGCATTTACAACTTGCTTTTAGTTTGGTCAAGTGCTGCCCGATTTGCTCACCAAAGGTGTAAATGGGCCCCAAGTTACAAGTTGCTAGGAGCAGAAATTCAACAACCTCTAGCATTTTTATGCTCTCTGTGTAGAGATGTGCGAAATGATGAAATTTTGACATAGGAGTTTGTATCAGAAACATTTCATTTTGCCATATGAAATCATGCAAGTGAAGCTCCAGAGCCTTCGCTCCACAACTAGAATGATGCAATGTTTTCTCTGTATAAAACCCTGTTGGTCTTGTTAGCTTTTTAAGTAGCTCCTAAAGTTATCCTGTCTTAGCAGAGATATTAGAGCAAAAATGTGTCTCGACTGGCAAAACAGAACAAGCTAATAACCCATTGCAAATCCGGACATCTTACAAAACAAATGCCGATTCATATCTTTATTCGCACCTTCGGGTCAGTTCATCTTTACTGTTTTAAACTCTCTTTGAAACTTGCACTGAGGAGAGATTCAGGCTTAAGGGAAGTGACCTGGTCTTTGTCTACGAAACCCAACCGAGAACAAAGAGCCTATACTCGCCTATCCTCGTCTATCCAACGACAAACGAGAGGCATTCATTGGCTTTGAAGTGGAATAAAGGCAAATCGAGACCTCTGTTATCCTTTTTTTTATATTCTTGGCCTTTCTTTGCCTCAGGGCTCCAGTGTCAGCTCAGTATCCAGGATACTATTCAGCATCTATGCCTTTAGTTAGGGGAAACGAAGGCTGGCTGTAGTGCCATACTGCGCGCAAATGCGTTAATACAAACGAAAACCCGTATTGTGCTTTGAAGGAAGAAAAAAACAGCACCAGCATAGGCCTCCTGGTGCAATAATGAGCACCCTGGCACAACGGATTTGCTCAAGACGGGATGGAGCTGCTTAAGCCTCCAAATCTATTGTTTGAGGGGCTGAAAAAGTGTCAACTATAAGTATTACTACAGGTACACTGCATAATGAGTCTATTTGATGCTTTTGTAAACAGACTCAATGGTCCATAATCGGTCTTCATGAGTTTCTTTACAAATAAATCTGCAAGCTTCTTCTGTCGAACAGCTGCATCAGTTATGTTTGTGAACCTCCTGTTCCTCTTCCACCGAGTCAAATGACACGTTTAAAGAGCAAAGAGACATTCAGGTGTGACACACATCACCCACAATGGCTTTCAAACAATCTAGGAATGGATCCAAATATTCTGAACTGCCATTTCCGTTGACTGAGCCAAACCTCCACAATCGTTCAAAACAGAAATAGGGATTTGAATCGACATGAGGGAGAGTACATGAGAGAATATGCAGTTTTGGGTGAACCATCAATAAAATATATGAATACAAAGAGCTTCATTGGGCCTATTGTATACTATGTTTTTTATGCGTCCACCACGGTATACGTGCCGTAAATGTCATCAGCATAGACCAAGCAAATTCTACACACAGACAGCTTTTTCTAAATGCGCATACTCTGGATTTGACAGGACCTCAAACTACTCGAGATGACATCAAGTCACCTTTATTTTCAGGCCCTGTTTACACCTGGTATTGAGATGCGTTTTGGTTGATCGGATCACAAGTAAACGAGGCGGTCTCATTTGTCCACTTTCAACCACTTCTGTCCTGATTTCTTCGAGGGGAGGATCTATGGGTGGGTAAATATACATATGAGCTTTTTCAGATCTTTAGATCTAATGGACGAAATCAGCTCACACAATATGAACATGCATGGAGAATATGGAAAAACATACAGAGAGCAGCAGCTTTCGTTTCTGCTCTGATAGCCGCAAGCTGTGAGTGTGTGTTCGAGATCAGGAATGGGAGAGAACATTGTGCTTGGTGAAATCAAATTAGTTTTTTTTAGCCGACAAAGTTTAAATCCTGTTTGGCTAGCGCACTTCCCCTAATGTTTACTTCATTAAGCCAGTAGGCAGAGAGGAGGCGGTCTTTTGTGGCTGTTCGAACACGAGTGTCTTCACTACAAAGCAATCTGGTCAAATGCGTTGACTACCTCTGGAAGTGGTCAAAAGTGGGCAAGCTTGAAACGTTTTAGACCCCGTTTACACCTGTATTTAGCGCCATCCACTTATGATACAATCGACCAAAACACATCTTAATACCAGGTGTAAACAGGGCCTTAAAGCGCTTTATACAATACAGATTGTTTCAAAGCAGCTTTACAGTGATAAGCAGGAAAATAATGATTCAATGATGCAAACAGTTCAATTCAACTGTAAAGCATACAGCTCTAAAAAGAAAAGTCATTTTTCATCTGAAGTCAGTTCAGTGTTGATTAGTTTTCGTTGTAAATCATCAATTAATAAATTAGTTCAATTCGGCCATAAAGCAGTTCTGCAGAAAACAGTGATGTCATTGTCCAGCTCAGTTCGGTTCTCGTGTCAGTGCAGTCAGATCAATAATATTGTTGAATATTAATTGTACCCAACTAAACAAGCCAGAGGCAACAGTGGCAAGGAACGCAAACTCCATCAGGGGATAGAATGGAGAGGAAAAAAAAACCTTGAGTGAAACCAGGCTCAGTTCTCCTCAGGGGCAAACAAAGCAACATGATGTGGATTGGTATCATTCAAATTATTATTTCATCCACTTCCAACAGTAGATGCCCATGTTGAGCGCATGTGTGAAGGATGCTGCACAAGTCCTGAAAAGTGAATCACCCCTAGGTGGCTGGATCCAGTATAGGTCATAAACACCACCCTCTCCATGTAATCAAATGGGACACGAGAGACAAATTACACAAATAATTTTATACGTCATAATATTATTATATATATATATATATATATATATATATATATATATATATATATATATATATATATATATATATATTATATATATATATATATATATATATATATATATATATATATATATATATATATATATATATATATATATATATATATATATATATATATATATATATATATATATATATATATATATATATATATATATATATATATATATATATATTATATATATATATATATATATATATATATATATATATATATATATATATATATATATATATATATATATAATATATAATAATATATATATATATTATTATATATATATTTATTTTTTTAAAGACTGTTTTTTTTTTTAAAGACTGTAATTTTAGGTAGTTATCACGCTAATGTTACAAACCCAATTCCAAAAGAGACACTGTACAAATCGTGAATAAAAACAGAATGCAATGATGTGGAAGTTTCAAATTGCAATATTTTATTCAAAATACAACATAGATGACATATCAAATGTTTAAATGAGAAAATTTATAATTTTAAGGTAAAAATAAGTTGATTTTAAATTTCATGGCATCAACACATCTCAAAAAAGTTGGGACAAGGCCATGTTTCCCACTGTGTGGCATCCCCTCTTCTTTTTATAACAGTCTGCAAACGTCTGGGGACTGAGGAGACAAGTTGCTCAAGTTTAGGAATAGGAATGTTGTCCCATTCTTGTCTAATACAGGCTTCTAGTTGCTCAACTGTCTTAGGTCTTCTTTGTCGCATCTTCCTCTTTATGATGCGCCAAATGTTTTCTATGGGTGAAAGATATGGACTGCAGGCTGGCCATTTCAGTATATGAATAATTATTTCCCCTTTGAGCCAAATACCTACACTACACTAGTTATTTGATGCTATAAAAACAGGAGTGTGACGTCATGAATAACAGCTTCTCTGAGTGACTACTGAAATGTTAGCGCTCATAACTTCTGGAGAGAAACAGAGCAGCCACTGGACAAGAAATGTTCTAGTGCGCATGTATCAAATGTCTGTTCGCATATGCCATCAATACTAACAGTTCATGTAAAAAATGTAAAGTATACTTTGGGTTTCAAGGCCCAGGTATACTTAATTTTTTGTGTTCCACGCAGTGGAAATAACTCCACTGACAGTGAGTGTGTACAAATTAATCCGAACAAACAGACCTTTTTTTTTTTTCTCAAAAACTACATTATGTGCACAGTCGTCAGACTGATCAAAACGTAAAAGGATGGTAAACTTTCTGCTTTAGTTTACAGTGCAAAATAGAGAACTAATAGCCCATTTCAAAACAAAATATCGGTTTTCAAACAGACATACTAAAACACAGCGAAGGCTTTATGCTTCTTTTATTGATAAAGAATAAATGAAGTCACCTTCAAAAGTAGTCAAACCAATAACATAAAACCAACCCTCCAAACAAATCTGCAGTAGGCAAGGATATTATATGAATTCCTTTCACAGAAAAAAGTGAATTTTGCTTTACACATGAATTAATATTTGAGATGACATAAGTGCAGAGACTACAAATGGTACAGAGACGGTTATGACACAAATCACGAGAGAAAAATACAGTATTTACACATAAATAGAGACAGAAAGAAGGATTTACATAAACATTTTTAGAAGTGATTCTGGAGAATAAATATGGCAGGCTGACCACAACAACTCTCTCTTTGACTTTTAGAAACCAATACCTCTAAATCAACAATAAAAAAGAAAAAGAAAAAAAAATCACTTAGGCTGCATTTTAACCCAGACATTACTGTGGTAGCTCAGTGCATTTCCACTTAAATGCAATGGCCAGATGTCTATAGCTTTATAAAAGCTGACAACTAGATTAGTTTAGATTAAAGCCTATCCAATAAAACATTAAGAAATACATTCAGTGGTTAATAATCGTGTGAAAACTCTACTCTAATAAAATTAGAACATGTCAGTTGTAAATGTCCTTTTGTTAATTAAATGTGGCCGGACATCGCCATCAACACAAGCCGTTCCTTCATTTGGTGGGTTTCTGGACCTGTAAATTAAACCCGGGCGGGGGGGCATTGGCTAGAGGCATCGGGCAGATGTGGTACCGTAGTGTGGAATTAATTACAATACTGTAGAGTGCAGGATGCAAAGTTCAGATCAGATGAGTTGTGGATCTGCTGAAGGTATGGTACTTCCTCTCAAAGGCAGAGGAGAGGTTGATCATGGATGGGGAATGAACAGCCTGGAAAAAGAAAACGGAAAAGAAAAATGTAATATAGCGATGAAAGGATAGTTTTAGGGTTATCCTGGGTTATTCCAATTCCAGTCTGTAATTAGTTTAAGACTCAAGAGTGCTGAATTGTACGTGGTGGATGTGTTAACCTTTGGTGCATTTTCATACCCAGCAGACCTTGTTAAAGATTCAATGCAGGATTTGAGTTTAGGAGTGGGCGGTATGACAAAAAAAAAAAAAAAAAAATCTTATGACTGTGTGAGTTACAAATCACATTATCATTTTACAATGATACAGTTAAAGTGCCTTTATTAAGCTATTTTAAAAGGTTCCTAATTTGGTTTGCAGCTCTCCTACAATAAGGTTTAAGCATTCAAAAAAAAAAAAAAAAAAAAAAAAAAACCCACTTGAATTTTAATAATATACAAATCACCCAATTACTCAAAGAGTCTGAAAACGAATCTTTAAATGAACTAGTCTTTATAAATCGCTCCTTACCGCGAGCCTACTATGCTCTGATTGGTCAGATGACCCAGTGTTGTGATTGGTCTACAGCTTACAATGCCCATATTTGAATTTTGACTCTAGGCTTCCTCAGCACTTGATACGCAATGATACGAAAGATGGCGTTGGTTTTTCCATATCAGTCCCAGAGCGAATGCTTTGCAGCGCTGAAAACAGCGTCTTCACGACATGTCGACAACACAAACCAAACCAGGCCTACAGTGCTTTTGAGGGCATGTCAAAGTAGACGTTGTTCGCAGTCAGCTAATAAAGGCCATAGGATTGCATTATGCAAATTTGTTTAATGTTTAATGAAATCTGAGAGCTGTCCCACCATTGACAGCTACGCAACTACCACTGACGCATCAAAAAAATTCATAAAACTAATCCATATGAATTGAGTGGTTTAGTCCAAATTTCCCAGAAAAATGGGCTCACAATATATGATGAACAGATTTAATTTAGGCTTTTATTCATATATAAACATTCATCAACTCACACATCAGATACGGTAAACGGAAGCACAAGTATGTTTGCTTCCACAAAAACCAATGAGGTTCATTCTTGTGTTACGCAGCACATTTGAGCTTCAGCAAGAACCAATGAGGTTCATTCTCGTGTGTTACGCAGCACGCTGGAGCTTCAGCAAGAACCAATGAGGTTCATTCTCGCGTGTCTCTCTGAATGTTGGCAAGACCAAAGAACTGATTGTGGACTTCAGGAAGAGACAGCAACGGACATTCTCCCCTCTGATGATCAGCGGGTCACCAGTAGAGAGAGTGAGCAGCTTCAAGTACCTGGGTGTAAACATCTCCGAGGACCTGACCTGGACTGCTCACATTCAGACACAGGTAAAAAAAGCCAGGCAAAGACTGTACCACCTGCGCCAGCTGAGGAAATTCAGGGTTTCACCAGCTATCCTGAAAACTTTCTATTTAGGGGTGATAGAAAGTGTATTAACTCAGTGCATCACAGCGTGGTATGGGAACAGCACCAGTCATGACTGCAAAGTCCTGCAAAGAGTCGTGCGCTTATCCGAGCGCATCTCAGGGTCAGCTCTCCCGTCTCTGCAGGACGTCTACACCAAACGCTGCAAAGGTAGAGCTACCAAGATCATCAAGGACTCTAATCACCCTGCAAACCCTCACTTCACGCTGCTACCATCTGGTAAGCGCTTCCGAAGCCTGATGGCCAAAACCGAGAGACTCAGGAGGAGCTTCTTCCCCCAGGCCATCAGACTCCTGAACTCAGTCACTTAACATCACGTGACCATCGACATACTGACATTGCACTGCACTTTCTGTTCTCGTTGTTACTGTGTTACAACCTGTTTGCACATTATACTTTGTACATCTCTGTTAACCACATATTTATAAGTCTACAGTTTACTCACTGCAGTTTATTTCACTTATTTTATTCCACTTCTGTATTTTTATATATATATATACAAGTACTTTTTTATTCTATTTCTATATAATTTCCTCCTTGTGTTTTTAACTGTGAATTTGCACTGTCCATGGAGCGGACCTGTTTACATTTCACTGCCGGTTGTATATTCTGTATATAACTGTGTATGTGACAAATAAAACTCTTGAATCTCTCGTTACGCAGCACGTTTGAGCTTCAGCAAGAACCAATGAGGTTCATTCTCGTGTGTTACGCAGCACGTTTGAGCTTCAGCTAGAACCAATGAGGTTCATTCTCGTGTGTTACGCAGCACGTTTGAGCTTCAGCAAGAACCAATGAGGTTCATTCTCGTGTGTTACGCAGCACGTCTGAGCTTCAGCAAGAACCAATGAGGTTCATTCTCGTGTGTTACGCAGCACGTCTGAGCTTCAGCAAGAACCAATGAGGTTCATTCTCATGTGTTACGCAGCACGCCTGAGCTTCAGCAAGAACCAATGAGGTTCATTCTCGCGTGTGTTACGCAGCACGTTTGAGCTTCAGCAAGAACCAATGAGGTTCATTCTCATGTGTTACGCAGCACGTTTGAGCTTCCACAAAAGGTTTGTTCTCACACATCAAGCAGGTTCGTTTGAGCTTCTGTTTATGTTTGCTGATCAATATTTATATGTGAATGTTTAAATTAAATCTGTTCATCATATAAATTTGTCTTTACAGAAAAATTTACGATCCCTTTATGAACTTTTTGAAGCATCAAAGTGGCAGTTGCGTAAAGTGTCAACTGAGGGACAGGAATCTCTCAGATTTCATAAAAATATCTTAATTTATGTTCCAAAGATGAATGAAAGTCAATACAAATTTCACTTAAAATTTTATATATCTCTCTCTCTCTCTCTCTCTCTCTCTCTCTCTCTCTCTCTCTCTCTCTCTCTATATATATATATATATATATATATATATATATATATATATGTATATATGTATATATATATGTATATATATAAACATTTATTTATGGTTTTGCATTAAGATACATTTAGATTTTCATCAATATATTTAATTAGTTTAAATGTCATCGTTTTTATTATCAAAACAGTTATTATCCACCATCACACCGCCCAGCCCTACTGAATCCTAACAGAACTACAGCTCATCTTCATGGGTTGAGGATAGGAACTAAACATCAAATAAATGTTGAGATTTTCTGTCTTTTAAAAAAGGCCAAACACTGGATTTTGGTTACGTGTTCTAGCAGAAGTCAAAGGTTCATACTCTAAGAGGGGTGAAAAGAGGTGAGTGGAGAAATCTGTGTTAATGATATTGGCTTTACAAGCTCGCTGAGGTAAGAATGCACACAGTTGACCCTACTTAAGTGTTTACCCCGCAGAACCAACAGCGTTACCTGAAGGAATAACCTACATGCAGAGGATAATACTATTCTCTTCTTTAAACAGATGTGAGGGAGAAAATGAGGTTAGTAAACCACAAAACCAATTTATTTTGCTTTACTCTTAATGACCCCACAGATGTAACAAGTACCAGGCTGCTTTCACACACGCACACGAATAATCCTATTACTTAGCATTGCTTAATAAGAATTAAGATGGCCTTGCACTGCCATTGGAGGCCTCGGGATCAATAAAGGTGGCCAATGGCAATTTGGGGGAGGGGGGGTGCATTTGATGAATTGCCTCGAGTGTGCCAAACAAAACATGCACTCACACTCCAGTATACAGATGATATTTTATGGGTTTAAATTAGAAATAGGAGGAGATTAAATCACGGTCATCAGCCACTTTAAAGCTTTCACGCCCATAGATCATGCCAATGTGATCGTGTAACAGTCTCACAGAGAAAATATGAGATTTATGGAGAAAAAAAAAAAAAAAAAAAAAAAAAAAAAAAAAATCCACACCATACGCCACAGTAACATTTACGTCTTTATATGAGAACCGCCATTATACTCAGAATCATGGAACTATAAAAGCATCTGTGTCAGCTGGTCTCATATTTCACCCATCATAAATGGTCTGAGGTCTTTGTTAAAGGGATAATTCACAAAAAAATTAGGATATTTCTGTCTGTCATGTTACATCACACTTTTATTTGTTTATTATTATTTTGTAGAAAACAAACATGTTTTAACAATTTCTAGGTTGTTCTTTAGCAAGCAGTAAAATGTGGATGGGGCCCTGGACTGTCAAGCTCCAAACAAAGGACAAGTTATTGTTATTTATATTTTGTAAACTATTATAAAAGTGTTTCATATGAATGATACATTTCAGTCTGAAACGGACTAAAATGTATGTCCTTTGCCGTCCAAACCCCAGGGTTGGTATCATTAACTAAAACCATTAACAAAAAAATGAAAGAACTTAAATTAGAATTAATGCTTTGGCAACTAACAGAAAAAATAAGTAAAAATTTATTTTAATTATTTAAATGTATTTAATAAAAATAATAAACCTGAATATATAAAAAGCCAATTCAAAATACTAATAAACACTATAATAGTATACAAATATAACACTTAAAATAATGCAGCACCTCCAATGATAACTGGCCATCATATCAATGTCATGTCTTCAAATTTATCACGTGATGCGCATTTGTCAATTATAACGTTGCAAGTTTGAATATGCAGAAGTATGAATGAGATGATAGCTAGATCAGAGGTAAGGACAAGCTAACGATGGTCAAAATTTCTGTTACAGTTACAGATAAGGAACTTTGTCACATGGTTGCCAATATGGACCCCCATTCACTCAATTATGGAAAAAAGTGGCCAGTACATTTCTCACCATTACAATAAATTACTCAAACTCAGTCATACAGGATGAGTAAATGACAATTTTCATTTTTAAGTGATCCCTCTGAACATGTCCTCTGATCATCTATAATAAATGAGTGCCACCATAGCCCATCCGTGTGCTAGTGAGTTAGTGTTGACACCGTCCCCAGATACAGTAGGAGTTAGTAAGTCACAGTGAGTCAAAGAGGCAGAACTGCTGTGCTCACATTTAAGAGTCCTACAGGAGGGTCTCCCGCCGTGGGGACACAGGGAACCTGCGGCGTGGTTCTGGGAGCGCCAGAAGCTCTCGGCACTGAGCTACGGGCTGAGCCGCAGGGAGGGACAGGATGGATGGTCTGAGGTGGGTTTCCGCAGCTGCCGGTTCATCAGCTCTCTCTGGACTGCACGGAGTGCGGACACACAGCGGGACTCTAGGCCGCGGGGCATGGTCCAGAGAGTTTGACCGCTGAACCACTGCGCTTTTAATAGAGCCGGTCAGACTGAACGTAGAGGCTGAACGAGACATCTACACTCGCACGGAGGGAAGAGGGAGATGGAGAGAAAGAGAGAGAATGCATTAACCTCATCTGGCTCTGTCCCTGCATCGCATGGCCTCACAATCACTCACTTTAAAATTGAAAGAGGAAGTGAAAAATTTGAACGCAATCTCGTTGCGAACGCAAGGATTTCTCAAATATTTAGCAGTGCATGAATCACCTTAATGAAAAAGGTAAAAATATCTCTTTTCGAAGAATGAGACACTCCTGATCAGGGCTCCAGAAAGAGAAAGAGAGAGAAGAGAGAAGAGAGAGAGAGAGAGAGAGAGAGAGAGAGAGAGAGAGAGAGAGAGAGAGAGAGAGAGAGAGAGAGAGAGAGAGAGAGAGAGAGAGAGAGAGAGAGAGAGAGAGAGAGAGAGAGAAAGAGAGAGAGAGAAGAGAAAGAGAAAGAGAAAGAGAGAGAGAGAGAGAGAGAGAGAGAGAGAGAGAGAGAGAGAGAGAGAGAGAGAGAGAGAGAGAGAGAGAAGAGAGAAAGAGAAAGAAGAGAGAGAGAAGAGAGAGAAGAGAAGAGAAAGAGAAGAGAGAGAGAGAGAGAGAGAGAGAGAGAGAGAGAGAGAGAGAGAGAGAGAGAGAGAGAAAGAGAGTGTACCTTGTGTATTAAACTGGTGTTTTCTGTTATTCAAATCAGAAGTTGTCAGCAGAGATGCATTTATCTTTGCCAACATGCGTTTTGAATGCCACTCCTTCGACAACTTCTATTCAGATTTCGTCAAAAGCTACATCACTTTCGCACGGATACTATTGAATGAACCAACCCGTGTAATGTGGTTTACGGCTCTATTAAATGTACTACTATGTAATGAGATGAAACTCACAGATTATAATATATTATATTATACTGTAGACACTATATTGTAATATTGGGTGGCTGGGGGTTGATGCTACCTCTCTGAAATGAGTTTTTGCCAGGTGGGATGTCTGCATTAAATGCATGGTGAATGTTGGGGATTTGTGGACTGAAAAGCCTTCTATAACTTGTTCGTTCATGGCACAATATTTCTCCTGGTTTCCACGTCAGCGCTGTTTGATCTGATGTCTATGATTTATAACAGAGAATTCTGCTCTGAATTTAAATGCTTCTCACTAGATCTCGCAGCGATGTTATTATTACTGCGCCAAATTAAAACACCTTCTCATTGGATTTCCCAGCGTGGTGTAGTAACAGTGTCACATGATCGAGATCAGTTGTCTAATATTTATCCAAGCTGATAAACGTTCCGTGTTGTGCAGCTCAAACCATTTGTCATTTAATGTTTTTCATATGCAAGAAATGGCAGCTCGTATCATTTGGGCAACGTGGTGTTAACACCATTGGGACCTCTAACAAAAATGAGTAGCACCGGCAAGAAAAAAGGGTCGCAGTCTGGAGCCCCACCTGACGCTAAAGGAAAGAAAAACAGAATGACCAAGACAACCTGTAAATCTTCTGAGAGGGAAATGCAAGCCAACTGAATTGGCAAGTCATACTGTAAAGGTTTAACTGTGGAAAATTAGATTAAAATGAGAAATATGACAGTATGAGACATTAATTTATGTAAATACCTGTTTGCACCAAGTGTGATGCAACTAAATGACAAGTATCATATATTAAAAAAAAATGTATTTCCAAATACATCTCAAAAGCTGAAGACATTGCTCACTGAGGAGGGGAAAAAAATTACCTAAATAAAAGACGAAACATTGTAGTGGAATATTTGGGATTCAAGGCTTATTCACACCAAGAGCGAAGTGTCACCGTTCTTTGGACCTATACCACGACAGAATATTTTTTTCCC
The DNA here is from genome assembly GCA_018749465.1 of Paracanthobrama guichenoti. Classification (NCBI taxonomy): domain Eukaryota; kingdom Metazoa; phylum Chordata; class Actinopteri; order Cypriniformes; family Gobionidae; genus Paracanthobrama; species Paracanthobrama guichenoti. Next base: position 9,735,870 of record CM031953.1, on the reverse strand, counting down.
CTTTGTCCAGCAGAATAAATGCACCTGTCAATAAGGTTTTAGGTTGTGTGTCTGGCACTGGTCTCATTAGAGAGTCTGGGTTTAGTAGGTTTTTGTTTATTGAAAGAAATTAATACTCAAGGCTGGAATACACTACACAAATTTTAACATTTGAACTTAAAGGGGTCATGAACTGAGAAATAACATTTTCCTTGAGCTTTTGACACATAAGAGGTCATCATATTATAAGAATAGCCTTTAAGTTTCAGAACTGAAAACTTCCTTGTTAGTCCAAAAACAGCTTTTATTTTAACCAAGCCCAGAGAACGACTCGAATGTGGAATGTGCCCATCTATAGATGGGTGAAAGAAAAAGAAAAAAATCTCTACAGAAAAAAATAAATGGATCAATCAACGCCTACTACCACTGCAACTTTGGCCCTGCCCACTGGTGTGTTAGTGAGATGACGAGGAGAATAGCAAAACAGAATTAACGACTGAACAAAAAATAACATTACCTTCCAAAGGATCCTAATGCTAGGAATGTGGTTATATATTTATCAACAATGTGAATGTCTCAGCTGAGCATTATTTATTTGTATTCGGTATATTTCACTGTGGCTTCTTTGGTAAATCAGTCGCAATTTTGGCGCAGGCTTTGCAAACAGACTTTTATGATATGGTCTCAACAGTAATGCCACAACATGCAAGTAACTGTTCATTCTAATGCCTGATCTGTGCCCAGTGACTTCTGATATGTAATGATTAATGTACAGTCAGATGTCCTTTGGGTTAGTAAATCAAATCAGTGACTGTTTACACTGAAGTCTCACAGCAGACACGCTCCTTCAAACAGAGCTTTCAAATCAGAGGGCTAAAATCAGGTTAGGAAAAAAGCCTTTTATTTCTAAATTATGACCATTTTTGATGTAAAAATCATACTAACATTATAAGTACACCCCAGGAAACATAAAACAATGCAGTTCATGACCTCTTTAAAACACTAGGCATCATACACTTGCTGACTTTGTAAATGGTTAGAGAAACACAGGGCATAAACCACTGAGGATCACACACTACCAGACATTTAAACTGTTCCGAACACAACAAACTCACACAGAAAAACTCATGTTTGGGTTGGTAGACATGGTCAGGATGGACTCTACAGATTACAATAGGAGTTAGAGGTGAATGGTGCAGTTAGTTGTTTTATCTGTGCTGATGAGTCAAATATTGAGGCTATTTTGTTACACGTGTTCTTTTTTTTGTATTTGTACTGTATTTTATTTCATTGCAACACTGCTCGATAGAGGACAGCTTTGGTTTAAGTAGTGAAGCGTCATACATTTTAATATGATGTGTTCTAAATCTGCTCAAAATTTGTTTTGATGTCCTCCGACTGGATGGACTCAGTCTGAAGCTTAAAAAAAAAAAAAGTCTATGCACACCATATTCTATGCGATTTTCTGTGTAACTCATCAACTCCAACTGCCCAAAATCTGCAGACTGGCACAGACTTTCGGCAACTATTGTCAACTCTTCTTGAAGGCGAATGGGGGCAAAAATCCAAGCAAAAGTTGTGAAGTGTATTCCGCATTTATTCAGCAAGAATTAATTAAATTGATTAAAAGTGACAGGGAAGAGATTTACATTCAAATGAATGCTGTTCTTTTGAACTTTCTATTTAAAAGAATACTGGGGGGGAAATGGATCACTGATCCCACAAGCAGCACAACTGTTTGCATCACTGACAAGAACCGCCCCATGATCACCAAATAAGCATATTAGAATGTTTAAATTGAAAGAATATTTCACTTTTTTTTTTTTTTTTTTTTTTTTTCTGTATTTTTAAATAAAATGCAACCTTGGTGTACATAAGACACTTTCAAACATACTAAAAATAAATCTTACTGACCAAACTTTTGAACGGTAGTTTAAGTAAAGATAATTAAACAGCAAAAGTGGTGAAAAGACAAAAGGGAAATTAGTTTAAATTTCAGTAGCCAATACCAGTGATACCAGTCACAATTCAGTACTAATTGTAATTATTTTGTTTATTTTTTCCAATTTAAGCAAACTATTATTCATTTTAAATGTGCATATTTATACATAATATATACATTAAATCATACAGCTACAAATATTTAATTTTAGATCAAAATATTAAGTGTATTTTAGTAAAAATTTAACTGCCGAGTTTCTTCTGTCAAATCGCAGCCGTGCTGATAATCAGAACAACAGCACTCTTGCTTGTGTGAAATTTCTATGAAAAGGGAATTGAAAATGCCCACTCTGCTCCGCACCACCAGAAAAGTACAGATGAAAAATAAAAAATTCTCACCCTCGTGTTCCTTGAATAGGCACCAGGGCTGTCAAGCTCCAAAAATAATATTGCTTTATTCTTAAGAGTGAATTAGCCTTGGAGCACATACTATAGATGCATCATGCTGTTGTGCATGAACATTAGTAAGAGGATGGAGTGAATAGGCCTTAAAAGTGAGCGTGTTATTGATGTATCATCGACCCAGGTGTGCGTCTTTTATTCGTATGTTAGATTTGTGAGAAGAAAAGAAAGAGAGAAAGTGTGTGCGTGTGGACTCACAGCCAGTGTGGAGCTGCTGGACATTCGGCCCATGTGATCGCCATCTGGGCCAGGACTCCTCTCATCTGGGGTACCATTGGCCATAAACGCCCTCTGAAGCACACGCTTAGGGGTTTTAGTGAAAGAAAACGCTCTTGTGACCTAAACACAAAAATCCACAATTAGTCTATGCGTTTTCTATAAGGCACTGGTTTAAGGACAGTTACTTTATGATGTCATTCTCAAGAAAGCATTCAGAACATTGACAACAAGACCAAATTTGCATGCGTGTCGTGTCATCGTTTTCAATGGTTTCAAGTTCCTCGCTCTACCTTCTTTGACGTCTTTTTGATGGCCCTGGACGCTCGGCTGAGCGTGCTGTCCATGTCCTTTGTGCTCACTTGGACGGAGTCAGGATCAGTGCTCTGAATGAGATCTTCCTGTTTAAGACATGGAAAATTAAATAAATACACAGCGATACTGCTGGCCTGTCAAAATGCAAAGAGAAGCGTCACTGTTCAGCTTTCCAAACAGCTGGGGCTTCTTGATATTCAGAGGAGCAGAGAGTGAACGAGGCCGCATTTCACACGGTGACGTGTGGATAGGTCACCACCTCATGGTCGATGGGAGAACTGCAGGCCAGGCCAAAATGCACTTAGCCGCAGGGTTTAATCTGGATGTTTAATTATAAAGGGAAATACATGCATCTGTCCGCCTGCACCAATTACATGTGGCATGGTGGACAGGCAGGGCGGGATCTGCGTTTCTGCAGCATGAAGATAAAGACGTCTGTGTCTGAAGTGTAAAGTTCAAGTACAATTCCACTCTTAATTACATTAATCTGCCTCCCAGTTTAACCACACAGGAGCATCTAATAGGATTAGCCAACACCAAAAGGCCCACACAAACCTCCTAATTTATAGCCACAATAAAATGAAAGCAGAGCTAATAAAATAAATAATTGAGTTCTGTTCCAGGCCTGAGGGGGATGATGTGAGGAGGAAGTGGCCATGTTTCTATATGTGTGCGTGTCCACTCACTGCATCAGCTCGGCAAATCGTGTTGGCCACTTGTCGACAGAGAGTTTTGAGCCAGGCAGATTTGACGGTGTCTTCGGCAGTCAACTGGAAACTGAATAACAGGTTCTCCTGTTCTGTAGGAGGACGTACCACCAGGGCAAAGGCGTTCTGGCACTCTAAGAATAAACAAATACAGACAAAAAGGTGAAGTCCGGGATGTGACCTAGAACGAAGACTGGGCGGCATACGAAAACCTTCTTCAAATCAGAGCTTTGATCAATCATCCTGTCAGAGTTTATATTCTGATAATGACCAGCTGGCAGTACACTGACATTTTGTTTGTTAGATTTTTTTAATTGTTTTTATTTTTATTTTTATGTCAACTGGTTAAAGCTGCATTCTGTAGTTTTTCCTCTTTGTCGCCATTTCTGTTCAAAATCTGCAATTGCAGTTACTCGCGGAATTATCAACTTTACGTGAATTGTGCCTCGGCACGGCACAGTGTGGATGAATCCACTGTTTTGAGGAGAATGTACACAGATTTCAACTCAAACTCGGATTTCACACCACCTTTCAAAAGCTCTTTTTATCTTTGCAGCCACTCCCAAAGTCCAAAGTCTTTTGCATTTTACAACGGGTGAATCTCCAGTTGTCACTGGTGATTGTAGTTTGAACCTTTCTGGATCCGCCATCAAATTAATACGTTTAATTATATCAAGTGATGTGAGAAAAGGCTATAAATCTCCACCTCCAACATCCTCACACACAATATAGCCTACTAGCGGGACACCTTCTTTATGTGTACAGATGTGACGTAATGATGCAAAGATATGCTCGAATTTCCTGCGGAAATCCACCAGTACCGCTGGAATTAAAACCATTATTACAAGCTTACTGTTGAAAAATTTGCTAAATTAAAGCAGATAGTTTTGAACACTGGCTGGTTATGTACATGCTCAAATTTATTTTGGATGATTTTTAACCCCAAAAAAGTTACGGACTGCAGTTTTAAAGCATAAAAACAACATCCTCAACATCTTTAACATGTCGTCTTTCCAAAAGGAAAAAATATTCAGTGGGAATCAATGTAGGGCAGGAGTTCATTCTATACATTGATGGGACCATAAGAAGTGGACTACTGGGAAATTAGCTCATTTGAAACATGAAATGGGTTCTAGTACGAGGAGCTGCTCTTGCGGACGCAGAGATTTGAATCTCTGTCAAATTTCCAGGCTCCAGAATGGGAGCTTCATCAATAATGTGCTATTACAGTGTGAAATTATGGCCTTACTGTGACTTTCTCATCAAAATCCAGTAAAGCAGGACTGGGTGATATATTAAATATTCACAATATATTCTCAATGATTCTACTGGCAATATAAAAAAAATGCTGTGACTATTGCAAGATTTTACATGCGTTTTATGGCCATTGAATATCCTAAAGACCACAGAATCAGATTAGTTTTGTGATCTTTCCATTTCCTTGTTTGGCATAAAAGTATTAAGATGTGTTTTAATAGCGTATCTGCTTTAGACAAAAAGGCTTTTAGAGCCTGTAATTTTGATTAATTTCTCTGAATTGGTTTCAAAGAATCAAATCAAAACTCGTTTGTTTACATCCTCACCTAAAATGTTCATGAAACGTTTTAATAAAACTATATAGAGGTGCTATGTATTGCTATATTTGTCAAAGTAAACGAGATTAAAGGAATAGCTCACCCTAAAATGAAAATTCTGTCATCATTTACTCTCAATTTGTTCCATACCTGTATGAGTTTCTTTCTTCTGCTGAAAAAAGTCAATAACCAGACAGTTGATGGTCCCCAATGACTTCCATAGCAGAAAAAAAAAATACTACGGAAGTCAATGGGGACCATCAACTGTTTGGTTACAAACATTCTTTAAAATCTCTTTTGTGTTTGGCAGAAGAATGAAACTCGTGCAGTTTTTGAACAAGTTGAGGGAGAGTAAATGACAATTCTCATTTTAGGGTTAACTATTCCTTTAAGGTTTAAGTGTCATTTTGAAGCTGTTTTGGACCAAAATAAAATTCATTTTTAACTACACCAGCCAGCTCTACAGTAAACTGACACACTTTACACATAACCAGACTTAACCTCCCTCTCCAGGGTACTAATTCAGAACACAGAAAACTCAAATATGCACAAGTGCACTTGGTAGGATGCAGAATGTCAGGTGGTCCCCTCACCCTCTGTGTCTTGGATGTCAAGGACTCTTCTGATCTGGGACAGGGGCATCAGGGTTATGTGTTTGAGCTGGGCAGACGGACGTGTCTGACCCAACGGACTCCGGAACGTGGTTATCACCTTGTGTCTCTTCCTGGCGATCTGAATAAGATGACACAGAAGGAAAAAGCACACACACATTGAATAGCTTAATACATGCAGCTTTCTTCATAATGCAGGAATGTAAAATGTTCTCTTCTGGAACAGTGGGGAGTCCTTCAGGTGCTTTAGAGGACCTGCAATGTGTAATGCAGATTGGGGCGACAGATATGCATACAGAGGACTTCCTAGAATGAATAATTGATCACTCTGAGTCTTCCCTTCTCCCTGCTCTCATTACCAGGCCAGAGCCAGCATTGGGCGAAGAGGACCACAGCTGCGTGCCGGCACACGCGAGCAACCCCTCCACAGTGCATAAACGCATCCCCTCACTAATTGGGGAAACAGGACAGAGAGTCCAGTCAGCAAGCATAAATTGTACACGCATAAATGATACACATTTCTTTTTTCAACAGTACCGGTCACCCATAAACTGAAACATTTGTTGAGATTTTGGAGAAGAAAAAGGGAGGAAATTTAGGGAGGACAGAGGGATGAAGAAGACCAAAAAGAGATGTCCACAAAAAAAAAAAAAAAAACATTAAAAATAAAATAAAATCTAAAAGGGTTTAAAGGGTTAGTTCACCCAAAAATCCAAACCCATAAGACTTTCGTTCATCTTCGAAAACACAAATTAAAAATGCTTTCTGTCCCTCCACTGACAGTTACGCAAGTACCACTTTGACGGTTCAAAATGTTCATAAAGAGATCATAAAACTAATCCGTATGAATTGAGTGGTTTAGTCCAAAATTGTCTGAAGAGACACGTTTATATGAATGAACAGATTTAATTTAGCATGCCAGATACGTACACTCACACATCAGATACGGCAGAGGTCTTCAACCCTGCTTCTGGGGACCCACTGTCCTCCAGAATTTAGCTCCAACACTAATCAAAGACAGCTGAAGCCAATTAAGCTCTTCAGGACCACTTGTTGAAAATACACAGGCAGGTGTGCTGAAGCAGGTTGGAAATAAACTTAGGACAGTGGGTCCCCAGGAGCAGGGTTGAAGATCTCTGAGATACGGTAAAGCTCAAGGATGTTTGCTTGAGGTCCTAGAACCAATGAGGTTCATTCTCGAGTTACGCAGCACGTTTGAGCTCCCGCAAGAGGTTTGTTCTCATGCGTCAAGAAGGTTTGTTTGAGCTTCAGTTTATGTTTGCTGATTAATGTTTATATATGTGAATAAAAGCCTAAATGAAATCGGTTCATCATATAAAGTGATCGAGTCTCTTCAGAAAATTGAGACTAAACTGCCCATAGATCTTCATTTGTGTTGTACAAGTTTGGAATGTAGTAACTAATGACCAAATTTTCAATTTTGGGTGAACTAACCCTTTAAAATCATGTGCTAGTTTCTCAGAAACCTAATAGGTTAAAAAAATTAATCACACATTTATCAAAAGTTTGGATTTAATGAAAAGTATGCGAGTATATGAATAATTTTTAAACCGTAATAAAGCGAAAAGTATTTTTACAAAAATAAATACTTGAATCAGAATATTCTGGATCTTGGGGTTATACTAGTTGGTATTTTAACTTGAACTGTGTCATAAAGTGTCAAATTGAAGCGACTTTGTTTTAAAATAAAAATGGAAAATACTGCATGCGTTTCATTGTGTAATGCAACACAAAAACTAGTTTTTCCACTCCCACTTTAAGGAAAAAAAAAAGCCATCAAATGTATGCATTTTAAATTTTCATTGAACATTATATGTTCAAGATAATTACACCACCTAGAGAATTTCAAATAATCAAACAGCATTTTCATTCAAAAGAACATGATTTTCATAGAAAACATTTTAATGTTTTTTGAACATTTCCTAAAAGCACATTTCATGAAAATTTGTGGTAAGATCCAGATACACGCACATAAAATAATAATAATAATAATAATAATAATAATAATAAATAACAAACACCTAATGGATTCACAAAACAACTGTGGATAGCACCAAAGTCATTCTGATACTTGCCATTCACTTTTTATCAATTTAATCGTTTATTCAAATGCAATGTGGGTATAATAACAACAACAACAGTAATAGTGAAAATCTAGTTAGTAGTTTGACATCATATGGCTATCATTAAATACATCATAAACAAGACCAGAAATCAAGACTGATGTCTTTCATATAGTGGTGCTGCTTTTGGGAAGCTGTAATATTTACATAAACACATTCATAATAGCATTTAAAGGGTTAGTTCACCCAAAAATGAAAATTCGTATTCATTCTTATTCTGTCATTAATTACTCACCCTCATGTCGTTCCAAACCCGTAAGACCTTCGTTCATCTTCGGAACACAAATTAAGATATTTTTGATGAAATCAGAGTGCACTCTGACCCCTGCATAGACAGCAATTTAAATCTCACCACTTTCAAGGTAATAAAGACATTGTTAAAATAGTCCACGTGACTCCAGTGGTTCAACCTTAATTTTATCAAGACAAGAATACTTTTTGCAAAAAAACAAAAATGACGACTTAAGAGGTCAGAAGGCTCTTGGATTTCAGCAAAATATTGAAGATATTTGAAGATGAACGAAGGTCTTATGGGTTTGGAACGACATGAGGACGGTGAGCAATTAATGACAGAATTTTCATCTTTGGGTGAACTAACCCTTTAAGTTGCAGTGACATGGAAAGACTGAGCTTTACCTCCAAACAGTCGTTGAAAAGGAAGAGTGTGACATGTTCTCCCCGATCGCAGGGTTTGTCTCCCAGAGCGATGGTCTCCACCCGGTGAACCAGACTCCGGTGTGGACGACAACAGATTGGCCTGCAGGTGCACACAAACGCACAAAAATCAGTTTCCTCCTCACAAAACATTTGCAACCTTTTGAGTAACTGAATTAATTATAAGTGACTGGTGTGCTGAATTTTGTTCAATTAATCAGAGCGCCTGATGAACATGCTGCATTTCCTGTCTCTGAGCCTGCAGGCTCATATTCTCAGATTCTCGAGTGCTGTTCCTGGATCAGACTCTGTCGTGTCCAAGCTGCTTCAGTTCCCATGAGCTACAAAAACCAAACCGATCCAGGAAAAGCACCCCCATCTGGGGGCGATCATTGGTTTGGCAGCCCAGTCTCTAGACGCAGCTGTTCTGGGGCGAGTCTGACAGGAGACAACATGAGCTGACTCACTCCGATCGATTAATGGCGAGAGGAAGTTTCAGACGGCATGGCTGCATCTCCCACCACAGAGAGGAACAGCAGCCAAAAATACAGCACAACACTTTACAACTTACTGTTAAAATGGCCATATTCTACACACATTCATTGCATTTAATTTATTTCTTGAAGTCCACATGTAAATGTTAGTCAAGCTTTGTAGCTTTGTAGTTACAAGACCATTTCCGCCCTATCTGACCATTAGAAACAGGCCGTTTCAACTACTGTACCTTTAAAAAATATATATAGATTTAAAAGTACCCCATATTATGCAATTTTAAAAGTTCCCAATTTTATTTTTGAGGTCTCATACAATAGTTTTATATTCATCCAAGATAAAAAAAAAAAAAGAAAAAAAGAAGTGTCACAGTTTCACAATGTCTGAAACAGTTCCATAAAGCAGTGTTTCCCAACCGTGACAGGTTGTATCTCTATATTTCGGAATTGTTTTACAAAATGAATGCTACTGGTCATCCTTTACATCTGTATGAGGGTTTTACAAATATTTAACAAATAAAAAGCATGTAAAAGAGGTTGTGACTAAACCTCGTAACGTCATTGGCTCCTCAGACTGTCAGTCAAACCTCATAACTCCACCACACCTCCATTTAGAATGAACTGCCACGCACAGTTTGGAGATTCCTGCTTGTTTGAAATACAAGGGTAAATAAAGAACTGGTGTTTGATGCGTTTTCTTTACTCAAACATGGTGTCCATAGGCTTTTTTGTATTTGAAGAGTCTTTCCCGTCTAGTTAGCAAATATACCGTTTTAAATATCCTGTCCTAAATATTTCGTATCATGAGAGTTCAACAAGAAAACACCCATATAGCTACAATAAACTTTACATTCTGTACGTTGATAAACTTAATGCGATGCACTTACTGCCTCAGATGCAGTGACAGACAAAATATATCCGTCATTCGCTGGTCACAAACCTTGTAACTCAATTTGAGCTTGATGTTCATAAAATGTTAATATTATAAAATGACACGTGCAAGTGTCTGACAAAAGCTATATAAAGCCACAATACCAACTTCGATGACTGTGTTTAATTAAATACAAGGTTTCTGCCCGACAGCAACAATGTAAATTTGTTGTTTTATCACCAGCAACATTATACTATGACCATATTGTGTTCCTACCTGACTTAAGCTCAAGTTCCATATTAAATGGGAGTACTACTTTTAATACATATACTTTTTATATGCCATTTGAAGTAATGCATGTTTGTGCAATTGTTATATTTTTAGTCTGAATCGTTTGGAAGTGCATGCAAAGTGGATTTGCTTTCATCGCGCAGAAAACCGCATCTTCTTTATATGTAACCAAACACTTCCTGCCCTCAGCTAGATCTAAAGTGTCGGGTCATAGCAGACGTCATTCGCAGAGGCCAATAAAGACCATTATGCAAATTTGTTACGAACCTATGTAGGTGAGGGCAGGAAGTTAGACTGGAATTACTGACGACTCATTTCAGGCAGTTCAGAATCAGTTCTTTCTTTTGGGAGACAACAACTCAGCATTTCTGTAGTACTGGTAGTACAGAATATAGTTGGTACCCACTAATAGACAGAGCTCTGCTTTCAGTCGCTTCCGTGTTTATCCAAGTGCAGGGCTTCAGGCTGTAGCCAAAAATATACTAGTGTCTGTGAATATTAAACTGCAAAATACTATTTAAATATTAATCCTCCATATTCTAAATGAATAGCGCAGACGTGCGGTTTCGTGTGCGGCTCACGCGCACACACACACGTTGTGTTTAGCCTCTGCCGTGTCACTATATGAGGACATGAATTCATAAACCCCGCTCTGAGTCACTTCATGAGCATTTACCGTTTCACTATATGAGGACATGAATTCATAAACCCCGCTCTGAGTCACTTCATGAGCATTTACCGTTTCACTTGAGAAAACTGTCATATCATGAACAGACACTCAAAAGGTCTTCACGGCAACCCGTCAAAATAAAAGTTTGGTTTAACAAAGAAATTGACAGAAATAGACAGTTAGGCAACTGTTGTACAGTAGATTTAGCTACGTCTCAATTTAATACTAATAATACTACTACTAATTAATAATAATAATAATATTATTATTATTATTATTGTGCATAGAGGGTTGCTTATTTTTCACTTGATTTTTATAAACAAGGTTTAATTTTAAACAGCATGTCACCTTCAAATGTTTATATGTATAATTTACTCATAATGATTATCATCATAAATAATAAACTCACTGAATTTAATTAAAAATAGTTAAATTTAATTTTTTTAAATAATTTTGCTGTAGTACCGAAATTGGTACAGAGAACTGTAAAATTATGGTATTGGTACCGACTACTGGAATTTTGGTATGGTGACATCCCTAGTGTACTTTGAAACTTTGCAGATCTTTTACATTCACAAACAGCTATATTACGCACTACATGAAAGGTAATATCCAAAAAAGCATAATAGTGGCACTTAAACATCTATGTAAATGACATCTCTTAAGATTGGCTATGCTCTATTGCAAAATAGTTGAATATTTTTTGGGGTGTAAATGGATGGTCATGTTTTAAATGTGCTCATGGTTCTGACCTCAACACTGTGATGATTTCTGAATGATCTGGGGTTTTTTTTATAGTTTTCATGGTCTGAGTGGACTGGCGGGGGAGATTTGCTTGGTGAATGCTGGAGTATGCTTACATTTTGCTCTTATTTCAAAAGAGCGAGAAAAATCCCTTGGTCATAATATGACGACTTCAGTTGTGTTGTTTGGGAATGTGAAAATGAGGAAGTTATTTGAGCGCTGTGACGGAGGGCGGCAATTTTCAGCAAATAAAGTCTTTCATTGCGATCTGTTGACTTAAAGCTTCAGAAGACTTGGAATATAGCTCTACTTGAATGAAGGCAAGTAAATGACAGAATTATGGGTGAACTATTCCCAGAAAAGTGAAAACAAATTACTCACAGGGCAGCCGTCCACCTCATAAACAACATCAAAGATCTGTTTCTGTCCCTCCGTTTTCCTTTTATCCTCATTTATGTGTCTGGGAAAATAAAGAGAGAAAGAAAAAACTAAAGAAATCTTTAGTTAAACGCAACCGTTTCAGTCAATGGGCCTCATTCATGAAACACGAGCAGAACAAATGTGTGTGTAAAAGTAGCTTTCCTGTAGCTCAAACAATAAGAGCGTGACGCTAGCAAAGCCAAGGTCATGGGTTCGATTCCCAGGGAAAGCAAGAACTGGTAAAAATGTTTACCTTGAATGCAATGTAAGTCACTTTGGATAAAAGCGTCTGCCAAACGCAGAAATGTAAATGTAAATCGTTCGTAATGCCGTTCTGCTGTACATTTTCAGATTCTCAAATTTATTTTCAAAATGTTGAAACTTACACCTGCTCCCCACCATGTGTAAATGGTGGGTAAAAACTTTGAACATCTATGTACCATAAGAATATTTCACGAGTTGATTTGCCCTATACATCATTTGCTCCCTTTTTTTTTTACTGTTCAACTTTGGGTCATTGGCAGCGCATGTCACTGTCACTTTTTACCCAGCCATCCAATCGCAGTGGAGATGGGGACAAATACTACACCAACCAATCATCCTACTAGTATCTAATTTTGAAGAATATTACTGAATATAAAAATGCAGTAACCAGCAATATTAAGCTCTCCATTATGTTCAGTCGAGGTACAAGTAACATTACTGCCATGGATATTCTGTATCATAGCAACCAAAGTAGCGCCACCAGCTGGCTGTTTTCAGAAGAGCACCAGGCATTTTTTAGCGGGATTAATATGCTTTGGTGGACACACGATAATTGAATATTTATTGTTAGGCATATGGCCAATTATTCTCTTTAGCATTTATGCAATATACTGGAGCCAAACCTGCAAAGGAAGTCCAGAAGATTCCACAGTATTTCTAAACACGTAATGTGTGTGTAACTCATGGGCGGGGATTATGCTAATCATCAATGAGCATGCACGCGCGCACTATTTATGAATGTTTGGAGTTCATTAATATACACACGTTTAACTACCGAATCTGTGGTATACGAAGCGTTTGTGAAGTCCATTTTACACGTAAATTACTCTGAATTTGCACAAATATTTACGAAAGTTTAATGAATGAGGCCCAATGATTTCAGCCCACTAAAACTTGACTGAAAAAGAAGAGTTATTTTTGGCATAAAATTGTTGGTTGCTGAAATTTTGGTGCATGACTAATTTATTTTAAGAAACATTTTAGGAGTTAATTGCAGAACTCACGTCATCACTTCCTTGAGAGACTCAATGGCCTTTTCAAGCGTCACTTTATCTGGGTTGTCATCTGATGTATGTTTCTTTATATCTGCAAAGAACAAAATCCACTCTAAATCTTGATTATTTGTGTCAGCAATCAGTGGTGAAAAACAGTTAAAAGTGCCTTTAAACCATTTAAATTGTATGGATTCGGTCAGATTTACTGTCTTTCACTTGCATCATGCCGAAAGCCGTATTCATGTGTTACCGTTCAGCAAGAGGGCGACGCTCGGCAGTCTCTGTACTGGACGAATCAAAAGCTCAACAAGAGTCTGACGGCCACACTCGGGTTTAGCCTGATTAATCTAGATAATAAAATGAAAGAAGATGTCAATAAATGCCCATACAAAACCACTCTACTATAGTAGATTTTGACTGTACTTTTACTGCCAACTCTAAAATGATCAGAGAATGGGCACCCTGAGTCTTTGTTAAAAAAGAAAAAGGTCTTAATATATGGGTTTCTTTATAGTACAAAAGCCCTCACACACACTAAAAAGATGTCAGTACCTTCAGGAACGCATGAAACCTCGGCTTCTGTCTCTCACATCTCACTATCGTCTCCTTGCTCATCTCAAAGAAGTTGACAAATGGTGGGTAGGCCTTCACCAGCTCTCCAGACTGAGAGAATTTTAAAAAATAAAGAGATATCACAAAAGCTGCCATTCAGTCTTTGACTGCGCTATGAGCTCCACGCCAGAGGAGGTCGAGTTCAAAGCTTCATCACACTCACATAATTCAGGATAATGTCTCCAACGCTCCTCTCTTCAGACCAGTTCATCACCAACTCCTCGAGATCCGCCTGTCAAGCACATTCATCAGCTAACACGTTCAACACAGCCTTTACTCAGCGTTTTGGAAAGGTTATTGCCTACCTTTATTCTCGTGTGCACATCATAGATGTCTGGAATACTGCCAAAGATGGTTTTGATCTCTTCCTGAGCTAGAATGGGGCCGCCCACCTGCCCCTCTTTCTCCAATGGGTATTTGAAGAGCTGAAAGAACAAACGAATAAAGGAAATTAGATCACTAATGCAGGATGGACACAGAGACACTCACTAATGCAGAAGGACTTGACAGTAGAAACCGGCATTCTGGCGGGAACACTAAAGGACCCGATTAGATTTGTTGCTGCACTGGACTAAACCTCTGATTTGTAGGCATGAGAGGGTGCTATTTTTAAGAGATGTCAGCCAAAGTGAGCAGACTTACAGCAGAGTGGGGTGATAGTTTTCAATATTTTTTTAAGGCCCAGTTTCACAGACAGGGCTTAGACCTTAGTTCAATTAGGACATTTAAATAGCTTTTTTAAATATACCTTACAAAAAAAAAAAACATCTTACATCTTGAGACGAAACCATGCCACAGACATATTTTAAAGATATGTCAGTGCAAATTACTTTCAGTTAAAACAGCTCAAACATACATTTTCGTCAGGTACTAGGCATAAGCCTTGTCTGTGAAACCGGGGTAAATGTTTCTTTTCAAAGTCTCTTATGCTCACTAAAGCTGCATTTAAATTTTATTAAAATACAGTAAACACACTCATAATTCATTGTATTCATCAATTCATCAACTCATAATATTGTGAAACACTATTACTTGTTAAAAACTTTTCTATTTTAATATATTTTACAACTTTATTTAATGCATTCCTGTGACGGCAAAGCTGAATTTTCATCAGCTATTACTCCAGTCTTCAGAGTCAAATGATTCTCCAGAAATCATTCTAATATGAAGATTTGGTGCCCAGAAAACATTTTAAAATAGTTGTGCTGCTTAATATTTTTGTGGGACCATATTTTTTATGAATAGAAAGTTCAAAAGAACAGCATTTAAAAAAAAAAAAAAAACTTAATATAAATATTTTGTAACATTATGAATGTCTTTACTGTCACTTTTGATTTCTTTTGTTCATTTCTTACACACAAAATAATAACTACCCCAAACATATGAACAGAAGTGCATAAATAATTTATACAATATAAAATGATATAAAATATTTATTTAATACAAATATTTGTTTACTATGTAATTCAAATGTAATTCAATAAACTGTTGAGAACATTCAATATGGAAATGATGAATTAAACTGGGAAAATCAGTGCAGATCTCTACTTGACAGCTACTCCATAAACTTAATAAAGATCCAGTGGACCACAATGGAAAGGTCAGGCTATTCAGTATTGCCTGATGATCTGACTCCTGTTCAGTGAAATTTGCACGGTTCTGATTGCGGGCATATGATGTGGCATTTACTATGCAAGCAGACACAGAAGTGTGTGTGCGTGTTTGTATGAGCTCCACATGTAGGGGTGCAAATCAAAGCTCAAATGTCCATGGCATTGGTTCCCAAACCCAATTCATTTCCCCCCCTACTGGTCAGATGCACTGTTTTAGTTTGATAAGACCACAGCCAGGTACTGCGGATTGCCATTTTCCAAACCTGCAGGACCGTGGCCAGGATATCAACGTAGTTGCTCTCGGTTTGGTAGAGCTCCTTGGAGACCTGCCATCGTGCTGACTGCTTGGGAAGGGCGGGAGTTGAGCTTTTGGGGGGTTTGGCATTTTCTGAAACACATAAGCAGAAATGCGGGGGTTAGCCACTACAAAAAACACACAGTTACTTCTCATCCTATGATATGCTTTATCCTCTTTGTCAAAATATATTTGATATTAAAGAAAAACAAAGTCTATAGGAATCTATATATGAAATCATAAGTTAAAATGTGCAGTTAAGTACAAGGAAATCAAAAAATTTAACCCTCTGGTCCTCTTCGTTTAAGGGTCACACTTGGCTTCTTCGCGGTCAAAGTGACCGAAGCCTTAAATTGTCTATTTTGCACTCTTGATATTTTAGAGTGTGTCACCCCTACATTGCTGTGCACTTTTTTTCTGGATCATGGCTGATTTGTGGTTTGTATCACCAAAAGATACGTTTTTGTATATTTCCCATTCATTTCCTATGTCAGTCATTTTTGACCACGAAGGAGACAAGTGTGACTTTTTTTCCGACCCTTTAACATAACTGAAACATCTTTTTTTTGTGTGTGTGTTCACATAGCTAATGCAACAAAAGTTACCAATTTCAAAACGTAAAATGTTTCGGCCATTTTTGACCGAAGAGGACCAGACTGAGTAATGTTCCATGTTCAATAGAAATTAAAATAATATCAATCAATCAGGACGAAAAAAAGAGGAAATTGCACCATTGTATCAGTTCATCTGAATTAAGTTCAGTTGTACTAAATCAAATCATATGCATGTAAAAGGGGTAGTCTTATTTAAAAATCACCCTTATGGTTCCAAATCTGAATGATTTCAGTTCTTCTGTGGAACACAAAAAAAAAAGGTTATGTTGGTAACTAAACAATTTTGTTCCCACTGACTTACAAGTCAATGGGAACTAAAACTGGTCATCAACATTTAAAAAAAAATATATTTTTGGTGTTCAGTAGAAGAAAGAAATGCATACAGGTTTGGAATGACATTATGTCGAGTAATTGATGACAGAATTAACATTTTTGGGTGGACCATCCGTTTACGTACAGATGGTGTAATTATTAAAATAATTTTTTTTTAAATCTTATTTTTGCTGTTCTGAAATGGTAGCAAATGTAGATCTAAATGGTAGAAATTACAAATAAATAAATAATTAAAAAGAAAATAATTTTCTGTGGTTATTGACATTATGCCACAAATTAGTTTAAGGGTGTTCACACTTGGCAGGTTTTGCTTAATTAAAACAACCTCTAGTTCTATTGCTCTGTTAGCGCAGTTGATTTGAATAAGTGTGAATGCTACCTTCCTGGTTGTGGACCAATCAAGCAGACCGAGACTTAGGGTTGGGTATCGAGAAGCGGTTCCATTTTTACCATTTGAATTTCAAAAGAACAATGGATTCGATAAGAAATGCGCATTCCGATTCCATTAAAACAGGACCTAATGCCACAAGATGCGACCCTTAAAAGGACAGAACACTCAAGGCTTACCTGGGTCTTCTCATCATAGGAGATATGCTAGCCATTACAGTTAGGAAGAGGCATAAGAAACGCATCTCCTCGCAGCAGATCTTCATTTGTGTACAACAGAAATTGCCACTGTTTTGACCCCATTACAATTTCTCAGCTGGTAAAAAAACCATCATATGTACACAAATATAACGAGAGCATTTAGGCTAGCACACAGCAGAGTTTTGATTATTGCAAGTATATATTGCAAGTTTCATTGCAAAATATACATCTTTTTTTTTTGCTTTTGTATCTTTAGGTCTTAAAAATGACACCGTGAACTCCAAGCGAACCAGGTTTAAATGTATAATTTCCTTTTTTGGTCCGGACCAAAAGAATCAAACAACAAGCGTGAACACACCCTAAATTGTATTGAACATTGTGCATTCCTTTAAAAGGAAATTATATTAAAAAAAGCCACTTACTTTTGAACCAATACTAAGAGAGATAAATTTGATCAACTTAAGCCACAACCTTTTCTCCAAAAGACCTACATTAATATCATAGGTAGATCCTACACCCTGGGCTAAAGTTATATGAATGTCACCTGTCTGGTTTTCCTGTCTGCGCACAGGAGTGCTTGTACGCTGCAGTGGCCACTCATTCTCTGATCTACGCTGTCTGGCACTCCTCCGCCTACCGCTGCTCCTCCTGCACCTGAGCTCTGCAAAAGACAGCTGCCTCACTCATCTAAAACAGACCCTGACCACTCTTCTGGTTCATCTCAGCCTTGCCTGGGATCAACCTGGACCTCAGAGATCAAAGCCTGGAGTTCTGGAACAGAACTCTTACATAATGCAATAGGAACTTTGCAAACTTAAAAAAAAGTGTTTTTTTTTTTGTTTTTTTTACTGAATGTTAAAACATTCTTCTATCTATTTGTCTAACTCGTGGAAGAGGGAAGCGTTATATTATTTGGCTGCATTAGTCGCATGAAATGCCAGATAATTAATTTCACCTCCACTTGTTTTGCATGTGTCGGGTGTGTTGGAGATGTCCAGTAGGGAGCCCATGGAGAGGGAGTGCTCAGCCGAGGGCCTCTTGCGTGGTGGGAACGGAGAAATCTCTGTCTCTTTGGTGAGCTGAGCCAATGTTTCTCTGAGACGGCGACGTTTCCTACCACTGTTGGGTGTTGTGAGGGACAGCATAGATACGGCTTTCTTCATCGCAGGACTCTCCGGCTGAGAGGAAGACACAGTAACAACATATATCAGTGCACTGCACTTTTGTGAAGATGTAAATTCAATCACAGTTCTTTAGTAAATTATGCAATGTGTCATGAAATATGATTGGAACAATTTTGGCAGTTTAAAGCGCTGCAGAGATGACGTATACAAGTAGGTAACTAGTTAGCATTTTAGCAATTCCGGATAAATCGTAAATTTTTATTCACCCAAAAATTAATTCTGTCATCATTTACTCGCCCTCAATTTGCTCCAACCCTGTATGAATTTCTTTCTTCTGCATAACTCAAAAGAAGATAATTTGAAGAAAACAAAACAGCTGATGGGCTCATAACTGTTTTCCATACTATGGAAGTCAATGGGGGCCATCAACTGTTTGTTTACCCATATTCTTCAAAATAACTTCTTTTGTGTGACAAGATGGCGACGGCCGACTTTGAGGCTTCAAAACTGCTCTTCAGAACACTATGGGTGATGTCACTGACACTACGTCCATATTTTTTTTTTTTTACAGTCTATGGTCACACCACATTTATGAGCATCAAAAAGCCATTTATTACAAAATGAACAATTTAAAAGCTCTTTGTGATTATTGGTTGGGAGGTCCGCTACAAGTAATGTTTGGTGTAGGGAAAAACAATAAAATTACGACTTTACTCAATTTCTTTCTAGCCTGTGTCATTCTCCTATGCAGTTTCCGTTGCACTTTCGAGTTCTACAGCAGCCTATGCTGTTCACGTGTGTGTGATGACACAGGAGATGCACTGTATTTACAATGTAAACTGCGTAGGAGACTGACACAGGCTAGAACGAAATTGTTAAATAAAGTTACTTTTGTTTGTTTTTGCGCACAAATATTCTCATCACTTTATAAAATTAAGGTTGAACCACTGTAGTCATATGGACTATTTTAACAATGTTTTTAAAAAGTGGTGATTAAATTGCTGTCTATGGAGGGGTCAGAGAGCTCTAAGATTTCGTCAAAAATATCTTCATTTGTGTTCCGAAGATGAACAAAGGTCTTACGGGTTTGGAACGACATGAGGTTGAGTAAAGGGTGAACTAACCCTTTAAGGCATTGTCACGTTAACTTTGACAGCCCTAAATTCAACAACATTTTCTCCACACACAGTACGAGTTACAACTTGTTAATCAAAAGGAAACAAGATAAAATTGGCCCTTATCAACTGCTTTTTTTTAAACAATCGGCCAATGGCTAATAGAGAAAATAATTGGTTTAATCAGCCGATACATTTGTGTATTTCCTAGATTTAAAACAAATTACTTGAAATCAGAATGACTTTTGACTTCTACAAAAGCACATATACTGCTTCAGATCTAATTGTGAGGTTTGTCTTGAAAGGTTTATATGTTAATCAAAACAAAACAAAAAAATCCTCCAAAGAGAAAGCAAATGAGATTAGTACTTTGGGAACCTAACTGCTGTGATTTTACAGGTTTCCTCACCTTTTCATAAGAGTACATCGATTCACCAGCACGGGCGTCCATTTGTATACTGCCCCAAAACCACTGCAGAAAGGCACAGATTGAAAAAAAAAAAAAAAAAAAAGCACACAAAACTAAGATGCATACATTTAAAACCTGAAATAAATATTGATGCATTTATGATTGCATTTGTAACTGAGCTACTAAAACTCCTGATGTGTACCAAAAAAAAAAAAAAAAACTGTTACTCCTTGCAACATACTAGATAATGGAATACAGACAGTAAACAGCATAAAATAAGAGGATGTATTTTTATACACTATTATTAAGAACCCACACAAAGCCCAGAGTGTACATGTGAGATGTTAAGTTCGTACCTCCTGTTTCACTACATAGAGTCTTTTCAAGGGAGTAAAGGGCAGTTCTTTAATGGAGTTCTCCTCAACTACCAAGTGGGTGCACCTTTCATCACCCACTGCCTGGACCCGTCCACCTGAACAAAACAAGCAGGACATGCTCTTTTAAAAATCCCCCTCAAGCAGAAGTCAAGGGTCATTTGCTTTTACAGAGAAGGTCTAGCAATAAAATACAGAGACATATCATGGGGTCAACATCTCAGATGCATCAGAATGAAAAGCTTTAGTTAAATCGAGAAGTATTTGAGCAGAAGTTGTGTGACATTTGAAAAGTTCTGTACCGTGTTTCTGAGTTCTCTCCTCCATGTTAGTTTTCTCCTCCTCAGAGAACCCCAGAAAGCTTAACACGCAGTCCTGGAACGGAGGGACTTTAAACTCTGTGCGGAACTCCTCGTTGCCTGCGTGGAAATTACTAAAACAAAAAAGCAAAAATCACACACCATGACACAAAAATATGCTACAAAAAGAAGTATTAATATGTTGTTGGGAGTTTTAGAAGACACTTCTGATTATTAAAGATGAGTAGTGCATTGGCATTAAAAAAAAAAAAAAAGACAATAAGACTATATTAATTGAATTTAATATAATTTAATTGGTAAATTAAGACTTATTGGGACCCTAAAGGTTTGCTGTGAACCACTGCCTTTGAATTTGATGTTTCCCGATTCAAAGAGATAGGAGCCGCTGAGTGAAATGACTTGTCAAAAGGGCTTTGATTATATTTTGATGAAAGATTATCCCCTTCTGAATAACATTCACTGATGCATCATGCACAATAAGACCAGAAACATGGGTTAAGACAATACAAGGTCCATTTTGATTTCATATTGGATTTAAGTCTACCTCCATTAAGTCTTGTGAGTGCAGAGGGGATGGTATGGAGAAAAAAAAAAAAAGAAAGAAAAAAAAAAACATTTGAGTCAACATCAAGCTCAGAGTGGCAGGTCATTAATGTGAAAGGTCAGGTTAAATGTTCAATACATGTGTGGAAAATGTCAAAACCCAATTGCAGTGGAAACCACTTTTAATATGGAAGCAGGGAGGGTCCATCTGGTTTGCGCACCAGTGGCTGGACTTTCAGCCTCATCATTCAGTTTTTACTCCTCTACGCTCACAGTGAGGAGAATTGACGCAGTGGCTAGTTTTATGCCTGACACACACACACACACACACACTCTTACATGTCATCTCTGTGCTCCCATGCCTTCCGTATCCACTCAGGGGTGAGGATGGGTGTGCCCATGCACACTGCCAACTAAAAAATAAAAAAAATAAAAAATAAAAAAATAATTAAAGAGAAAGCAGTGAATAGCATCAGGAGAGAAGAGATCCCCTCACCAAAATCCTACTGGATGCATTATGCATGAGACTAATGAATGATTCAGCCCAATTCAGCACGCTGTGAGGAGAGATACATGAGAACTGTTTTAATCAAACTCTCTCTAAATAACACAGACACGTCAACAGTGGACAGTAGACCACGTTATGGAGAGCACACCTGGAGTTTGAGGAGCCATCAGGAAATAGCCTTCTCTTAACAAAAAGACATTTATCAAGAGTCTCTTTACGGAGGTTGATTTTTTTCAGGAATTCATAAATAATTAATGAGGAAATAAAGATCAATGTATTTAACAGTCTGGGTGATTGACTTTTCCTAAACACTACAAGACTGCAAAGGTTACTGGGATTTGAAGACAAGCGAATTTAACCAGTATCACATCACCTGATATGTCCACACACTTAGGAAGTTTTTGTTTTGTTTTTATGTAGCATTTAGGGACGGTTTATATTTTGTTAATACTTTATTACAATAATAATAAAAACCATACAGAAAACACTGGGGAAAAAAGAAAATATGTCTAGACTGTGTAATCAAAACATCCAAACATGATATTTACTGTGTGAATCGGCAACAGGGTCATGGTGCCAAGACTCATTGATGCCGTGTGGTCCGATCAAACAGACGAGTTACTGTAGCTCAAATTGCTCAAGTTAATGCTGGTTCTGACAGAAAGGTGTCAGAATACACAGTGCATCACAGTTTATTGCGTATGGGGCTGCATAGCTGCAGACCAGTCAGGGTGCCCATACTGACCCCTGTCCACCACCAAATAGTACGCATGTGAGAAGAAGGCAAGCCGGCAAAGGCAATGTGATGCTTTGGGCAATGTTCTGCTAGGAAACCTTGGGTCCTGCCATCCATGTGGATGTTACTTTGACACGTATCACCTACCCAAGCATTGTTGCAGACCATGTACAGCCTTTCATGGAAACGGAATTCAATAGTGGCTGTGGCCTCTTTCAGCAGGATAATGCTCCCTGCCACAAAGCAAAAATGCTTCAAGAATGGTTTGAGGAGCACAACGAGTTTGAGGTGTTGACTTGGCCTCCAAATTCCCCAGATCTCAATCCAATTGAGCATCTGTGGGATGTCCTGAACAAACAAGTCCGATCCATGGAGGCCCCACCTCACAACATACAGAACTTAAAGGATCTGCTGCTAACATCTTGGTGCCAGATACCACAGCACACCTTCAGGGGTCTAGTGGAGTCCATGCCTCGATGGGTCGGGGCTGTTATGATAGCAAAAGGTGGATCAACACAATATTAGGAAAGTGATCAAATTTTATGCCTGATCAGTGTATATTAGGGGTGTGACGAGACTTAGCTCACGAGGAGAGACAAGACAAGATTTTTGCACAGTATTTTAAAGAAATTACAAAATTCATGAGTGGAAAAATAGTCTGCAGGTGCATTTTGAAATATTATAACTAATCATCTTGTAATGAATGTCATTTCAGTTCTACTTTGAGTATAAATGATCATATGCATTAAAAGAGGTGGAGCATCTAACATCATGGTGCCAGGACAACTGTCTCTCTCTGAATGTTGGCAAGTCCAAAGAAATGATTGTGGACTTCAGGAAGAGACAGCAACGGACATACTCCCCCCTCATGATCAGCGGGTCACCAGTAGAGAGAGTGAGCAGCTTCAAGTACCTGGGTGTAAACATCTCCGAGGACCTGACCTGGACTGCTCACATTCAGACACAGGTGAAAAAAGCCAGGCAAAGACTGTACCACCTGCGCCAGCTGAGGAAATTCAGGGTTTCACCAGCTATCCTGAAAACTTTCTATTTAGGGGCGATAGAAAGTGTATTAACTTTATGAACAGCACCAGTCATGACTGCAAAGTCCTGCAAAGAGTCGTGCGCTTATCCGAGCGCATCTCAGGGTCAGCTCTCCCGTCTCTGCAGGACATCTACACCAAACGCTGCAAAGGTAGAGCTACTAAGATCGTCAAGGACTCCAATCACCCTGCAGACCCTCATTTCACGCTGCTGCCATCTGGTAAGCGCTTCCGAAGCCTGATGGCCAAAACTGAGAGACTCAGGAGGAGCTTCTTCCCCCAGGCCATCAGACTCCTGAACTCAGTCACTTAGCATCACATGACCATCAATACACTGATATTGCACTGCACTTTCTGTTCTGTTCTCGTTGTTACTGTGTAACAACCCGTTATAAACCTGTTTGCACATTATACTCTTTATACATTTGTTAACCACATATTTATAAGTCTACAGTTTACTCACTGCACAGTCTACTTCAATTATTTTATTCCACTTCTTTATTCTTATTTTTTTTACTTTTTTCTTCTACTTGACTTGATTTATTTATAATTCTACATACATACATATATATATATAGTACTTTTTTATTCTATTTTTTTTATAATTTCCTCCTTGTGTTTTTAACTGCGAATTTGCACTGTCCATGGAGCAGACCTGTTTACATCTCACTGCCGGTTGTATATTCTGTATATAACTGTATATGTGACAAATAAAACTCTTGAATCTTGAAGACAACAATATACAAGGACTGTAAAAAGTTTTGCTACCAACTGACCGGCTTCTCTCCTGTATCTTACACGAGTCTCTTCAGACCTTACTTTACATGAATTATGAGCTTCCAGAACTTCTGGTCGAGGCTGTGTGTGACCTTCTAATTCAACTAATTTCCACAAATTGAACATAGAAATAAAAACTGTACAAATAACAAAAATAAAATAATCGTATTAATTGCAAACAATAAGTGCAACCATAATCAAAGAACTCTCTCAATATTCAAAGTGCAAACAGAGATCAAAACAGAGACCATGAGCTAAGAGGCGGTTATTCGAATTCACGATCGCACATACTGTGTGTGTATGGAGCGGCGGTGCTGAGCGCATATTCTACAAGACAAGACATTTGTACATGCCACCAAAACAATCTCAAACAAACTCTTCTGAACAACCGAATTTTCATTCTGCAGTGAAAACAGTTCCTTAAACTGATACGTTCCACAATATCAAAAAGTACTTTGCACATCTGTGCATTAAATATATGTATACTGTATACTTTGTTCTATATATTTTATGCATATGCTGGGGCTATTGCGAAAACACTGCAGGCTCACACGATCATCTTTTACATGCGTTTTATTGAACTATATAAATTGTCATCCGATAAAACGCATGCGCAGGTTACTTTTCTTGTCGAGTCCGTATTGCTTTCACATTCACGAGAATGGCGGCACAGTTCGAGCGCAAGTTGCGCAACAGAACTCAGACTACCTCCTTCAGGCAGAGCTCCGGGTCCGCATGACAGCTTTCAAATGACCAATTTTTCATGTGAACCATGCCCCGTTTTGAACTAAACTGCCAGTGTGAAAACACCCTCACATTAACATCATGTCATGATATACAGTAGAAGCAATATAACACGAGTAACAAGTGCAATATCTCACGACTCAAGTCCTGTTTTTCTATCCAGAAGAGTGAAAATGCGATACTGATCTTAAACAACAGTTTAATAAAATAAATCAAGTTAATATTGTGTTGTTTTAGACAATATCGTCTGTTTTGCCAACGAAAATATAAAGCAGAACGGTTTTGAACGATCGGGTGAACCAATAATTCAATGGACCATAAAGAGAACCATTACTGAATTAATCTAGCCTGACGTCGTCATACTCAGATTCTAGTCAGAACATGAGTCTGATACCGCTCCATTGGGCTGTGATTATGGGGCGTGTTTCAACCGAACCAGGATAGAAAATGCCTCTGCACTCAATTGGGTAGACCTACAACCAATCAGAGCTACGGAGTAAGTGACGTATGTTGACTTGAGCGACAGAACTCAACTGCACACACGCTGGAAGAAGTAGAAGTTGAAGATGAGTGTAAACTATCTTTGCCAGTGTTGTAAAAAGAACTTCAGGATACACGGAGTACTTACCAACATGATCATCATTTTTGAGAGAAATGGTAAAAGGTGAACGCATTTATGAACTAGTTCTCCGTTTAAGATTAGAACTAATTCAACCCAAGCACTCTTTGGTGGATGATTACGTTACTGTTGATCATCTGTCCATCATCGTATAAATTTGATTGGTCCGAACAGCTCTGGTTCGAGCATAGCTGCTCCACAACGGATCAAGTCCAGACCGAACTTCCCGACCTCAAACGTTGTGGGCGGGGCTAAGTTCGGCTGGATCCAGGCTAGAATGAATCAACAGTTTAAACGAATCGAATTAACTAATGACTCAATGACTTACTCAATTAGACATTTACCACAACCTACTGGCATTTTTAGTTTCTTATTTAGAGTATAATTTCATTAATAATTTCATATTTCCATATTAATAAAAACATTAAAAGGTATAGTTCACCCAAAAATATTTCTTTCTGAAGCTACTTTCTTGTAACGTCTATTTGACGACTTTAAATTATCTTTTGGGAGTAATTTCTCAGCCAAATTTGATGTGTGATTAATTCAATTAATTAATAGCCAGCCATATTGTGTAATTAATTAGATTACAAAATTTGCATCGCTTTTACAGCCCTAATATACATTACTCTCCTGTAGAACACAGCCATGTTTTTGACTCATCTTTACACTGGTGTATATGATTTGATCTGCGGCAGCAATCATAGATACTGCCATTACAGCAGGGTGAGTCAGAACCAAACAAAGGATTTCACAAATGAAAATATTTTTTTCTTCTGATGATTCAGTATAGACAAAAAAAAAAATAAAACAGTGGGGCTGAAGGATGATACACATGTATGTGTGGACGGGGTGGATACATACCCTGTACTTTTCACCATGTGTTGAATGGGCAATGAGGTGTGAGACTTTAGCGCTGTCAAAGTCTTTTCGGATGGTGCCCCCCATGTGATGCACTAGATTTACCAGGGTAACCTGAGGAAAAACAGTTGATTGGAGCAAATAATCTGACAGTGACATTATGGGCTGTTTTAGTCAGATGAGCAGACAAGCAGAACTCACCACTTCATCTTTTTTACGGAATCCGGTGAAGCAGAGAGACAAGTTGAGCATGGTCATAGAGTAGAGAGGCCTGGAGGAGAACGGCAGAGGCTACAAAAGAGGGCGTGGAGAATTAGAATGATGGAATACATCGTTATTATGAATAAAATCAGAGCACAAATATGAGGATGCACACTAAAAACAGACCAGATCAGGACTACGCCACAACAAGGCATTTTTGTCAATCATAGTATAGGATACAGGAAGTCAGAAGGACCAAGTCGTCACTTACTTACATATAGACACCACTGATTACAACTAAAGATCCCGAAATACTTCAAGCGAAATTGAAAAACAAACTTTCTGGAAACGTTCACTATGGCTGGTAGACACCTTTGTACTTTCATGTGGAAATCTTTTCTGGTTCATTTCTCCTGTTGGAGGTCAGACGTCCGCGAGTGAAAACATGAAGACACTGGAGAGCTGCTTTATAGTAGAAAATGAAGTTATACTTCTGATGAAACAAGACACTGACGCGCTTTTTCATGTTTAATACGGTTAAAGTGCTATAAATGTATAAAGTGCTACAGAAATAAATGTGACGTGACTTTACTAGAGCAGCAAAGTGCAGAGCTTGTGCAAACATATCCACGTTACTATGATCAGATGCTTTTCTTATGATTTATTAAAAAAATGCTTGCTGTGTGTTTATTTTGTAATTGAGAGGAAAGCGCGCAGCACATATTTACCTAAATGCATTCTCAGCCGTGTGGGCGGTATCTGATGTTTGCTAACAGTATATCGCTGTTTGAGTATTTATTTGCTGTGAGTATATCAGGGCCTTACTGTTCCATCTAAGCAGACACTTATGCATTGATGAGCCAAAACATTATGACCAGTCACAGGTGAAGCAAATATCATCGATCATCTCCCAAAAAGGCCACATTTTAAAGTGTGGGTAGATTAGATGGTAAGCAAACAATCAGTTCTCAATAAACATGTTGGATGCAGAAGAAATGGGCAGGAATAAAGATCTGAGCAATTTTGACAAAGGCTAAATTATTATGGCAAGGCGATTGGGTCAGAGTATCTCTGAAACGGCAAGGCTTGTGTGTTGCTCCAGGTCAGCAGTGGTGAAAATTTACCAACAGTGATCCAAGGAGGGACAAACCATTAACCAAGTGTTGGGCGCCCAAGGCTCACTGATGCACAAGGCCAACAAAGGTTATCCCGTCTGGTCCCCCCCGGCCCGTTCCATATGAATCCAGTTCACAGTCATGTACGTGTGCACCGTTTGGCACAAGGATGCACTGTGGGGCGACGACAAGCCAGTGGAGGGATGGTGTGATGCTTTGGGCAATATTCTGCTGAAAAACCCTGGGTCCAGCCATTCATGTGGACGTACATTTGACATGTGCCACCTACCTTAACATTGTTGAACATGACAATAGTGTTCCCTGGTGGAAGTGGCCTTAAGCAGGATAATGCACCATGCCACACTGCACACATTGTTCTGTAATGATTTGAGGAACAAGATGTTGCCCTGGCCTTTAAATTCTCCTGGTCCAACAAATTTGATCCACAGTGGCTCCACCTAACAACCTACAGGACTTGAAGAATCTGCTGCTAACGTGCGTGTGTGATATTTGCAGTATTTTAACGATTTATTATAGATTTAAACTATTAGACTTTATTTTTTTATCATCTAAAAATACAAAAATAAAAAATAAAAATCATAAGATGCAAATTGTATTTTAATTGTATAAGAAGCCATTTTTATTATTTTAACATTTATTTTAAAATAATAATATTAATAAATAGCAATAAATATTATATTAGAATTAAATACTTTAAATAATAAACAAACACACACACATTATATATACTGATTAATCATTTCATTATTTTAGTTTTATTATACATTTACTATTATTTATTATTGTTGCTATTCATAAATAATACATTTTAAATGTTATTAATTTGATTTACATTTATATAAACTTATTTGTATATTTATATATTTCTGTGAGACCACTCAGGTGGTAGACTATGGAGTGTGTACTGTGGCAGATAAGCAGTGTACCACAAGATTTAACAACAATAAGACAAGTCCTCATTTCTCACTGGAGTGTTGCAGTCGTATCTATATTCTAGTGTTCCTCAGACTTAATCTTTCTGTCCGGTACCGATCGCTAGCCAGCCAAGTGTTCGTTTTGCCCTGGAATATCTGAAGGAGTCAAGCAGACACTCCTGCGTACACTCAGATAAGCCAGCAACATTTTTCAGGATTTACAGAAGCAATCAAAGTTGCTTACGAATCCGTTTCAGTTGGAAGAACAACTATTTCAACAGGCTTTTACTCAACCCATGAAGGCAAGTATGTGCTATAGTAATATCAAACTATTTCACCACCTCAGGGAGGAAAAAACCCAGAAGATGGCTGCGATCCTGTGTGCGCTTGTGTTGTTTTATTTCAGGTCTCACCTCTCCCTTGCTGGCGCAGTGCCTCACGGCAGGAGGCCCCAGGATACGGCTGTCGTTCTTGTACAGGAAGCTGTATTCGGGAGCCTGGAAGTCTTTCAACACGAACACTGTCTCGAACTCACAATTCTCGCCATCACCAAAATCTCTGACATTGTCAGTCTTGATACAGGGGGTGTTTATATCCTAATGGGATGAAGAGGAAAATTCATAACTGAAGAAAAAATATCAATAAACACATTAGTTTGATTATATGGACATCTCTCTTTTCGTATAAAATGGATCTCAAAGACGTTAAAGTGTTCCGACAGATGACACACTGGAGAAAGACAGTCATTTGTCACATGTAGATTTAGTGGCTACAAAAAAAAAAAAAAAAAGTCAAGGACGGTTCACACAGGACAGCTAGAGAAAACAGTGTGCGTGCACATATATATTTTATATATATAAATAACACACACACACACATACATAAATACACACACGCACACATACATATATTTATTTGTTTTCATAATGTGTGTACTGTGTATAATTATTATGTATATATAAATTCACACACATGCATGTGTATATTTAAGAAAAACATTTAAAACAAAGTATTGAAAAATATATTTAAAAAAATAAATAATAATAATAATAATAATAAGTGCACACAGTATAAAAGCACGTCCTGTGTGAACAGCACCTGATTCACTTTCAGGAATTATTATTCTTACCTGCATGTAAAAGATAAATATTAAAAGAAACAATTAAATTACACTATAAAAGGAGTTAATCACCAAAGGGTTGATTACATAATTGATTAGATTAATTCTTAATTCAATGGATTAAAGAATAAAACCACCTGTTGGACAAACACAGGACAAGTTGTTAGATCACATTGTTAGAACTTAGTCCAGACCACCGTGTGAGTGAGTTTGATATTAGACAGCGCAGTGCCACACCGAATCCCCCCTTAAAACACCATGCTGCAAATCCCCCGGTGCTCTCAAGCATGCAAAGATTCTGGGTCCCGAGACGTACCATATTGACTATAGATTTTATCAATTTCTCACGCGCCTCTGTGCCCGGCTGCCCTTCTTTAATCTTTACCACCGGGACTTCCATTATTGTGATGGCCTGTAAAAATGAAGAATTGACATCAACCAGGCAACCCAAAGCTGATAAATTTCTCAGGCAGGAGGGCCTTACAACCTTGCCAGAATCGAGATGAGAACTTCAAATAAATGTCAAGCAAAGTGCAGAAGGAAGTTCTGCTACAAGTTGCGTAAAGGCAGGGAGAATAGATTACTAAAAAAAAGCAGCTACATCTTAAGTCCTCTCACATCATGTCAAGGGCAAAGAAAGGACACTTTCAGGAACATCCCCTTCTTGGCTTCTTCCCCCAAGCACTACATGGGAAGTTTTCATCCTGAACCCACACACATTCCAGATTTATCATTTATCAAGCTCTGAGCCTAAATGCCCTATCGTTGACCTGCGTTCCCTC
This sequence comes from Paracanthobrama guichenoti, assembly GCA_018749465.1. Taxonomy (NCBI): domain Eukaryota; kingdom Metazoa; phylum Chordata; class Actinopteri; order Cypriniformes; family Gobionidae; genus Paracanthobrama; species Paracanthobrama guichenoti. The sequence goes on along the minus strand of CM031953.1, from coordinate 9,705,140 downwards.
CAAACATAACTGTCAGAGCAAATGACATTCATAGCATTTATAACCTTTCATTTCATCTATCAACTCCCAGTCCCAACCGCCACATACCACATCTCAGTGTGAGAATGCTGAGTAATGTGTGCAAACAGCTCAAGCAGACATTGCATGATTCAAAACAAAGACTTACTAAATGTCGACTATATACCAGTACTGTTTCAAGTTAGG